>CM073122.1:9761947-10361947 GCA_037039145.1 Fundulus diaphanus | reverse complement strand
AATTTCTCATCCTTTGCAAAGTCGGAGTCAGTGTGTCTTCTGTGAACTCACATGACGAGTGGATGCAGCTAAACTGTCAAGTTGGTACTTTGCATCCTCCAGACCTGTGTATTTTTCTTCTTTTTTAACCTCAGAGAGGTTGTTTTTTATGCCCGGCTGGTCTTTAAACCCATTCCACTCTGACAGGGATTGTACTTCACTTGGTCTTGGTCTTTTTGTCAGGTAGTGACCTCAATGAACGGAGGCCCTGTTGGGCTTTAACAGCCGTGCAACGAGGTCGAGGGTGCAGCACGCGTTAAAGCTTGGCCTCTGCAGTGAATATTACATTCTGGGGATCCTGTCTTCAGGCAATTTACTGCATTCACATTACCAAAATAGAAACAGCAGATTTAAAAGCAGTGTTAATGTTTCGTAGCTCTTCTGCAACTAAGTTAGAACACAAACTCTATTAGGATCAATATATAGATGATAATGTAAAAAAACAAACAAAAAAAACGACTATATTACTGATTTAGAAAATATCTTTTATGGTCATTTATTTAAATTTTTGTTATTAAGCCACTAACCAAATTTATGCCCAAACGCATAGTGTATAGAGATGCAGACAAATTCAGGATCATTGTCATTTGTGCGTCAATGCCCTAAACTTTATTCCAAACGCCTCCAAATGTGCGTCCAAGTACATGCTGCTGGTTCATGTATTTGAATAAATGAATGGATGGATCATTTATTTCAGACAATCCAGTCAAATTAAGACATACAAACATTATGTGTAATAATGAGATATATAATTATATTAATAATAATATATATAACTATATTATATCTATATCCCCACCATATTTTAGAACAAATATGGTTGAAATTGGAAAGAGAGCCTGTTAAGGGACATTTTGCTAATTCTGATCTCCGATTGAATGAAAAAAGTTATGCAAACATGATTGGTTTATCGCAGGAAATAAAGTAGATAAATAACCTTGAATCTCCCAATTCATATGTCACTAATATTTACTAGAAACAATGTTCATTAATAAGCCATTCACGGTGCGCTTTATTGGTCTTAAAGCAGAAACGATGCATGGCACCAGATGTAGCCACCTGCTAAATTCCACCTGTAGACACGGTCTGAAACAAACTGGTAAAAGGACCCCTCTGGATATAGTCAACCACTGTGCAGCCAGAATAAATGCAACAAAGACGGAAGTTGGTGCTAAAAGCCTTAAAATTAACCATGGCTGCCCTTTAATGAAGCTTGAGCCTTTCTTGATGTTACACAGTGGTTTTGTGGTGTGTAATTACACAAGACCACTTAAGAGCCTCAGGAGAAGGTCACAGATGGTGGAAGTCTGTGCAAAGAGCAAAAACTTAACTGTTACACTTATAAGAGGTTAACTCAGGAGGGTACGCTTGCGGGTTGGAATTGCTGATTGAGAATAATCCATAAATTAAAAGCAAAAGGTCGCCTAAATTGCTTTTTTTCTTATTCAGGGTTTCTGCCTAACACTGGCTCAACTCTGAGTTAATCCTTTTTTACCGCTTGAAGATTATCCAAATTTCACCTAAGAGTCTTCATAATAAGTGAAGCCAGGTATAAGTGACATAACTGTAGAGGGCTTCTAATAAAACACAGCAGGCACTAAAACCCTCGGATTTGTCCATGTGGACGCCGTTTCAAAACTTCCACTCCAACAGAGCACAGTAAAGTTGTTGAGTGCGTCGTGTACGTTTGCCACATGGTCAGTCCTTTTTAGTGTGGGTGCATGCTTTCCACATGCTGTAAGCCGTTTGTGTGGTAGTTGGCAGGACAGCTGAAACAGTGCGGTAATATCTGGAGCCCGCTGCTACATGAATGGTGGCTGAGGTTCTGTTGAGTGTCCCGACTGTGTGTGTGAGTTCCAGGCCACAGGAATGAGTCGGTCCCTGTCGCTGTCTGCCAGTGAAGGCCGCTCTTAATGCCGGGATAGTGCCTCTTTTTATACAGGGCTCCTGTACCGGCTAATTTACAGGCAAGCCCTGACTGTGGAAGGTGTTTCTGATGTACGTCAGACCTGTTTGGTTGAAAGATGTGCACCGTATCTTCATGGTGAGCTTTGCTACATGAAGCATGCCTTTAAGACTTAAATTGTCTAAAAAAACGAAAATGAAAATCGTATCAAGCTGTAATCAAAGTATTTTTTTTTTCAGTTTTCTCAAAGGATTCATGTGCCGAGTTATCCAAATTTAGTCACACCATACGATGTGTAGAAACTAGGGCTGTCAAAATAACGCGTTAATTTCGATTAATTAATTTAAATAAAATTAACGTGCTCGGGGAAGGTGGGTCTTCGGTTCTCCACAATCACTATCAAGCTATTTCTGGATAATCTTCACCTAAACTAGTGCACTTTCACATCTCCCACTGGTGCTGGGTCCCAGGTATTAAGTGTTCACTTATATACAGTAATCTTATAATTTGTTTATTTATTTATTTATGTTCTTTCACTTTCTTTTTTCAAATATCACATTACACATGTCAGCTTACATAATAATATATATGATTTAGCAATGGCATCAAGGTGTTATTCGAGTGTAGCTGTTGCTTTATGTCTGTTGGTTGTGCTGTTCTTTTTGTGTCTCTTTCCAGGTGATGGAGCAGACAAAGAAGGTTTTATCACTCTCTCCCTTTTATCTCCTCTTTCTTTCACCTCTACTCTTTTTTTTCTTTTCTTTCACTTTTTCTTCTTCCTTTACTCTCCCATTGTCATGTCCATATAATTTGAAATTCTCCTTGCAGGAACCATAATAAAGGTATTTACAAGCATAAATCAAGTGGAGCACTATGGCGAAAGCTGTTTGCTCCACTTGTAAAAGCAAAATCTGTCGAGCTCTATCTGGCATTGAGACATCAATTCCTATTGCCACATTGCTAGACAGGACACTGGGAAAAAAAAAAAAAAAATAAAATAAAATAAAAAAAAAATAAATAAAATTAACGGATTAAAAAAATTAACGCAAATTAATCGTATAGGGTAGTTCACTGCTATTGTTTTCATCCGGGTTTTTTCGCGCCTGCGCGCCGGACTGGAAGGCAGAAGGCGAGCACAGCGGCAGACGCCAACAGAGCAAACAACAAGTTCTCGACGTATTTTTCTTCTTTAGGTAACGTATCACAAGATCGTTTTAAGAGTAAGTTGATGGTTGATGGTATCAGATTGCCAGATACAGTCCAGATAGCGAGTCTGTGAATGCTGGCCAAACGATTTAGTCCGGCCCGGTGGCCAAATGCCTTATCAGTATTCAACGGCTGTATCTCCTCGCTGCATCCACCAATCTGCACTAGATTTTTTGTGAGTCGTGGGCTAGCGCTGCTCAACGCGTTCGTGTGTATCGGCCGGTGGACGGACGGCGAAAATGCGTGACAGTTTCTGCGGTGACTGACGGCCGGCGGTGCGCGAAGGCTCTTGGCTGCAGGGCCGATTGACGCCGCTTGCGGCTTTAATTATTTAAGCAGAACAATGACCAGTGCAAAATTAAGTTGTATTTACCGGAGATGAAGTGTAGACTGCAAATTCTTTCGGGGTATGATGGCTCCCACAGTCCATTGGCATAAACTAAAAGCACGCTCTAATTCACCCGTTTTGTCACGGTGTTTGGCGAGAACAGTCCTGCTTTTGTGTTGATATTGAGGGGAGTGTTCATTTATTTTCATTGTGTCCCCTACGTTACTGTGTGCCACATGTGCCACAACGACACATGTTAAAACGTCTGAAGGCATGAAATGTGAATAAGAATTTTTGAACTTTAATTTATCTAATGCTGATTATTCATTGAATCATTTGAATTCAAATATTTAAAATACTTTCACAGCAAAAATTATATGCGATTAATTTAGATTAGTTAATTACAGAGTATGTAATTAATTAGATTAATTTTTTTAATCGATTGACAGCCCTAGTAGAAACCATAAAAAAAAAAATGAATCTTTTATTGCAGTAACATAGTCTCACATGGGGAGTTTTGTGAAAAATCCAACCTTTAATCAAAGCACCTTCATAGAGTGAGGAACGGAATATCAAGTCCTTCTACATGGAGCCTTTTACAAAATGACTTAAAACAGAGGGAGCTGGTCTCCTTGGAATGTTTTAAAAGACTTTTGAATGACAGAGAAGCTGTCACATTAACATGTAGTTGTTTTAACTGATTATTTTTAAGAATACAGATTCAACGTTCATTGCAAGACCACCGTTTAACCTGATTTTAAGCAATAAAAGCAGGATTTCAACAAATACGCACTAATTTGTCAAAATAATGACCCGGATATGTAAAGAGTACTATAAGACAACCATGTTAACAGTTTATTGGCAAAAGATATAGTTGATTTGGGGGTGAGTTACCCTTTTAAGTACCAAATATACCAGAATCCTAGAGATCATGACATTTTTTTTTTTGATTCAGCTTTTCATGTTTATTGCTGAAAAGCTGAATCTTCGTCTGATCTGGTTAAATACGCGTTGACAGAAAATAAATGTCTTTTTTTCTGTTATTACTATACTCCCAAACAGCCAGTTTGTATGTAGATAACATTTAAAGACTGTTTGACAGACTAGTCTATCTTGAGATGCTGCTCCTTGCTGCAGTTTTTGAACATTGTGCTCTGGATTTTTTTTTTTTTTTACTTCTTTAACCATCCTGCTCACTGTGGGTGGTGGTAAAATAAACGTAGGTCCTCATCCAACTCAGTGGCTTGTGGCTAAAACAAATGGGCTTCTGTGTTATGTTGTATTTGTACCCCAGGTACACAGAAACTAGACGTTCCTGGAAACTCTGGTAAAGTTAGAAAAAAAGGAACGTATCAATGTAAAAAGAAATAAAAAGCTTCAGTTACATTCATTTTGAAGGGAATGGTGGGGGTTCCAACAATTATGCCTCTAGTAATTTTGTTTAAAAACATTATTTCTTGACATATTTTTTCCTAACCATTGAACAATTGCATATGTCAAATTTGCCTG
Source organism: Fundulus diaphanus (assembly GCA_037039145.1). Taxonomy (NCBI): domain Eukaryota; kingdom Metazoa; phylum Chordata; class Actinopteri; order Cyprinodontiformes; family Fundulidae; genus Fundulus; species Fundulus diaphanus. Next base: position 10,356,959 of record CM073122.1, on the reverse strand, counting down.
ATATTATTTAGTGGAGTTGCTAAAATGGCTTAAGAATAAATGGAATAAAATCTGATTTTATGGTAAAGGTGTTCTGTGGATTTTTAACAGGTGTACCAATAACTGTTGTTGGCACTTTATATTATTGAGACTATATCCATTCACACTACCGGCAGCACCACTGTTACAAATTTACAGGGATTTAGGGATTTTAGCTAATTATAATGTACAATTAAGAGAACAAAGTAAGAATCACTTTTAGGAACCACCTTTTAAGCAGACACTTGAGGGGCAACCTAAGACTCCTTTCTGGATTTGCGTGTTTCATAAAAATAAATTGTCTGAAACTGTAATCCATGAATTGAACACAAGCATCTGTTCTGACTGGGTCTTATTTTAGCCCCATAGTCTCCCAGGAAAATACAGGATCTGTTTTTAATAAGCCAAACATTTTCCAAACCTAAATCTCAGGATCTGGATTAAATTAATGTCCTGTCCAGGAACAGTTTGAACTGGAACAGTGCATTTTCCCAAAAGCTAGCTTTGCTTTTAATCCTTTAAACCTCTCAACATTGCCAATACTTGAATGAAAATAGTTCATTTAATTTACTTGTATTGGATTTATTTGTTTAGACTCTGTAAGTTTGGGACAGTTTCATCTCAGTTTAAGAAAACCAACATATAATTGTGTATTTCCATTAAAAGCTGTGTCAACCTGGAGCTTAAACAGCCTTAGACTCTGGGAACATTAGAGCGCTAACACATTTCAGGGAGTGATTTATCATTTTCTCTGCAGTTGCTTTTTCTCTACTGGATGAAGAAAGTACCACAGGAAAAAAAAAAAACCTTAAACTATACATTTGAAATATTTTCTACATCTGGGCGTTTGGCCATTGGACATTAAACTTTAACATGTGCGCTGCAGCTTCTCTGGATTTTCTCAGAATTTAGCCACTGTGGCCACATTTTATTAAACTCATTTTTAGTGAGAGTTCATATTCATAATTTTATTTCATGCTCCTAATTTAGTTATTTATTTTGTTTTATGTTCTTTAATGCTTACTTTTACCTTGTTGGTGTAGCTTATTGAGTGGATGTGTTTTTTTTTGGTTTCGCTCCAACACCTTTTTCTTATTTTAGGATTTTCTTATTTTAGTAAAATTTTCTCAGTAACATACATAGCTTACAAAAAAAGCACCTTTTCGACCTTTGCTCCAAACACATTTTCATTCAAGGATCCCTTTGTGACACACTGCACGGTTAAATGATGTGGTCTGTAATTTCCGAAGCAAGCAAAGAAAAGACTGGATGATGTAAGTACTGTGGTTTGGGTGACTAAAACAAAGGTTTTCCAATTTTGCTCTCCTACAAAGAGCTAGAAGAGGTGCTGCATATGTATTTTTTTCCATTTGTCACTGAAACACTGAATGAATCCAGATTTTCAAACGACGCCTTGCCCCTCAGACATTTGCATGTGCACATGAGGTCATGGATGAGCGCACCAAAGTGACGTTTATGGAAAATGATCCAATAATTGGGCATATATTGATTAAAATAGGGTACCAAAAGGAAGGATAGAGGATACTAAGAGGGTCAGCCAGTTGCTCTTCACATCACAATAAATCAGTTAACAGTTTGATGTTTAAAATATCAGCTAAACCTAAATCTCAGATGATTTCTGACAAAACAGGGTTGAAAAGCTTTTTTATATTTACCCTTTTCTTTTTAAGCTTGTTTGTGGATTGCATTTATAGGATAATGTCAATTTACAGCACCTTGCATTCATATCCATTGTGTTTGTTTCACACATTACACCGACAAAATGAAATGTGTTTTTAGCACACAGTTGTACAAGAAACATATATATAATTTTTTTTTAAATGTTGCAAATAAAAACCAGAAAGTGTGGCATGCATTTTAATTCAAACCCCTTTTTCTCTGACACCCCTAAATAAAATCCAGGTCACCAAATTGCTTTCAGATGTAACATAACTGAGTGTTTTTGTAATCTTAGTATAATTGTGCTTGTTTTGGGATGTTTGTTAACGAACATTAATGTTAGGAGCTGATGAGGACAGAACCTGAAATCCGAGACGGACATGGTATTTCATTGATTAATAAAATAATAAATTGAACCCTGGTGCATGCAACTTCTGCAGAAATCTGGTGAGTAGATAGGCAGACAGGACTGAGGCTAGAAGCTGGTCCACAAGGCACGCTTGATGGCTAACAGACCGGTAGATTAGCAAGGTTTGTGGTCGTGGTACATTCCAGGTCGTGTCCAGACTACAGAAGGCGATGAGGTGTCCCAATGACGGTGAAAGGCGAAACAGGGAAATCCGGAGACGAGTAATTGGTCAGCAACTTTGAAGGCAATGAAAAACGCTGGACAGTTACTCACACAAGGCTTTCAGATAATCTGGCAACACATTACGTCTGTGGAGCCTCAGAATATAAAGGCATATGAACAGGTGTAGAGAGCTGGCTTGACAAGCTGCTGGCAGATGTGAACAGGTGCATGGAATAAACTAATCATGGTGCAGGAGAGTGACAGATAGCCGAGGCCAGAACATGACACTTTTATGAATAAACAGCATCATGAGGACCAGGCAATGGACCAAACAGGTCAGGAAAGAGTATGCCATGACTGAAAGCCTACCAAAGCGTGGCGGCTCACCTAACCTGACAGCCCGAGAAAGGATATGCAGCCAAAGGAGTAATGGTAACATTGGAGGAGCTGCAGAAAGCCCGGCACAGGTTGGGGAATCTGTTTCAGTGAAAAGGGTGGCAAGAAGAAGGTGGTTACTGAAAAAACAACAAGTCCTGTTTACAGTTTAGCAGAAGTTATGTAGGGGACACAACAAACATGAAAGAAGGTCATCTGGTTAGATGAGATTAATGAGGTATTTGGCCCATAATCACAATGTTATATGTGGTGGTGGCAACATCATACCGTAGGGATGCTTTTCTTCAACATGGACAGGAAAACCAGCAAGAGTTGATTGGAAAACTAATCGAGCTAAATACAGGGCAATATTGAAAGAAAACCTTTAATTGACTGCAAAAGACTTGAGATCATGGCTGAAGTTTCACCTAGAGCCGTCTTGATCAAGATGACTTAATAAATTACACACCAATATATAATCTTCCTTTCTTATCTAGAATTCTTGAGAAAATACTGTAGTTGCTAGTCTAGTATGTGAATATTTACTCAGCAATGACCTGTTTGAAGAGTTTCAGTCATGCTTCAGAGCTCATCATAGCACCGAAACAGCGCTGGTGAAAGTCACTAATGAGTCTGCTGAACATTTCTTCCTGTTAAAGGGGGGTTTTCCTCTCCACTGTCGCTACATGTATGCTCGGTATGAACAACAAAGCAGCAGTCCACTGTGGCTCTACGCTCTTTCAGGAGGAGTGAATGCTGCTTGTCAAATATTCAATGCAATCTGTTGGATTTCCTTAGATAAACTTTTTGACCAATCTGTCTGGAGGATTTGATTGTAAAGTGTCTTGAGATGACATCTGCTGTGAAATGGCGCTATATAAATAAAATTGAATTGAAAATTGAATTTAGGTCAAATTATATCCATGTGTAAAAATGACTAAGTCAACGTCCAGACCTAAATCCAATTACAAATCTGTGGTAAGACCTGAAAATTGATGATGTTTACATGAGTTCTCCATCTAATCAGGCTGTTCTTGAGCTATTATGCAAAGAAGGTTGAGAAAGAAATGAAGATGCGCAAAGCTGGTAGAAGCATAGCCCAAAGGACCTTCAGGTGATTGCAGGAAAAAGCAATTCTACAAAGTAACGACTCGGGGCTGAATACAAATGCACTCCAAACTTATCAAGTTTTAATTAGTTAAAAATCTGTAAACCATGTATCCTTCGCCTTCCACTTCACATGTCTGCATCATTTTGTGTTGGTCCGTTCCATAAAGTCCCAGCATAACACACTGACGTCTTTGAATGTGATGTGAAAAAAACCTCCAGGGGTATGATTAACTTTTCAAGGGGCTCTATGTATTTCATTAGTCTCATGACTTGTGTTATGATGTACTGAATGTCTAAATCTGTTTCACTGTAAAAGAACTCATCCAGCTGGTGCTGATGATTTGTTTTCCTGGCAGACACTTTAGCCTGATTAGGCCGCCGTTTTTCAGCCCTCCACCTGCAGAATGTGCTCTAATGAATTTCACTCACTTTGAAGTGAGAAGAGGTTTCTTTCCCAACCTGTGACAAGCCTTGTCTTCATTTCAGTCTGAAACTTGGTTTGGGTCATTACGAACCACCGAGACAGTGATTGCATTTGGCACATGGGCCTCTGTCTAAATCTGCATGTGTAGCAGTCACACTAATTACGCCTTTGGTTGTATTAATTACTGTCAAATGCCAGGATAAATGTGCTGTGATATTGCACCGCGTCAGATTTTCCATTTCAGAAACACATGTGAAGGTATTTAAGGCAGACTGTCTTATCTCATTGGAAGAAATGCCTGCACGCTGACAGAGAAAAAGATTTTTTTGATGCTAAACGTGTGCGAAGGCTAATAAAGATGAGAAAAGAATTGCACTAAGCTCAACTGTCATCTGATGTTTGCTCACATTTCCAAAAATATGGGCAGGAAAAAGCTTCATTGTGCCTGAGTATACTTTTTGTTGCACGAGGAAGAGACAGCGAAGTGTGCGAGTACTTCTGTGAAAAATCTCCTGGATTACACTGAAGATGTAGAACAATTGAACTATTTCAACCACAGATTTGAAACACTTCCAGTTTTCTCAAAACGTGAGAGGAAAGATTTATTTTTTTTGTTAGCTGAATGAATTCCTTGAAATTTCTATATTTTTTTTAGACTTCTTTTATCTTCCTCACTGGTTTAGGGCAGCAGATGTTTAGTCACATGACTGGATGCTGATGTCATCTTTGGCAAAGATGGTTCTCTTTGTGTATTTGGTCCATGTACAAATCTCGAAGGTGCAGGATGTATATTCATTTCATGTAAATCTTAGAAACCTTCATGCAGCTGGGAACCGATACTTTTCACCCATTTTTAGTGGGGAAATGAAATAAATGACAAGGACGCATCTGCATGCTGCAAAAACCATTAAATGAGGCCTTATCTCTGGATGACTGGTGTATTTCTTTCAAAAAGACAAAAAAAATGATCCCAAGTGAATTTTCACTGAATAAAAGAAACAAGTCATGCAAGGTCATCATGCTTTCCATCAAGTTTCCCTTCCCACCTTACATCAGATGTGTTTTACTGGACTTGGATCTGGTGCTTTGCAGGCCACTGGAGAATGCTTTACAAACTATATTTTTTATGAAGTCATTTAGAAAATTTTGGCTTCCACTCATGTGAATAGAACTGAGGTAATTTATCTGCTGCACAAAAAGGCTGGTGCTGCTGGATTTGTAATCTCTGTTGTTAGAAGCTCATCAGATCTGCAGACCTGACATCTAACATCAGAAATCTACACTGTAACGTGAGACTGTGTGACCAAGCCGCCATTATGTAACCGCAGGAGAGTCAGGCGTAGTGATTAATTAATAATAATGAATGTTTTGGTCTGATTTACCTTTTAAACATATTAGACTATCTGTGGATAATTATCCTTCTCTGTTATAGCTTATTATTTTTCTCCATTTGTTTCCTTGACCAGGTGATTTTAGATGCATTTTAAATTAATGCACAACGTTTCAAGCCTTCAACAGCTGTCACTTGACAGAAAATAACCAAGTTATATTTATTATCTGTCCAACATATGCGTTCTTCAGTGCATTGTCTTGTTTTTTTTTTGTCACATTGCTTTCTTCCTCTTTATCTGTGTTGGGTTGTGATTGGCTGGTCCCAGTTTCCAGTAATCTTTTGGTGAGAGGTGGAGTATGCCCAATCACAGGGCAGCAAAAAAACACACAGGACAAACAACCATGTACAAATGCACACACTAAATTCAATTTAGAGAGACCAATTAACTACATGCATGCTCGGTATGAGGGATTGCCGCAAAGTCAAGCGGCTCTCCACTGTTGCTACACGCTCATCCAGGACACGTGAATGCTGCTAGTCGATGTCTTGATGCAATCTGCTGGGTTTCCTTATATGGAAAACTTTTAACTGATCTGTCTGTAGAATTTAATAGAATCAGCTTGGTAAAGTGCCTTGAGATTACGTGTTGAGAAATGTCGCTATATAAATACCTAACATGCATGTTTTTGAACTTTAGGAGGAAGTTGGAGTACCCGGAGAGAACCCTCATATGCGCATGGACAGCATTGCTAAACACTAGACCAATGTGCAGCCATACTAATAATAACAATAATACAGCACATGAAAACATGCACAAAAATATGAATACGTACATTTTTAATATATTCTAGGACATCGGCCTAAAGAGGCATGCATTCCAAAGAACACATGCATTACCTTCATGCCCATCGCATTACTTAAGTGTGACTTGTCCATTAATAATCAGTTGTTACACATTTTTTTTTCCTGCATCGGCATGCAAAAAAGCCTCCTGGTGCAATAACGAGATAAGGAGGAGAACTTATGCAGTGTGTCAGTTTCAGTGAATACAAAATACCTCATTGTGCTCATTGACAGCGTACAAACTTTTGGATAACACATCCCTGATACTCTAGCTCTGTTTTGTTGATTGACATCTGAAGGAATATATCAGAGTGACTCCATTTCTGATAAACAAGATGTTATAGAGACACATTTATAATTTCACTGCATTTGTGACCTTTTCAATATAGAAATTGTTAACAGTAGTTACACATGTTAGTTTAATTAGTTGTAAATTTCTTGTATGCATGTGTATGCATGGGCGTTTGCCCTGTGTGTCTCCTTTATGGATGGGTGATTGGTCCTGAGTATTCTGCTGTCTGCTCCTTTGCTACAACTAAGCAAATCCTGACAGACATGTTTTATGCATCCCAGTTAAAACAGTTTGCTGAAATCGGAGGTGGGTCGATAAGCCACAGATTTTATTCAATTAAAAGTAGCACAACCTCAGTATATTTTTACTCAAGTAATAAATATTCATCCAACAATTAATCAAGTAATAGTAAAGAAGTATTCAGAAAAAAGGGGCACTCAGGTGCTTGAGTGGAGCCGTTTAGTCTGATTTAATTTGTAAAAATAATGTAATCATACAGACAAAATATCACACAATGTGCATGTCCTGGTACTTTGAATAATAAAATAAAAAAATAGTAAAAATAAATCCCATGACTCCAAAATAACAGATTTGAAACCCACATTTCCAAATCCCAGTTTTCCACAACATAAACTTTTGGAATCAATAATTACAGGGGTTAAATATACATCTTACAACAGTGCAAAGTGCTTTCAAAGTAGACTATTGTAATTTTTTGTTAAAATGTGCTTGTTCATCATTTGTTGAAGTAACTCACGATGGGTAAATTAATCAGAAATTGTACTCTAGTAAGAATAGCGTTACTTGAAAATAGTACTACTAAAATGGATGTTAAAAATGCAGCAAGAAGCGGGAAAACTACTCCTAGAATTAGTTTTAAAAAAATTACAAGTGGATGCATCTAGTTACTGTACGACCCAACTCTGATTAACTAAAACTACTGCAGAGTTACATGGTAACTACAGACTATGTATGTGATTATCCAGTTATTCTACCTCTAATATGAAGTCATTGTGTGAGAACTGTAATCACAAGTTAAAGTTCATCCTCATCATCCTCCCCCTCTTCATCCTCATCATCATAATAAGCTCCTATTGTCTGTAATCACAGGTGAGGGTGTTGGCTGATGCTGACATCTAGTGGTGAGTGGCGCATCAGTTCATCACATCATTGCTTCAGGGAAACCAATTATAGGAATAAATGGGTAGAGAAATCCCACTCCTATGCAGGTATTATATTCACAGTCAGCTGTGATTTGAGTGGGTTTCCATTATTAAGTGAATATTTTGTTCTTTTGTCATGCTGAAGAAAAATTCAAACGTGTCTATTGACTTAATTTGCTATTATAAGGATGTGTTGTTGAATTAGACCAAGACTGAAAACAGAATTCAGCAGAAGCATAAAGACCATGAGTGATTTGTATTACTGTTAGGTCACTTTATGTCATTCTGATCGGCTCCCATTATATCACATTAATAGATGAGGATGCAGTTGTTGCATACAGTAGTTTGCCAAACAAACTGAATGTAACACAGAACGAACTGTTGTTGTTGCTCCATTTTGAAATTGTTGCTTGCTGAGTCTCCAGAGTCAGTTTGTCTCTGTGATGGGTTAATTTCTCAACATCAGAGTCTTTATTTTTAGGGGTTTGTCACAGCAAACCCATGAAATAAACGAGCATCCGTTGTGCATGCTGCTTAAACCATGTAGCAATAAACCATTTAAAATCAAATTTCTATTTGTTTGAGTTGTGGACTAACTGGAAAGACTGGACTTTTTTCTCAGTGAGTTATTTTGAGCATGTGCTTGCAATCAAAATAAAATAAAAATAGGATTATAGGAGTCTTCTGAAGGGAGATAATCACTTGATTTATTGTCTGGGGCCATTAAAAGTTGTCGCTGGCACATTGATGATCATACTGATTCCCTGTCATAAATTTTTCTTCTATTCTCCCGAAGGAAAATAAAGCCTAACCAATTACTACTGGATTCTACAGATGGTTTTCAAGCTGCTGTCACTAAGATCTTTGGATGATTTATAATTCATAAAGAAGATGACAATATAAAAGGCCTTCTTCTTTGCATGTGTAGTTTTTAATCCTGCATAAAGAGTATCTGTCAGTATAAGGGGACAGTTGATATGCTCTGAAATATGCATCTTACCAAACTTGATTTGCTTCCTGTGCCAAACACAGGTCAGGTCAGGGTTGCTTCTCCAAGTACCTTTAAACAGAATCTTCTGTGGTAACCTCGCTGTTTACGTGTGTTATTTTCCCCCTACTGTTTTTACCCAAAAAAAATTAGGAAAAACTGCCTGTTTTAACATATAATCAAAGAATTATCCTCCAACTTTGCAGCTCTGGGACCTGTTTTAGACTCAGTATTTTTATTTTACTGCAGATGTTCTTGGTGGTAAGTCTGCTCCGCTCAACAATAACTTCTCAGCTCCAGCAGTTGCTTCCAGTTATAAAACTAGGACAACTAGTACATATTTTGATATGCGCCAAACAGCAAAAAACATGTTTTCGACACTTTTACTCCCCTCTGGAGTTTCGACAGGTTGATCCAGACAGACAGAGAGAGAAAGAGAAAGAGAAAGAGAAAGAAAGAAATGTATGTATTAATAACTCTACTGTAATAAACAGATGTCTTTCGGTAGCACAAAAAAGAGGAAAGGGACAACAAACAGAAAAAAACCCAGTAGATAATGGTGTCCTAAAAACCCAGAAAAACCTTTAGCTTGAGGGAAAGTAAATCTGACACGCAAAGGAGATGGAACAATGACGTGGCTGGTTCGAAGAAAAAAACCTGAGCCTTGCCCCAGTTGCGCTGGCTCTCTACCTAGAACGAGATATGAGTCAGTTGACGATGCCGACTCTGTCATCATCTATACTCTGTTTGCATTCAAGCAGACACAAGCGGCTGCACCTATCACCCCTTCTTCCCATACAATACTGACAAAAAAAAAGCTATTAATATTGACCACAACAGACTAACCATCAATGATTAATCAGCTGTTTAGACAGAACTGCTTACATGACCTGTACTGTTGTGTTTTTACTGAATAAAAAAAAGGCAATGCATCTCTCTTCTGGCTTAATTTACATAAAGTTGAAGACCAACAAGTTTGCATGAATAATAAAGCGAATGACCACATGAGGGTTCGGAGCTCCTGTATGTTTTTTAAAGTTGACGTTGCCCTTTGTAAGAATTCAAAAGGCAGGTAACGCACACAGGCAGGAAAAGGGATCGTCAGAACATAGGATCCAACATATTTAACGCAGGAGACACAACGACAGGGAAGATGAATAACTCAAATAGCTGAGCCGAGTAGCGTACCCTCGCTGCTGCTTCTGAACAATGGCTGCAGTTCAGTTGTTTGGCTGAAAATCTCCCGTTTAATCCCCAACATCTCTAAGTAGCAGCAGAGCAGGAAGAGCAGTGTGGTTTTCGTCCTGGCCATGGAACACTGGACCAGCTCTACACCCTCAGCAGGATTCTTGGGGGGGCATGGGAGTTTGCCCAACCAGTCTACATGTGCTTTGTGGATCTGGAGAAGGCATTCGACCGTGTCCCCCGGGGGATCCTGTGGGGGGTACTCCGGGAGTATGGAGTACCGGACCCTTTAATAAGGGCTGTCAGGTCTCTGTACGACCGGTGTCAGAGTCTGGTCCGCATTGCCGGCAGTAAGTCGGACTCGTTTCCGGTGAGAGTTGGACTCCGCCAAGGCTGCCCTTTGTCACCGATTCTGTTCATAACTTTTATGGACAGAATTTCTAGGCGCAGCCAAGGTGTTGAGGGGATCCGCTTTGGTGGCCTTAGGATTGCGTCTCTGCTATTCGCGGATGACGTGGTCCTATTGGCTTCATCAGGGCGTGATCTACAGCTCTCACTGGAGCGGTTCGCAGCCGAGTGCGAAGCGGCCGGGATGAAAATCAGTGCCTCCAAATCCGAGACCATGGTCTTGAACCGGAAAAGGGTAGAGTGCCTTCTCCGGGTTGGGGAGGATGTCCTGCCCCTAGTGGAGGAGTTCAAGTATCTTGGGGTCTTGTTCACGAATGAGGGGAAGATGGAGCGGGAGATCGACAGGCGGATTGGTGCAGCGTCTGCTGTGAAGCGGGCGCTGTACCGATCCGTTGTGGTGAAGAGAGAGCTGAGCCAAAAGGCGAAGCTCTCGATTTACCGGTCGATCTACGTTCCTACCCTCATCTATGGTCACGAGCTTTGGGTCGTGACCGAAAGAACGAGATCCCGGATACAAGCGGCTGAAATGAGTTTTCTCCGTAGTGTGTCTGGGCTCTCCCTTAGAGATAGGGTGAGGAGCTCAGTCATCCGGGGAGGACTCAGAGTAGAGCCGCTGCTCCTCCACGTCGAGAGGAGCCAGTTGAGGTGGCTCGGGCATCTGGTCAGGATGCCTCCTGGACGCCTCCCTGGAGAGGTGTTCCGGGCACGTCCCACCGGGAGGAGACCCAGGGGAAGACCCAGGACACGCTGGAGGGACTATGTCTCCCGGCTGGCCTGGGAACGCCTTGGGGTTCCTCCTGAGGAGCTGGCCCAAGTGGCTGGGGAGAGGGACGTCTGGGCCTCCCTACTGAAGCTGCTACCCCCGCGACCCGACCCCGGATAAGCGGAAGACAACGGACGGACGGACGGACGGACATCTCTAAGTGTTAACAAGAGAGTCGCAGTGCTTTCCAGAATTAGACGGTTCTTAGCTTGATCAGCCCGGAACAGTGACCGGCTGGTTGAAAACACAGAAATTCTGCTTTCAATCAGGGAAACAACAGCTAGCTAAGCACCACTGTGCTGGACTGACACCAGCACTCTTCGACGGTGTCGGTAGGTGGGGAAGAATCAGAGATAAGAAATTCCAGTAGCAGTGATTAAAATGTTTAAGAGTTGCAAGAAACTATTTAAAAGGAACTGTAATTGTCTATTAAGACGTGTCTGGACATGTCTGATTCATTCTGGGTGTGACAGAGCGAGAGAGCGAGAGAGCGAGACCTTTATTTAGGCAGATCAGGAAGGCTGACGAGGATATGGTGAAGTTGCTTTGTTTCACCTCTTAGAGCTTTCTGTTCCCAGCCTTTTGCAAATCTTGATGCTAAATATGCTAGCTACACTAATTGCTAATATAATGTGAAAAAATGTGGCCTCCACAATCAATTTATCTCTCTTTTTTGTAATAACAGTAAAACAGATAGCTTCTGCTCCTGATATAAATGTATTTATTTCACAGGAGAAAAGTTTTATGTGAACTGATGTTCATATATTATTAATGTATGTGAAATTTGCCAGAATTCGTATTAGCAGATCAAGCTTGTACAAAAAGTTGAGATTGGATGTCTGGGAACAAATTCTGATTGTTTTCATCTTTCAACGTTAAAGGTGCATAGCCACGTTATTTGACTTTTTCATTTATTTATACATAGCTCTCTCTGGTAGCATACAAAGTTTTTATGAAAGATTATCACGTCCTGCTGCCGTATTAGTTGCTATTTTGGTGTTTTATGCATTGTTTTTGCTCAGTTTGTTAGTAAATAAATTTGTTCATGTTTATTTATAATATTAACAGAAATACTACTGTGCATGCACAGCAGGGGTTAAAACAAGGAAGTGGCTAACGGCTATTAGCATCTCCCAGCGAAACAATGAAGAAAGGTACAATATCCAGTGCAAAAAAGTGCAAAAAAATGATTCCAAGAGGGAAAAGACTGGAATGTCGCTGGGAATCCAGTCTGAACGTTGGTGTTCACTGAAGCGGACGCTAAACCTGCCAAGGCTCAGATGTGACCGCAGAGTTGACTGACTTGAGTAAATGTTCTGATATGAGGCTCTTAAAATTGCAGTAGATCAGTTTATTTAATTAATAAACCGTGCACAGTTAGTCATCGATCACGGCAAGCTGCCGAGGCATTGCAGAGGGTCAGGGTCGGTCCGGCATTATTTAGAAGTGATTTATAAATTAAGTAAACCGGCATTAGGGTAGGTCTGCGATATTGTCGCTAGATGTCGCCACGTCTGTTTATATTTGTTCATCGCGCCCAAGAGGGGATTATTTTTTGGCTCAAAAATGACGATAAAAACACTATCAAGATGGAGGCTTGGTGTATATAACCTTATTTTATCATGATCAAATGCTTTTGGTCTTTTTTTAAATAAGCATATTATGTGGCTATATAACTTTAAAGTATTTTATTCCCTTCATTGTCTCTGATTTACACGTCGCTTTGTGACAAAACACGTGCCGCTGCTCACACTGAATGTTAAATTTAGCAAAATCATAGTTATGTCAAAGGGATTTAAAAATCACATATGAAATACATGTAGAGTACACAAGGAAGACTATGCATAAAACATGAGGTCAACCACTGAACTGCAGTTGGACCTGCTTGTTCTTCTTTTACCTTTTTGGAATGAGCAGGAAGTATCGGTGCAGCAGAAATGATTTGATCTTATGTTCTCTGGATGCTAAAGATAGGAGATTCAAAACTTCCTTTGTAATTTATCTTGGAATGAAAAAGGAAAAAACATTCACCTTTTATGAGATGGCAGGGGAAATCTGTCCTGTAACGCTCACTAGCCACAACACAGTATTTATTTACTAATTCTCACATGTTGGGCTTTTTTCCATGCCTGTGTTGATTTTTTCCTTCTGTTAAGCAGTTAAGTTTCATACATTCACAATTGTAGCCTATAGTTCCTGAATTTTTACATTCATAGATTCCTGTTTTTTGTTGTTAGTCTATTTGTATCTTGTCTGTTTTCTCTTCAATACGTCTGTTCTGTCTTTCATCTCTGTATTTTAGTCATTCTCAGGTTGAGCTGTGTGCTGCTTCCTGATTGTTCTGTTTTCTAGTTTTTGGTCTCTGTGTGTTTTGTCGCTGTTCTCCCACTCATTTCATTAGATCCCCCCTTCTCATTTCTCAGGTTTCCCACTCAGATGGTCCAATTCTGCTAATTGGCCTCACACATGCCTCTTGTTTCACTGATCACCTCCCGTCAGTATATCTATTCCCCTCGTTCCTGGTTTTAGTCCTACTCCTGGATGTGTCCTAGTCTCATGTTCATGTGTGAATTTTCTTATTTTGGCTTTGGACACTTTTTGTAAGGTTTATTTTAATCAATTAAACATTTGGGGTATAAACAGACAAACCTACCAAAGCTTATCTTCATAGTGAACGGGATTGTTATTGATCAGTTAGATGGCAGCAGGTATTGTAGCAAATACTGTGCATCATATTTTAATTTTTTAAGTGCCATAGCTGTTAAAATTAGAATAAATCCTACCCACATTTTCTTCTTCTGCTGAGCCAAAACTCATCACAACTCACAGCAGAGTTCAATAACTGATTTCATAACTAAAAACACTGTTTTTGAATTTCTTGAACATTTTCAGTGGAGTTGGGACATATTTAATAATTAAGGTAATACTTTTTTGAACAGTTTCCATCTTGGCGGGTTCATTGAGTCAGCCTCCCATTTAAAGACAGAATTACCTGTAATAGCTTGTAAAAATACAACATTCTGGTGATGCAACAGGAAAGAAACAAATTTTCACACATTTTAAACCAATGGAATACAATTTTAATATATTTCATTTTTCCAAGTAGTTTCTTGTGTGCTTCACTTTGGAACTGTGGAAAAATATTCAAACATTTGGACAGTCAGCTAGAGGAGCTTACCTGAAACAAATAATGGGTAATTTACTGTATATTTATAGTTTCTAGTCATCTCCTTTCAGTAAACAATTTTCTAAAACAATTTACTCAATTTAAAATGTGAAGTTTACATTCAGTACACAAGATGTTTATTTTTGTAGGAGATACACTATATGATATAACTAAAATCCAAATTATAGCCTCCTAGAAAAATTAAGTATTATGTAAGACCAATAACATTGAGAGCGCTGATTACACAACTTCCCACCTGTCAGGGTAAGCCACAGACCTTGTTGCTGAAGAACCTGGAAGTTCACAGAGAGCTGTCCCCAAGCACCATTATAATAAGGTTCAGTGAAAGGAAAACGGTGCAAAAGTAACAGTGACAACATTCTTAGGGGGGATTGTAAAGGAAGGCCAATTTGAAAATTAAAGGCGGATTCCAAAGGCATGGATGGCTGGAGTCAGAAATTTAGGACCCCAACACACACATTTAGGACATTGGCTAGAAGTGATGCATTCCTCGAGTTAAGCCCCTCCTAAACCAGAGCGAAGGTCATAAGGCCCAACCTGGGCTACGACTGTAATTGGGTTGGAAACTCACTTTTTCACCCGGACCTAATTGTTTTGTGCCTGGCATTTGCATTTCAAAGAATAAAGCTTTCATTAAGTGTTGCTATGCCATGTTAGATTTTGTGGTGCTAGTGGCCATAATTGACAGCAACAAGACAGGGAATGGGCACGGAGAAAAAGAGGAAGACGTGCAGCAAAGGTGTCAAGGTCACAATTGGATGCCGGATGTCTGCACTGAAGACTATTAGCCTATATTAAAGGGACGCTTGCTCTACCACCACACGTGCTGTCACCCTGCTAGCTCAGTTCTCTTCTTAATGTTTTACTGTTTCAGTATATATTTCCTTTTCTTTCTTTCTACTTTGGCTTTTATTTTTTTTCCTGCAAGAATTCAACATTTAAATGTTTTTATTTTTATGAGGCTAAAGCTAATTGTCTGCAAAAATAAAAACATATCACTATTCACTTGTAATTTAATTGATAAATTGAAATTACAAGCTTTGAAAAAGTAGGGGTTCGTAAAAATAGATGAAATTTGGTTACAGATGGAAAAGAAAAGAGAAGGTGAGAAGGTTGAGACAAAAAAATAAAAACCAAATAATGAGCCATAGCTAAACAGTGAGGGAACTGTTGGGAAAAATAGCAGCTGGTGAGCATAATGGAACTGATTTCAAGATGGCTATGCTTCTGGTTTCAAAGCGGGAAGGTGAAAAAAAAAAACAGAAAAAGTCAATGGATGGGAATAAAGGTTACTACTCACAGAGTACTGTGAAACCTATTATCCCCTTACAGTGTTAATCTATTATTACTTTTTGGGCAAACATTCATGTTTCAGGTGATCAAACAAAGTTTAATATCAGATGGAAAAATTATTACACAAAGCTGTTTTCAAATGATGATTTCCTTCATCAAGGAAAAAGGCATTGTGCAAACCAACCAAGTCACATTTGAAAAAGTAATACCCAAACCCTTTAAATAATATATTATTACAACATGAAGTGGGCTAATGGATCTAAATTAGCCCATCAAGTCCCAAACTAAAGAAATTCAGTAACAGTTGAAAACAAAGTCGCTGACTTCTATCAGTCTGGATGGGGCCCTTAAAGGAGAAGTCCGGTCAAAATCAGAATTCAAACTGCTGAAAGTACTTTAAATATAAAACTACTACATACTGTGCAAAAAATTATACGTTTTTTTAATTAAGAATAATTCTCATTTAATCATGTTTATGTGGAGGAATCCATCTTGGTCAAGAATAGTACTGTCACCTCCCATTTTTTGACGTCACTCGGCGGACCCGCTGTTGAGCAAGTTTCAACGCTTTGTTTGTCACGGCGCACTATTTTCCAAGATGGCGACGACTGGTGCTCTGTACGAAGCAGAGAGTGATGAAGTATTTAGTGACAGTGATGAGAGTCCTGTGGAGTCATCATCATCTGATAGCGATATGGATGTTTTAGAAGAGTTTCTTGACAGAAACCGGACTTTTGACGGAGTCCAGCGTACCTATTTCCATTGCAAACTCAGTCGGGTCCTACAGTGTATATATATATATACACGCGTGTGTGTGTGTGTGTGTGTGTGCGCGCGCGCTCCGCGCAGCACGGCTTTGCCGGCGCTGCAGCGGAGCGCGCGCACACACATACACAGCGGAGGAGAGATCGCGCTGAAGTGACTTAAGTTATATATTTGCCCCCTAGTAAATAGGGCAGGTGGTCATTATTGTATAAATAATAAAATATAAAAGCATTCCAGCACATGCTGGGCGGAGCACGGCTTTGCCGGCGCTGCAGCAGAGCGCACACACACACACACACAGCGGAGGAGAGATCGCGCTGAAGTGACTTAAGTTATATATTTGCCCCCTAGCAAATAGGGCAGGTGGTCATTATTGTATAAGTATTAAAATATAAAAGCATTCCAGCACATGCTGGGGCGGAGGGATACCATGTGGTATCCCTCCGCCCCTCTGGTCGGTAACCATCCCCGTAACTTCTAAATTAAAAATTGAAAATTTAAAAATAACTTACTGAAAATCCTCGCCCTCATGTCATGTTCAAAACATTCTTCTTCGAGATGGTCACTGCATATGACGTGTTTTCTCTCTGGCCAGAAGTTAGATGGCAAATCCGCTCTTCAAGTTGGCAATCCAGCGCCGAGCCCGGTGGCTCATGAATCGGGAAGTTAAAATAAGCTATGTTTTTTCCACTTTTACCAGTTGTGTTGGAACATCCGATGGCCATGCACGTGGGCATTGTTGCTTCAGCAATAGCTCTTGGGAATGTCAGCGGTGAAGTCCTCTGGAAATCCGAAATAATTATTGATGATCGCAGCTGTGTAGAACGGCTCCTATTGACTTTGCATGGAAAGCGGAGAGAAATGCTGTCGCCGCTTCCGCTTTTCTACGTCGCAGGATGTGATGTCAAACGCCCCTTACTGCCCAAATATGGGCAGTAATGTCAGCCCCCATACACAGTGATTCAGACGACAATTTATGTTTTTATTTTCTTATTGATTAAACATAAGTTCATTAAATAACCACGAACGTATTAGTTTTAGTTATAGCTAATGATACCCTGATTTTTCCTTGTTGACCGGACTTCCCCTTTAAAGCTTAAGCAATTTCTAAGAGTCTCGAGACAATCACAGAGAGCCACTGTCCATAAGTGGAGAAAACAAGGAACAGCGGGTGAATCTTTCCAGGGCAGGTTGACTAAAATCACTCTGTGAGCGAATTGAGGACTCTTTAAAATTGTAAGAACTCAACAACAACAAAAAGACTGAACAAAAATGGGATCCACAGGAGCTTTACAAGGCCAAAAACAGACATCTCAAATTTGTCACAAGATGTTTTGATGATCCCCAAGGAATGATTGTTTAATTTACAACACAGAAAATGTAATTACTTGGAAGGTGTACATCGCACTGCATTTGGGATAAAACTCTGAAAGCAAGAAGGGCCCGAAAAAACAAAACAAAGACACATGGGTTAGACAGCAGGGCAATAATCCAAAGCACCCTGGCAGGTCCACCCCTGCATGACAATATAAATAAATGAATAATCAAGGCCTTGGAGTGGACTAGTCAACATCCAGACTTAAGTCTTATTGACATGTTGTGACATGACCTTAAACAGACAGTTCATGATTTAAACCCCCCCCCAAAGTGGATGACATAATTAAAAAATTTAAAAAGAAGGGGACAAAACTTTTTCCTCCTTTCTGTATTTACTCAGGTCATCTTTAATGTATACAGTGGAACATTTAAACACCAGCACAAGTGAAAGCAATTTTTTTTTTTTTTTTTTTTTACAAGTACAAGTGTTGCGTGCCTCCCCTCACATGACTGTCATAGATGTTGTTGGCAAGCACAAGATGCCGATCGGGATCCAGCCCGGTGAGTACCCCCCCCGTGAACCTTTGTCAACGCGTACTCCATGTACTGCTGTGGGCTCGTTCTCCTGTGTGGTTTCCACTGCTTCTCCTGTGCGTGCCACAAAAAGCAGCAGACAGCAGCAGTGTTCACTTCCACCGCTATCAAAGAGCTGTGCACAGGACTTGAAAAAGTGCAATGCTTCTGTGTGCAGCATCACCAATTTGTCAACCACAATTTTGTTTCACGCAACATTACTTTTTACTATAACTGTTGAGTTGAATTCATGCCCCGCCCTTCTCTTACTGAGGGTGTCTCCCAACCTGGAGATGGCAGACTCCAGGTGAAGATAATTAAGGGATTAGTTGGGAGATGTTCATTCACTGGGCAGCAAAGAGCACTGTGAGGGTGGCTGGCTGGGTGAAGACACTGCAGGAAAGTTTGTTCCGAAGAGAAGGAGCCGGTGATCCACAAATTGTTTGAATGTGGAGTATAAGATTATAGATTAATTTATGGTGCATTCAGATTGAAATGTTATAATTAGTGATGGTGAGATGAAGCCTCATGAGGCATTGAACCACTTGAGCCAATTGGTTCGAGAAAGGGTTCATTTCTTGATGCTTCATGTGCACACGACACCACCTACTGGCCAGGTGTATAATCACAGCCAGCTGTATCTTAGCACGTGTGATGCATTGAATTTTTGTCTATTATGACTCGTGGGAATGACTTCACAAAAGGTGTAGGACGAAATAATTTGTCTACATAAATTTTGTATACACATGTGTATAATAAAACATTGTTTGAATGTATTCTCTGTGTGTAATTATTCCCAAAATAGTAGTGACGTGATATGGCATGTTGTGTAATAATGTTTTTCTGTGACTCTAGAAAAATGGCATGGGCTTAATCAGGCAGAGGACAATGAAAGTGCTTGTGGAACTAGGCAGGGGGTTGTGAATAGGCTGATGCTTGTGTAACTTGGATGATTTCATGCATTTTTATTAAGAAACAACAATTTCTCCACAGTTTTTGGTTTCAAATGATTTCTCTTTTTTGATACTACTTCTCCAACCTTTGAAAAGACACGTTCACATGGCACAGATGATGCCGGGGTGCATAAATAAATAAGTGCAAGTATGTACAGATTGGGGTACTGTGACCGATGATTAGCCCAGTACTATACGGTCCCACATTTTCCCCTCAGCAGCAACACTGAAGCACACAGAGGTTCCCGCTGCGTCTTTACGCACGATCCAGCTGCTTATGTCTCCTCTCTTTTCAGCTCAATGCAATTCTAGACAGTAACAGTTTATAACCTATATCACCTTTCACAGCAACAGGTTTCTCATCTCAGTCGACCAGACAAATCTCTATTGCTCGCCTCAGTGCGCTCTGGGCGGTGAGGTGGGAGGATTTTACCCGATGGTGCGCTGCGTGCGAGGGATAAACAGGGGAGAAATGCATAAATAAAAACTGTAAATGGCTCCTATACAGTGATCATAGGAGCTGACCGGTCTGAGATCAACCTCCTGATGTTACAAGTTCTTTAAAATGACTCTTAAAAGTGCGCACCCAAATTACAAGTAACGTAATTTTGCGCACCTGAAAAAAGCGCACGGCAGCAGCGCATCGAAGCGCTGAGGCACAGAAATACGGTGCATGTAGTTAAAAAATGCAGAATTAATAAAAAAAAAACTTATAAACAGACGTAGCGTTTTAAACTGCATCTGGTTAGCAGAACTGTTTTATGATCCAGAGTGCAGCCATCACTGGTTCTGAATGAAGGCAATATCTGGCAGCAGCTCTCTTCCCCCGCCCCCCTCCCCTCCTGCGTACGTAGTACAGGACCTTACCGGCTCACTTTCACCGTTGGTTAAGACTAAAATTATTCATAACTCTGATCGCTCTTCCTGCTGCTCTGTTAACATGAACTGCAGCAGGAATTACTGATGGTCACAAGCTGTGAAAGAAGCTGAAACATCTCAGCAGAAGGCGGAGTTTTTATCGTCCGCTGCCCAGATGGGCGTTTGGATTTTTATGCGTGAAAAATGCCATGTTTGCGTGTGACCGTGTGAAGTCAGTGACGGTCAATGCGTGATAGTTGAGAGCACTGATCTCCTATCTATCTATCTCTCTCCTAAACTCTCCAAACACCAAACTAACTGTCTCAAACTAAATAACCACTATCCAAACTCTGCTATCCAAACTATCAAAACTCTATCCACTCTCTCAACTGACCGCAACTCGCCTACAACAACCCACATTTTGAATGGAGCCTGTGGGGTTTCTAAAGCTGTCAAACCCCGCGCCGAAATCTGAACCACTTCCCGAAGCAGTCACGTGGTACAGGGCAGCGAGGCTTCGGACGTCATCGTTTTCGGCTCCTCCCCTAAATGAAGCAAGCCTCGATACGCGCTTTACGGAAACGCCCCCTCCATTACTCGACACACGCCTCGAAGCCTCGGCACATCACGTAACATCACTAATTATAATGCTAGGAAATGTTAAAAAAGCAATTATTTAAAAATGTGTGTTTGAGAAAAGTAAATGAACATTAGCATGTAAATTATCACTGAATAATACTTTAAATATGTCTGGTTTTGGGTTTAAATCCTATGGTATATTTTGATTCAGGGATAATTTTTAGTAATTTCAAGGGTGTTAATCATTATTTTCTGTGTTTATGTTTAAAGGTTTTTCACCTACTACTACTACTACTACTATTACCATGACTAATGCTACTATTGTTGACTCAACTTTCAAATAAAAGAGAAAAAAAGGAAAGAATCAACATTGGTGTTCTGAGTGAAATCCTGTGAAATCTCTGGAAGCAAGCTGCCTTTTCAAGTGGGGGAAACCTGCAGTTTAAGTCCCAAACAAAAAAGTGGGAACCAATTGACAATAACGATGTTTTAGGATTTCTGCTTACATTTTAAAGCACACGCAACCGCAAGTGTCGATGAACTCTTTTTTTTTTTAACTGCAACCCTGGAGATAATGACCAGATTTCTGTCTTTGTCTTTAAGCAGCAATGTATGAAATACCAGTGATGATGAAATGTGTTATTGCTGTGATAGGTTTGGGGAAACTACAGAAGGCTCTGAAGACTCAATGATGGAGAACACGCCTCATTATCTTAATTCATTTAAGTCACTGCGGAAATTGTTTGTGCTTTCAAAAAAAATTGTAAATCAATAAAATTAATAACTTAACAGATACACTTTTTAACTATCCCCTCATATCACACAACTGGTTGTTCCAGAAGACCTGTGTTCATTGTCATTTTTTATTCTATCATCAGTTCTCTATGCAATGCTTTTAGCAATGTTATAATATGGGATAAATTGCCCCCAATAAGCTGAAAATGACAGATTTTGAGTGCTAGGCATGTTTTGGCAAGGGTGTGTTTGTTGGGGCCTTCTTTTAGTTTTCAGTACTTTAATGCGGACATGCTTTCATACACAAACTATCAAGATACAAGATGCCAGTTTAAAGAAATCAAACTGGAATTCAGTGGCTCCCCTGCATTTGTTTCATGCTTTAAAATATATTACATAAATTACATAAAATATATGACACAAGAAGTACTTTATACACAAATGTATACAGCAATCCCTGCATTTGTACAGACTACTATGTTTGTATATACTATGACAGAGGTCTTCACCCCTGAGCCTCGGGACTCACTGTCCTGCATGTTTTAGGTGTTTCCCTGCCTCCACACATCTGAATTAAATGAATGTGTGATTAACAAGCTTCTACAGCTCTTGATGAGTGCTGAAGAGGTGATGCAATCATTTGATTCAGGTGTGGTGCAGCAGAAAGATCCAAAAAAACGTGGAGGACAATAGGTCCTGAGGACCAGCGTTGAAGACCCCTGTACTATAAGAGGTGCATTTGAAAAAGAGTAATAGTGTTCGTTTGTCCTGCCGTGTCGAAACGCTCGCATATAAATTAAACCTTGCACACTGAAGTGTTAAGATGATAAACAGATTTGTACTTTTGGCTTGGATACAGTGCACTTCCACTTCTGTGCAGGGAATAACCTTGCTATTGGCCAAATTCAAGTTAAACGATTTAGTTATACCTTTAACACTCTGAAAACAGAATCTCTCAACGCTAATAAATCAGGTTATTGTGGTGCTCCCTATGGTGTTCACCTGCCTGCAGACTGCATTTCACCACCTCCAAAAAAGAATAAATATCTACTCCAAAAAGGGCATCACATCTTGGGCAATTGATTGGGGTTTTAACATTTATTTTTCACATTCCTATTTCAAACGTATTGAGTTGTTCTGCTTCAGACTTTCAAAATATTAGGATGCATTTTTTATTGAGGTCTTGACAACTGAAGATAGCAGAGCTCCTTTTTTTTTTGGTGTTAAAAATAGGAGAGAAAAAAGATCGACGAAACCCTTGAATGGCTTCATGAAGTTCTCATTGGCTATTCACAATAAAAAGTTAATAAGCTGCCAGTGCAGCTTGAGCCTGCATCTCTTATAAAGTCCATGAGACTGACATGTGTTGGGCTTAGAATAAGAAAACATGAAGGCTGCTCCATGAGCTATGAGCTTTGAAAGTAAGGGTTAAACTTTAGAGATATCACGGCACAGAGAGCCAGCTTTCTCTCCTGCCTTCTGGGGTCTCTGTGGTTTCTGTCAGACATAAACCTGAAGAAGATAATTCAACTCTGACAGTGAAGCATCCTCCCCAGTGCCGCAGAAGCACAACCACTCTCCTGCATGCACGTACACATATGACTCCGATGCTTTGTGGGGTTTAAGAGGGTATCATTATTTCTTTTTGTGAGTTCAAAGCATTGTAACACTTGGATATGGGCTCTAATCAGGCCCAGAGAGGGAGCTTCACAAAGCCATATCATTGGCTTGCACTGAAAAACAATAGTCTAGCATTCAGATTCTTTCCCAAGCAAACAGTGTCCATTACTTGGACCCTTAACCCCAGATTGCTCCCCGGGCGCCACACATGGCAGCCCACTGCTCCCCAAGGGTGATGGGTTAAAAGCAGAGAACAAATTTCGTTGTAATGTATGTTTCAATGTATGTTTCAATGACAATAAAGATGATATTACTATTATTATTACTTACAGTTATAGAATCAGAATTGTTCAAGTTTGTGCAAACAAACAAGGATTGTGACTTTGGTTCATTTGCTCCCAATGAAGACATTCTAAATATAAATATGTAAGAATGAAAAATAAGCTTTTTTAAATAAAAAAAACGTATATCTGTAGTGTTTTTACAAAAGAGGAAGTCAAAGTATAATCAGTGAAAATATGCTTGGTATCTGACTGTTAAGTGTTCATCAGAGAGATGGGTGAAGACACGGACTGCATCCGAAAACGTCTAATTATAGCTCCTAGCTCCCGTTCCTAGTTCCTCTTCCTTTCACAGAGTCAACAGTAAGAACTCTATTGTGAGTAAGAAAGCAGCTTCAGACTGCTGTGCCGGTTTCGGACAGCCTTTAACTCAAATGTTATTTTGTGAGGGAAACTCACATGGATAATACAGTCAAATCCAGGCCCACAGCCTTCCGAACAAGGACTACAAAACACACCAGTTAGACAAATGTACGGCTGAAGCTCTCCATCGCACAGACCAAAACATATGAAGGCGCGTGAACTTGTACAAACTTTCTAGTTCTAACAGCAACTGATGTTGTTATATTTATTTTAATTGTTTTAATCTAATTAATCTTTTAACAGAAAATGGTGTATACACATTATATGCAAAATAAACAACGTGTACAGCATAAACAAAAAATCTGTTTAATCCTCAAGTTTAATATATGCACACGTGCAACAAAGGCAGAGATGGCCAAAGGCCTCTTATCCATATGGATGACCAACATGTAATATGTGAAAGGGTAATTGGGGCTACTTACAAGTGCGCACTCCCTTCTCTCCGGACATTTTAACTAACATTCGTGAGGTGGGCTGTTCTTATACGTCATGTCACGCAAAGGATTGTGGGATTCCTTACAGCTCTTAGTGCTGGTAAGGGACATGGTGAGCTTCCTATGCTAAAGGAGCTATGTGAGGAAGCATACAGGATCCATTTCCTACCTCCTTCCTTACTGACATTTGGACAGCCCTAATCATGACGGCTGCTGACACACTTCCGCTTTGGCTAAAGAGTCCATACCCAAAAGACGCTTTCAGATGGAACCACTGCCTCTGTTGAGGCTGTAAATTGAGTAAATTGTGATCTATAGCAGCAATCAGAAGGCAAAAGTCTAAACAGTCCGTGTCCAGGATATTTGGGAACTTTTGGGAACGTTTTATAGTCCCCTACTATTACTTTTACTTATACATACACTAAATAATATTTATATCCTGTATAGCACTTCTGGATAGATGCAAACCACATTTCGTTGCTTTGTACTTGTGACAGTGCAATGACAATAAAGTTGAATTCTATTCTATTCTATCTTTGAGCCACCATTTTCCTGACCATAGACCTTTACAAGTCCTGCATGGAGGGAAGGTCAGCCATGTTGATCCCCTCTGCAGACCTGGATGTTCATTTCAGTTTGGACTCTTGTTTTGAAGATGAGCCAAACCACACAGTGATTGATGAACAGAACAGACTGAATACAAGCAGTGTAAAAGATGACCAGCAGCTCCTGTGGCAGGTTGTACTTCTTGATTTGCCACAGGAAGTCCAGCCTCTGCTGTGCTCATCTCAGGTCCTGAGAAAATGTGTGTCCCAGGATCTGCAAGCGATCCACAGCAGGCCCAGCGTTGTTGAGGATGGTAAGGGGAGACAGTGTGGGTGTTCTCTGGAAGTCCACCATCATCTTCACAGTCTTGAGCAGGTAAAGCTCCAAGTAATTCTTACCGCACCAGTGGACCAGCCGATCCACCTCCTGTGCATGCAGACCATCCTGGAACACACCAACGACTTCATCTTCAAGAGATTCACAGATGCGTCTGCTGAGGTGCAGTCATTTGTGTACAGAGAGAAGTGGAGTGGGGAAAGTACAAACCCCTGGGGGGCGCCACTGCTGACTTTCCTCAAACAGGAGAAGATGCTACCCAGTCTGATCTTCTTTTGCTCATCAGTCAGGAAGCTGGTTATCCACGGACAGCTTGAGGCAGACACTGGGAGCTGGGTGAGCTTCTGGTGGAGGATGTCAGGGTTGATGGTGTTGAAGGCAGAACCACAAACTGGATCTTGGCGACATCCCTTGGAGGTTGAAGTGGAGCAGGACAAACGCCCCAAGCTGAATGCATCATCTGCTGACCTGTTTTTGCCCGGTAAGGAAACTGCATGGGGTCCAGCAGGAAGCCTGTGATGCTTCAACGGCGGTCGCTCAAAGAACTTTAAGAGTTCAAAAATCAGGGTGACAGGCTTGCGATCATTTAGCCCTGTGATGGTGCATTCAGGGTATTTACTACTTGGATATTCCTTGGTAAATCTAGATTGTCACAGTGATTCTGAGAGAGGAGAGAATCAGTATGCAGGGATGCGGATGCAGCTGTTGCTCCAGTGTCACAGGCGTGTGTTGGTAATTAAGCTACATGTTGCTACCTCAGATAAATGTGTCGCCTAGAGGCAATTTTGTGCAAAATTTCATTTTCACTAAGTCAGAGTCAAAATCCATTAAAACCTCATGGGGGAAACCACAAAGGATTAGACTTGCTTGAAATTATTCACTTTTTATGATTCACAGAGGAAATGAGTGAGAGCAAGCGCTGTTTTCTTTTTTCATTATGCTTCTCCAAAGAATAGCAAAGTGCTTCTGTTCACTCTAAACTACACAAACATGCAAGGCAAGGCAAGGCAAGGCAAATTTATTTATATAGCACAATTCAGTACAGAGACAATGCAAAGTGCTTTAAATGATTAAAATATAGGAAAATAAAACAGAATAAAAGCAAGTAGGACTACAATGTAGAAACAAAATAGAACATTAAAAACAGTTGGACTAAAAAAGTTGAAGTAATGCTGTTTCAGTAGAACAGTTTAACTAGAACAGTCAAAGGCAATCCTAAACAAATGTGTTTTTAATCTTGATTTAAAGGAACTCAGGCTTTCAGCACTTTTACAGTTTTCTGGAAGTTTATTCCAGATAAGTGGAGCATAGGAACTAAATGCTGCTTCTCCTTGTTTAGTTCTGGTTCTGGGTATGCAGAGAAGGCTGGAGCCAGAAGACCTGAGTGGTCTGGAGGGTTGATGCACTGATAACAAGTCTGTGATGTATTTAGGTGCTAAGCCATTCAGGGATGCAGCAGGCAAAGTGTACAGGAAAACACTCAATAAATCTAATGTTCAGCAAGAGAGCTTGATTATCATTCAAACTTTTCTTATGAATGTTTACATCAAGGTTTATTATTTGTGAAAATGTGAAATGAAAGAAAAAAAACAGCTTTAACTTGATAGTAAAAGCATAAAAGCCTCTCAAACTTCAAACTAGAATTACCAGCAGTGATGGCTGTTTTTTGTCTAATCAGAGTTCTGTAATAGTTTAAAGGATGCTTCAGAGATTCAGATAAGTGCAGGCCCATCATGGCATTCAGGCTGTTATGTGTCCTCTTTAGAGCCATTTTTGTTACTGGCTCTCTCTGGAAAAGCCAAAGTGGCCTCTCAGGCTCATCAATGGTCATATATTTAGCCCTGTTTTCTTCTACAGCCAGAAAAGGCTGATGATGTTAGACAAGAGAGAATCTTCAACTTTTCAATTAGGAAATAACGTTTCTGCATTCTCACTAGGGTTCTGTAGATAAATGAGGATGATATTTTATTAAAATTTGATTTTAAACACTGTAAATCTTTTGTTTCTGTGAAGCGTCTTTTTCCGTCACTCTTAAAGGTGGAAAACAAACGTGTCCTCCTCAGAAGTCCGCATTTTCAGTTTTTCATGACAGAACTTTGTCACGCTGCTGCACAAACCGGGATATTTTACATGTAATCTCTCTTATTCTACCCAAAGCATCATACAGCATGCATTTCAATGAGGCAATTTTAACTGCTATTTCTGAAAGCAATTTATGCAAAAACACGTATGCACAGAAGCATGCATGCATGCATGAATAGATTTATTACTATTCAGTGTAACTATAGAGCGGCTGCACATCACTGAACCATACATATGAATGATGGCCAGACCAAATTAAAAAACAACTAAAGCAAACCCTTTCTCTCTTTGTAATTTTCATTTTTTTTTCAGCATTTGCCAATGTGTAAGGCTTCTTTGAGAATTATTTCACCTGCATGGAGATCGTCTTGTGGAAACACCCTGTATTCAAGCAATGGCAACCAGTTTAATCATAAAATGGTTTACACATCATTTATTTTAGTGAAAAAAAGTAAAAGGAGCCGAAAATTATCCACTTGCTGATCTCTCTTAGATTTCTCAAATGAGCTCTGATGGATTATATGCTTTACTCATTTTGGCACAAGAATTAAACTGCTCAAAATTAAGTACTTTTTACTAGAAGAAAATAATACGCCTATGAAGTGGTCTTTTATTAAAAGTTTAACTTTCTTTTCTATGCTTTTCTTGGGGTTAACTTTTAATTGATTTGAATCTTGTGTTTCAGGAGAAAGGAGGAACTTCCAGGGCCTTTATGAAGATACAGTTGGTCAAATTGTGTATTCTGCTGTTTGTAATTGCTTTGCAACTCATATTCAGCAGTTATCTGACCATTTCAGCTCTATGCAAAATGTCATAGACTCAATCCCATTCTCTATATTTTACTTCCAAAAGGCTAAACCTTCTTCTTCACGATTTAGAATCATCTTTTATTGTCCCACAGTAGGGAAATTCAGGTGCATTAGGTGTGCAAGTAAGCGAAAAAGTCTAAAACAGAAGAAAAATAAATAAAGTGCAGTCATTAAAACGGCATACTCAGATTAAATGAAATGTGCAACTGAGTAGTGTGACTCAAAGGGGTATAAATGTGCATGTATTAAAACAGAAACACACTACAAAAAAGGGGAAAGAACTGTGCAATTGACAGCAGGAATGAAAACAACTTATTGAGCTTGTCGGGAACAGTGACGGTTATTAAAGCTGGTGGGAGGAAGGATGTACAACACTGCTTCGTTCAACTTGGGTGCAGCATTCTTTCAATGAAGGAGCTCTCCTGCTCTTAGCTTTATGCACGGGGTGGGAGACACTGTTCCACAGGGATGTTATTTTTTGCCAGAGTCTTATCGTCTACCATCACCTGCAGTGGGTCGAGTGGGGATCCTAAGCCAGAGCTGGCCTTCCTGATGAGCTAATCTAACCGCTTCCTCTCAGTTGTAAATAAGCTGCTGCTCCAACAAACTACACCATAGAAGATGGCTGATGCTGCCAAAGAGTAAAAAGAAAAGTCATAAGTAGCGCCCCCTGCTCTCCAAAAGACCCCAGTCTCCTCAGCAGATAGAGTCTGCTCTGAGTCTTCCTGTAAAGAGCATCAGTGTTGTGATTGTGACTCCAGTGCAGTTTATTCTTAAGGTGAACGCTTGTGGTCCAAAGCAAAACTTTTGTACAATTTCTAAATCCTAAATTTTCAGACCCTTCAGAAGAGTCTTTTCACTTGACTAAATTTGGGTGACTTTTTTGTTTTTTGAACTATTTACCATTACTGCCGACCTGACCAGAGGAATGCACGTTTGTTAGTTACATTTACAAAAAAAGAAATAAAAAAGATCGAAATCGACATCCCATTCTATATATGTAATAACTCTGGGATTCCCAAAGATCCTTTAGCTGAACACCTGGGTAGTGTGAAGCGTTTGATGCTGACAAGTGTCTTGGGGCCTAAATGTATCCATGACAGACGAGCAGGATCTGAAAGTTCTGTCCAAGAGAAACAGGAACAAAATAAAAAACAACAGGAAAAACTTGACATATGACTTGAGAGACGTGTCATCCCTCAGTTTACCATCCACTGTGTTTTTAGTCACTAGCTCTTTGGGAATTCTATTACTGGTGCTGAAATCCTATTCCGTTTCTGTAAAACTGTGCTGTCCTTGTTGTATTTTGGGTTCAAATTCAATACATGGAAATAAACAGAAGGGGAGGTTAGGAAAAACATACAAATTCATTTATAATAGTATGCATGTCATGGGAAGGTGGCAGGTTCCCTGGTTCAAATCCCACAGACTGCCACTCTGGGCCCCTGAGCAGGGCCCTTAGCCCCAGAAGGCATTGCATAGTGGCGGCCCACTGCTCCCTAAAAGGTATGGGTTAAAAGCAGAGGACAGATTTCAATGGAATGTACAAAGTTGCAATGGCAAAAACATATTACTATTATTATCATTAAAAGATTTAGCATATTGTATAATATAAAATGTGTGCATAATATTTGATGGAATATAAAACCCAAGAAGAAGAAGGGTATAAAAACCAACAGAGACGGAAAATAAACTATAACAAACAAACAAGAAAATATATAAAAGAGGATAAAAACTTAACATTTACATTTATGATGAGACCAATTTCTGCTATTTTCATTTACTGCCCTAACCTTTGTGAGTAAAACGTGCTATTTCAATAAAAACATATTTTAAGCCTTGTGAGATTCAGTGTCAAGGATTGTGTGAAACAGGACTGTCATTGTTACAACTTTTCTAAATAAAAAATTTAAACCAGGGCAGAAAATCTATCTATAGCATTTGGTATTTTATATAATATGTTTGTGCTGTCAACATGTGTGGGCTTCCAAAAAAGGTTTTTGTGTTTACAGGTTTGATAATTAAACATCAGACTCTCTAAACACAGTAAATGCTCCAGAATATATAGAAAGAATTGAGAAGACATCTGGCAATTTGTAATGAACGTTAAAAGCTCTTTTCCAGAAAGTTTCACCATTCAAACTACTTTAAGAGAAAGATGAGCCGAGGAGAAATGAGGCAATCCTACAGAAAAACCCCGTCAACGACATGACACTTACTGCTACCATGATTTAGTTCTTTCTCTGTTCCAGTTTAATATTTCAGCTACACCTATAGACCATGGTGCTCATGTGCAACACAAATGTTTTAAAAGCTGACTGGTTTCACATTAATGCAATTTAATGTTTTTTTTTTGCTCTTTCATCGTTTCTGTCAGTCTTGGCAGAACATTTCCACCTCTATTTTTTACTCGTTGGTTATGGTTTGGGATTTAAGTCAAAAGAAATGTTGAACTAACTTAAGAAAAAGCAAAAAGGGTATGCTTGCCATCCCATATAGCAAAAAGGAGGGGCGGGCTTGAATTTAAGCTTTGAATAAAACATTACATGTCAACTCGCTTTTCATTTATACCCCAGTTTTACATGAGGCTTCTATAGACATTTGTCCAATGTGTGTCACAAGAACATAAAATGTAAATCTGATCTAATCCATATTTGTTTCATATAATATTGTTGTTGTTCTGGTATGTCTTTAATATCTCTTCGTTTTGGTCTGGCTTTTAAAAACATGATCATCAAAGGATGGAAGCTCGATTATTTTTAACAGATCAGACACAGAGGACAGTATCAGAAACTGTGTAATCTACTGTGTTAGTTAGTTAATTATCTGTGCTGTAAAATTGTGCCTCTTGTCACGACTTAAATTTATCTGTTGTTTTAATGTATTTCTGCCAAAGACAAAGACGGCTGTCATATCTGTTACACTGGAACGTGGTAATTCATAAATGCACAATGCATTTCTTATGAAGTTTGTCATAAAGAACCCTCTAGGCTTTTAATGGCTTGCAAATCCTAATGTCTTGAGGCATGAAGCTTTTTTATACCCAGTTAAAAATTTAGATTTTTTTCTATTATTCATGCCTCCTATGAGACTACATGATCCCATTAGCTTCAAATGCTGGCAGACCACATAAAGTGCCAACAACAAGCTGTTTGTAAAGGAACTCTGCATGTTCTACAACAAGCTTGTTTATAACCTCCTTTATGGCAGCTTATCAACAGCAGAGCTCTAAACAATGTTGCGTTCAGAGGGTTAACTAACTCATTTGGTTATATTTTGCACATTAAAGCGCGCACTTGTCCGTACGTCTATGTATTTCTTGGTTATAAAAAATTAACCGGAAAGACAGGTACACTGACATTCTTAGTTGCTCACAGGATGTTCTTTACATTTAACTCACTTTATTTCAACTGAACCAACCAACCAAGCAATTACTCTGCTTCTAGAATCTGCTAATATTAAAGTAGCATCCTGATGCACTTACTACAGTAGCACGTGGACATCATTTGTTACCAGATGAGATATTGGATTCGCTCGAAAGGTGAAGTTTGCCCACCATTTCAAATGGTGCCAGTCAACTATAGAATTCTTGTACTGGTTTTAAAAATAGTGAATTTCCTCCAATTCAATTCAATTTTATTGATGTAGCGCTGATTCACAACACGTCATCTCAAGGCACTTTACAAAGTCTAATTCAGTCAAATCATACAGACAGATTGGTCAAAAAGTTTCCTATCTAAGGAAACCCTTTAGATTGGACCCAGTCTTGACAAGAAGCATTCACTCCTCCTGAAACAGCGTAGAGACGCAGTGGACAGTTGTCTGCATTGTCGATGGCTTTGCAGCAATCCTCCGGGTAACCTAAGCCACTCTAACTATAAGCTTTGTCAAAAAGGAAAGTTTTAAGATTAGTCTTAAAAGTAGACGGGGTGTCTGCCTCACGGACCAAAACTGGGAGTTGGTTCCACAGGAGAGGAGCCTGATAGCTAAAGGATCTGCCTCCCATTCTACTTTTAGAGACTCTAGGAACCACCAGCAGACCTGCAGTCTGAGAGCGAAGTGCTCTGTTAGGAACATACGGAGTAATCAGAGCTCTGATATATGATGGAGCTTGATTATTAAGGGCTTTATACATGAGAAGGAGAATTTTAAATTCCAGTCTTGATTTAACAGGAAGCCAATGAAGTTAAGCTAAAATGTTCCTAAATGTCTAACCTTCTATCTGATTTGCTTTTTCCTCACAATCAGAATCAGAATCACCTTTATTGGCCAGGATTAGAGAGATACTCTACTGCAGGTGCAGGGTGTGGCCATTTTTACAATCAATGTGGCGAACAAGAGAAAGGTAGGGACACCTAAACCTATGGTCAGTGGATTTATTACCTAAACCTAATTTATTACCTGTTTTTTATCCTCTCCCGTGAGAACTATCCCTAACATTGGTGGATGAGAAACCTAAACCTAAGGTCAGTGGATTTAACACAATTTAATTAACCTCCTGTTGGGACCGACTTCCGGTTGCAACTGACTTCCGGAGTTTAAGACAAACTTCAGGGGATTTCCAGAGCAACTTTATTTATTTAAAAAAAGTTTTTGGGTTTTAACTCCAGTCATGAACAACATGAATTACAGTCAGGCAATTATGCATATCAATATAATAAACATTTTGGGAGCGACTTATGGCAATTTTATGAGACTTTCGGTGTCAACTTGATTGTAAGAATACCCTTGCGCCTGCAGTTGGGTGGTCTTGTAAGATTGTGATCACAAGCAAGGAATTTGACAGCATACAGGCATCAGTATGTATACATGTGTAATTTGTGTATGCACTTTTTGCTTTGTAAAGATGGGAACAAAAATGGAGGTTGTGATAGTTTAATTATGCTTATTTTGTTTCAGGTTCATTTTGGTCGTCAGAGTGACAGCCTTGGGGCTGGAATAAACTGTCTCTGTGGTGGCTGTTTTTTTAAAAAAAGTATTGCTCTGTAGAGCTGAAGGTAAAAATCTAAGCAGTTTGTGTCCAGGATGTTTGGGGTCCGCAGAGAAGTTAGCAGCCTTTTTCCTGACTCTGGACCTGTACAAGTCCTGGATGAAGGAAAGGTCAGCCCTGGTGATCCTCTCTGTAGACCTTATTGTTTATTGTAGTTTGGACCTGTCCTGTTTTGTAGATGAGCCAAACCACACGAGGGATGGATGAACACAGGACAGGCTGAATAAAGGCAGTGTAACTGTTGTGGTGTAACAGGAGGCGCTGATGACCAGCAGCTCCTATGGAGGGTTGTACTTCTTGGGTTGTCGCAGGAAGTACAGTTTCTGCTGGTCTTGCAGACTTGTCATTATCCTGGATCAGACCAATGACAGTGGTGTCAAATGCAAACTTCAGGAGTTTTGTCATGATCCACGTTTCCAGCCATGTTTTGTTTACGTTAACAGCTACATGTCTCTCCTACCTGCCTCTGCGGAAATCACACAGGTCAGGTTCAACTGCACTTCGCCAATCATCTGCCAGACTCACCTGTTGTCTGCCACAAATAAGCTCACCTCATTCTGCCTTGTCGCCAGATTATCAACCGCATTTGGCAGTGGATGTCTCATGGTCTCTTGTTATTGTCCTTTCTTCTCAATCATGGATTTTTCCCTGTTTGCCTTGCCCCTATCGGATCCTCTATGCAGATTGGATGACTGGACCCTCGGTCTGCCTACAGACCCTTGACCTGTGCCCTCCCCTTCAGATGAGTGTTACCTTTTCTGTCTCCCTGAGTAAGACCCACGTCTGGCCACTGACATCGTTTCGGATTTTAGGATCACTCAAAATGAAGCTTTTTTTCTGTCACCCCACAGAAGGAAAAGGAGCGCTTGTTGCACTCACCTCCTTGACATTCATGCCCCACAAGATCAAGCGCAGCCTCGACCCCCCTCCGCGTTGCCATTGCTGATGTAATCCAAAAATCACTGCTGTTTAGCCCAATTTATAGCAGCTAAAGTGTGTTGAACTGAACATTCTGCAGCTTCAAATTTCCTCAGTCGCCATCCTGTTCTTCCATCCCACAGAGCTCCAAGTACCTAACTAGTCCCTGAGGTTCCTGTCTAAGGAGTTTCTAATAAATATTTTTATTGTATTTTCTCCACTCCTGTATTGTAGCTGGATTTCTGGGTCCTCTGTGTGATTCATCACAAGCTTCCAGATGGGCCAGCTGGTGTGCAACCATTTGTGCACAAGGAGCCCTCAAGTCCTCTCAGGGCATCCAAAAACGGTCTTCTGTTGGTGCCCAAAGGTAAAACTAAATCTCACATTGAAGCATATTCTTTTATTATGGCCCTCACCTTTGCAGCAGAGAGTTTTGATA
Source organism: Fundulus diaphanus (assembly GCA_037039145.1). Lineage (NCBI taxonomy): Eukaryota > Metazoa > Chordata > Actinopteri > Cyprinodontiformes > Fundulidae > Fundulus > Fundulus diaphanus. The sequence goes on along the minus strand of CM073122.1, from coordinate 10,322,668 downwards.
AAAACAAAAACAGTTTTTTAGCTTCTTTTTTATCTGTTCATCAGATTCTCTGTAAGTGTATCTTGGCTTGTCCTGTTTAATTTGATTCTAAGATTTCTTGATATATTTAACTGGCAAAGAGGCCAGCTTCTACATAACCATAAAACATTTTAAACTGTTGTCAGCTGTGTTATCAAGTGAGAATGCTATACAGTATTCTCACTTATTAAGTTCCTTCAGGTCTTGATTATTATTCCGTACATTTTTCGGCATCTAACTACTCCTGCATACTTCAACCGATTTAAACAATTTTCCTATCAAAACGTTCAGCTCGTTCACGACATTACTGCTATGTCTTTTGGTAATTATAACTTTTATAATATTTAAAATATATAACTTTTTGTGAGTTTTTTGCTCTCATTGAAAATGAATGGAGAATCCTTCAAATTCTTCAAATTTTTCAGCTTTTTGACAGCTTACTGTTTCAGCCTACTTTCAGCTAGAAACGCCATTCAACTTTTAAAATGTTCAAATAACCTTCAGCTATCTTGAGCTACTTCAGCTTTTTCATATCTTCTACCATTTTCATATAGTACCTCCTTAAAATAATTTAGCATTTTCATAAAATTCAGAAAAATGAATGCGTTGCTATGGTTGTTAGGGAGTTCATTTAGAGTGGCCACTCTAACGATTCTATAGATTTTCCTTCTCTGAACAACTTCTTCTCACTTGCTCAATTTTCACTCTATTCACATAAATTATACATCAAAACGTAGTAATTTTTGTCTGGATTCAGAAAATGTAACCATCATTGGTGTGGGATTTATAGATTTTTCGCAAATCACCTCAGAGCGACACTAACCCGAAACCTTCCCCATTCATTTCCTATGGAGCGGTTTTCAAAAATGAAACCTGAAAATCCAAAACATCACATGTTTTCGCATCGTCGCTACTCCTAAACCATTTGATGTAGAGGCATGAGACTTTCACACATTCATGTCCAGACCCTTCTGGCGCTCACATAAAAGGAATTTTGTCGATAAATGTTACGGTTTTGCCGCAGGAACAATTTGTTCGGGAGTAGCGTTTTGGAAAAATGCTAAAACAGGATCAAACTTCCATCCCCCCGAATGAGGGACTTTTCTACATCGTCGCTACTCCTAAACCGTTTGATATACAGGCATGAGACTTTCACACATTCATGTCCAGACCCTTCTGGCGCTCACATAAAAGGAATTTTGTCGATAAATGTTACGGTTTTGCTGCAAGAACAATTTGTTCGGGAGTAGCAAATGTGCAAAATCCTTAAAACGCTTTGGAGCTTCATTCTTCCACATCATCCACTTTTTTACATCGTCGCTGTGCCTACACCGATTTTTGTACAAACATAAAAATGAGCTCCATAGTCGTCAAAAGCCTGCTGATACTCACAGTGAAAGAATTATTTTGATATCTCTTATACTTTTTCAGCTACAGCGATTTGTTCGGGACCGTTTTAAGAGGATTTCTGAAATTCCTTAAAAATCCCCTTTATATCATAATATTTTACGCCTAAATTAAAATATTTCTAGCAAAAACCGATAGTTTCTCTTGTTCTCCGATTCGTTACGAAATAAACGCTGAAAAAATTACGTCTCTACCATTTACGGATCAGGAGATATAAAGTGTTGTGCGAGGCAAAGTTCTCCATTATAATCTAATGGGACTTATTTTGAGCAGTGTCTGTACTTCAGTAGAATGGCCCGCTGCAGGTGTGAGCGAGTTTCCATGACGACGGAACTCTGAGGGCCAGAGGGACAGGCTCCATAGAGATAGAATAGCAACTTTCGACATCCGCTGCAGTGGCTGTGATTAATGTAGGAATCTGAAATTCGCACAGTCACTTCCTCTTAATATTTTTTAATTTTCCAGTGATTATCAGGCATGTGTAATTTTTCTGTCACTTTTTGGATTTCACATAGTTACTACTACTACTACTACTACTACTACTACTACTACTACTACTACTACTACTACTACTACTACTACTGATACAACTACTGCTACTACTGATACTACTACTACTACTGATAATACTACTACTACTACTACCACCACTACTACTACTACTACTACTACTGCTACTACTACTACTACTACTACCACTACTACTACTACTACTACCACTACTACTACTACTGATACTACTACTACTACTACTACTACTGCTACTACTACTACTACCACTACTACTACAGCTACTACTACTACTGCTACTACTGATACTTCTACTACTACTGCTACTACTACTGATACTACTGCTACTACTACTACTACTACTGCTACTACTACTACTGATACTACTACTGATACTACTACTACTGCTACTACTGCTACTACTACTACTGATACAACTACTACTACTAATGATACTACTGCTACTACTACTACTGATACAACTACTACTACTAATGATACTACTGCTACTACTACTACTGATACAACTACTACTACTAATGATACTACTACTACTACTACTACTACTATTACTGATACTACTGCTACTATTACTACTACTGCTACTACTACTACTGATACTACTACTACTACTACTACTACTACTACTAATTCCCTCAATTCTTCAATTTTTTCAAATTCTTAAAATTCCTTTAAATTATTTAAAAACCGATACTCCTGATACTACTACTGATACTACTACTACTACTAATGATACTACTGCTGCTACTACTACTACTACTACTGATACTACAATTACTACTACTGATACTACAAGTACTACTACTAATACTAACTTTCAAATATCCTTCAACTATCTTCAACTTCAGTTTTTTCATAACATTCTTCTAATCCTTCAGTTGTTTTTCATTACTACTGATAGTACTACTGATACTACTACTACTACTACTACTACTGATACCAATACTACTACTGAAACTACTGCTACTACTAATACTGCTACTACTATTTATAGTACTACTACTAATACTAACTTTCAAATATCCTTCAACTGTCTTCAACTTCTTCAGTTTTTTCATAACATTCTTCGAATCCTTCAGCTGTTTTTCATTACTACTGATAGTACTACTGATACTACTGCTACTACTAGTACTGCTACTACTACTACTACTACTACTACTAATGAAGCTGAGGCGCAAGTTCAATTGAAGAAACTCATCACCAGCCTCCATTCAATCAGAGTCCGATACGCCTCTGATGTGAGCCAATCAGCTACGAACCGCACCTCCATGAAGCCAACCAGCATCCCGCGCTCATCTTAAAAGCAACTTCAAATCCACGTCTCAGCCTGCTAACCAGCAAGCGCAAACGGATTGCATGTTGGATTTCGAATCAGATGTCCGATTCAAGACGATAACAACTCATCCTCTAATCCTGCTGCTCATAGGACGCCATCTAGCCGCGCATCCATCCTCTGCAATCTCTGTATTCGCTCCAGCATATTTTAAGCAGCACTGACCTGGATTCGCTCTCTTTGCTGGCCTTCTTCCGCTGTGGCGTCTCATCCCGTCACCCAACCTCTGTTTTCATCAGCTCCGATTCCTGGCGCTATGAACTTGCAAATCCCCGCTTTTCACAAGCGACGTAGACGCCGTCCCAACTCTGACTCAGCTCCGGCCCCGCTCTGCTCCGTAGCGAGAGCGGCTATCGTCCTGCGCAACTTTTAGCCGGATCTCCTCTCATGCCCGCTCCTAGCAGCTCAAGGTAACATGTATCCACTCATGTTTTCATTCTTATTACATGCATTTCGCTCATCATGCTCCTGAACTGTCCGTCTGTTAGGCAGAAGTATCCCATCCATTCTGTTTGTTTTCGTTTTCTTCTTCTTCTGGTTTTGGCGGTTGGCTACAGGCTTGTAGTAGCATTACTGCCACCTACTGGTTGCAGTATGGTTCGTGATGGACTCCATTAATCTTCTCTTATCTCATAATTATGTCATTCTAATTCAACTCATCGTTCATATTTTCTACAGTAATTTCTTGTCCATAGTATGCTTGATTTTAAGTGTTAAGTTTGTAAGTTGAAATGTTAACCTTACCATTTTCCTTTTTTTTTGTTTTTCCCATTCCTGGTTCTCTTACTATCTTTGATATGGCTACGTTCTTCTCGTCTCCCCTTTATCATCAACCTGCAGGCTGTATTAGCAAATGTCTCAGCATTTTAAATCTCTGATATCGTCATTCAAAGACTTACTATGGGCAATCCTTCCGTATTAAGTATCTTCAATGTCATTCACGTTCAGTTTAACCGGACAGTAGGGTTGAGTGTTACTTAACCCATTTTATTTTCAGAAGTGCATTTTTAATCCAGCGATTTATACCAATTGTTGTGCCCTTCACGAGCTCTGCTGCTCTGGCCAGGCGTTCATAAAGTATTCTGTCAAATTCTCTTCACCTACTTTCATCGTGCACTGCCACGTGCTACGTTGTGTGCCTTGTTTCGTGCCCTGTCTCGTACCCTGCTCGTACCTGTCTCATACCCCTGCCATGTGCCCCGCCATGTGCCCCGCCATGTGCCCTGCCATGTGCCCCGCCATGTGCCCTGCCATGTGCCCGGCCACGTGCCCCGCCATGTGCCCGGCCACGTGCCCCGCCATGTGCCCCGCCATGTGCCCGCCATGTGCCCGCCATGTGCCCTGCCATGTGCCTGTCTCCTACTCCTCGTGTACTTTGTATGTGCCTGTTTCGTGTCCTTCATGTCATGAGCATTCATTCTTTCATGTCCCCATGCATCAGCCCCATGCATCAGCCCCATGCATCAGCCCCATGCATCAGCCCCATGCATCAGCCCCATGCATCAGCCATGCAGCAACCCCGAGCACTGGCCGAGCACCTCACCATTCATCTCACCTCATCTCACCATCCATCTCACCGTTCCCCTCACCTCACCTCACCATTCACCTCACCTTCATCTCCCATTCCACATCACTGTTTTGTAGGCCTTCGCGGCAAACGGCCCTGTTTTGTAGGCCTTCGCGGCAAACGGCCCTGTTTTGTAGGCCTTCGCGGCAAACGGCCCTGTTTTGGTAGGCCTTCGCGGCAAACGGCCCTGTTTTGGTAGGCCTTCGCGGCAAACGGCCCTGTTTTGGTAGGCCTTCGCGGCAACGGCCCTATTTTGGTAGGCCTTCGCGGCAACGGCCCTGTTTGGTAGGCCTTCGCGGCAAACGGCCCTCTCATTAAGCTACGCTGCTTCTCCTTTTCATTCTTCTCTGCTGTCTGGAGCACGCTTTCTCTGTGGTGCCTGAATTAGCACAATGTTCAATTGGTGAATCCTCTTTGCTAGGTTGGTGAGACTTGATTGGGCTACTGGGCAAAATGAAGATAGAAAGAGGCTAAGGAACTATTTGCAAACAAAACAAAGAAAGGACAAACAAGGGTGGTTGATCAGGATAGCTCTGTGAATCCTTGTTCACTGAGAGTCTGGTTCCAAGAACATGGAATGGAGTCGAGTCATTTGCATGTATTTCGATCTATTCACAATGCGGGGCCCAAGTTAAACAGAACATTATTGTTGAAATAATGGCTCGGACATGTTCCCCAGGCGATGAGAGCCTCTCCAGATGCTGAAGCAGGCAGTCGAATCTGGCAGACCCTGGATCAAGCGTGGCTGGCCAGGCACCTTTCCCAGCTGCTGGCTTGTGTGTTGATCAGGGCCGTCCAGGCTTCATGGTTGGCCTTCTTTGTCTGCTCTGTGAGAGCTGCTAAAGAAGTCGCAGGAGTGAGCTGAAGAAAGAGAGCTCTTTGTCTGTGGGAGGTAGGTTTTATTCGTAAAGAGGGTTTTTCAGCAGGACCCGGTGGGAAGAAAGGCGTCCAAGCATTGAGGGTCTCATGTTGCAGCAGGACAGAGTTCCTGTTACCTTCCCCATACCACAGTTCAGAATTCAACCCGAGATCAATTATTTACCATGCCGTTATTGTTAACATTAGTTTAAATTACGGATCCTGTCTGCAGACTGGTGAGGCTAATTAAGCTAATAAGTAATGAAGTTCATCAGTTTTATCAGAATGTAGTAAGAATCTAAGTATTTTCATTTCAAACATCAGGGAATGAGCTTAATAGCTTAATCCGTTTATGTCAGCATTTATTATGCGCTCGGCAGTTTATGCATTCATGAGTTAAGCAAACATTATTTGATAATTATGTCTTAAGACATGTTACCATCTTTATCCTCTTCATTCATTCATCTCGTGGTCACTTCCTCTCCTAGATCTTCCTTTCACTATTCTCAGTTTGTCCTTTTTAATTAAACCTGTCGGCCTGCAAATCGAGTTCTAGGTATTGATCTCAACTTGGTTCCAGTATGGTTCCGCCTGCAGTTCAGCTCTCGAATTCACAAGATATCAGTCTCATCCCATATCAGTTATTTTCAACTGTCAGCTGCCCTCCTTGCTTGGTCACCTCAATCTCACAAATGCATCATTGCCAGAGTCATGCTTTATTTCCAGGCAGCGAGAGTTCGCTAAATTTGTTCTTTCCTTCTTGAACAGGATACTCTGGTTGAGAGCTACCGTTTTGACCGTCTGGTCTGCTTCTCGCTTGATCGAAATATATTCTATTATGCCTTTCTGTCGTGGATGTGTTTAAAAATTTACGGATGCTGCCATCCGTAGGTTTTGGGGGGGGTTCTTTATAATTGTTTCACAGGTTCCTGATCACTCAAACAATGGGTTTGGTCATCATCATCATCATGCCTCACTCATCGTTCTGAGCTTCCATTCATTTAGCCGCTCTATGCCTCTCGGCTTTAAGGTAATCTAACTGCAAATACTGGTGGTGGATCGAAACTTTTCACATGTTTCGTCAGACCCTTCATGTTTCACTCTTTCAAATTGAGTTTATCATTCATAATCATCACAGTTCGTCACTCTCCTATCATATAGTTGATCTTTCATGCTTCTTTCATATCATCATTCATCACACGTATACTTTCATTCATATCGCAACTCATATTGACAGTTATCCCGTCACTCATTCTGTTATGTATCCATTCATGCATTCTTACGTACCCTGCAATGCACTCTCTCGTGCGTCTCGTAGTTTCTGGTCCTGCGTCTTGTCATGTGTTCTCTCATGCCTGCGTCAAGCATTCTGTTATGCATCCCGTCACCTGTGTTGCATCTTGTCATGATCACTCATTTCTCTATGTGCATCATCTGCAAGACATGTTCCGCAAGAAAGCATAATCAAGACATGTTCCGCAAGAAAGCATAATCAAGACATGTTCCGCAAGAAAGCATAATCAAGACATGTTCCGCAAGAAAGCATAATCAAGACATCTTCCGCAAGAAAGCATACGCAAGACATCTTCCGCAAGAAAGCATACGCAAGACATCTTCCGCAAGAAAGCATACGCAAGACATCTTCCGCAAGAAAGCATACGCAAGACATCTTCCGCAAGAAAGCATACGCAAGACATCTTCCGCAAGACATCTTCCGCAAGAAAAGTATCCATGCTCACATCTTCCGCAAGAAAGCATACGCAAGACATCTTCCGCAAGAAAGCATACGCAAGACATCTTCCGCAAGAAAGCATACGCAAGACATCTTCCGCAAGAAAGCATACGCAAGACATCTTCCGCAAGAAAGCATACGCAAGACATCTTCCGCAAGAAAAGTATCCATGCTCACATCTTCTGCAAGAAAGCATACGCAAGACATCTTCTGCAAGAAAGCATACGCAAGACATCTTCTGCAAGAAAGCATACGCAAGACATCTTCTGCAAGAAAGCCTACGCAAGACATCTTCTGCAAGAAAGCCTACGCAAGACATCTTCTGCAAGAAAGCCTACGCAAGACATCTTCTGCAAGAAAGCCTACGCAAGACATCTTCTGCAAGAAAGCCTACGCAAGACATCTTCTGCAAGAAAGCATACGCAAGACATCTTCTGCAAGAAAGCATACGCAAGACATCTTCTGCAAGAAAGCATACGCAAGACATCTTCTGCAAGAAAAGTATCCATGCTCACACCTTCCGCAAGAAAAGTATCTCTGCTCACATCTTCCGCAAGAAAAGTATCTCTGCTCACATCTTCCGCAAGAAGCATACGCAAGACATCTTCCGCAAGGAAGCATCTCTGCTCACTTCTCCTTGTTCATTTCGTTCATTTCATTCACCTAATCATCTCCCATTCAAATCACTATCCCGTCACACTGCTTTATGAGTCAGGCGCTCTGACCTCGGCATTTTTGGGGGGAACATCCCTGTTCTCATACATCTACTTATGCATATTAAAGTATAATTCAGCATTAATGTTCCTGCCGAGGTCTGAGCGCCAAAGACTTAAAATATTGTATCAATAAAATCCTTCTAATTGCCATTTCTTTCTCTGTGAGTTTTTCAGATTGAAATGAAGCTGAGGCGCAAGTTCAATTGAAGAAACTCATCACCAGCCTCCATTCAATCAGAGTCCGATACGCCTCTGATGTGAGCCAATCAGCTACGAACCGCACCTCCATGAAGCCAACCAGCATCCCGCGCTCATCTTAAAAGCAACTTCAAATCCACGTCTCAGCCTGCTAACCAGCAAGCGCAAACGGATTGCATGTTGGATTTCGAATCAGATGTCCGATTCAACCCACCCCCAACCCCTTCTCCACCATCATAGCTGAGTTCATCTAGCTTCCAAGACGTTCCTCCATCCTCAACCCATCAGAGTGTTTTCTCCCTTCAGTCTTCATCACTCCCTATCGCCAGTTATTGGTCCGGCAGAAGACCACCATGTTGGGCCCGGTTCTGCCAGAGGTTTCTTCCCAAAGGGGAGTTTTTCCTCTCCACAGTCGCTTCAAGCTTGCTCATCATGGACAGTTCATGCAAACCTGTGTTTATCAAGTTGGACATCCATCTTAAACAGATCATCATATGGACTGAACAAACTTCTTCTATCTCCACTCCACCACCAGTTTCAGACCTGGGGGGAACATCCCTGTTCTCATACATCTACTTATGCATATTAAAGTATAATTCAGCATTAATGTTCCTGCCGAGGTCTTAGCGCCAAAGACTTAAAATATTGTATCAATAAAATCCTTCTAATTGCCATTTCTTTCTCTGTGAGTTTTTCAGATTGAACTTATAGTACTACTAGCTTACTGACAGCTTACTGTTTCAGCCTACTTTCAGCTAGAAACGCCATTCAACTTTTAAAATGTTCAAATAACCTTCAGCTATCTTGAGCTACTTCAGCTTTTTCATATCTTCTACCATTTTCATATAGTACCTCCTTAAAATAATTTAGCATTTTCATAAAATTCAGAAAAATGAATGCGTTGCTATGGTTGTTAGGGAGTTCATTTAGAGTGGCCACTCTAACGATTCTATAGATTTTCCTTCTCTGAACAACTTCTTCTCACTTGCTCAATTTTCACTCTATTCACATAAATTATACATCAAAACGTAGTAATTTTTGTCTGGATTCAGAAAATGTAACCATCATTGGTGTGGGATTTATAGATTTTTCGCAAATCACCTCAGAGCGACACTAACCCGAAACCTTCCCCATTCATTTCCTATGGAGCGGTTTTCAAAAATGAAACCTGAAAATCCAAAACATCACATGTTTTCGCATCGTCGCTACTCCTAAACCATTTGATGTAGAGGCATGAGACTTTCACACATTCATGTCCAGACCCTTCTGGCGCTCACATAAAAGGAATTTTGTCGATAAATGTTACGGTTTTGCCGCAGGAACAATTTGTTCGGGAGTAGCGTTTTGGAAAAATGCTAAAACAGGATCAAACTTCCATCCCCCCGAATGAGGGACTTTTCTACATCGTCGCTACTCCTAAACCGTTTGATATACAGGCATGAGACTTTCACACATTCATGTCCAGACCCTTCTGGCGCTCACATAAAAGGAATTTTGTCGATAAATGTTACGGTTTTGCTGCAAGAACAATTTGTTCGGGAGTAGCAAATGTGCAAAATCCTTAAAACGCTTTGGAGCTTCATTCTTCCACATCATCCACTTTTTTACATCGTCGCTGTGCCTACACCGATTTTTGTACAAACATAAAAATGAGCTCCATAGTCGTCAAAAGCCTGCTGATACTCACAGTGAAAGAATTATTTTGATATCTCTTATACTTTTTCAGCTACAGCGATTTGTTCGGGACCGTTTTAAGAGGATTTCTGAAATTCCTTAAAAATCCCCTTTATATCATAATATTTTACGCCTAAATTAAAATATTTCTAGCAAAAACCGATAGTTTCTCTTGTTCTCCGATTCGTTACGAAATAAACGCTGAAAAAATTACGTCTCTACCATTTACGGATCAGGAGATATAAAGTGTTGTGCGAGGCAAAGTTCTCCATTATAATCTAATGGGACTTATTTTGAGCAGTGTCTGTACTTCAGTAGAATGGCCCGCTGCAGGTGTGAGCGAGTTTCCATGACGACGGAACTCTGAGGGCCAGAGGGACAGGCTCCATAGAGATAGAATAGCAACTTTCGACATCCGCTGCAGTGGCTGTGATTAATGTAGGAATCTGAAATTCGCACAGTCACTTCCGCTTAATATTTTTTAATTTTCCAGTGATTATCAGGCATGTGTAATTTTTCTGTCACTTTTTGGATTTCACATAGTTACTACTACTACTACTACTACTACTACTACTACTACTACTACTACTGATACAACTACTGCTACTACTGATACTACTACTACTACTGATAATACTACTACTACTACCACTACTACTACTACTACTACTACTGCTACTACTACTACTACTACTACCACTACTACTACTACTACTACCACTACTACTACTACTGATACTACTACTACTACTACTACTACTACTGCTACTACTACTACTACCACTACTACTACAGCTACTACTACTACTGCTACTACTGATACTACTACTACTACTGCTACTACTACTGATACTACTGCTACTACTACTACTACTACTGCTACTACTACTACTGATACTACTACTGATACTACTACTACTGATACTACTGCTACTACTACTACTGATACAACTACTACTACTAATGATACTACTGCTACTACTACTACTGATACAACTACTACTACTAATGATACTACTGCTACTACTACTACTGATACAACTACTACTACTAATGATACTACTACTACTACTACTACTACTACTATTACTGATACTACTGCTACTATTACTACTACTGCTACTACTACTACTGATACTACTACTACTACTACTACTACTACTACTAATTCCCTCAATTCTTCAATTTTTTCAAATTCTTAAAATTCCTTTAAATTATTTAAAAACCGATACTCCTGATACTACTACTGATACTACTACTACTACTAATGATACTACTGCTGCTACTACTACTACTACTACTGATACTACAATTACTACTACTGATACTACAAGTACTACTACTAATACTAACTTTCAAATATCCTTCAACTATCTTCAACTTCAGTTTTTTCATAACATTCTTCTAATCCTTCAGTTGTTTTTCATTACTACTGATAGTACTACTGATACTACTACTACTACTACTACTACTGATACCAATACTACTACTGAAACTACTGCTACTACTAATACTGCTACTACTGCTACTACTATTTATAGTACTACTACTAATACTAACTTTCAAATATCCTTCAACTGTCTTCAACTTCTTCAGTTTTTTCATAACATTCTTCGAATCCTTCAGCTGTTTTTCATTACTACTGATAGTACTACTGATACTACTGCTACTACTAGTACTGCTACTACTACTACTACTACTACTACTACTAATGAAGCTGAGGCGCAAGTTCAATTGAAGAAACTCATCACCAGCCTCCATTCAATCAGAGTCCGATACGCCTCTGATGTGAGCCAATCAGCTACGAACCGCACCTCCATGAAGCCAACCAGCATCCCGCGCTCATCTTAAAAGCAACTTCAAATCCACGTCTCAGCCTGCTAACCAGCAAGCGCAAACGGATTGCATGTTGGATTTCGAATCAGATGTCCGATTCAAGACGATAACAACTCATCCTCTAATCCTGCTGCTCATAGGACGCCATCTAGCCGCGCATCCATCCTCTGCAATCTCTGTATTCGCTCCAGCATATTTTAAGCAGCACTGACCTGGATTCGCTCTCTTTGCTGGCCTTCTTCCGCTGTGGCGTCTCATCCCGTCACCCAACCTCTGTTTTCATCAGCTCCGATTCCTGGCGCTATGAACTTGCAAATCCCCGCTTTTCACAAGCGACGTAGACGCCGTCCCAACTCTGACTCAGCTCCGGCCCCGCTCTGCTCCGTAGCGAGAGCGGCTATCGTCCTGCGCAACTTTTAGCCGGATCTCCTCTCATGCCCGCTCCTAGCAGCTCAAGGTAACATGTATCCACTCATGTTTTCATTCTTATTACATGCATTTCGCTCATCATGCTCCTGAACTGTCCGTCTGTTAGGCAGAAGTATCCCATCCATTCTGTTTGTTTTCGTTTTCTTCTTCTTCTGGTTTTGGCGGTTGGCTACAGGCTTGTAGTAGCATTACTGCCACCTACTGGTTGCAGTATGGTTCGTGATGGACTCCATTAATCTTCTCTTATCTCATAATTATGTCATTCTAATTCAACTCATCGTTCATATTTTCTACAGTAATTTCTTGTCCATAGTATGCTTGATTTTAAGTGTTAAGTTTGTAAGTTGAAATGTTAACCTTACCATTTTCCTTTTTTTTTGTTTTTCCCATTCCTGGTTCTCTTACTATCTTTGATATGGCTACGTTCTTCTCGTCTCCCCTTTATCATCAACCTGCAGGCTGTATTAGCAAATGTCTCAGCATTTTAAATCTCTGATATCGTCATTCAAAGACTTACTATGGGCAATCCTTCCGTATTAAGTATCTTCAATGTCATTCACGTTCAGTTTAACCGGACAGTAGGGTTGAGTGTTACTTAACCCATTTTATTTTCAGAAGTGCATTTTTAATCCAGCGATTTATACCAATTGTTGTGCCCTTCACGAGCTCTGCTGCTCTGGCCAGGCGTTCATAAAGTATTCTGTCAAATTCTCTTCACCTACTTTCATCGTGCACTGCCACGTGCTACGTTGTGTGCCTTGTTTCGTGCCCTGTCTCGTACCCTGCTCGTACCTGTCTCATACCCCTGCCATGTGCCCCGCCATGTGCCCCGCCATGTGCCCTGCCATGTGCCCCGCCATGTGCCCTGCCATGTGCCCGGCCACGTGCCCCGCCATGTGCCCGGCCACGTGCCCCGCCATGTGCCCCGCCATGTGCCCGCCATGTGCCCTGCCATGTGCCTGTCTCCTACTCCTCGTGTACTTTGTATGTGCCTGTTTCGTGTCCTTCATGTCATGAGCATTCATTCTTTCATGTCCCCATGCATCAGCCCCATGCATCAGCCCCATGCATCAGCCCCATGCATCAGCCCCATGCATCAGCCCCATGCATCAGCCATGCAGCAACCCCGAGCACTGGCCGAGCACCTCACCATTCATCTCACCTCATCTCACCATCCATCTCACCGTTCCCCTCACCTCACCTCACCATTCACCTCACCTTCATCTCCCATTCCACATCACTGTTTTGTAGGCCTTCGCGGCAAACGGCCCTGTTTTGTAGGCCTTCGCGGCAAACGGCCCTGTTTTGTAGGCCTTCGCGGCAAACGGCCCTGTTTTGGTAGGCCTTCGCGGCAAACGGCCCTGTTTTGGTAGGCCTTCGCGGCAAACGGCCCTGTTTTGGTAGGCCTTCGCGGCAACGGCCCTATTTTGGTAGGCCTTCGCGGCAACGGCCCTGTTTGGTAGGCCTTCGCGGCAAACGGCCCTCTCATTAAGCTACGCTGCTTCTCCTTTTCATTCTTCTCTGCTGTCTGGAGCACGCTTTCTCTGTGGTGCCTGAATTAGCACAATGTTCAATTGGTGAATCCTCTTTGCTAGGTTGGTGAGACTTGATTGGGCTACTGGGCAAAATGAAGATAGAAAGAGGCTAAGGAACTATTTGCAAACAAAACAAAGAAAGGACAAACAAGGGTGGTTGATCAGGATAGCTCTGTGAATCCTTGTTCACTGAGAGTCTGGTTCCAAGAACATGGAATGGAGTCGAGTCATTTGCATGTATTTCGATCTATTCACAATGCGGGGCCCAAGTTAAACAGAACATTATTGTTGAAATAATGGCTCGGACATGTTCCCCAGGCGATGAGAGCCTCTCCAGATGCTGAAGCAGGCAGTCGAATCTGGCAGACCCTGGATCAAGCGTGGCTGGCCAGGCACCTTTCCCAGCTGCTGGCTTGTGTGTTGATCAGGGCCGTCCAGGCTTCATGGTTGGCCTTCTTTGTCTGCTCTGTGAGAGCTGCTAAAGAAGTCGCAGGAGTGAGCTGAAGAAAGAGAGCTCTTTGTCTGTGGGAGGTAGGTTTTATTCGTAAAGAGGGTTTTTCAGCAGGACCCGGTGGGAAGAAAGGCGTCCAAGCATTGAGGGTCTCATGTTGCAGCAGGACAGAGTTCCTGTTACCTTCCCCATACCACAGTTCAGAATTCAACCCGAGATCAATTATTTACCATGCCGTTATTGTTAACATTAGTTTAAATTACGGATCCTGTCTGCAGACTGGTGAGGCTAATTAAGCTAATAAGTAATGAAGTTCATCAGTTTTATCAGAATGTAGTAAGAATCTAAGTATTTTCATTTCAAACATCAGGGAATGAGCTTAATAGCTTAATCCGTTTATGTCAGCATTTATTATGCGCTCGGCAGTTTATGCATTCATGAGTTAAGCAAACATTATTTGATAATTATGTCTTAAGACATGTTACCATCTTTATCCTCTTCATTCATTCATCTCGTGGTCACTTCCTCTCCTAGATCTTCCTTTCACTATTCTCAGTTTGTCCTTTTTAATTAAACCTGTCGGCCTGCAAATCGAGTTCTAGGTATTGATCTCAACTTGGTTCCAGTATGGTTCCGCCTGCAGTTCAGCTCTCGAATTCACAAGATATCAGTCTCATCCCATATCAGTTATTTTCAACTGTCAGCTGCCCTCCTTGCTTGGTCACCTCAATCTCACAAATGCATCATTGCCAGAGTCATGCTTTATTTCCAGGCAGCGAGAGTTCGCTAAATTTGTTCTTTCCTTCTTGAACAGGATACTCTGGTTGAGAGCTACCGTTTTGACCGTCTGGTCTGCTTCTCGCTTGATCGAAATATATTCTATTATGCCTTTCTGTCGTGGATGTGTTTAAAAATTTACGGATGCTGCCATCCGTAGGTTTTGGGGGGGGTTCTTTATAATTGTTTCACAGGTTCCTGATCACTCAAACAATGGGTTTGGTCATCATCATCATCATGCCTCACTCATCGTTCTGAGCTTCCATTCATTTAGCCGCTCTATGCCTCTCGGCTTTAAGGTAATCTAACTGCAAATACTGGTGGTGGATCGAAACTTTTCACATGTTTCGTCAGACCCTTCATGTTTCACTCTTTCAAATTGAGTTTATCATTCATAATCATCACAGTTCGTCACTCTCCTATCATATAGTTGATCTTTCATGCTTCTTTCATATCATCATTCATCACACGTATACTTTCATTCATATCGCAACTCATATTGACAGTTATCCCGTCACTCATTCTGTTATGTATCCATTCATGCATTCTTACGTACCCTGCAATGCACTCTCTCGTGCGTCTCGTAGTTTCTGGTCCTGCGTCTTGTCATGTGTTCTCTCATGCCTGCGTCAAGCATTCTGTTATGCATCCCGTCACCTGTGTTGCATCTTGTCATGATCACTCATTTCTCTATGTGCATCATCTGCAAGACATGTTCCGCAAGAAAGCATAATCAAGACATGTTCCGCAAGAAAGCATAATCAAGACATGTTCCGCAAGAAAGCATAATCAAGACATCTTCTGCAAGAAAGCATAATCAAGACATCTTCCGCAAGAAAGCATACGCAAGACATCTTCCGCAAGAAAGCATACGCAAGACATCTTCCGCAAGAAAGCATACGCAAGACATCTTCCGCAAGAAAGCATACGCAAGACATCTTCCGCAAGAAAGCATACGCAAGACATCTTCCGCAAGAAAGCATACGCAAGACATCTTCCGCAAGACATCTTCCGCAAGAAAAGTATCCATGCTCACATCTTCCGCAAGAAAGCATACGCAAGACATCTTCCGCAAGAAAGCATACGCAAGACATCTTCCGCAAGAAAGCATACGCAAGACATCTTCCGCAAGAAAGCATACGCAAGACATCTTCCGCAAGAAAGCATACGCAAGACATCTTCCGCAAGAAAGCATACGCAAGACATCTTCCGCAAGAAAGCATACGCAAGACATCTTCCGCAAGAAAAGTATCCATGCTCACATCTTCCGCAAGAAAGCATACGCAAGACATCTTCTGCAAGAAAGCATACGCAAGACATCTTCTGCAAGAAAGCATACGCAAGACATCTTCTGCAAGAAAGCCTACGCAAGACATCTTCTGCAAGAAAGCCTACGCAAGACATCTTCTGCAAGAAAGCCTACGCAAGACATCTTCTGCAAGAAAGCCTACGCAAGACATCTTCTGCAAGAAAGCCTACGCAAGACATCTTCTGCAAGAAAGCCTACGCAAGACATCTTCTGCAAGAAAGCCTACGCAAGACATCTTCTGCAAGAAAGCATACGCAAGACATCTTCTGCAAGAAAGCATACGCAAGACATCTTCTGCAAGAAAGCATACGCAAGACATCTTCTGCAAGAAAGCATACGCAAGACATCTTCTGCAAGAAAAGTATCCATGCTCACACCTTCCGCAAGAAAAGTATCTCTGCTCACATCTTCCGCAAGAAAAGTATCTCTGCTCACATCTTCCGCAAGAAGCATACGCAAGACATCTTCCGCAAGGAAGCATCTCTGCTCACTTCTCCTTGTTCATTTCGTTCATTTCATTCACCTAATCATCTCCCATTCAAATCACTATCCCGTCACACTGCTTTATGAGTCAGGCGCTCTGACCTCGGCATTTTTGGGGGGAACATCCCTGTTCTCATACATCTACTTATGCATATTAAAGTATAATTCAGCATTAATGTTCCTGCCGAGGTCTGAGCGCCAAAGACTTAAAATATTGTATCTTTCTCTGTGAGTTTTTCAGATTGAAATGAAGCTGAGGCGCAAGTTCAATTGAAGAAACTCATCACCAGCCTCCATTCAATCAGAGTCCGATACGCCTCTGATGTGAGCCAATCAGCTACGAACCGCACCTCCATGAAGCCAACCAGCATCCCGCGCTCATCTTAAAAGCAACTTCAAATCCACGTCTCAGCCTGCTAACCAGCAAGCGCAAACGGATTGCATGTTGGATTTCGAATCAGATGTCCGATTCAACCCACCCCCAACCCCTTCTCCACCATCATAGCTGAGTTCATCTAGCTTCCAAGACGTTCCTCCATCCTCAACCCATCAGAGTGTTTTCTCCCTTCAGTCTTCATCACTCCCTATCGCCAGTTATTTGTCCGGCAGAAGACCACCATGTTGGGCCCGGTTCTGCCAGAGGTTTCTTCCCAAAGGGGAGTTTTTCCTCTCCACAGTCGCTTCAAGCTTGCTCATCATGGACAGTTCATGCAAACCTGTGTTTATCAAGTTGGACATCCATCTTAAACAGATCATCATATGGACTGAACAAACTTCTTCTATCTCCACTCCACCACCAGTTTCAGACCTGGGGGGAACATCCCTGTTCTCATACATCTACTTATGCATATTAAAGTATAATTCAGCATAAATGTTCCTGCCGAGGTCTTAGCGCCAAAGACTTAAAATATTGTATCAATAAAATCCTTCTAATTGCCATTTCTTTCTCTGTGAGTTTTTCAGATTGAAATGAAGCTGAGGCGCAAGTTCAATTGAAGAAACTCATCACCAGCCTCCATTCAATCAGAGTCCGATACGCCTCTGATGTGAGCCAATCAGCTACGAACCGCACCTCCATGAAGCCAACCAGCATCCCGCGCTCATCTTAAAAGCAACTTCAAATCCACGTCTCAGCCTGCTAACCAGCAAGCGCAAACGGATTGCATGTTGGATTTCGAATCAGATGTCCGATTCAACCCACCCCCAACCCCTTCTCCACCATCATAGCTGAGTTCATCTAGCTTCCAAGACGTTCCTCCATCCTCAACCCATCAGAGTGTTTTCTCCCTTCAGTCTTCATCACTCCCTATCGCCAGTTATTGGTCCGGCAGAAGACCACCATGTTGGGCCCGGTTCTGCCAGAGGTTTCTTCCCAAAGGGGAGTTTTTCCTCTCCACAGTCGCTTCAAGCTTGCTCATCATGGACAGTTCATGCAAACCTGTGTTTATCAAGTTGGACATCCATCTTAAACAGATCATCATATGGACTGAACAAACTTCTTCTATCTCCACTCCACCACCAGTTTCAGACCTGGGGGGAACATCCCTGTTCTCATACATCTACTTATGCATATTAAAGTATAATTCAGCATTAATGTTCCTGCCGAGGTCTTAGCGCCAAAGACTTAAAATATTGTATCAATAAAATCCTTCTAATTGCCATTTCTTTCTCTGTGAGTTTTTCAGATTGAACTTATAGTACTACTACTAATACTAACTTTCAAATATCCTTCAACTATCTTCAACTAGTTCAGTTTTTTCATAACATTCTTCTAATCCTTCAGCTGTTTTTCATTACTACTGATAGTACTACTGATACTACTACTACTACTACTATTACTGATACTACTGCTACTACTAATAATGCTACTACTACTACTACTTATACTACTACTACTAATACTAACTTTCAAATATCCTTCAACTATCTTCAACTAGTTCAGTTTTTTCATAACATTCTTCTAATCCTTCAGCTGTTTTTCATTACTACTGATAGTACTACTGATACTACTACTACTACTACTACTACTGATACTACTGCTACTACTAATACTGATACTACAACTACTACTACTTATAGTACTACTACTAATACTAACTTTCAAATGTCCTTCAACTAACTTTAAACTCGTTCAGTTTTTTCATACCATTTTTCTAATCCTTCAGCTGTTTTTCATGTTAAAATTGGTTCTTTCATTTCATTTCAGCTAGTTTTTCACTTCTGCAGGAATCTTCTGCATCTTCTGCTCAAATCATTCTGCAGTAAAGCATTCTCACTGCTGTTTCGCAGGAACAGCCTTTTCTAGTTTTTTATTTGTGTTTCTTCTGTAGTTTTCGTTGCCATATCGACTTATGACAAAAAAAATCTGTCATTACTGGCATCAAAGTGTAGAAGCTAGAGTTTCAAAACTGCTAAAATTTGCCGTCACTGTTTGCTTCAAAGTTTGTCTATTTTTACCATATGCTAGGAAAAATGTTTGGGTGACCAGAAATTCCAACGGATGTGTGGACCAGAGAGTAACGCAGTACTACCCCTTCTTTACCTATTGCTGCACCCTGCTGCTCAGCTGACTGACAGAAAGATATTCCTCATAGTTACAATAAAGATCCATGCCATGTCATAATTTTTAGTGATACATTTCTGCTTTGTGTTTTTTACATGATAGTATTTCTATTTAAGGTCTATCCTAATTAGCATGCTGGCCCATGTTAATTAGAACCATGCCCCTTAACTATGTTTTTAATGCTATAATTAAGGCAGCAGGATACCAGGAAAACATGCATTTTCAGTACTATTGCTGATTGTGACGATGAAATGGAATACCATTAACCAACTTTTTTCCCTTGTCTTTGTAGTTTTCCCAAAAGTTTCGGTGAGCTTTAGCATCTCTAGACTAAAAATATAGACATGGTGCTGACTATGGACCATTAGAGGCGTCATGCTGAGTGAGAATACTCGTCCCTTGAAATATGTTATGTATGCAAATATTTCTTTCATGCAGTGAATTGATGTGATTATATAATATTGGTATTGTGACGTCAGCTTCAATTCAACACATTATCCTGCTCTATACGTAATCAAATGATAGAATTCTAACATGGTAAACAAATTTAAAAGCATAACGTCAATGTTATCTATAAAGGACATTCAACACAACGCAAAGATAACCAAACTGCTTCACATAAGGATCACTGCAGACGAGTGCAATGCAAACAAAGACAAATGTTGTCAGAAAATCACCATAAACACCAACAATTGCTGTACAAATAGGATAAAAGAAAGCTACATTATACAACATCTCAACCTAATTAGTCTGATAGTCTCAAACACAACTCAAATTAAAAGCCAATATGGAAAAAGAGAGTTTTCAGGGATTTGAAAGACTGTACAGACTGTGCAGAATGAATGTCAATGGGTAATTTATTCCAGAGGCTGGAGGCTGCCACAGAAAAAGCCTGGTCCTCTCTGTGCCTTAATTTGGCCGTTGGATACATCAAGAGAATCTGGCTGGAAGGTCTCAGTGCTCTTCTTGGCTTGTGAGAGTTAAGTAAAACACAAATTACACTGCAGTCTAATTAGTGAAAAACACTCCGAGATTCCTGACAATAGAGGAGCAAAGTGGAGTGAAAGGACTAAGGATATCAGGTGACCTAATATTGGCGCTATGATCACCAAACACAGTGATTTCAGTTTTGCTTTCATTTGGGGTAAGACAATTCTGAGTCGGCCAGTCTTTAACATCTTGCAGACAGTTAAACAGAGGCTGTAGAGGGACATATATTTGGACATTGTCAGCATAACAATGGAAAGGCATCTTGTGCTTTCTAAAAAATGTAACCCAAAGGCAAAGAGTATTCCCCATAGACACTGAAAAATACCTGTTAGACAGGTATGACCTGCACCATGAACTGTGCCTTTGAAACTAACTATATGTTTGAGTCTTGATGACAGAATGCTGTGATTGAGTGTATCAAAGGGAGTGGTTAAATGTAAAAGAACCAAAACCACAGGGGAGCCTGAGTCAACAGCTAAAAGTAGATAATTAAAAACTCTTAAAGGTGCCGCCTCAATGCTAAGACAGGTTTTAAAACCAGATTGAAATTCTTCACAAACACTGTGAGTATTTAAAAACATCTGAAGTTGATTAAAAACAGCCTTTTCTAAAGTTTTGGACTTAAACGGTAGTTTGGAGACTGGCCTGTAGTTAGAGAGAACATAATAAACAATTTATATAATACATTATGTTCAGCAAAACACATTGAACCTAATTTTCTAGTAAATCAACCAGATAATATTTGCCATAACACCTCACTGTAAAGCTCAGCCTCTATTCACAGTGGATCTGTAAGGGGAAAAAGCAGCATACTTGACATATTCCACTGGGAAAGCTTGACACAAGCTGTGTGTGCTAATATGAACTTGTAACCAAAAATAATGGTGCCATTGAGTGGGTTCAGGGTTTTCATAGTATTGAAATTGTTTTCTAACTTTTAAATTGAAACCTGAACTTCTGGGTTACATTAACAAAAGAGCACAGCCACTCCTTGTTCTCAGCCTGGAGCACACTGAGCTTCGAGTGCCACTCCATCCGCCTCACTCTTCTGCTCAAATGAATTCGGCGGCAGCATGACTCACTTGATTGAGGAACTAGACAAAAAAAAACAATCCCGGCTCATTTGACGCACAGTACCTGCGAGTTCACAAAGTCACACGTCACACGGCAAGGACTGATACGAACACGGAGACAAAAGGCGTGGATGAAACCTGAGCTCGTCAGGCTCTTCTCCGTTACCATGGCGACGGTTGTCGTCCACAGTCCCCGGGTGAAGAGGCAGGAGGCTCGGAGGACGGGTGGGAGCAGACTCCGCCCACTGTGGGAATTCACAGAGCCATCCTGACAACTAAAGATTTCCATTAACCTGTACATGAGAACAAGAAACAACTGAGCCTGAACAACTTCTGAAACCCTGCAAACTTCTCTGTCTCAAAATGTCTTTCATTCCTGCCCCGTGTGGCCTTTCCAAAGCACACAGGCGGATGCAGTCTGGGGTGTGTTTCTGAGCTGGCAGGTGCAGGAGCAGGTTGAACAGGTTGTGAATGTCACTGTGTTAGGCCCTCCTCCTCCTTTCTATACCCACTTCTCCCTCCAGGACGACTGCTGATTCATTCTTACGTATTGGCAGGTCAGTGGAGAGATTTCCGTGCACCTGTTCTCATCTGACACAGCTGAAGTATAAGGTAAGGATTAACCGAGGATCCATTTTTATTTTAGGTACACGCGTGATAAAGGGCCTTATATAATCCTAACAGGCAAAGTGATGGCTTTACAGCGATGTAAATCCAGAAGGTTTGACTCCTAAAACACTAAAACGAAATTTTACTGAATCAACTGTAGCAATTCAGATCCTGTACCTGACTGCAAAACCTTGAATAGCGGAATTTAAGTGCAATATAAAAACAAACTTTGACATTAAACATAGGAGAGCGTTGTATCAAAAGATATGTGATGGCTATTTCAACTGTTGGATAGACTGATGATAAATCTTTAATGAGGTACCACCAGTTGTTTGGCTGATCGTATCTTTGCTGTATAAAAAGAAGTAACTACACACTGTATGCTGCAACAAAGATAATAGGTCTGTACTAACCTAAATATAACAAAAATTAGCATAAGTTAAGAAGGGACAATAACAAACAAAAACCCTGAACAGCTCAAACGTCACATAATTAGTCATCTTGGTGTTTGTGGGGTGGCTGAATGGTGCTTCCAGGGTGTAGTGTTTCCTCCAGCCGCTCTCTGTTCTTTTGTTTGTGTGGGACTGGATCTCTGGAAAGTTGAGGCTGACAGGGCTGCTGAGGCGATAGCTGCAACAGACTCTGACAATCCAGCAGAGTGGGAACTCTTTTCAACAGAAGGCTCCTCTGAGCGTGACGGGTCAGAGGTAAACACGTCTCCTGCTGTCTCCCCGACCCTCTCAAAGGCTCACTGGTGTGACGCCCACGGTGGAATATACTCTCAGAGCGGTGCCGTAATAGGATGTGAGAACAACATGATGGACAGGAAGTGACAGTGGTTCGGATTAAAACAACCCACATACAGTATGTGGGTAGCACGAGCTCGAAAACGTTGGTAACGTTTGACTCCGACAGATCTGAGTCCTAGCAGGTGACCTTTGGCATTTCCGAAACAAGTTTTAAAACTCAGAATAAGGTGTGTACATAATTAGATTTGTTTCCCGACTGCCGTCACATAGATTTAAATAGCCCAAATTAGAGTCAATACTTTTTCTGAACCACCTGTTAAACTGGTCTTACATTAGCTGCTTTCATTTAGAATTCAGGTCACTGCAGTGTAATTAGAAAACTAAAATAAAGAGAGGGGATTTATTGCCAACATGTACTTATCGGCAACAGTCAAAAATTATAAATACATTTGATTAGTGTGAATTAATTGCTTACATCCCTAGGTTTTTCTTAGTGTAGCATGTATTATTGAAACTCCTTTTAATATTTAATATAACATTAAAGAAAAGCCAGACTCTTATCAAATTTAAATACTTGAAACTTGCTTTTATATTATATTATATCTATTATATATTTAGTGCCGAAGTGTCAGGAGAACTACAGGTGATTAAATTGGCCAGATTCAGAAAAGAAAACTGTGAAATAGCTCTCAACTTTAGCACAAATTAAAGGCTTTGAAGCCAACCGCAGTGTTGCTGGTGGCAAACATTCCTTGGATAGTGCTCACAGATCCTTCATAGCGTGCCTTGTTTGCAGCTTTTTCTCTCTACCATGTACCAGGATGCTGCCACAGTAATGATTTAAAAGTAACAAGGGTGTCCTCTGTGCTTTTTCTAGTAGCTGACTCCATCAGTAGAATGGGGCAGCTCAAGAAATATTTCCTTTCATTGTACAAAATCAGAGTCTTAAGCATCATTATAAGATGTCAAACGTAAAGGACTTTCCTTCCCATTCGGTGCTCAAAATACTAATTTGGGGCTCTAAATAATATTAAAAGTTTTTTCACCTGACATAGTCCCTCATTAACAACAAGTGGATACAAGTGTCTTTTTTGGCAATAAATACTGTATCATTTAATAATGCTATGTTACACCCCTTGAAGTAATTGATTGCTTGCAGAATAAGAGGCAACATTTTCTATTTTGGAGGGCTAGAGCTGCACAAAACCTCAGTGTTGCTCAGCAAAGGCTCAAATTGCCCACAAGTTCAAATAGGAAACAAGGAAGGTGGAGGTGGAAGAATTAACAAGCCACCTTTCCTAGAAAATTGATTTTGGCTCCCTACTGAGCGGACTGTTTTTAGTTGTCACTCAAATGCTGCACTTCAGGTTTATCATAATTTACACAGAAAACATTTGCTATGTTTGATTTTTTCCCCCGTACTTACTCTGTAATTTACCGCATTGTGTGACAGAAAGGAACGATGCCAAGCTCACATTGTTCCGAAACATCGACTTATCGGTTTCTTTCCCCACTTTCTTCAAAATAAAATATCAACATTTCATCCTGGTGACTAAAATTCACTCCATTCTCTCCATCCTGGTGGATTAAAACATTTTTGAAAATGATAAGCAAATGTGAACAATTTGATTGATCCAGCATTCACACAGCAGGCAGGCGCCTGCATACCACCCACAGGGTTCCCATTTATTTTTTTCAAAGAACGAAAAGAAAGAAAGGAAAAAAACAGGCACTTGCTGTGTGGATGACAAACAAGCTGTTGAGAAACTGACCGTAGATTACCGTTTCTAGCTCACCGCTGATTGTCAAGCTATGGCATGACAACATTGAAAAACAATTAATAATTAAGAGAAAATTGTTTTATGTCATTTCCAGTCGGTTGTGTCCAGATTGCATCGCTAAAACAAACACATGGCATTGTCATAATAGGCTGAATGAGAAATATGATCACCAGATTTGCATGTCCTCTTTTCCAGGAGGCACCAGCGTTACACTCTGTAGATGGATCTGTTCATTGCGGTACTGAGAAGGAACAAAGCAGCAGATCAACAAAGAGACTCAGAGCAAGCATGCCCTGTAGGGAGTTGCTGTCATTTGTATGTAGGAGTCACGCCGAAGGGAGAACACATAGCTCTGAGAACATTTGTGCTAATTCACCCCTTCAATAAGTCACATTTTCCTCTGGAGATTGTGTTGCAACTCTAGTGAACCTCATAAACTCCAGGGGTTACTGCTTGGAAATTTGCAGATGCTGCGGCTGAGGGTGTCATGATTCGCAGGCTGTTAACTCTAAGCCAGAAGGTTTCAGGAAGTCAGACAGAATCAGCTCTTCAAGGATTTCCGTTATGACTTGTGCCATTGGAGCTGACCTGCGCTATCAAAGCAGCAACGCTTGTTTTTGAACCTTTGGAAAATTGGTACAAGCGGAGATGTTTTGCGGCACATAGTGTGCCAGTATGGTTAGAAAAACAGACGTTTAACGTGTGACGATCTCTCCTGAAGGCATTTACTCTTGGCAGGTGTGCAAAGAGGAGTTTTACTCGCAGAAAGCCAGAACAGAATATTATCCAAAACATTTTTCTGAGTTTTGAGCTTTTATTTAAAATATGCATTGTCAAATGTATTTTTTTATTTTTGAACCTCAAATAAAAATGGCAGTGCTCAGCAGAATACTGTAATGTATAGCCTTTAATAAAATGTTTGAGCTGGCAGTTTCCCCATAGTAGAAAATGACTCACCACATTACAGCGGAGTTTCTTGTAATTATTAAAATATTAAACTATCCCCAATGGATGTGGATTTTGTAAAATGCCACGTAAACATTTACTCTCATCATTAAGAAGGGAATTAGTGAAACTGGAAATAACAAGAACGTTCTGCCACTCCCTCTCATTGTTTGACGTTTTATTTAAACTCAAATACCATCATCACTTATGATGACTTCTACAGCAACAGACTGACAAGAAAAACTAGAAAAACGTCGTAATATTTGCAGATTATTACCAGTCAATCTGAAATGTATATCTATTATATCTATTTATATTATCTATTGTTATTCATATCTATTGTCTATATCTGTTTAAAACTCATGTTATTAATGGTCATAGATGCATTTTGGGATATCTTTATAAAAAACCCATAGACAGGTCGCCAGTCTATCGCAGGGCAACACAGAGACAAACGGGACAAACAACCATTCTTGCACACACTCACACCTAAGGAGAATTTAGAGAGGCCAATTAACCTAACAGTCATGTTTTTGGACTGTGGGAGGAAGCCGGAGTATCCGGAGAGTACTCGCTGCGCCACTGTCATCTCAAGGCACTTTCCAAAGTCAAATTCAATCAAATCCTCCAGATTGGTCAAAAAGTTTCCTATCTAAGGAAAGCCAGCAGGTTGCATCAAGTCTTGACAAGCAGCATTCACCCCTCCTGAAAGAGCGTAGAGCCACAGGGACAGTCGTCTGCATTGACGATGGCTTTGCCGCAATCCCTCATACTGAGCAAGCATGAAGCGACAGTGGAGAGGAAAACTCCCCCTTAACGGGAAGGAAAAACCTCCAGCAGAACCAGGCACAGAGTGAACAGTCATCTGCCTTGACCCAGTTAGAGGTTAGAGAAGACAGAGCAGAGACACAAAAGCACAGAAGCACACATTGATCCAGGATTGAGCAATGAAATGTTAACACAAGGTAGCTACATCCTTATGCCTATGCTGCGTACCTGTTACAAAACCTCGGCAGGCAGAGAACCCTAAATTCTAGCCAGACACAGTTTGCGCTTTAAATTTTTTTTTTTTTTTTTTACAGCAGCTCCATGTAACTTTTAGGCACGAGGGCCGCTAGACCTGTAACTTTCAGATTTAGTGCCCCTGGAGGCGACTGGCAGCACTGCACTGTCGCAAAATTAAACCGTCTCCTTCCGTGTTTTGGAATCTGAGAGTAGACCAGTTTGCACCTGCGGATTGAGAAATTATGGAGATATTTGTAAAGAAAAGGCCACATTCACCCCTCTAGATCACATCCTACATCAGATAACCAAAAGTATGTTTGATTAGGTAACTGTTTTGTTTCGTTGTTACGGGGGAGAAGGTGATCATGTCACCCAGAGCGCCGCTCTAGGTCACATGATCCTCTTAAGACAGATAGTCGGCAATCCGTACGGAGCACCAATACGTACCAAGTGCAGTATATTAAAAATAATTTAATGTATCTCAAAGTAAGCTAATACTTGGGTCAAAACTTACACGGTGCTGCTTTAAATGAACCAGATACCTGGTGCAGACAGGATACCTTTGCAGGAGCAGGCTGGAGATCTTGGTGGTGGAGGGAACTGGCTTGCTCACTGCAGAGGTGAACGACAGGATGGCTGAGGCTTGATAGGAAATCCAGAACCAGGTTGGGTCATGCACAAGATTCTGAACAGGGCAGAACAGTCCAGGGGCTGAGCAAGGCTCATAGTCGTGATGCAAATCCTGGGTTGTGGTCTGGAAATCAAACTCCGTGGATGTCGGGCAGGGTAGAGGAATCCGTGAGAACAAGGGCATTTTTAATATTTTCAGGGCATTTTTTATTTTGTTTTCAGTTTCTGTCAGTCGGAAAAAAATAATACATTTTAATATCCTCTGTTGCTGTTTCAAAAGTTCCCTTTGATGCTTCAGATAAGTAAATTGATGCTGTTTGGCACCTCTTAGAAAATCCATGTGACAGTTCTTGTGACAATATCAAGATCTGTACTGTCCCATGAAAACATGCAAAGACATCCTCCCAACAGTTTTGCACTTTCAAGATCCCCTAGATTCGAACCTCATTGGTGGATCTAAAAACAACTCTATCCAACTCTAAATCCAACACACACTGCCATGCACAAGATAAAACAACTGCTGTATTATATTACAATATGAAAAAAATGTTTGTATTTGTAATTTTAAGGGGTTAACTGTTTTGAAGCTTACTTAGATACCAAGCCTGCATGTAAGCCCTTGACTTGAAGAGCTGGAGAGGTTCTGTTGGTTTTGGGCTGAGATTCTGGATCTTCTTGTATCTAGAAGCCCCCCTCTATCATTTTGTGATCGTCTCAGGTTTACATGCTGAAGACAGTATAGATATAGAATTACATTTTAAAGATTGATTATGCTAAATAACTTTATTTCATAGTTATAACAGTTAGTTACTTTTAAACTAATTAGTGACAAATATTTTTGTTTCTTAGGTTTCTTTGTTAACAAATTACTATATAAGTCTCTGTCATTGCTTACATTAAATATAAAAACAAAGGAAGACGTATGAAGGAGTATTACGATGTATATTCCTAAATGTTTATATGTTTGCTTTGTTTTTTGTTTAAAAATCAACAGGAAAATGAAGCCTCTAAAAATCACAGCAAGCCTCATCCTGGTTCTTCAAGCATTTCACCTGGTGTACCTGCAAGATTCAACTGACTCTCCCGGACGTACAATTGATAAGAACTGGCTCCGCGGCAATTCCAAAATTAAAAATGTGGGAGCTGATCAGGTGACCGAATCCAGCAATGACTTGAGCAGTGGGACGACATCTGGCTTCATGACTGAAGAGTACAATAGCATGTCAACTCAGGATGAGAGCGTAAATGGCACATTTGACGAATCAAATGTTTCCACTACAATCATTCCCTCTTCATTTGAAAACGAATCAACTAAAGAACCAGAACTACCAGATGCAGCCATCTCTCAGAGGAATCTGACTACAGAGTCAAACTCAAGCCAAACCAACATGACCTACACTAAAGAGGACTTTAACTCGACCATGACAGCAGACAACACAACCGGTGTTAGAGATTTCTCCAGTAACAGTAACACAAAGAAGACGACTACCATAGTACAACCTACAACACCAATAACCACAACACCAACAACCACAACACCAATAAACACAACACCAACAACCACAACACCAATAACCACAACACCAATACCCACAACACCAGAGGAAGATAAAAAAATGAGAAACCTTACAGAAAATACCACCACATCACCTGCAACCACAGAAGCACCCGAGACGTTCTGGACAACCACCAAATCTTTAACTACGACCGCGCCGCCGTCTGAAACCACAGAGACGAGCCCTGTAACTACCACCACTGGCATTGTAGACGTACCAGATTTGGCTAACAAGACTGGGAAGGTTGCGAGCGGCTCAGAACGGGGTTCTGTGGCAGAATCAGGTATGGCAGACTCTGATACACATTTTCAGGTCTGAAAATGGATTTCTTTAAATGTGCCTTTCCAGTAACCATTTAAACCATGTTTAGGAAGGAATACACGAAAAAACAGCAAACACAATTCTGGAAAGTCACCTTCACGATACAATTTTAGATTTTCATTGGACTTTCGATGTACTCAGTTTAAAACCTGTAGAAGATTCATTTAAAGGTTTATGTTGGATTCCTTAAAGATGGATCTAAAACACAACAAATCTTAAACAAGAAAAAGGGAAACACTTTCATAAACTAAAACAATACAAATACTTAATATACAGTTCTGTTAAAAATATTTTGACCCTTTTCTTTTTAGTTGCTTTTAAATATTTCCCATCTAATAAATATTAACTCAGACGATAAAAAGCAGTTTTGAAATGATGATTACATTTCTTAGCAGAAATATTTCCCAACAGACCTGGCCAGGTGTGAAAACGTTATCACCCCTAAACCTAATAGCTGGTTTTGACACCGCTGGCGTGAACAACTACCAGGCATTTACAATCACTGGCAATGAGTGAAGTGAGACCTGTGGTGCTTTAGATGTTGTTCTGGGTTCTTTTGTAGTCTCCTGAATGTGTTATTGACGCTCTCCTTGATTACGTTTGGTAGACCAGCCCCTCCTGAGAAAGTTCATCACCGTTCCCTGTTTGTAGACATTGTGGATAAATCCTCAGAAATGGCTTTGCTTCTCATTCGTTTTCGAATTTCTTTAGATTGCGGCATGATCTGTTGCTCTTTTAGATTGGTTCGCCTTTTTCATTTTGTTCACACTGCAGGGAAATGCGACCCATATCCATCTTTTTAAAGCCAGTGTGAACGGCCCAAAATCTGATTTGTGCCACTTCCATATGTGGCACTAATTAAGATACGTATCGGACATTTTTCAAAGCACCCGCAGTCTGAAAGGTCATGTTGTTAGATAGCTTAAAATAAATAAGTGATATTAAAATATCATACTAGATATCATATCAGATTGGCTGATATTGAAATTTGGTTGATGATTTGAAACACGTGACAAAACAACATCTGTAAAGACCCAGGAATGTTGAGCCGGTCCAGCGGATTGGGTGAAGTTACATGGGCTGTCAAGCACTCTTTGGTGTGAAGAACTCTCTGGTGCTGCTACTGTTTTAAATAAATTCACAAATTAGTTTTAAGTTTGATTTCCATCGTTTCATGTAGGTGCAATAGTTCACTAGTTTGTAAAAAATTGTGTTTTTCTTAAAACTCAATGAGCATGAAAAAGTACTCTATACATCCCCATTAAATAAATAAATCTTTGAAACCTTTTATAAGGCAAACACTAATTGTAACAGAAAACGGCATGAAATCCTTCAGGTATCCCCTCAGTTTCGCTACTTGTGAGCACATTTATCACGGTTGCATGTTTAACACACTGGGTATTTCTGCCCTTTCCCTGACCCACATTGAGCTTCATCGCTTTTCCCACTGGCAGAGGACAAATGCTCATTCTTTCAAAGGCAAAGGTTGGATTGAGTTTCAGGTTTTATCGATGGAGCCTCAACGGGAGAAAGGGTCTGTTACAGCTCCCCTATCCGCAGGACAATGAGACCCTGTTTTAGCTGCAAAAACAGCCTGAAAAAAGGCAGCAGAGGACTAAAGATGCCTTTGGCTTCATGCAGGAGCGTGAGACTAGCTTTGTGGTGTTGACCTCCAGATTTGGAAGATTTCCGAATGGGGAAAGGCTGCATGTCATACACATTTGTGCAATTCAATTTGCAATTCATTCCCCCCCTGTTAAACCACCCAGAAAGCGACATGCGGGCAAGCTCAGTGAGAGCAAAAGGGCCAATAAAGAAGTGGCACAGGTTTGGGTTTAAAATAAAACTTGCATCCCATGGACAGATGTGACAGCGAGACATAACACTAACAAATGATGGCAATAAACGGTAGGAAAACAGTTGTGAGACTGTGGGCGAGCCAGAAGCAGAAGAGAAAAAAAGAGAAGACTCTCCACAGTTACCATGACAGGCACAGCGTGT
The DNA here is from genome assembly GCA_037039145.1 of Fundulus diaphanus. NCBI lineage: Eukaryota > Metazoa > Chordata > Actinopteri > Cyprinodontiformes > Fundulidae > Fundulus > Fundulus diaphanus. The sequence continues at coordinate 10,291,591 of CM073122.1, read as the reverse complement.
TCACAGAAAACATACAATGACACCCACTACTGTGCGCAGATAAACAAAAATATCTATAAATATGCATAGTAGAATACTTTTCTTTCTCTGACCTCAGTGAATTAAAACACCCACTCACCTCAAGGTGCTTGATCTCACTTGGCTACAGTAAATATTACAGAAGGCTTCAGGATAAATGCTAATCTCGGTTATAACTCACAGTCATATATCCTCAACACCTGTAGTGGTCTTAATTTGCTCATTCATTCAGTTTAAATTGTTACAATGCTTCACGGTTACGTTTCAAATAAGTGAATGCACCTTTATACGATTTATATTACATTGAAACTCTGACAGATATAATGTGTTAATTTCTTCTACTTAAAACAATGAAACAAACATTGAAAGCAGAAGCTATACATATGTTTTAAGCATTTTGTATCCAACAGGATTAATACTGTAGATCTTTACAGTTCATACACCCACTGTTAAATCACACCAAAGTTAAATCAGAATGCTGTTCATTATTAGGTTTCAAAGGGTTTAAAAAGGTTTCAAAAAGTTGACGTTTTGAGGTCTTTAGCATTTCTGGCGGACTTTCCCATATTTGCCCAGCAGATCAGGGAGAAAATGTTCAGTTTGGATTATCGGCCATTCAGCAGGTGGTGCATTCCTACTTTATTATACTTATATTTTTCCATTGGGAGATGACAGTTCAGTTTTTCACATTTGTCACCACAGTACAGCGTTCCAATACCGAATACACAAAACTGTTCTTATGGCTGTGTAAGTAACATTTCCTAACAGCTTTGCACACTACACGAGAACATGCAATTGGGGTTTTATTGCTGAATATTATGATCCCACTTGATATGTAATAGCCTAGCATGTATTGCATCAAAGCAGTCTTTTGTGACAGTGCACTCACTGATATTGCAATGACAATAAGCCACTAACTGTGGAAAAATGTGCAACATAGTTTCAAATTTACGTAACTCAGATTTTATGTAACTATCAATTGGTATGGACTGTGGGAGTGTGACTTTAGCTTACTTTAAGCCCTTAAAGTAGGGACAATAATTAATCACATACAATAATAATTTACTCTAAAAGTAGCATTCACATAGTTTCCTACTTCCATCCAAAAAACATACCTCAATCTGCCTTGTAACCCACAGAAAAAGCTCTTTAAAGACGAGGTAAACAAGAATAGCACTAAAACTATAACACAGTTTTATTTTAACTGAGGCAAATCAAAGATGTGCATCTCAGACGTATATCCACCAGTAAAAAAAAAAGGCAAGGAGCTTCCTAAAACTCAACAGGCCTGTATTTTCTTTCTGCTTGGGTTTCTGTGCAACCTATAATTACCTCTGTGCTGCAGTGAAATGAATTGTCATATCTACTGTATGTGATCCATGGAGACATCAACTGAGATATGTCATCCAAGTGCTATTCAGTCTCCATAAACCTTATTTAGATGATGAGCACAGCATGCCACCTTAAGATATTCAAATGTATTCAGAAAATTATCGTGATTTTTGGCATGTTAATTGCATTAATTATCACAGTGTAAATTCTGCAATTCTGCCTAATTAGGATGTGTATCTATGCAGCGTGCCGCCACTTTTCTCAAAAACACATTTTCAGCCCTAATTATCTGACAATTAGCCATCAAAGATGGGAGTTGATATAAATCATTTAATTGTTGACAAATTATTTATAACTCTTTCCCACCCACCCACGCAACCATACCCCTCCTTTCCCTAATGAAGGTTCACAGTCGGATCCCTACAGACGTAAAAGGAACGTGGCTTGGTTGGCTGTGCTGGGAACAGCGGCAGCGACAGCCGTCGTGGGATTGGTGGCCTACATCATTCTGAAAAAGAAACATCAGAAACCGTTCACTCACAGGAAGCTGGAGGAGTACCCTGCTGATCCAGGTAGGTTAACCCTAAAAAACACTGAATAGCTGTTCGCTATACAGTAGAAACAGCTTTCATACCCCAGTGACAGCAGAAAAAGTAGGATTACAGCACCCTGCAAAAATATTTAGACAATTCAAATTACAATTTAAACTTTTTCCCAAGTATCTCATTACAACCACAAATATATTTGACAGGGATATTGTGTGTTAGAACAACACAATGCATCATATAATTATAACGTCGGAGGAAAATGATTTCTTACATATAAACATCTGTGTGTTATGCATAGTCCTTCCCTAGATCTATATTTTATTGACGCACCTCTGTCTGCATTTAGCCAATGGCTGCACAAGTTTTTTTCTGGAATCTTTACCGTTTTTGTACACGCCGTCTGAAACCACAGATTAAATTGTGGCCTATTCTTTGCAAAAACAGCCCAAGCTCTGCCAGACTGAATGAATGGCGTCTATTAACAGCATAATACTTTTACAAAGTATATGGCAATTTTGCATTCTAAATTTTTTTTTTATCTCTGTCAAAGCAACATTTAATATTGTGTTCTTTAACATTGGAAGTATAGAAATGTTTAAAGGGTTGGCCAAATCCACGACATACAGATGGAGTTGCATGTGCAACTGATGTGAATTATGTTTTCCAGTATTTGTGAATATGTCATGAAATTACACCCATAATGTATATTTTTTTTCAGAATGTATTATTTTTTTCTTCTCATGAAAGAGTTTTAAGCAACGGTACCAGTTTGGGTTTAAAATGAGCATTTATTTATTTTATTTATTGTTTTGGTTTATTCATTTATTTAATTATTTCCCTCAGCATGATGCTGCTACCACCATGTTACGTGGTGAGGATGGAGGGTTCAGGGTGATGTGCAGTGTTTTAGTTTTCACAACACAAGGATTTTGCTTGGAGGCCAGGAAGTCTGATCTCGGTCTTACCTCACTGGAAAACCTTCCGTATGTTTTCGGCTTTCTTTTCTTCCAAGAATACTGTACACTCACAGGGAGTAGCAGTTCCTCCAGAGTTACCTCAGATACACTGGCTTTTATTTACAGACATCAGGGTATGGGAAGTTGAATACAAATGCTGATATCACTTTTCAGATTTTTATATCAGGGAGCGCAGGAAGGCCAGCGGCTCGGGGCAAGATTCAGCAGTCCACTAGGACCTCTAGAGCAAAGGACACAGTTTTGACAACAACGATGCTCAGATTTTGGACAGAGGGAACAGATGGTTTGAAAGAGGGGTGAATGAAGCCATCTTTGTCTAAAGTGAAAAGCCCACACTGAACAGAGGGGGAGGAGTGCGCTACCTGCATTTCAGAGATTACATAAACAGTCTCATCATGATTCAGATGACCAAGTACTCAATTTACACCAAACAATAGCCTCTAACGACCTAAGAGAGTAAGGGGTGGGACGTTGATTTGCATCTGACTTAGAATGCGCCTAGGAGGATGGGCCTGCATGTCCTTAAAAACAGCAGCACTCCAACTACGAGTTGCTCAAGCATGAGCCACCAGAATCGACAGACTCCTGCATAGGTGTCAAAACTGTGTCAGAAAAACTGAGGGAAAACCCGGTTGCCTATGATTTAAGCCTGTTTGGTGTTGCCATGAACTGCATAGCTGAGAATTTGCACAGGCATGAAAGAGAAATGAAAAATAATCATAATTTTCCCTCCATTTCAGAATTAGGCTCCATGTTGTCTATCTCCAGCACATGGAATCCTAATATCAGGTGGTTGTAATGTGACAGAATGGGAAAAAGTTAATTTGGTTCCACACTTTTGGCAAAGCACTGTGGATAGATCGATGGATGTCCATCTGGCTTATGGGTAATTGACTTTAAGCTCTAAAATAAATGTTGAAATAAACCTTTGCTAGACCAGATGCCGAAGTTATTGCTCCCCAATAGTGCACATTTGCTTTCCCTGATAGTTTTTATGCTCATTCATTAATTAGATTCCACAGGTTTAATATTGTTGGGAGATATGATACATAGCCAATTAACACCTGTTAATGAGAGAGCTTTGGATGTGTTGTCTGGCAGATTTTATTGCCTCCAGACTGTACTCTAACTGGCTGCTGTTTGGAGCTGCATAACTCATCCCGTTTTAATAAGGTAACCCCTCGATAATGAGGAAACCTCACCATGCAAAATAGGATCACGTAAAAGGATAGCTACCAATCTGTCTCTTTCTTGTCATGAGCATTGAGAAACCCGACACTTTGTCAGTCACAGTTTCCCCTAAGCGCCCTCATATTTAACTTCTCTGTAAAGCTCAGAGGAAAATTAAATGGCACAAGACTGCAGAGAGCATTCCCACCCCCCCCCCCACCCCCAACACGCCCACAAGCACATACTCATACTGGAAATATAAAAATCTTGTGTGTGGTGTTTAGAGATTACAAAAATCAATTGGACTTTGAACTATAGCAATTTTCTTAAGCAAGTATAGAACTGTAGTGATTCTCACAAGAAGCACTACTGTGAAAATACAAGACAAAAGCTTAGTTAAAAAGTCATTTTAAGAAATGCCTACTGTGTAATCTATAACAAAGATAACAATGCTCACTTAGTCTTTTATAATGTATTCAGGGGCGGTTCTAGACAAGGGCCAACAGGGGCTAGTGCCCCTGTAGAAATGGTCCTGGCCCCTATACTAAAGACATAATATTAAATACACGTCTTGCACTGGTGAAGAAACCATACCTGATTGGCCACTTTGACCAATTTTATTTTTTTACCTTTACAGTTTCATTCTAACAAGGATTTAAAAATCAAGGTGTTTCACTTTTAGCTTCAGCCGTATTGAGCTGGGATCACAATTTTCATCTGCGAGATCAGGGGTCTGAAACCTGCAGTTCTAGAGCCACAAGTGGCTCACTTAATATTTTTAAACAATTAAATATTGCCCTGTTTTATTATTTCACTATTTTATGTGCCCCTTTTAAAAAAACAATGGCCCCACCTTGGCCCCCCTGGTAAATTTGGTCTAGAACCGCCACTGAATGTATTTATAATAAAAACAGTATGTATACATGGTAGTGCTTGAATGTCAATGAAGAGTTGCATTTTTCTTATACCTCTAAAAGTTTCTCAGTCATATCTCTGTGTTAATCTGTTATGGGTTTGAATAATTTGTTTCTTCTTTGTGTTTATTTGCATTCTCTCTGTCACAGTATCTAAATGCAATGACTTTCTTCTTTCCACAATGTTAACTATACCAACCTGCACAGAATTATTAAGCCATGACAAAGTATTTACTTCCCTATAGAGTTATTAAATTTGACTATACTTTTTTGTGGTCACAGCTAAATATTTATGATCATACAGCAAATCTTTGCACTTTACAAGGATAACTTACAATTTTCAAATTAATATTTAATTTCTTAAAGAAAAGAAATCAGGTAAGGTTTGATTGGTTTGCATTTTCATGGTATTTCAAAAATGGTATTCTGTATAAATACTTTTTCGCTTCAATGCCAATGGACAATATTCTTCTATTCTGGCTGAGTTCTTACAACGAATGGCCCAAACACACTAAAACCATTTTGCATCTACAGGATTATTTGTCTGTAAGGGTTTGAACATTAAAACAAAGCAGAAAACAATGCAATCCCAATTGTTTTAAAAAAAGTGGGTAGTTCATGCATATGATGTCATAATGAAATTCTGCAGAAAACCTAACAATGACTTTCTAATTCTCAGTCCTCAGATTAGACAACAGCGAACCTCTGGACCTAAACTATGCTTATTACAACCCGACACTCCAGGGGGACAGCATCCAAATGAGCAACATTTCAGGACGTCGTTGAAACTGAAAGGACTCCCAGGACAAAGAAATCTGGATGCATTGCAGAAAAAAAGTCAGAAAATGTCATTTGTGGAGACTGAAGAATGTGAAAGTTTGGAAAAAGAACTGCTGAGAGTGGTAATTGCTAATGGGAAAAGGGATCTATTTACAATAAATTAGTTTTTCGAGACAAATAATGTATTCTATTTGCTATGGCAACATAAGTTACACTGCAAAAGCCAAAATGAACTTTCTGCCACCTAAGTATGTTGCCAAAGGGAATCAAATGAAGGCCTGCCGATTTGGACATTTTCTTTTAAATTAGCTTTTGATGAAGGATGTAAAACATTGTTTGATACAACTATTGTGAAAATATTCTAATGCTAAAAACACATTTAAAGTTGAAGAACTAAATATAAAAAAAATCAAAATGTGGCTCCAGCCAGTTAAAAAAAAAGAAAGAACTGCTGTTTTCCTACTGTTTAAATACCAGATAACTCTGCTGACCAACTGAGACATTCAAAACAAAATTCAGAAGCCCTGATGAACAATCACTTTGTATTTATCAGCTATCGTCTGCTGTTTTAGCACGATGCAGGACATTACAAGTCCTTTAAACTGGCAGTCACAGGCTGAGTTGACGATTGAACGGACTAAACTGAAAGCTTTGGTTTGTTTTCTGCACTACTGAGGGAGGTGGAGGAAAGCTGGATGCTGTTTTGTTATTCATAGAATAATTTTGTTTTATATGGGAGTTGTGTACTTGATTTTAGCACTTTTTATTAAAGGAAAAAGAAAATCATATTACAATTTTCAAGTCTTCCAACCTCTAGGGGTCCGAGTAGAGATCTGCTTGTAACATCAGCATGCACTTTGGAGAATTACGTTGCCTTTACCAGCGGCATAAAGCAACTACCAATACTCCTTTTTGTTCTCTTTATGCTTCAACATGAACCTGAGGACCTTCTGAAAGAAAAGTGTCGCTTATAATAATGTACAGAAGACCTTCTTTGCTCTTTCATATATCACACTTTTGTAATTTCGTACATACACTATATATATTTATATATATATACATATATAGACAGGATATATTTTAAAAAAATCAGATCAGCTCCTTTCTACCTTTAACCTTTCTGTTTATACGTGAAAATACATGTTACATAACAACTGTCAAGGAAATTTACGCTCAAAATGAATGTTTTGGCTCCCTCCATCCTGTCACTCGTCATTACCTGAATGAAACCTGCACTCGATCAATATGTACTGTGAATATGATTGATATGTACCTTGGCTCGGCCCGAACAGCCAACAAGTTGGAAAAGTGTTTTGCGACGTTGGTGGATGCAGCTGGCGTGGCAGAGTTGCTTTCTTCCTCGGCGTAATTTCTGACATCAATCAGTGCTGTGGCGTGCTGCCCCTAAAGAATCACCACAATTACTGCTGAAATAATAGGGCAGGTAAATAGCAGGGGATTCCAGCACCTCTACTTGTTAAAATGCTACAGATCTTGATAATGTATGGGTACACAAGCAGCTGCATAAATTTTTTGTTTTTTTTGTTTTTTATTAATCAGGGGAATTTACATATCCCCAAAACAAACAAACAAAGAGTTCTCTACTTCTCAAGCAAAACATATAAGAATGTAAGTATAATAGTTTTGACACATTGGAGGGATTCAGTGGGTTCTTTCATTTGCAGTGCCTTCCAAACATGTTCATACTGCTAGAATTTTTTTTCACATCTTGCCACAAATATCAATCAAATTTATTTGAATTGGATGTGAATGGCTGACACAAAGTAGAGCATGATTGTGAAGCGAGTAAGATGGTTAACAGTGCAGCTGGAAAGCTTAACACACATTTTCAGCTGGATTTAGGTCTGGACTTTGACTGGGCCAATTTAACATGGGAATATTCTTTGATCTGAACCAATTTCCTCTAGCCCTGTCTGTGTGTTTTGTGTCTTTGTCAAACCCTGTACTTCCAGGATTCCACTGTTTAGCCCCATCCACATTCCCTCTCATCGCCTACTCTGTTCCTGCTGAAGGAAAGCATCCCGAAGAACGATTCTACCACCATCATGTTGGGTGTTCGGGACAATGGGTTTTCTGTCACATATAGCACGACGCATGTAGGCCAAAAAGTTCAAATCTGGTCTCATCAGAGAACATTCTTTCTCATGTTTTGTGTGACCCCCCTGCATGTCTTATGAAAATATTTAAGCACATACTTCTATTATAATGGCTATCTTCTTGTCTTCAAGCTGTATGCGAAACGAAATTTCGTTCTGTACGCACTCTGTGCATACAAAATGACAAATAAAGTTGTCTAAGTCTAAGTCTAAGTCTTGTCACTCTTTCCTCTAAGCTCAGATTTAAGTTGATGTCCTGCCAACAGATTCTTACACCTAAACTGTGGGTCGCTTTTACTTTGTGTTGGTCTGTGTCAATAAATCCTAATTTATTTTAGTTTATTTTAGTTTTAATTTAGTTTGTTATCAAAGAAACTGTGAAAAGGTTCAACAAGGTTGAACACTTTTGTAAAGCAGATGAAGAGCAAAAACAAAATTATTTTTGAATTAACTATTTAAATTTTACAAGTGAATATTTTGCAGGTTACTCAAATCAATTAACTGATTCCAATCCGGTGATAAAGCATGTAAACATTACTGCGGGGGGTATAGAAAGGTTAATTTACACTTCCGGCTGAGCTAAATGTATTGAGACAAAATTAAATGATTCCTATCTAAATTGAAGCTATGTCCGCTGTTTATTGGCTGAATTTGAATTCATTATCCTCAAGATAACTCCCTGAAAATTAGTTTAACCTACAAGCCGAACCTTTTGTAATACTCAAATCAGTGTCTGTCTATCTGATCAGCCTGTGAAAACAGTTAAGTGGTCAACACTGCATTATGCTGGAAGTCTGATTTTTAATTAACATGGGGTCTTGTCATTGACTTCAAGGTGGAAAGATGGAATCAAGGACACATTTCTCTAAATTAGGTTTTAGACACCCATAGCTGCATATTTAGTGTTTTCTTTCAGGCGACTAGTTCTACTCTCAATGATATGTACTTCAAACCATCACCTACAAACTGCACTGCTTACTTCCATTTTAGAGTTCAGTAAGCCTTTAGTTGGTCGGTAAACCCTTCCTTTCCGGATTTGACATTAGTATTCATGCAATTTGTTCTCACCTTCTGTGGAAAAAAAAAGAAGAAGAAATGCTGTTTCAATTTATTTTCCAAGACGTGCAGCACGCTCAACAGGCCTCATATCCACACCTTCACAAGGTTCAGTCGACGAAGCCAATTAGTACAAAAGAAGTCTATGCACCACCCAACTCCGTCACTGAGAGGCCATTGGGGATGTGGGGGTACGTAAGGGATCGTGACTTACATTAAATTGGCGGAATATGTCTGTTGTGCACACCACTGTTCTCCTGACGCTCCTTTCCAAATAAGTCGAACGTAAAAAACTTCAGACCTCCCACTCAGCATGTCAGCAACACCTTTGAAGTCATAGGCTTGAAGCAGGAAACTTTTGCTGATTTCAGTTTCTCACGGATTCTGATGTCACCCCGCTGTGTCAGTTTTCACAGAAAGCAGCATTAATCTTCCAAAATGAATTAGCTCCACGATTCCTCTATTGTTTCATGGAAATCTGACAAAGCTGACGGAGAATATTGTCAGACAGATTCTTCTATCACTCATTTTATCTCCTGTTTCCTTCCCCTCACTAATTAGACTGATGTTTTTATGCTGGAAGAGGAAGATTATGTTTCCATCTACCGGCAAAATGTATATATTCTCTTGTTGCTAAATGCTGAAAGGCTCATCTCTCAGTTGCAGCTACTGCCGTATTGCTTATTGAAATAGAAGAAAATACACATATCATAAACTTTGATTTTGAACAAAAATAAGTATAGCAAAAATACAATGGTGGAAGCACATCTGTACATTATATGAAAAAGTAGCACAGTGAAATTCAGGTGCATTCACAAATGAATTTACGTGGCTGAGTTTTGTGGGAACATTAAAATAGTGTGAATATACACAAATCTATCAGTGTCTAGTCCTTCTCCTGACGCTGCAGAAGCATCCATAGCAGGGTTGGTTCTGGTTTTATCTTGGAGGTGTGCCAGAAATCTGTTAAACAGATTAATGTGCTGCAAGAACGTCGGCAGGTGTGAACAATCCTTCCAGTTTGTCTCCTCCTACTTGTTCATTCTGAGAATAAGGGGTGAGTTGAGATTGAGTCACATTAGCAGGAAAAGCTTCCCTGGCTGATGGTTGTATAATTCCGTTTAGATTTGTAGTCAGAAAAGAGAGAGTTTGCTGTAAATACCACCACTGCTACGGGGAGATCCCATGCTGTTCGGTTACACGGGAATGCTTCAGCAACAGTCCGACCCGATGCAATCTTCTGGGCTTCCTTAGATTGAAAACTTTTCAACCCATCTGTTGGTATGATTCAGTAGAATTGATTTTCTAAAGTGCCTGAAGATAACATGCATTGTGAACTGGCGTTCTATAAGTAAACTGAATTGAATTTCAAAGTGAACAATAAAAAATAATGAGATCTCACAAAAAAATCTGAAAAAATTTAGTAAATTCAATCTTCCTCATTGTTGTGGCTCCTAAATGCACCCCCTCCCCCCCAGACACACTTCATGAGTCCAGACAACAATAATGAACATATTTTTTAAGCGCTCCCAGTCTGTCTTTATAAAAGCAATGCGGTATTCTGGCCGTACCTCTCCTTCTTGCTTTCTTCATGGCAGAAACCCATTATAATTCTGTGTTTACAGCTGGACTGTACTCCTCTCGCAACCCTGCTCTCCAATGGTAACCTCAGGTGAGAGTTTATTTTTTCCATCTCCGTGTGATGTTTTTGTTAATTTTCTTTTTTTCAACACCAGTGCACCATTTAATTAGATTCGGCATCTTCTTCTTGAGTCAAACATACACATGCTGTGTATGAGGTGCATAGTGGTGAGAGAAGGCCTTTAAAGGAGCACATCAGTTTTACTTGTTAAGCATTGGTATTCTGATCATGTTCCATAAACAAAATTTGATCACAAAACACAGCGCTATTGCCACTGGCTCAGCAGCTGTGCAGGTAGCACGGAGAAATAAATATCGAGAATCAGAGGTTGTACTTAGAAGTCTGCCTGCCTCTCTACTGTTTTAGATATTCCAGAAATAAAGCCCCAACACAATGAAGAGTCCCTTTACACATCTGAATGTTTTTGAGGAACAAATTACCTCTGGGGATAACACTACAACTTTCCAAGACATGAGTCTGAAGACAACAAAGTTGTCCTGCTGCGTAGTTCTTTGTCCTTCATAATACCCACAGGAATCCTTCACGACTGCAAAGAAAAATGTATCCTCAAGGGACTTTGTGTCTCATCTTCGCACCTGTAAGTCAGAGAAAGTTGATCATAAATGGGTCTGAAGATGAAATACAGCGTGTGCTGTATATAGGATTTATAATAGAGCTGTAACAACTACATTTAAAGCTGCAAAGCATGGTAACAGGTTGGCTTAAACACAAAATACAAAAACTAGTTTCAACTACAAGGTCCTCACTTTCACACTTGGAGTCCTTTTCCTAATCTTGTTATTTCACATATAGAAACTCTCTCCTAATCAAAGTATTAAGGAACATTTATATCTCCTGAAACAAAACGACGAGGAGATATTTCTAGTATGTTTCTTTCAGCCTTTTTACAATCACACATCAAAACGTTTTCCTATTCCTTACACATTTAGCTTTATAGTTTTTTTTTTTCAACTGTTAAATTTCTTTCTGATGTCAGCCAGCTCTCAATAGAAAATAACACAAAGTGTTACAGTTTACACTGACATGTCAAAAACTATTTATTGCCTTCCAATCAATAAAATAATCAGAATCAGAATCAGACATACTTTAATAATCCCAGAGGGAAATTGTTGAAATAATCTTTACTGGCAATAAAAAAAAAATCAAACCCTTCTTATAATTGCTGACCAGCCTTTTCATTGGAACTACAACAGTATATGTCAGGATTCTGTGGTTCCGTGCTCTACTAATTCTGCTCCACAGGTGGCTGTAGTTGACGGGTGGGCGTGGCCCGCACCTGCGGTTCATTAGGACTGTCTTCTCTGGCTTAAAAGGAGTGCGCAGACAGCTGGAAGACGCCAGAGTGTTACCTCATTGTGGTATACCTAGACCTGTCACCCAAACTTCATACCTGTGAGTTTTTGAAATCCCCGTTTTGGATCTAACTTTGTCTCCTGTCTTCTCCAGTTCGTCATGTTTTTGGATTTGCTCACCTGTGTTGGTTCCGTGCATTGAAGACCAGCTCCCTGAATCCCTGCCTGCTCAGATTTTGCTCTGGCGTCTCCCCTCTTACTCCCTTGGTTTTACCAAGCCGGGCGAGAGACCCCCCTTCCTGGATTCACCCTGGTTCCTCCGGACTCACTCTGGTTCTTCCAGCTGCCCCTCCTGCCTGCCGCCGCAGTGGTGCTGCTCGGGCTCCCCGCCTGTGTAACATCTGTCAGCCCTCCCATCATTCAGCCATCTCCTTCCATCAGAGAGTTATGGTCACTGAACTCCTTTTCCACTCATCCCCCCCGGATAGGTGCTCCCGACCAAGCGGTAAGCAGAGCAGCTTCTGGAGAGCTTTTCCCCTGGTTCAACTTGTATTAATTAATCCTCTTTCTTCCCGCAGTCATCCCCGCTCTGACGTTCCGACCTCGCCTGTTGCACATAACATGTGCTTTTTCCTTTGAGCCTTAAATAAACATCTTAGAAACTGTTCCTGTGTTCCGTCAGTGTCTGCATGTGGGCCAAACACCTTAAAACCATGACAGTATATCTTTGCAGATGAGCTCCAGGTCTTTGACATAAGAAGGCCTTTTTGCCATCACCCTAACCTTTATCTTCTTCGACAGAGTCTCTGTCAGACTGAAGTCGGGTCTGGCTGGGCCAAACTGGAACGTTAACAGTATAGCCATTCAGAATAAACATCTTTCTGTCCATATCCTCTTATCTATGCAGGCTTGTGTGGTGATGGTGCATATCTCCTTCGGCCATTGATGGCTCCCCCTGAATAGGTCGCCAGTCAGTCCTAGAGCGGTTCAGAAACACAGAACAATTTAAAAAGGGCAACTACCATGCATGCTTTGGACTGTGAAAGGAAGAATACCCGGAAAGAACTGACACATCCACCAGGAGAACATGTAAACTCCACGTAGAAAGACAGCAGGCAACAGTGCTTACAACTGAGCCACCATGCAGCCCAGAGGTTGCAAAGTTAAAACAAAAATTGAAACGACTATCTTAAATCTAGGGGTATCAATGCTCATAACTGTACACACATTTGAACTCACCACACACACCACATTAATTTTCTATTGCTTATTCATATGTTCAGTTAATGGAGAGTGGCTGCCCCTCAAACTGTTATGCACTGTGCAAGCACTATAAGGAAATATAACCGTACACTAAGCCCTACTAAAGTTTATATCTGATTTCCAGATTCCAATTCAGTGCTTCTCTTAAGCACTGTTATTATTATTTTTTTAAGGAATCAGGGCTTTTGTTGAGAAACTTCTAAACGTTTTTACAGAGCAATGGCGACAAAAACGAGCTGAAACCGAGCCACTTTCTATCCACAGACTGTGACTCTGATGAACAGTGTACAGTCAGGGTAGCCAGCTATTCTGCTGTGGAAAAACAACCTGTTCTGTACATACTGCCCCTGTTGTTACCCCTTTTCCCTGAAAAAAATCTTCACAGGTATAGATTGTAGTTTGCTACAACACAATATTTTACAATAAGGACTGCAAGAACTTGTCAAAGTGATATGTACAGGGGTTGGACAATGAAACTGAAACACCTCTCATTTTAGTGTGGGAGGTTTCATGGCTAAATTGGACCAGCCTGGTGGCCAATCTTCATTAATTGCACATTGAACCAATAAGAGCAGAGTGTGAAGGTCCAATTAGCAGGGTAAAAGCACAGTTTTGCTCAAAATATTGCAATGCACACAACATTATGGGTGACATACCAGAGTTCAAAAGAGGACAAATTGTTGGTGCACGTCTTGCTGGCGCATCTGTGACCAAGACAGCAAGTCTTTGTGATGTATCAAGAGCCACGGCATCCAGGGTAATGTCAGCAAACCACCAAGAAGGACGAACCACATCCAACAGGATTAACTGTGGACGCAAGAGGAAGCTGTCTGAAAGGGATTTTCGGGTGCTAACCCGGATTGTATCCAAAAAACATAAAACCACGGCTCCCCAAATCAAGGCAGAATTAAATGTGCACCTCAACTCTCCTGTTTCCACCAAAACTGTCCGTCGGGAGCTCCACAGGGTCAATATCCACGGCCGGGCTGCTATAGCCAAACCTTTGGTCACTCGTGCCAATGCCAAACGTCGGTTTCAATGGTGCAAGGAGCGCAAATCTTGGGCTGTGGACAATTTGAAACATGTATTGTTCTCTGATGAGTCCACCTTTACTGTTTTCCCCACATCCGGGAGAGTTACGATGTGGAGAAGCCCCAAAGAAGACTGTTGCATGCCCAGAGTGAAGCATGGGGGTGGATCAGCGATGGTTTGGGCTGCCATATCATGGCATTCCCTTGGCCCCATACTTGTGCTAGATGGGCGCGTCACTGCCAAGGACTACCGAACCATTCTGTAGAACCATGTGCATCCAATGGTTCAAACATTGTATCCTGATGGAGGTGCCGTGTATCAGGATGACAATGCACCAATACACGCAGCAAGACTGGTAAAAGATTGGTTTGATGAACATGAAAGTGAAGTTGAACATCTCCCATGGCCTGCACAGCCACCAGATCTAAATATTATTGAGCCACTTTGGGGTGTTTTGGAGGAGCGAGTCAGGAAACATTTTCCTCCACCAGCATCACGTCGTGACCTGGCCACTATCCTGCAAGAAGAATGGCTTAAAATCCCTCTGACCACTGTGCAGGACTTGTATATGTCATTCCCAAGATGAATTGACGCTGTATTGGCCGCAAAAGGAGGCCCTACACCATACTAATAAATTATTGTGGTCTAAAACCAGGTGTTTCAGTTTCATTGTCCAACCCCTGTATATACAGTATACTTTAACCTCCTTTATACAAAACAGTATCACTGTTTATAGTGCTTCTTGGGAGTATGGTAAAAATTAACATAAAAAAGGATCAGGTCATAGTTCTGAACATGGCTATGAGCGGACTCTGTCAGGTTTTGCGGTGGTGAAGGACCAAAACGGCAACAGAACGTTGGCTAGAACGTTTAAATTAGAATCAACACTTACTAGACTCAGACGGAACAACAGATGACTTGACCACTAAGTGGCAAAAAAAACAGCAACAACAGAAACAGAACATAAATGCAACTAAAAAAACTACATGAAACACAGGGAAGTGTAATGGATCATGACAGACCTGGCTTCTTTTATATCAACACCTGACTTTTATCAATCATCTGAACAACAGTGTGTCTTTATTCATTAAATACTGTCCAAAAAGGTATTAAAAAGTTGTATTTGTGCGATGATGTTACTTATAGCAAGTAAAGTTCTATCATGATTGTCATAAATCTGTGTCTTTGTTTTGTTCTGTTTCTGCTCTGTTAGAAAGTGCATTGCTCTTAAAGAACACTGCAAGTTGGAAACTGCCTGTCAGTACTTGGTGTAAAGCACACACTATCTTATCTCCAATTTCCCAGCTGCATTTGGTAACTTGGAGGACTAAAAAGTGCCGGCATATGGAAGCTGTTGATTTGGCCTGCTTTGCCAGTTTTTTTTTTTGCTTGATTCCAAGGAGACAAATTCTTTTGAAAGAAAGAACAAATTGTGCTTCATTTTGACAGAAACTTTTAGACAACTGAAAAGCCGACGTCCTCTGTGAGCTCACTGATGTCTTCAAATTGCTTTCTAGGCAGGAAAAAAAGGCAGAATTTGAATTAGAAATCAGCCAGTTGTGTCTTTTTTATCAGTTTCAAGCTGTTCTGAGAAAATTTTATCTAGTAAAAAAGAAAAAAACTTGCTGTCAGTTTTTGTTTGCTGCTACACTTATTTGGAATTGTTCAAAATTTCAGGGTTTTGTCATTATTTCCCAAACCATCACCAAAACACAGTAAAACACAATAATACATAAACCATACCCATTTTTTTTTTTACATCCTAACTAACTGTCCCTGTATTCTTTAAGGACTGTACCGAAGGGCCATACAATGGCAGGATAGGCTATTCAAAACACGTTCATACATTTTTTTTTTTTGCACAATCATTCTCAGATGATGATATTTCACCTCCCCAGTTTCACATATTTTGAGCTCCTTTCAGAATGAGCTCTTTTTAGGGCCCTTTCAATTGTATACAAATAAGCTGTAGCTGGCCGCGCCCCCCAGCTGAAAGTGTACACTCTGACTTTACACACATGAAAATGGCTGCAAGCAGATGAACTAGTCAGACCGAGAAGCTGAAGAAGTGAAGCTTCCTGCACAACCAGCAAAGACGCAGCGACAGTTTCTGAATGGGAATGAACCCCTGGTTGTCTGTCTTTTCAGCTGTAGTTACGTGTAAGGGAATTATATGTACATTTTTCAGCATGTATTAATGCCGATATTAAGTTATGTATATGATTTATTCTACACTGCAAAAAGGGACCTAAGAGTAAGTAAAATTATCTTGAAATGAGCATATTTTTCCTTGATTTGAGCAGCTAAATAAGACTATCTGCCAGTGGAATGAGTATTTTACCCCTAAAATAACTAGATATCCTGCACTTGAAATAAGATGATGGAGATAAATAGTTCTTATTTTAAGTGCAAATATCTCATTCCATTGACAAATAGTCTTATTTAACTGTTCAAATCAAGGAATAATACACTAATTTCCAGAAGATTTTACTTACTTTTAGTTCCCTTTTTGCAGTGTAATAATAATTACACCTTTAATATTAAGATGGGATATAAATGTCATGTGTTAAATTTTTGTACGTTACAGTTTTACTTGGCTTGGGTCGCTAGGCGAAGGGCAGTGCCCACCAATTGTGACGTAATGTTCAGGAGGTTTTTGAAATGGCTTGTTTTCCAGACACAAAACACAACATGTGTACTTAATGACAAATAACAGCTGGATGTTGCACTTGGACTATTTCTAGAAGCAGTAGAGACCAAAATGGAAGTAAAATTAGGATTTTTTCATAATAGGTCACCTTTAAAGAAAAAAACAAAACACTACAAGATTCATGTCACCAATAAACAGCCATATTGTTTATGCAGCTGTAGCACTCATCCCTATTTTTCCATGTAAGTTGGCATATGAAAGAATGAATGTTAAATAGTAACTAAATGTGGAACTATGAATCATATTTTGAGACAATCAAGTCCTGTTTTTCGTTTTTTTTTTTTTTTGCCAGGTAATTTTTTGATCCCCATTAGCTGCAGTTACCTTCAGCTAATCTTTCCGGGGTCCTCTCACATAAACTACATGAATACAGATTAAACACAAATACACAAGAGAACACACAATTAAGGCTATAGGTCCAGAAAATCACATCTAATATATTTTTTTAAATGCTGTGTAATGCCATACTGCATACAACACCCTAACATTTCGGCACAACCCCAAAGAGGGGGGATGCCTCCTCATCATTTTGTCATTAAAGGAAAAATGTTTCACCACTTGGTTGTTTAGCTGTAATTTGGATATGAATTCTTATGTGTGCTTTAAGTGTCTAAATAAATGCACACATCTTATCCATTCCTCACAATACTAATGTTCCAATAAAGGTACCCAAATGGCAACTCATACTAAGCAAAGCCAGGTAACCATATAAAAGCTGTTTAACAAAAAGTGGGGTGTCGTAATGGAACATTAGCTTCTGCATGGGGAAGGTATATCATCCCTTGACATACAAAACAGACATATTAACTTTACTTATATTCCTATATTAATCTAAAACCATATGGACACGAGAACTTATTCTGGTTGTCATGTGAATCCACCCTCTTTGGATTGCCATACCTCCAGTAGTTCTCTAAGGTGGTTTAGGAGCGTGGTGGAAATATATCTAACATTCAATACTATATGTGTAAAGAGAAAACTAACTTGACCCAGAGCACAATGGAAATGCTAATCTTCTTTTATCCACATGTCCTTGCTCTGTCCTTGTTAAGGTCACCAAAAAATATCTTAGAATTTTATGAATTTATTGAAAACTGGGCGGGAAGGTATTTTATAGAATCACTGAATAGATTAAGTCTCATCCCACACAATTTAAAACCAGTCTGTCTTGTGACATTATCTTTAACAAGTATGAAACAGTGCTACTATTATTATCAAAATAGGTCCCATGTTTGTTTCAAAGACAGTTTGTGGTAAAGCAATAGCACAAACTATAAAATTACATTGCTGAGCTCAATAAGCTGCATTTTGGGCTTGTAACAGCCACACAATCTTTTTGTAAACAGCGTAATCAGAATAAGCATTAACCTTACTTAACAAAAATAAATGTTCTTTCAAGCAGCATTTATTGATCCTTGCAAGGAAGAACAGATAGTCTTTGCCCTTGTTAAAATACTACCTTTTTTATTATCAAGTTTCCTGTGGAACAACGTTAACACACAATCAACCAGTGAAGCTCAACAAAAGGCTTAGTTTATAACTCTTCCCATCAGAAACTAACCTGTGAATTTTGGGGGAGTAGATAATTACTGTTTTATATCTGGAATGGAAAACACCCCCATTTAAAAAACCCAGATCATAAATCTACTCCCCTCTGCTGCATACCGCCAAACCAAATACCTTTGTTTTAACTAGAAGCTTGAACTTTGAGGCTTTAACTATTTTGTCATAAGCTGTTTTATTTTTATGTATTACTTTCATATTCAATGACTTTACCCATTATATTAAAATTGCCTCTGCAATTATAATTGTATTGTTTATTCTCCTCCCTTTGTCTTGTGAGATAAAACTTCATGGCAGACTGGTAAATCTGGCATCTCCTGCCTTTGCGAGTCTTACGTAGATGAGCAGCCATTTGGTAATTAAAACACATGCTTTGATTTGTAAGGAAGATCAAATGTATATTCCCCCGTTTTAAATATGTCTGAAAACGTATAAGAAATCAAAAGTATGTATCTGACAAACCTTTTTCTTTTGTTTTAATTTGATAGGAAACCCAACTATATTAGACTCGAAAAATCGCATTTCCTGTGAAAATACAGAGTGAAAACTGTAAACCAAATGAGAAAAACTAAAATTATTAAAAAGAATAACTGAAATATGAAAAAGAGTGTAAACTTTATCAACAGTTAAACTGTCAGCTGATAAAAAAATGGAATAACAAACTAAAATCTGCAAAACCTTCTGTTGTTTGGAAATCAAGACATAAGTCACAGCTGACATACTATGGAAGCACAAATTTCTACTGAGAATGGCTAAGGAAGAAAACCAATAAAGTAACACTTGTATTTGTAAGAATTAGTTCAACCTTTGGCCAAAAACTAAGTTTAGCTTGACTTAGCAAAAAACATTTTTAACAAACCTAAACTATTAACATATCTGTTGGAAAACTAAAGTTTATGATACCAAGGGCATAAAGCTCAAGTACGCTTATTTTTTAAGAAGGAATAGCTCTAACATAGTTCAGATGCAAAAATACTAGTTGTATTCCTTGAATTGGATGAATTTCCACAAGATAAATATAGATTTCACAAATCACAAACTGGGTTTGAAAGACTCATATTAGAATAGAACAATGTAGACTAGGTTTAAAGAATCTTGAATTTAAAGATTTTTAGCTGGACTAATTATAATATAATTGAAATGCAAAAACTTGTAAGAAGGGAGTTTATGAAGATGTTAAAAGATTTGAAAAAGCCTAAACATACTGTCAAAGCCAAAAGCTTAAATAACATTTTAGAATTTGAATGGTATTCTTAAGTGAAATATGCCGAAGTCTTCAACTGTCAAAAAGCAGAATCTATTAGCAGAATTTGGGAGAATTTTAAAGACTTTCCAATCATTCCAATGGGGAAAAAAATCAACAGGAACACTGCATTTTTTAAATGTTTTAAAGATATCAACACTAGAAATCATAGCCATAATTTAAAAAAGGTGTTACCAAATATCTTAAATAAAACCAGGGACACATTCTGCCTGTTCCAACCAGGGTTTGGTTGAGGGGATATGGTTTAACATCAGTTTGCTCTCAAGAGGGTGGGGTATGGAGTTGGGATAGGAAAAGATGACATTTTCAATTGAAAATACTAAGGGTGCTCCGATCAGGATTTTTGGGGCCGATCACCGATTGCTGAAAGCAGTATTGGTTGATACCGATCACCGGTCACCGATCACTGGGTCTATCTGAAGCCTTCTATTTATCATGTCATATATTCAATTTTATTAGTCTTAACAAAAATGTATATGTATTAAAATCAACAGAAGATAATGTATTGTGAATTGTCAACTGTATACTTTTATTGACAGGAAACGTTCAACATTTTACTTCCTTAGAAACATCTTAAACAGCTTAGACCTTAACAAATAAGCCTTATTTCTAAATAAGATACAAAAAATCCGTCATTGTTAATTTACACAAACTTAAAGTGTACTTAAACTTAAAGCGCAGAGCAAAGAAAACAAAATCAAATATTTTGGGATGCCATGATAAAAAGGCATAAGGTATGTATTTTAGACTTGTCCTGCGGTAATTAACTGAAAATAGAAGCCATGACGGAACAGTCACACATCTTTAGATAATATATCAGTAATTGTTTGGTTTTTTGTCCTAGCTCAAAATCTAAAATGTCCTTTTAATCACTGCAGACATTTTTCAGTAGTAATAAAGTTTTGTAAATTTCAAACAAATGCTAACTTTAAATGTTCTTTTAGCTCCTTTAAATCTACATACATTTAAAGTGCATAGCATGGAAATCATGAGTCAATGAGAAAGAAAGAAAAGGAATAGAGATTAGTAAAGCCATTTTTCTTAAAGCTTACTTGTTAAGCATCAATGGCAGATTTTTCTTTAGAAATATAAGCATCTCTGCATTTTTGGCAGACAGCTTGTTCCTCTTCTCATCTACAATATTCCCTGCTGCGCTAAAAAGTCGCTCACTATCTACACTTGTGCATGGAGCACAGAGGTAGGCTTGTGCTGCTTGTGCGAGAGCGGGGAAACGACTTTTATTGTCTCGCCAAAAAACAAGCGGCTGTCCACTCCGTGGGATGCCAGTCGCTTCCAAACTTGCCTCACCATTTTGCTGCTCCTGTCCAGTAGCGCAACGAGAAGCGCGACAGCGCTTCTCGTTGCGCTAGCGTTAGCGTGGCTATCGAGCAAGTTTTATCGGAATTACAGAGTATTTCTTCACTGAAAGAAGAGCAAACGGCAAATATTCTTTGCCGACATGTTGCTTATTTGCTGAGCTAATGAGCCTTTACCTGCAGCAGCAAGAGTAGCCTGGCTTGTGGTTGTTTTCGTCGTCGCTCTGTTAGTACGTCATATGCTTCGTTAATCTGATTGGTTTATTTGGCCC
The DNA here is from genome assembly GCA_037039145.1 of Fundulus diaphanus. Taxonomy (NCBI): domain Eukaryota; kingdom Metazoa; phylum Chordata; class Actinopteri; order Cyprinodontiformes; family Fundulidae; genus Fundulus; species Fundulus diaphanus. The sequence continues at coordinate 10,270,304 of CM073122.1, read as the reverse complement.
GTCTATCACCAACATAGGCCAATCAGCTAACCAGTATTTTCGCCCCTTCCCAAAATTACTTCAACGGAAGCTTTCCAGATGGATATGCGGAGCAAATCCATCTGGGAGAGTCAAGTTAGTGCGTCTCATCGGCCCATCTGATCGGCCTTTATGGAGATCGCCGATCAAACTATTTAAAGCCTTTATCGGCCGATAATGATCAGTGACCGATCAATCGGAGCACCCTTAGAAAATACTGAAAACACAAAATAAGGAAATTACCTAAAAAAGAGGGCTGTATAGCTTTGTTAAAGTTTGACATTAGTACTTACGTAAAATAAACTTGTTAAAATACACCACTGGTGAGATGTGTATACCATTAAGAGCACATAACTATGTTAAATTCCTAATATCCTTGAAAATCAATATCTTCTATGTCATGTTTTTGTCCATGATCAAAATGTGAGGGTTGATCAAACTATGTTGAACAAATTTAAGAGGTTTTTACTGAAGCTTCAAAATACTACCATTTTTTAAAATTTTATTTATTTTTTTACATTTTGTCGAGTAAATAGATTCTTATTCAAATTTCTATGTTTTTCTTTTCTTTTTTAAAAATAAGTATCAACATTTTAGAGATCTCAAACTAAATTTAGAATTATGGCAACTGGTTTATCTTTTAATCAATCAAAAATCTTCTGTTGCTGATCTTCATACCTTAATTTTTAAGGCAATATTAGTTTTTTATAATAAATTTTGGATAGAGAAAGTACTTTTTTTAAACAACTTTTCATTTTATATAGCTATATATAAAACTTTCTCAGCTTAATTTAACTCTAACAAATTATTTTAAGCGTTAACATAAATGTATATGTTTTCTTTTCTTATGTTCTGTTCATGTACAGCACTTTGAATTGTCTTGTTACTAAAATGTGTTATACAGATAAGCTTGCCTTGCCTTGCCTAACCCTTAAGCTTTATAACTCTATTACTTTATGTGCACTAGCCAAATCAGGTAAAACTTTAGGAAATGTCTTGTGAAACCCTGTGGCATTCGAGATTAGTATTTTATATGGTTACACGCTGGAAGCCAGACGTCCTTGGAGACATTGGCCAACAAAGGGCTGTTGATCTTTTATGCATCACAAAGCAAGGACGGATGTTTGCTTTGAGACCCCTGGCTCCCTGGAACAGACACCTCTGCCAAACTGCTTCTCCAGACAAAATTTTCAATCAGTCTGTGATTAAGAAACTATATTTGAAATATTAATTAGTTTTACCATGCACCATATAACCCAAAATTTGTTACGCAACATAGAGCAAATACTCATTCCACAAACAAAGACAAACAAACAGAGAGACAAACAAATGGGCAAATAAAATGTTGGATCAAACTTTAATTATCAAATTAGATTAATTTAGAAACAGAAGATATTTTTAACAATCTCTTTCCAACAATATATTTTTTGCAATACTTTTAACTCGCTTAAAGGAGCAAGTGAAATTTCACCACTAATGGTAATTAAAAGCTAAATTAGTTACACACTGTCCCTTTAAGGAAGAGAGTTTTTCCGCATCACTGAAATGCAGGTCTGATAAGCAACAGTATGATGAGGGTAATAATCCAGACAATCCACCTACCAATGTTCAGATTACAGTTTGTCACTGTACTTGATAAGGCATTTTCATACTTGACAAATTTGGTAAAAATCAATTGTGATTTTACTGCATCTCAGGCGTTAAATATTATTTCCTGGGCCTAGCGTTTTCACAGGAGTTGGGACTGCAATCCATATACCTTAGTCCCAGATGCATCTGCCTTGGGTTTAAATTTTGGCCTGTGTACCTTTTCCGCATGTCTTCCCCCTGTCTCTCCGCCCCATGTCCTTTCAATTAACTGTCAAATAAAGTCCACTAGTGGCAAAAAGTAAAATTATTATATATGAAACAATGCACACCATTGGTGTCTGTGTTATTTAGGAGCCTCAGCCTCCCACCAGACTGCATATGCAAATACCACTGCATTTGGTCTCCCTGTTCTTCTTCATTTCTTTGGTAGATATACTTCTATTGCTGTATTTTAGCTCCATTTGTGGTGGGGAAATAATTCAAAATGGATGAGGAAAGCTTACATTTGAAGTTCAATACATATTCATACACGTATATATTCAATACAAAATTGAATGTTTTGTTGATAAATCTAGTTTAAGGGAAGAAGTTGAGAAAAATTTTACATAGTAAGCGCATCACCGTGTCATAAGTTAAGTTTGTTTTAGTCATTTATTTATTTATTATGGTAAGCTAGGCCACCTGGTGGAATAAATAGGTAACTACATTTGGCAAAATCCACAGAGACAGACTTGTTTACAAGTCTATTTTTTTAGGACACAAGTCTAAGTCCAGTCTAATGTCTTTTTTTGGGAGATAATTGTGACTCTAGTCAAGGTTTCTAACTCGAGATGCTGTGTTCTGATGCTTGCAATGTACACTCACCGGCCACTTTATTAGGTACATCTGTCCAACTGCTCGTTAACACTTAATTTCTAAGCAGCCAATCACATGGCAGCAACTCAGTGCATTTAGGCATGTAGACATGGTCAAGAGAATCTCCTGCAGTTCAAACCGAGCATCAGTATGGGGAAGAAAGGTGATTTGAGTGACTTTGAACGTGGCATGATTGTTAGTGCCAGAAGGGCTGGTCTGAGTATTTCAGAAACTGCTAATCTACTGGGATTTTCACGCACAACCATCTCTAGGGTTTACAGAGAATGGTCCGAAAAAGAAAAAACATCCAGTGAGCGGCAGTTCTGTGGGCGGAAATGCCTTGTTGATGCCAGAGGTCAGAGGAGAATGGCCAGACTGGTTCGAGCTGATAGAAGGGCAACAGTGACTCAAATAACCACCCATTACAACCAAGGTGGGCAGAAGAGCATCTCTGAACGCACAGTACGTCGAACTTTGAGGCAGATGGGCTACAGCAGCAGAAGACCACATCGGGTGCAACTCCTTTCAGCTAAGAACAGGAAACTGAGGCTACAATTTGCACAAGCTCATCGAAATTGGACAATAGAAGATTGGAAAAACGTTGCCTGGTCTGATGAGTCTCGATTTCTGCTGCGACAGTCGGATGGTAGGGTCAGAATTTGGCGTCTACAACATGAAAGCATGGATCCATCCTGCCTTGTATCAACGGTTCAGGCTGGTGGTGGTGGTGTCATGGTGGGGGAATATTTTCTTGGCACTCTTTGGGCCCCTTGGTACCAATTGAGCATCGTTGCAACGCCACAGCCTACCTGAGTATTGTTGCTGACCATGTCCATCCCTTTATGACCACAATGTACCCAACCCATGATGGCTACTTTCAGCAGGATAATGCGCCATGTCATAAAGCTGGAATCATCTCAGACTGGTTTCTTGAACATGACAATGAGTTCGCTGTACTCAAATGGCCTCCACAGTCACCAGATCTCAATCCAATAGAGCATCTTTGGGATGTGGTGGAACGGGAGATTCGCATCATGGATGTGCAGCCGACAAATCTGCGGCAACTGTGTGATGCCAGCATGTCAATATGGACCAAACTCCCTGAGGAATGCTTCCAGCACCTTGTTGAATCTATGCCACGAAGAATTGAGGCAGTTCTGAAGGCAAAGGGGGGTCCAACCCGTTACTAGCATGGGGTACCTAATAAAGTGGCCGGTGAGTGTATATTACAGGTGTCAAAAAACACTCATTCCCTTGTATTTCTGTCTTATTAAATTTAGTGACTGCCAGCCAATCTAAACCCACTCCAACAGCAAACTGCTTGTTTATTGAACTGTTATGGAGTGGAAGGACAGCTTTAAACAGGGCAGAATAGTAGCTTGTCTTGCACTGTTTGAGGATACCCAAGCAACAGCTGAAATCCTACAGAGATACAGCCAAAGCCTTTTGTAAACCAGTTCAATGTGTTCTAGCAATTAGTACATGGCATAAAATTAAAGAAACTATCCCTGATCCTGCACAAATTTGAGTGACAGCAATTTAATTTGAATTGTAAGCCCTGTCCCCAACTTTTTTCCCCATGAGAAACCTTCGACATTCACGAGACTAAAGACCTGCGTTACGCTTGTGCACAATCCTCTGGAGGAATCAAGGCTTCATTGAGCGACTTTTCTTAATTTTCTTTGCCATAAATGGCTATGTCTTGGGTATATGACATTTTCTTAAGTATATGGTCAACACTTGCATATGCCATTCTCTTATGTTACATACACTGTCAATGGAGTACTGTCTGACCAGATCTGTTCCTCTACTGGCTCCCCTCAGGGCTGCGTTCTGTTCCCCCTTCTGTTCATTCCTTGTACCAACATGTGCCGTAGCAGCAGGGAAGACATTTTAAAATATGCAGATGATTCTGTCATTGTCAGCCTGCTACAAGTTAATGAGACAGGTCATGGCCCAGTTGTCCAGGATTTTGTAGATTGTGGAGTGTGTACACAACCACTAAGTTTTGAGGCAAACTGTGAGGCTTTGTATAAAAAGCCCGCGCCTACATTGTCTAAGGAAACTGTCCTCCTTCCATATGGACAGAAAGATGCTCACTATGTTTTACAGATGCTTCATTGAATCTGTAATTTCATTTAGCCTGGTGTCCTGGTTCAGCAACCTACCCCTAAAAAAATTTAAACTCTGTGAATCAGATTTTTAGTTGGGCCAGTAGGTTAATTGGAGAGCCACAGGTGAATCTAGAAACCATTTACACTAGACACCTACAGAGGCTAGTTGGGTCCATCCTAGAAGATGGATCCCACGCACTACATGGTGAATTCCAGCCCCTCCCATCTGGCCGTAGGTTTTAAATGCCTGCAGGTAATCCCAAAAGGTACAAAGGTAGTTTTGTTCCTTCGGCTATTAAGACCCTGAACAATACTTTGGCTATTTGTAGGCTACACAGTAATCTTTTTAATTTATGCAAAGCCTTCCTAATCTATTTATTTAATCATTTATTGACCCAGCCTTTTAATTAATATGGTGGTTTTAACTCTGTATTTTATCAATGGTATTTTGATAGTACCATTGTGTATTTTTTATCTATATCTCTACGCCTGGAGCACTTGCTGTTGTTACTGTTACGTAATTGTCTTCTGTCAATGTTGTCAATGTTGTTTGTGTGTAATGTGTGTAATGTGTGTAATGTGTGTATGCAGCCCACTCTTTCTCCCTGCAACCAAATCTACCCTCGGGTACAAATAAAGTTACCTTTACCTTAAGATACATTTTTTAACAGAATTATTTCTCAATTAAAAGTTCCAACTGTCAAAAATCATTTGCATTTACTTTCAGATGAGTAAAGTAAATGTTTTTTTTGCTTAAACCCTTGATATGGTGTTGACAGCAAGGAATACAATACCAACAAATACAAATATGCAATTAAGTTTAAGAAGTGAGCAGGAAAACACTCAAAAAGTTATGAAATTCCTTTTACTTAAACTAAAATCGATGTTCTCTGTTTCTCTGGTAGAGAAGACGAGTAAAAGAAAAATGTAGGGTACAGAATGTGACAATGATATACAACATACTAGGACTGACAATTCACAATGATGTGAGAAAGAAAACCTTAGTAAAAAAATTGCTTAAGGGCCTTTGCAAGGTTTTTAAATACCAAAAGTGACATGACTCAACACTGTCTTTAGGCCAACTGCAATAGAATATTTAATGTCTGTATTTAGAGCATGCACATTTTTAGTCAGTCAGAAGAAGGAATCAAGTTCTAAACCAGGATGAAATAATAAAAACATTTCTGAAAAAAACCCAAAAAACTTTTGTGAATAAATTTTACACGGGGACTATTTTTCCAGATTAAATGAGCCAATTGCTGGTTGTAATGTGACTAAATGTAGAAAATCTCATGGGTTTTGAATACCTTTGCAAGGTGCTAAAATTATTTGCTAATAAGCTCAGTCCAGAAATTCCTAAGTGCTTAAGAAGAAGGTGACTGAACTTATTTTTTTTTAAGTGGTTTTGGCACTCATCCAAAAGGCTTCTTCAGTTCCCAACATGGCAGGAAGAACTAGGCTTAAAACCTAAATAAGGAAACAACAAGGAAACTTAGCAAGCTCAAGAATGTGCAGTTTAGTTACAGGTCAAGGACAAAGGACACATGATTGAAGACAGCAACGTGCCCATTTTAGACCGGAAAGACAGGTGGCTGGAGAGGGGAGTAGAAGAGGCCATCTATGTAAAATTAGGAAAAAATAACACTAAACAGATGAGGTAACTACAGATTTCGTCTTTGTAAGACCTGCTCTGCTGCCCTGACTCCCGTGACGGTTTTTCAACAATTCACATGTTTGGACATGTGACCAAAGCAACTCACATGGCATCATTGGGGACCTCTTTTGATCATCAAGCAACAACCACCCAAACACTGTGCTGAATGGAGGACAGGGCGAGTGACTCACGTGTCCTAATTGCCCCATTAGTGACTTCAATGGCCACAACAGTTTGGTTGTTCTGACTGCAACTGATAAGCATGTTACTTTAAACCATGCTTAGAACTGACTGAGCCTTTTGGTTGAGAGGCGAAACGTCTTCAAGAAACAAAACAAGCCCAGTTGCCTTCTACTCAAACATTTAGGACTGTTATCTCCTGTATGACTGATGATCTACACTAGTACTCTGTCTAGAGAGTTGTGTGTGTGTGCTGTTAGCCTCACTTTTGCTGATTTAGAACTTAAAGAGGACAATAGTTTCAAGCTTTTGGCTCATCTTTATGTGTAGTCTGTACTAATATGTGATTAGTGCTGTAAATTGTATGTCACAGCTTATTAAATAAAGCAAATACAGCAGATATTTTGTATGCAATGACTTGAAGCAACATTCAAACATAAGAACATACTTTTGAATGCCTAAATGTACCATTTGAGACAGTAAGATTGCTCCTTGTCATGTTCCTTCACAATTCTGCAAACTGAGAGTGGTCTGGGCACTATCTATAGTGGATGCTAGCTATTCATAATGACCTCAAAAAACCCAGCTTAAAAAGGAAGAAAAGTACAGCCTACATCTTTAACATTCTTCTCCTGTCTGTGTCTTGCGGCACAGGTCGGGTTTTCTCAACTGCTTATACATTACCCATGTGTCTGACAGGGTATTGTCTGTCAGTGATCTTTCCACGCTCGTCACTGTTGCTGTTGGGTCACTGGGGTGGATCTGAAAGGTCAGCCTCCTCTTTTTTCAGAGCCTGCTCTGGGATAGATAAACAAGTATGAAAGGTTTCCAAATAGACATCAGGCGGGAAGCAAGATTTGCATGAACGAGTAATGAATACCGAGGAACAGCATGTAAACCAGGCTGGGTTTTATTTTAGCTATGCAAAGTAAAACACCTGTAAACCTGTAGAGCATTGCAGTAATATTCAAAGCACGATACATTTTAGAATAACATACAGTATGCCCCCAAGGCACAGTTGCCAGCTGCAGAAGAAAGTGTTTGACTTTCAGTTACCCTCTATTTCACCAAACCTCACTTCCAAAAAACGAGTATTATGTGCAAATACGGGAACAGCCTCAGTGTTTATGGAATACTCTCTGGTAGTTTCCGGCTGACACAAATCCTAAAAAAAGGATGAGCTCCTGATACATCTGGTAGTAGTATTTTCACAGCACAAACTCCAGATAAGCAGTCAGCATTAAAGGTAATGCACTTTTGCAAGATCTTTTTAGAAATCCTAGTTTTATTTAAATAATAACTCTAAGAAGGAAAGAAATTCCCCAAACTTTCTACATAAGCAAGCCAAGTCAACTTTATTTATGAAACACAGTTGGCACTGACCAAAATGCTGAACAAAGAGAACAAAATGCCACAAAGACAAACAATTGCATTGCTATTTGAAGAATTAAATCTTCGCAAGCCTCCTACATGAATAGGAACAAACAGTACATTTGTTTATTAAGATAAAGTGATACAGTCACAGCTGATTGTGTCCAAAGAGGCTTATAGTCAGCCATGTATCACCAAATGTGAGTGAACTTTGAGTGAACTCAAAAGAGAAGGATGACTCAGGAAAATGAGGCATGCCCCCATGGTCAGCAGTCACTGCCAGGTACAGAAGGCAGTCTGGGTAATTTACTGCTCACAGCACCATCTATTTTACCATCTCACTGTGGTTGTGAAGAATGTAGCCATAATGAAGTGTACTGTTTTGAGGGGTGACCGGTTTGCCAGCCAAGGCTTTCCTTCTAGTGTTTTCACTGAGTGCCTACCAATGAGACAGAACCATTCTTAATTCTTTTTGGCAACCAGGAAGTTTTTTTTCTTCTTTTTACCAGAGTTTCATACATTTAATTCACCAAGGCAGTAGCTTAGTTCACCTGGGAATGCTTTGGTTTATTCCGGTCGGAACAACTCAACTCTGCTGCATCCATTAGCAGAGGAAGTGGAGGGATGCCAGGGCTGCAGCTCTGTCTTGTGGTAAAAGGCAGATTTGCCAATTCAAGATGGTAACAACATTTATTTATCATTTAAAATTTTAATTTCATTAAATGTGTTTAAACAAAACAATTAAACATAAAAACAAACATTATAAAGTCCTGAATGAAAGGGAGCACAAAGAATAATAATCTTATGTTATCGGCCCTTTTACCTAAAGCAATATATTTACAAAAAAATTAAATTACAAAATCATCAACAACAACAAAACAATAAGCATCAAAATATACATAAAAATCAAAAGATTTGAGAAGAAGAATGATATGATCTATAGTGTCAAAAGCCTTTTTGAGGTCCACAAAAATACTCACAAAAAAATTATTTTGTCAATTGCATTGCAAATTTCTTCAGTAAGTTCCATAAGTGCCATTGATGTAGAATGACTAGTTCTGATCCATTCTGATCATTACTTAAAATTTTGTATTTGTTTATAAAAATTTCCAACCTACTGACAAATAATTTTTTGAGTATTTTTGAAAATTGTGGAAGCAAGGACACTGGTTTGCAGTTGGAGAACACATGTTTGTCACCATTTTTATAAAGTGGAATTACTCTGGCTGTTTTCATGTGTTCAGGAAAAAACCCTGTTGAAAATGATAAGTTACATATATATGTAAATGGATCTATAACCCATTCAAAAAAACTAGTGCCATATCCATGTCTACATAATCAGTGGATCCTTTATTTGCACAACCATAAACAACACCTAGAATTTCTTCTTTTTCTACTTTACCAAGAAAAATACTGTTCACATTATCCATCAATGTGTTCTCATCTACATTATCTTTTATTATTGGTATATTTGCTGCCAGAATAGGGCCTATACTTAGAAATAAATTATTAAACTCATGGGCTATTAAAGGTTTATTATAAATGTCATGATTTACTTTCACAAAGTAATTTGGAAGAACTGATTTTATTTTATCCTTTTTTATTACTCCCCATGTGACCTTCATGTTATTTCTACTTTTAGTCAATGAATCACCATAGTAATCCTTTTTTTGTCTCCTTATTACCCATACTAATTTGTTGTTTTATTTCTTATATCTGCCCTCTGCTTCTTTTGACCTTGATTTAAAAAAACATCTATATAGGTAATTTTTCTTTCCACAGGCATTAGGCAATCCTTTGGTCATCCATGGTTTGTCAACAAGGAGGAAGGCTTACATAAAAATCACAAAGCCAAAACCAAATCTGAACTCTGTTTGCTTGCAAGCCGGTACTGGCAACTGCAGTACAGCTAGCTATGACCGGAAGTTAGAAAGGTACACACTCAAAACCTCTAGTTAAATCTATATTACACAATGAATATACATGTCATAATTTTTATGGAAAAAAATGTTTGATGGGTTATTGAGCATTTTCAGTCCTACTGGTTAAATCTATGCCAGAGGGACCAGTAGTAATGAGTCATATGTTGCCAGTCTCTGAAAAATAACCCGTGTCAAATGAATGACTGATCATTGCAAATACAGCATGCACGGCATATGTAAGACCAAAGCAGATACATCAGATTTGTTTTTATTGATATAGATTATTTAAACGTTTGTAAGCAGTCCCTTTACAAAAAACTTTCTGTCTTTGTGTGTGACTGCAATAATTACTTTTTAGTATGCATTTCTTGACTTGCGAATATTTATAACATGGATTTAAGCTAAACTTGCCACAAAAATAGTCCAAAAGTGTCATATTTTCTTTTTAGACAACATGTAATCTAAAGAATCTTCCAGTATTCTAGTTTATGGATGGAATTAAAAACTAGTGATGATTAGCTAGAATAAAGGATATAAATATAATGTATTTATGTAAGAATGTTTAGTACTTGAACATGATTTTTTGTACTTGATTTTTTGTGTTCAAGTGTAAAATTCCTATGGTTTAGTTTTCAAGATGGTTTAATTAAGCCTATTAAATCTTGATACATTGTTTATCCACTAGTTTTGGATAAAACACTGTTTATACCTTTGCAAAGCTAGTTCTAAACTTTAATGAAGATTTAAAATCATGAGAGGTAACCATTATAATCCTTTTCCTCATTAAGGGAGGAGAACAAATGAGGAAAAGAAACAGACTTGTGGCCAACAATGTTAAAGATGAAGAGTGAAATTGCCATGTTACCTTGTACTAAAAGTTCCTCCTTATGGCAGTTTTTAAATGATTTAAGTGACATGTGTAGACTTAGATCTTTGAGCATATTCAAACAGCCCCTCTGGTACCCTTGTTCATTGGGAGATTGTAGGATTTTTATAAAGATCATGAGATGGAAATGAAACATAAGAGCTTAGACTCAGAAACTTGTGATTTTTCATTAATTTAATTAATGTAGCATCAATTCATAAACACATGCCTGTCATGCGTTTGAGTTATTGTGAGACCAAAATACAAACAGGAACTTGGGAGCTGCATGTTGAGTCAGAAGATTTATTGATAATTAAAAGGTAACTTACACTGGTTGAATTGGCAGAATAACAGGGGCATGAAACAAGCATAGTACAATGGACAATCCAACAAAGAACAATGACAACCAAACAGTATATATACATAGAAAGGGGGAGGGAAGGCAGGTTAGGGCAATCAGATGAATGATAAAGAGCTGAAAGTAATTAGAACCGAGGAGCTGAGGTGAGGAGTGAAATTAATAGGAACTGAAGGGAAACACAGAAGGGATCTAACAGGGCATATAACAGAATAGGGGTTTTCGCGAATGATGTAAAATTGCTAAATTTAGAACAGCACAGTGCGCATCCACCACGGCCGTTTTAGATACGGATAAACCTTGACCTATAAAGCTTGAAGAGTTTACTTCTACCAGGTAAATATTGGACAGGTCTGTCCTGAATAGCACCTCATCAGACACATTATGGTAACAACAAAACACTGCTGCGTTTGTTTCTGCCAGACTGACTCGCAATATGATGATTATTTAGTTTTAATTTTTTTTTTCCTGAACCCTGATGGAATGTCATGAAATGTTTATGTTGGCTACAAGCCTGTAAGCGGGAGGGATTTACTGTGGAAAATCTGACCAAAGACACCCAAATATGCTACATTTCATCGGTGGTAAGGAGCAACCACTGAATGTCCAGACCCACCAGCAACTGCAAGAAAGGAGCTGGTGGTGGACTTTTGCAGATGCAGACCCACCTCACTGACACAGGTGAACATTCAGGGAACTGATGTTGAGATGGTAGACTCTTATAAGTACGTGAGTATTCACCTGAACAATAAACTGGACTGGAGTCATAATACTGATGCTCTAGTTGTGCCATTACGCACAGTTTTAAGTTAATTAATGTTCAATAAATAACTCTCGGTCTGTTAGTTATTGTCCGGTGAATATTAGCCAAAGATCTGATAACAGGACAATAGTTGAAAGGATGATTCGAGCACATAAAGAATAAATGAGTGACAACTTCTCATGTTCAAGGATTTATTTACAGAAATAAATAAACATCCAGAGAACACCGCTATAGAATGTTGTTTATCTGAATTAACACTATATTTCAAGCATCTCTACTGGGCTAGAGAAACTGCGCTCGGGCTGTGGACATTGGGAACTCCACACGGGCTTCCTGGCGTGGCTGCTTCTTCTGAGGGCCTGCACTCGGCCTGTGAAGGGGGTCACAGCGTGGCCTACCTAGCGTGGCTAGGTTCTTAGGCTCCCTGCAGAGCTTGAAGGAGCGAGTTTCAGTTGAGATTTTGTTCCTGCAAAAACTGGGAAGAAATTACAAAAAGCTGGTTTCTGTAGAGACTGGTTACTCTAACGTCTAATTACGCAGAAGACAGACTGCAGACTTCTTCGATCTACTTCTTCTAACCTGCATATGTGCATGGGTCTCTCCAGTGTAGGACTCCTCTCTCCTCTAGGGTCCACAGGCAAAGAGGGAGATACATTTGAAGGGGCTTGGTACATAGAAGCAGCTCATAAGGAGGGCCAACTCTGTCCTAGGTTGCCCCCTGGACCCAGTGCAGGTGGTGAGAGACAACAGGACTGTAAGAAAAATAACATCACTGATGGACAATGTGTCCCATTCCATGCATGTTGCAGAGTTGGAGAGCTCTTTTAGTGACAGACTGCTGCATCCCAGATTCTCGAAGGAGCGCTTCTGCAAGTCGTTCCACCTGGCTGCAGTTAGACGTTATAATATCTGCTGCTCACAACTAAATCAATAAATGTTTACATCATGCTAATGGTTGCGTGGGTTCTGATCCAATCATTAACTGTTTACACTGTTTCCCGATGTTAAGGTAACTTCCACATGCCTTAGCTATGTCGGGATGCTGTTGCACTATCATGCATATTGCATATTATTAGATTGTGTATTTGTAAATAGGCTAGAGTGTTTTCTACTGCTTTGTGCAATATCTACTCTGGTATTTACTTTTTATCTTCTATTCTGGGCATTTTTAGAGCAAATTTTTAGACTAGACTAGTTTGTTCTTTTTTTATTAATGTCATGATCTGGTTTCAAGGTGAACCCGGAATTCAACCAAAACTCTGCTATGTAGATAACTGATTTATTTGAGGGATTATGAGGAGTGGGGAACAGACAGGCTACTGAACAGAATCCAACAGAAGGTAAGGCAAAACATCCAGGCAACACTTGTACGGGAGCAGGCGAACAGAACTGGGCAGGGTCAATAAAACAGAAACAAGGTGCTGGGAGCTCTTACCAGATACGGGATGGAGTGCATGAAAGAATGAGAGACTTAAATAAACAGACAAACAGGTGAGCGGAGTAAAAAACTAATTAACCAAAGGTGGAAGCAATTGCGGAACTGACAGGAGCTGGAGAAATAAACCAAAATCCAAGGACAATAATGAAAACAAATCGCAGAACTAAAATCAGAACTAATACAGAAAACAGGTAATGAAAATAATCCACAGGCTAAACAGAACTCAATAATCTAGAACGCAAATAAACCAAGAGGGAGGAAAATACTTAACCAACTAATAAACGTGAACCAGAACAGAATATAAAATAAACAGGCTAAACCGGACTTCAGAACTAAAAACACAGTAAACGTAAGGCAGGAAAATTCTAACTTAACCGAATCATAAACAAGACCGAATATTACAATTAATTTTTAATTGCTAATAATTGTGCGTAACTGTCTGTCTTGCCACCGTAATGCCAGAATTTCCCCATTGTGGGACAATTAAGGAATTCTTTTCCTATCTTATACTATCTTTAACTGACGTTTAAGCTGTTCTACGTTGAAGTATGTTGAAATGAAGCTAATGGGATGTAGTAATCTTCAAAAATCATTGGCTTTGAGTGGATGTGGACTTAGAATGGCAGCATCTGCAATGCCAAACACAGCCGAATTAATAAATCTGCACAGAAAAGTTTGAGTAGTGATGAAACCGCCTGAAGCTGAACAAGCCGTAATAGGCGTTATGATATGTATGCAGTGTACTGCAGGGAAGTGCTGTAGGAACAAGAAGAAGTGGAATGGTGACTGCTATCACTACTGAATTAAGAAAAGAAGCTTTTGTTTGGACCGACGTCAGTGTGGAACTTCTCTTTCCATCTACACTTGACTACAAGATCAGGAAAGCACAAAACAGTAGGTTGAGAACCCTATGCAGCACAACTGCAACTAGACAGATCACTATTGTTGTTGTTGGCAAGGAAGTGCAAGCATGTTAAAGGAGAGGCACGGCCTACGTAGGCTTGCATGCGCAAAAACACCAGTGTTTAGCTGGTTATGCGTGTAGGGGTTTCACGACAGTGGCACCACGGGGAGCGGCTTCAAAGCCAACCGCTCTGGAAGCTGGTTTCAGCTTCCGTGATTGCATAACTTTTGGCAAGCATGCCCTCATGCCCTGTTCAATGCATGAAGTATAAACCTAGCTTGAGTTCCTACCATCTAGGAGACTGTCCCCGCTTGCTGTGATGACACCCTAGATTGGCTGATGCCCTAAACGGCTTCTTCTGTAGTTTTACACCTCTTTTCCACACAAAATGACCCCCCTACCTGCACGCAAAGATCACTGAAGAAGATATAAACAAGGTGTGTCAGCATCAGAATTCCAGGAAAGCCACAGGACCCAATAGCATTTCCACTCTCTACCTGAATGCCTGTGGTGACCAACTGGCCTATCTTCATTCAGTTCAAGTCTCTGGAGCTTTGTGAGGTTCCCTCCTGCTTCTACTATAATATGCCATCATCATAACTGTTTTCAAGAAATGCACCTTCACAGAGTTAAACGGCTGAAGACCTATCGCCCTGACATCTGTGGTCATGAAACTCTTTGAGTGACTGGTGTTGAAGGATCTGAAGGACATTACAGTCCCCCTGCCCATTGTGGTTTAGTAGCCAGGCAAACAGGGCAGGAGATCATGCAGTCAGATTGTGACTGCGCTTCATCCAACACCACCTCGACCACCCAGGGATGGAGGCAAGGTTGGTGGCATTCAACACTACCAAGCCAGTCATCCTCCTCCAGAAACTCACCCAGCTCACAGTAAGGGACTCCAACTGTGAGTGGATCACCAGCTTTCTGACTGAGTTGTAGCAACAGGTGAGGCTGGGGAGCATCTTCTCCCGCTCAAGAACCATCAGCACTAGCGACTGATGGGGTATGTTCTCTCCTCACTCCTCTTCTCCCTATATAAAAAATACTGCACCTCATTGGACCCATCTGTGGATCTCCTCAAGTTTGAAGATCATAAGCCTAATCCATGACGTTGACCAGTCCACATAAATGGTAAATGGCTTGTACTTGTATAGCACTTTATCAAGTCCAACAACCCCAACGCGCTTTACACTACATTCAGTCATTCACCCATTCACACTCTGAACCAGATAAGCTACATTGTAGCCACAGCTACCCTGAGGCAGCCTGCCAAATGCGCCTTCACTGGCAGGTGAAGTTTCTTGCTCATGGACACAAAGACTGAGATAGTCAGAGTGGGGGATCGAACTAGCAATCCACCAGTTACAGGTTACCTCCCTAACTCCTGCGCCACTGTTGCCCACAGGAAGACAGGAAGTGGCTTGACTGGTCCCCTGGTAAGGTCAGAACCGCCTGCAGCTTAACCTGCTCAAGACTGGGGAGATGGTGATGAACTTTGTTACGACCTCTTTAGGCAGGAAGATGGGGTAACATAATAAAATAGTCTTATAGATGGAAATTAAATTAAAAGGTTTATTTATAAAGTTTCTTTGAACAAAAAGAGACAACATCCAACATGTTTACCAAAATTAAAACAAACAAACTGGATTTAAATAAAACAGTTTCTAAACAAAACAAACACAATTGGAAAACTCAAACAGGGAGTGGCACTCAGCCCAACTCCTTCAGGTAAAAACCCTACAACACAGAAAATAACTAAGTCAAAACTTAGCTAAATCAACAGCAGGCAAACTCACAGACGTACAATATTCAAACAGTAACCAACCACTAAAGTCACAAAGCAGTTCCAAGCTGCACGGAAGGAGCAAACAGAGTTAACTGTTCCTAATGCGGCTCCCCCTTGGATGTGTCTGTGAGAGAGTCTTTTAAAAGTGGTGGAAGGTCCGGATTGGTCCATTTCTTGAGGAGCTGTTCCAATCAGGAGTCCATTTCTTGAGGAGCTGTTCCAATCAGGAGTCCAGCATGCTGGAGGCGAGGCCAACGTCCATTTGGCCAATCCCAGACACGAGCTGCCACAGCCAGTTTAGCATTAGTATGAGTCCAGTCTGCACCACTGGGAGCAGACACTTACAGCCGTAACACCCCTCCCCTTAAAATGCAAAACAGAGTTTTTTCATTATATACAGTACAAATTATTCAAAAAAAAAAAAAAAAAAAAAAAAAAAAAAAAAAAGTAGACTGTGTTGGCCCACTGCCGAGGACAAAAACTGGAAACCAGTACATGTTAACTGTCATGTGTGCAGCTACTAGATTCCCTGAAGCTATACCTTTACGTAAAATAACAACAAAATCTATTATCAAAGCTTTGACTAACTTCTTTTCTACATTTGGCTTACCAAAAGTTATTCAAACCGACCAAGGAACCAACTTTCTGTCAAAATTATTCAAGCAGGTTACTCAGACGTTAGGCATTAAACATGTAGTTTCTTCTGCCTATCATCCTGAGAGTCAGGGAGCTTTGGAGCGGTGGCATCAGACTTTAAAGTCAATGCTCAAGAAGTATTGTCTTGAGTCAGCTAAAAATTGGGATGAAGGGGTCCCATTTGTGTTATTTACTGCTCGTGAAGCCACACAAGAGTCCCTGGGTTTTAGTCCAGCTCAGTTAGTGTTTGGACACACACCCCGTGGTCCGCTTAAAGCACTGAAGGAAAAGGTGCTAATTCAGAGTACGGGATCAACTCAAAGTGTTGCAGACTATGTGAAAACATTTCACCAGCGTTTGTGTCATGCAAATAGTTTAGCCAAAAAGCATATGGCCCTGTCACAAAGAAATATGAAAAAGAACTATGATAGTTCCTCTGTAAAAAGAGATTTTAAAGTGGGTGACAAAGTGCTTGCTATATTACCTGGGACAGGCTCTGCTTTGTCTGCAAGGTTTGAGGGTCCCTTTGATGTTCAAGGAAAGGTAGGGGAAAGTAACTATGTAATCGGTACCCCTACCCGCAGACGCAAGTCCCGTGTTTGTCATGTGAACATGCTCAAGTTGTACCACTCTCGACCCGAACCAGAAGCATCCTTGGTGAGTGTTCCTGTTGCCGCTAATGTTAAAGTTGAGGTAAGTGCTGATGTTTTTGATGGGTTAAAATTGATTGATCCTAGCCGAATTAGTTCGCGCCTTAATAACTCAGAGATGCTAAAATCTCTGAAAGAGCATCTTACTCATTTAGTCCCTGAACACCAAGAGGACATATTGGGCCTAGTGAATGAGTACCAATGTCTTTTTGGTGATGTGCCCACGTGCACTACAGTTTTGCACCATGATGTAGATGTAAAGAATGCCAAACCCATTAAACAACATCCATACCGCGCTAATTTCATAAAGCGGTCGCTGATGAAACAGGAAACAGAATACTTGGTGAAACATAACTTGGCTATACCTAGTATGAGTCCTTGGAGCTCCCCATGTTTAGTCCAGATCAAGCCTGATGGCTCGCCTCGATTCATAACAGATTTTCGTAAAGTGAACTCTGTTACAGTTCCGGATTCGTTCCCTCTACCCAGGGTCGAGGATTGTGTTGACAATATTGGAGTTTCTAAATTTGTAACAAAGTTGGATCTCCTAAAGGGTTACTGGCAGGTCCCGTTAACTGAGCGGGCCTCTGACATTTCAGCTTTTGTAACCCCAGATGACTTTTTACAGTATACTGTTATGCCTTTTGGCATGTGCAATGCACCTGCAACTTTCCAAAGGTTGATCAATCACGTTTTAGCTGGACGAGCCCCCACTTATGTTACGACCTCTTTAGGCAGGAAGATGGGGTAACATAATAAAATAGTCTTATAGATGGAAATTAAATTAAAAGGTTTATTTATAAAGTTTCTTTGAACAAAAAGAGACAACATCCAACATGTTTACCAAAATTAAAACAAACAAACTGGATTTAAATAAAACAGTTTCTAAACAAAACAAACACAATTGGAAAACTCAAACAGGGAGTGGCACTCAGCCCAACTCCTTCAGGTAAAAACCCTACAACACAGAAAATAACTAAGTCAAAACTTAGCTAAATCAACAGCAGGCAAACTCACAGACGTACAATATTCAAACAGTAACCAACCACTAAAGTCACAAAGCAGTTCCAAGCTGCACGGAAGGAGCAAACAGAGTTAACTGTTCCTAATGCGGCTCCCCCTTGGATGTGTCTGTGAGAGAGTCTTTTAAAAGTGGTGGAAGGTCCGGATTGGTCCATTTCTTGAGGAGCTGTTCCAATCAGGAGTCCATTTCTTGAGGAGCTGTTCCAATCAGGAGTCCAGCATGCTGGAGGCGAGGCCAACGTCCATTTGGCCAATCCCAGACACGAGCTGCCACAGCCAGTTTAGCATTAGTATGAGTCCAGTCTGCACCACTGGGAGCAGACACTTACAGCCGTAACAAACTTCCAGAGAACATCCCTCACAATACCTCCCCTTACTATCTTCAACAACACTGTGTATACTGTGGATCACTTCTGGTTCCTAGGAACCAACTGTTCTTGCGTTCTGAGATGGTCTTCAGTCCGTGACGTTTGGAAGAGCGCCCAGCAGCGAATGCACTTCTTACAGCAATTTAAGAAGTATAAGCTTCCACAGGAGCTGCTGGTCATCTGTCTGTGTTTGTCCATCACTGTGTGGCTCATCCACAAGACAGGACTGGTCCAGACTGCAATGAACAATTAGATCTCCAGAGAAGATCATTGGTGAAAACTCTCCCTCCTTCCCTCCAGGAGTTGTGCATGTCTAGGGTCATGAAAAAGGCTCCCAACATCTCTGCAGACCTCATACATCTTGCACACAGACTGCTGACACTTTTACCTAGTGCAAATCACTATTTGAGTAAAATGGTGCAGGCCACCACTGGTGATTTTTTTAACATTGCAACCTTGCTCTCTTTAAAATACTTACAGTGCAGCACATTTTTGTTTTTGCCAAAGTGTATCTGTATTTTAATGGGACTTTGAACCTCTCACTTTAGTTTACCATTTAAGTTTAATTCAGTGTACTTTTGTTTTCCTGTAGCCACTTGAGTTACTTCGGTGTGTGAGTTTGCTAAAACAATGTCGGACTCCGTAATTTTCTCTGGTCCCCTGCCTGATCTGACCAGTGATGACATGTTTAGCTGCATGTCATCATTCAACCGCTGGTTGTCTAGGTGGTGTCCTGAAAACGACGTGGGCTACATTGATAACTGGCGAACTTTCTGGGGAAAACCTGGTCTGATCCGGAGAGACGGCATCCATCCCACTTTGGATGGTGCAGCTCTTCTTTGTAGAAATCTGGCCGGATTTATTAGTTCTCCTAAATGCTAACAACCCAGGGTCCAGACCAGGAAGCAGAGCCGTAGTTTAACACACCTCTCTGCAGCTTCTGTACTGTTACCCACCCATTATCCTATTGAGACGGTGTCTTTCCCACGGCCAAAACTTAACAGATCAAAAACTTATCTAAAAGGAACAAATCATAAAAACCTAATAAAAATCAATACGGTTCACCTTGAACCTAAAAATAAAACAATTAAATGTGGTCTATTAAATATAAGGTCTCTCCTTCCAAAGACTTTGTTAGTTAATGAATTGATTTCTGATAATCAGATTGATTTGTTTTGTCTCACAGAAACCTGGCTACAAGAGGACTACGTTAGTATAAATGAGTCAACTCCCTCCAATTATTCAAATTTCCACATTCCCAGATCTGTGGGAAGAGGAGGAGGAGTGGCAGCCATCTTTCAGTCTGATTTATTAATTAGTCCCAGGCCAATTAATAACTACAGTTCTTTTAAACATTTAACCCTCAGTTTCCCTCATCCAAACTGCAAAGCAATAAAACCTCTTCTGTTTGTTGTTTTGTATCGTCCACCAGGCCCTTATACTCAGTTTTTGGATGAGTTGTCAGATTTCTTATCTGATTTGGTGTTAAATACTGATAAGGTTATTATAGTGGGTGATTTTAACATCCATGTTGACACAGAATGTGATAACCTTAGTGTAGCCTTTAAAACTATCCTAGATTCAATTGGTTTTGCTCAAAATGTGCATAAACCGACGCACTCTTGGCTCCATACTTTAGACCTTGTGCTGACATATGGCATTGATTGTGAAGAATTAACAGTATTTCCTCACAACCCTGTCCTATCTGATCATTTTTTAATAACATTTGAGTTTAATCTAACGGAGTTCTCCACTCCCAAAAGAGGGTTCCATTATAGTACATCTTTATCGGATAATGCTGTATCAAAACTTAAAGAGTCTGTCCCCTTTTTAATATCCTCCGTATTGCAGAAATTCCCTGTAGATGGCAGCAATGTTGTTTCTTCCAATTCACAAATAGATGTCTTTGTAAACAGTATGACTTTGTCATTGCGTTCTGCATTAGACAATGTAGCTCCCTTGAAAAAGAAGGTGATTATTCACAGGAAGCTGGCTCCTTGGTTTAATTCAGAGCTGCATTCCTTGAAGCACAATGTTAGGAAATTGGAGAGAAAATGGCGCTCTACACACCAAGAGGAATCCTACCTAATCTGGAGGGACAGTCTATTGTTGTACAACAAGACCATTCGCAGAGTTAGAGCAGCATATTTTTCATCATTAATTGAGGAGAATAAGAATAATCCTAGATTTCTCTTCAATACAGTTGCCAAACTTACCCAGAGCCACAGCTCTGTTGATCCAGCCATCCCCTTAGCTCTTAGCAGTAATGATTTTATGGGATTCTTCATAAATAAAATTGATTCCATTAAAAATAAAATAATTGGCATCCTCCCAAACATGATTACCTCGTCCTCAGTAAGTGAGGCAGCATTGGAGGAATCCTTAGAACCTGCGCAGTGTCTGAACTGTTTAAAAGCAGTAGAGCTTTCTGAGCTATCTAAAATTTTAGCTTCATCTAAACCTTCTACCTGTATGTTAGACCCAATCCCAACCAAGTTGTTTAAGGAGGTATTCCCTCTGATCAGTGGTCCTATTTTAGACATGATTAATCTATCCTTAGTAAATGGATATGTACCACAGGCTTTTAAAGTAGCTGTTATTAAACCTTTACTTAAGAAACCTTCTCTTGATCAAGATGAGCTAGTAAACTACAGACCTATATCTAATCTTCTTTTCTTATCTAAAATTCTTGAGAAAGTAGTTGCTAATCAACTTTGTGAACATTTACAAAGTAATGACCTACTTGAGGAGTTTCAGTCAGGCTTTAGAGCTCATCATAGCACTGAAACAGCTCTGGTGAAGGTCACCAATGATATTCTCATGGCCTCAGATAATGGACTTGTGTCTATACTTGTCCTGTTAGATCTCAGTGCTGCATTTGACACAGTTGATCACAATATTCTCCTACAAAGACTTGAGCATACTGTAGGGATTAAGGGAAAAGCATTAGGCTGGTTTAAATCTTATCTGTCGGACAGATTCCAGTTTGTTCATGTTAATAATAAATCTTCTTCAAACTCTAGGGTCACCTGTGGAGTACCACAGGGTTCAGTCCTTGGACCAATTCTATTTACTATATATATGCTTCCGGTTGGCAAAATGATCAGACAGCATGGGATTAATTTCCACTGTTATGCTGATGACACTCAGCTATATTTATCCATAAATCCTGATGAATCCAATCAGTTACTTCGACTGCAGTCATCTCTTGATGACATCAAAAGCTGGATGACGTTAAATTTCCTGCATTTAAATTCTGACAAGACAGAAGTTGTAATCTTTGGGCCAGAGTCCTCAAAAAATAAACTTCTTAATCAATCACTTAATCTGGATGGCATTAACTTGGCCTCTGGTAATAAAGTTAAAAATCTTGGTGTTGTTTTCGACCAAGACATGTCATTTAAATCCCATATTAAACAGGTTTCCAGAGTTTCCTTTTTTCACCTCCGGAATATCGCCAAAATTAGAAACATTCTGTCCAGGGGTGATGCTGAAAAACTAGTCCATGCATTTGTTACTTCAAGGCTGGACTATTGTAATTCTTTACTATCAGGAAGTCCACAAAATGCAGTTCGAAGTCTTCAGCTGATCCAAAATGCTGCGGCAAGAGTTCTGATGAAAATCAACAAGAGGGATCATATTTCTCCAATTTTAGCTTCCCTTCATTGGCTTCCTGTTAAATCAAGAATAGAATTTAAAATTCTTCTTCTAACGTATAAAGCCCTTAATAACCAAGCTCCATCATATATCAGAGCTCTGATTACCCCGTATGTTCCTAACAGAGCACTTCGCTCTCAGACTGCAGGTCTGCTGGTGGTTCCTAGAGTCTCTAAAAGTAGAATGGGAGGCAGATCCTTTAGCTATCAGGCTCCTCTCCTGTGGAACCAACTCCCAGTTTTGGTCCGTGAGGCAGACACCCTATCTATTTTTAAGACTAATCTTAAAACTTTCCTTTTTGACAAAGCTTATAGTTAGAGTGGCTCATGTTACCCTGAGCTATCTCTATAGTTGTGCTGTGATAGGCCTAGGCTGCTGGAGGACATCAGGGTCTAATTTTCTCACTCTACTGATTTCTACTGTTCTTCATTCTACGGTTCTCCAGTTTTGCATTGTATTACATTGAAATGACTGTCGTCATTTCAGCTTTTAACTTTTTGCTCTCTCTCTTTTTCTTCATAGTAGGTACACCTGGTCTGGCGTTCTGTTAACTTTGACATCATCCAGAGAAGACGGCTCACCCGTTACTACCATCTAATGTAGAACAGATTACTAGATCAATGTGTGCTTCTGTGCTTTTTTGTCTCTCTTGTTGTGTCTCTGCTCTGTCTTCTGTAACCCCAGTCGGTCGAGGCAGATGACCGTTCATACTGAGCCCGGTTCTGCCGGAGGTTTTTTTTTCCCGTTAATGGGTGGTTTTTCTTCCCACTGTCGCTTCATGCTTGCTCAGTATGAGGGATTGCAGCAAAGCCATGTACAATGCAGACGACTCTCCCTGTGGCTCTACGGTTCCCCAGGAGTGAATGCTGCTTGTCGGGACTTTGATGCAATCAACTGGTTTCCTTATATAGGACATTTTGACCAATCTGTATAATCTGACCCAATCTGTATAATATGATTGAACTTGATTTTGTAAAGTGCCTTGAGATGACATGTTTCATGATTTGGCGCTATATAAATAAAATTGAATTGAATTTAATTAAAATTACCTTGAACTATGCACCCTTCGGCATTCTTTTAACTTCTCATTGACTCAGAGGTCACTATGTCATTATTAGAGCTATAACATGTTTTATGGTCTCAGTGAATAAATCCTTTGGTCAATTTGATTTATCTCAGTTCAGAAGAATTCATCCAGCCTCCACCATGACCACAATGGGAAGTTTAAGTGACTGATGACCATTTGCTCCTACAGCTCTGCATTCCATAATCCTCTGTTAACTGTTTTATGGCTTCTGCCAGTAACTGGTTGGCTGTGGAATAAAGATTTTTATAGCAGAAAATCAAAGCAATAATGGTGTAAATATTTGACATTTAGACTCATAGTGCAAACATCTGTCTACGAAACACAGCAGTGTGCAGCACAGAAAAGTTTGATGTACTGCACATTGCCTGGTGAAAAATTAATGTGCAAATGATTGATCTGAGTCTCTACAGGCTGCTGATGAAAAAAACAGAAGTAAAGATGCAGACAACAGCAACTAAACAATGGGATAAAAGATCGGTTAGAATTGGAGTTATGTGGTAAATGAAGAAAACGTTATCCATGTAAAAGCTTTTAAAGAATAGGTATTAAAAGGAATAAACACAAGTGTAGTTGTGTTTCTTGGCCAAATTATTTGTAGCACCTGGGATCATGAGTTGATATGAAAAAGGAAATGGATATCCATAAGAGTGTCTCATAGGTCTTATTAATAAGTTCAACTTACTTTTTTAAGTATCAACCATGTGTTACTGGTTACTCTTACTGGCTTGCTACTGTGAGGCGGTCACCAAACATCTCATTATTTTATTCAAAGTCCTCTTGATCGTCTTAGACTTGGAGAGATTTTATGTCAAGTCATTAATGAACACAGATCAGAAAGGCTACCAGCTTGCTTATGAAGATCTCCCCCATGTTTCCATTGGTTAAATCTTGTTCCTGCTGTGGTCTAGTCAACATAAGCTCATCTTCTTTACAGGAATACAATATGTGCATAGCAACCGGTAGGGAGCTAAATTAATTACTGCACAACAAGACATTTGCTTGTTGTAAGTACTTATTCTTAAAACATTTTCTTTTTTTGGCTGGCCTCTGAAATACTTTAAATGAGTGTTGGCTGCTGTCATAACAGGTTGGTTCCCATTTTCTGCAGTGAAATGTTATGATCTTTCATCACACTAAAGAAAAAGATGGGTTTTGGCGCTGCGCAAGCAGGCGGCCTGTTCCAGCAGCTCCACAATCAACCCTGAGTTTTTCTTTTTAAAATCTATTTTCAGATGTGTTGTGTGTTTCTGTTTTTTTGCCTTACTAGTATACATTATGGAGCTGTCCATTTTGTGGACAGCTTTGTTTTTCTTTTTATCGGCATATGCGTTCAGAGATCACGTAAGAGGCCATGCTGTGACTGTTTACACACGAGAGCAGCCGTTAACTCTTGGTGGCCCAATTGTGCTACCAAAAGCATAAAAATGTTTAATATTTTTATTGTTTACACAAGGGAGCAGCTGTTTGCTCTTGGCCGCCTCCCACCGAGCAGCCTGATGTTTGAGCTGAAAAGAACAAGGTGCAGGACAACCAGTGGCATCGGACATTGCAACTGAAGGAACAGGTACAGATCTGGCATCCCATCCATCGTTATGGGAAATGTGAGATCCCTTCCCAACAAAGTAGATCAATTGATGGCATTAACCCAGTTACAGAGATGCTATTGGGGGAGCAACTTGGAAATGCTAACTGAGAAACAGCTAACCGGACACACTCATAAACGTGGATGGTTATCACTTAATCCAGACAAAAATCAAGGAGAGTGGTAAGAAGAGAGGAGGGGGTTTGGCTGTGTTTGTGAATGACGGATGGTGCAACTGTGGTGATTTAACTATCCAAGAAGTGCTCTGCAGTAAGGAGAATGAGTTTTTAGCTGTTAGCATGAGACCATCCTATCCATCAAATTTATCACCCATTCATTGCTATAAATTTGCATGTTATCACAATGAATGTGATAACATGCAGAAGTAAGGAAGGAAGAAAAGCAGGGTGAATGCAAAGTATGCTGGTGAGAGAATAAAGGAGTGTTTAAGGTAAAATTGTTCCCTGGATCATGGCAGAAATACATGCACTTTGAAGCGTATTGCCGCAGGTCAATGCATCTGTTTCTCTGCTTTCACGCACCAGCCTGGTGAGAAGCCCTCCGTGCAGCAATCAAATGTGAGGAGATGCCATCACGCAAGCAAACTTTTAGAACACCATTTAGGTTACTGACATTATCATGCAATACAGAAAGTACTTTCTCACCTCTTATATATATATATATATATATATATATATATATATATATATATTCTTTGTAAATTTCTCCACTTTTTATTTATGATTATTCAGTATCTTTTCTAATATTTATTTATTCTCAATAAAATAATGTTACTAGAACTGCATGCCCATCGGGCCACTGAAACAAATTAATTTCCTCCTATGAGGATGATAAAGTTGATCTTATCTGCATATTAATTGTATAATTGTTAAGTTTATTTGCTCATTTCCTCCACTGTTTAGGTGGTGGATCAGATAAACATCTCTCTGTTTCCACCATCTTCCCTGCTTAAGACACTCTTAGGCTCACTCAAAGTCCTCCTCACCACTCCTAACATTTTGTCTCTTTTGGAGCTCTCTTAAGGCCTAGGCTGCATTGTGATTAACTTTTGCTTTACTGTGGTAAAATTTTAAGAAAAATCTTTTCTGGATCTGATTGGTTGTTTCTGACCAGGAGCAGTGGATTTCTGCAAATGTGCAGTAGGACCATTGGGGGAGCCAGAGGAGTCAGTGAACCACGCTGATGATGTTTAAAGACGGCCTGGAATGGGGTACCACGCACGTGACGTCACCACCGACTTTGCAGCCAATAAACTTTCCCAAAACGATGTCCCAGGCGCACGGTTTACTGGTTGCACTGTCGAAGAACACACCAACCTTCAGCTCAAACGATGGCTTGAGTGTCGAGGGCTTAAAAAGACCGGAAAACGGGCCGAGTTGATCGAACGGTAAGCTTTGTTTTTTTTTTCCTGCGCGGCGGTCATGCCGTTGTCGGCCGTTTTTTTTGTTTGTAATCACCGTCCAGGAATCGGTATATGTTTAATGTTTGTCTCATTTGAAATGTTTTTGAGTAGGCTATCCTGGTAGCAGGGTATCATGTTAGCGCCTGCTACCATGATAGCCTATATGCTATCATGGTAGCAGGCGCTTCAATATTAACATGTCGGCCACCAAAATAATCTTACCTGTTCACTACTTGATGTCGCTGGAATTGGGTCAGGATGTTCTTCGGTTGTGCCCTTTCCTCCGACAAAATGCTTGCTACATATGTAGGCCGACCGCACCGATGGACCAAGCGCACACATTTCTCCTTGGCACTCTTGAATTTCGGGAAAGTAATGAAGAAAACATCCTTCATATGCGGCCGATCAGCGTACCTCGAGTCGCTGTTGCACGTTCCATAGCAACAATGTTTATAAACCATGGTCTTAGATTTTGGAAAAAGCAGTCTTTTAAACGAGTACCACCTAGGCTAACGCACGTCTCTTCCACAGCAAAACAGTGGCGGGTTTGGGAGTTTGTCCTACTGCGTACCACGTGATGTGACGTCATCGTGACGTTACGTTTCTAAAAATAGCTCGCTCGCGGTACCCCATTAGTTTTTTGGACCGATTTGTTTATGCTTTGGAACAATCCCCCCCCGCCTGTTTAGTAGGCCAAGAAAATATCGGATCAAGGATGGAATGTGTGAAATTCAGAATCATGTTGTCTTCAAGTCATTTAGCACCACATTATCAACAACCCTGCTGTGCATAACTGGAGATGGGTTACCATCATCAAGCCACATCTCAACCCAGTCCCGAATTCTCTCCTCACAAGGCAGAACTAGTTACAATGACTAATAGTCAATGGAGACAATAAAACTCTGTCTTCGCATGGCTTGTGACCTCGTTAATAACGGATTAAACGGTTGCGGCGGCTGAACAAAGTTTGGGGGACAGAGGGCACAGGTACGGGAAGTGTGGGGAATATGTCTCATACGTGTCCGTCAAGCCCATGGCTCCAGCAATTAATGTCTCCCACCAGTTTACTTTTCAAAATAAAAATGTTAAAACTCTGTCCTTGTCTGGTTGAATTTTTCAAGCAGAGTACAAACTTAGAATAGCAACAAGGCATTTGTGCCTACAGAACTGCCGCTCACTGGATATTCTCTCTTTTTCGGACCATTCTCTGCAAACCCTAGAGATAGTTGTGCATGAAAATCTCAGCAGATCAGCAGTTTGTGAAATACTCAGACCAGCCCGTCTGGCACCAACAATCATGCCACGTTCAAAGTCACTAAAATCACCTTTCTTCCCCACTCTGATACTCAGTTTGAACTGCAGCAGATGATCTTGACCATGTCTATGTGGTGACCGAGTAGTATTGATGTTATTTTAAGTAACAGAAAACTAATCAATCCAAAAACGCCACCTAGTTAAACCAGAAATAAGAAACAGGTTTAACATTGCAGTGGTGAGCAGTGCATTTAAAAGTAACAAGATTAAATGTTTAACAAGTTTATTGCGGTAAAAATAATAAAATAAACCCTAATGATGCCTAAAACCTTTATTAAAAGTGCAACTGCACATTCAAATGGCTAAAAGGTCCAGCACCAAAACTAAAACATCCAGCAGCCTCACCAGTCAGAGGGTAGTGAGTATCAGCCACTCCCATTTTTTTACAGCAAGGCTGCCCTGGCACATGTAGACAACCAACTTCTCCATAAGGTATGCCTGAATTGCCAGGTGACATCTGTAAAAATATGTCTGCATTGCTGTATTGTCAAAATCTCATACCAAAACCAGGAAGAGTGGCTCTCAAAAGTATAGTCTGTAACTTTTTGAGTTTATTAATTTTACTGTGGAATATAAAACTTACACTACCCAATAAAGACAGGCACTGACAATGCGCATGTTAAGCAGGTAAAGGATTCTCTTTGCTTTAAATATACACTTTGTTAATTAAGGTTTAAAAAGGTTTGGGGGTTTTGATGTTTTTCTGCTTAAGACAACTGATTTAAATTTTTGTCAAGCCAAGCTTTTTGGCAGCTGTTTTGGATGCTTCTTATGCAGTGTGATATATAGATGCAAAGCTTGTATTTCTCCCATGTCAGCTGAAAAGCAAATAAATACACTGTTCAGATTTTTTTTTTTGCTGAACCCTATTAGAAATTTGGACAGCTACAGTTCTGTTGCATTTACAAGACTTCTCATTAAGTGCATAAGAAAAGAGGCTATCAGATCTTTATGAAATTACTTAATGAAATAGGAGACTCGGCCAGGAGATGGAATCTAAGGAAGGGTGTTTGGTAATTTCTGGCTGCACCCAGAGGAGGCTGAGAAAATACATAGTGAAAACATGGATGAATTTCATCTTCTAGTGAAAAATTTAAGATTTGATGAACAGCCCCGTTCATCTCACTCTTGATCTCACTCTTTAGTGAAACTGTGTTAATTCATCTTAATTCCTTCTGAATGTTAAACAAGGAAAACTTTCCTCCACAGTTGTGGTCCTTCAGAAACTGCAGGCATCCACTCATACTGAAAATATCCCCAACCAAATATTTTACACTTCCAAATGAATCAATATGAGTGCAATTGTCAGAATGCAGCTGTCATCTGTGTAGACGTGCTGCTGGCTCAGAGCTTGCTCACTTTTCTTCTTCTATGTCTAATCCTTCTGACATCGTTTGCAGTTTTGGCAGACAAACAACCAGTGGCATACAGAATTAAACAACAGATGGTTTGTGCCACTCAAAGTACCTCTTCAACAGTAAAATGTTATTTCTCAGCGCTCACTCTCTATTCCTCCCCCTTTGCAGCACGGATGCAAATGTACATAAACACCCACATACAATCAAGTGCACACATAGAAAACAGGCTGACGTGAAGGGATCTGAGGAATGAGAACTGCAAGGCAGGCAAAAAATTTGCCTCCGGTCTTATTCATTTTCTGCCCTCTCCAAAGAAGTGCGGCTGAATTTGGAGTCTCTCATCTGAGCCAATGAAAAATTTATACTTTTGAATATTTAAAAAAAGTTAAGTTTTTTTTTCCTCTTCCAACTTATCTACAGAATTGTTCACATAAGCAATTTTTTTGAATTTTGTAAATGTTTTTTTTTTTTTATTCTGTTCATATACCATATATACTATAATCCTAATGTATACCATATACCCTAATCCTTCTTTGGTAATCATGATGCTATGAATACATTTAAATTGAACAAAAAACAGATATATGTGCATTTATGGCCAAGTATTTAAGTCATTCAAGAGTCTCTAAGCAACAAAGATTTGCTTCTGCGCATTTGTCCTAATCAAACCTGACGCATAGAAGGCGCATACCTCAGCATCCTGTTCAACTGCTCAATGAAAAATGTGCTGGAGTATCGTACAGAATGTGCTCACTTGGGGAAATATAAAGCAAAAGTAATCAATTATCACACCTCCCACCACATTCCCATTGCAGAGGGCCCTTGATATTTTAAGGGAATTAGCTATCGATCAGCTAAGTGAGTCAGTGGGACAGCCACAAGCAGGCCAAGTAGCAAAAATGCAAGTGACTGTGTTCCTCCACAACTCTTCAGCCGGCTGGAACACTCGGTACCTGAGTTAAGATGACTGACAGGATGTGCTGAAATTAACCGGCACTAATTATGTATGGAAGGCAAGATTGCTTAAATCAAGGTCAACAAATGTCAAGGAGGTATAGTAATCTCTAACCATATGCCAGACTGCAGCAGTGAAGTGCACCCTGCTCTGAGTGTCTGCAAGCTTGCAGTTCATTATCACCATTATCCTATGAGACGTCTGCCTTCTCGTCAGGGCATTCAGCAACAGGGTGTAGTCATTAAACAATACAATAAGCTTTCCACAAGTGCAGATTTACTGAACAAATCTACAACAATGCAACCTTTCATGCATAGCACCTGTTGTTCTTTATAGATCACATGTGTCTGGCCAAGAGGCTGTCAGTGCAAATCTCATTGGATGGTCACTTACTGTGTATTTTTTAAAAAAACTGAAAAACGTATACAAATTAAACACACCGGTGAACAGTTGTACATAATGTAATGAAGTAAAGCTACAGAAAATTATATTAATGTTCATGAATCAATCCATCTAATTACTTCTCAAAATCAATCCAAAGGAGTCCTCTCAATTACACATTAAAGGAAGAGGGAGAAGATTTCTACATATTCCCCAGGATTCTGGATTTATTTATCATCAACTCAGATATTAACAGATCAATTTACATTTAATACATTAAGGAGTCTTAGATTGAGAATTGATTTTATTAACACTCAATTAAATTAAAGCTGTCACAATGGTTTGCAGTGAGGGCTTTGTGCAGGCAACTATGGATGACTGAGGAAGATTTAAGCGGTCTATTGACAACAGAGAAGGTAATGTTTCTTCTTTTTTCAGCAGCGGATTCCGGGGCGACACTGAGGTGGAGAAGTAGGTGATACGCAGTTCAATAATACGTGATGAGGAGTAAGAGGAAGCTGATCCTTACTGTTGTTCGCGTTGAAGAGGATCCGGAAAGAGAGGTGAGTACATCCACAAAGGCCCGAGGTTGACAGATTGCGGCGTGTGAAGCGGCTTGCTTATGATGGTTCTTTGTGTTCCAGGGGGAAGATGAAGACGATGATTGAGAGGTGAAATGTTGCAGGGTGGGCATGGAAGTGAGTAATGATGTCGGTGTGTGGAAAGGTCCAGGTAGTGATTCCAGGGAGGATCAGCCAGAGCAGCAGTGAGGAGATTCTTCATAGGGGATCCAGAAGGGAGTTCACCAGTGAACTCTGGGAAACGAGGAGGCAGAGGACTGAAGACCAGAGGGAGGACTGTGGACTAGAGTACACATTTCTTCCTGGAAGGAGTACACAAGAGGCAAGCTAAGGAACATAGAGCTATGGTGCATTGACACCGAATCTGTCTGTGAAATTTCCACCTGCACCGCATTTTTTTGGCCACTGTACATTCCCCATGCACAAACGATGACACCAGCTTCACCACGCTTTGCCGCATCATCAAATAGGAGAAGTTTCTGTAGACTTATCTGTTAAACTGAACAAGGTGGACTGGGATTTTACCAAGCAAGTAACTGTGCTGTATTTAATGGGGAAAGACCAACAGAGAGAACACCCGACTGGCTAAAGGAGCAGCGGCTGGCCGGGCCAGTACCGGAGCTACAAGAGGAGGATGATTGATGAATGACATAACAGTCCTGCAAAGGCTTACATCAAAACAGCTTTTTTCAAAGCCACCCACAAACCTCTGAAGAGCATTCCTTTCTTCATCCCATGTCAACATAAATTTTTCTATCTCCAATTTTGACTGAAAAAAAACTTTGTCTCCGCTGTGCTCCTTCAACATGTGTCACAATAACTAGTCCCTGATTGGTTGTTGTGATGGGATTTGACAGAAAAGTTCAGATTTTTGAATTTCGGCGAAAGTCACCGCTTTACTCTTTCCGCACAGACCGTGTTGACCACACCGCTTTAACTACAGGCCGCTTCACCGCTGCTGATCATGCTTTTGCATATGGATAATATCTAAATCCCCCACTCACACCACCTCAGCTGCGTTCAGTGTGAACGCACCATTAGACCTCAATAAAGTACAGGAGGCCTGATTACCACTCTGGCAGTAAGAACAATCTGGCATCTGCCTCAGAGGATCCACTCCTTACATTCTTCCTAATTGACCTGAACGACCTACACCTATGAGGACCCACTTACCAGTCACACCCTGCAATCAGAAAAAGAAAAAATGTTCTTGTTATTCACACTACTTTTTAGGAAAGGTCTAATGACCAGGAGACAAAACTACAGTAATTCAAGAATTATCAGGAAATTATAGGGTACTCAGAAACCAAAGTTAAAGCATTTTATTAGGAATTCTACTACTTTTCTACCAACTAAAAAGGAAAAGTGGAAGTGAGATGTGGTCCAGCCCTACGAAACACCTGTGTGGACAGTAAACATCACCAGCAGCACTAGACCACAACCTCAGTAGGACTAAACAAAGTGTGCTGCTTTGGGTCCAGATCATGCAACTTCAGCTTACAAGGTACTGAATCGAATTTTTAGAGACATGTGGTTCCACAAACCTGTGTTCCAACTTAAACAACAGTTGAGTCTCAACAGCTGTCTGACTGCCGTGATAGTTGGATCTGTATGGTCCCATCTTTGGATAATGATTCAGCCAGTCAAAAAACAAAAAAATAAATACATAAAAATAAAAGACGAAAAGGTAAACCACTGAAAGCAACTTACTGGGTTTCATGAAAAGTGGATGACATGAGGTATTACACAAACTTTGTACAAACATTACAGAAAATAGAAGTACCATTCTAATAAATATTTAACATAACTGAACTGGGGGAGACGGGTTGTTAGCTCCACTTTTTCCTTGTTTTACTGGGATGTGGTGGGCTAAATTTACTTTTCTCATCTCCATAGACGACTAACATCTGGAGATGAGCATTCTGGTGAGAGTTGGAACAATTAGACGTAGGAGAACATGGTTTAGATGGACAAACTCAAATGGATTTAGTGTACACTATCTATTTTTAAAATGTTTCTTTTTGGGCATCAAACTCTTCTAAGTTCAACAAATATAAAAATAAAGACTAAGTATCACTTTAGCCTTAATAATTATTTAATGCCTCATATTTCCATTTACAACATCCTGTAATCTCAAACATGCATTAGGTTAATTAACTAAAATGCAGCATTTAAATATACACTACCGTTCAAAAGTTTGGGGTCACCCAAACAATTTTGTGTTTTCCATGAAAAGTCACACTTATTCACCACCATACGTTGTGAAATGAAGAGAAAATAGAGTCAAGACATTGACAAGGTTAGAAATAATGATTTGTATTTGAAATAAGATTTTTTTTACATCAAACTTTGCTTTCGTCAAAGAATCCTCCATTTGCAGCAATTACAGCATTGCAGACCTTTGGCATTCTAGCTGTTAATTTGTTGAGGTAATCTGGAGAAATTGCACCCCACGCTTCCAGAAGCAGCTCCCACAAGTTGGATTGGTTGGATGGGCACTTCTTGCGTACCATACGGTCAAGCTGCTCCCACAACAGCTCAATGGGGTTCAGATCTGGTGACTGCGCTGGCCACTCCATTACCGATAGAATATCAGCTGCCTCTTCTGCTCTAAGTAGTTCTTGCACAATTTGGAGGTGTGTTTAGGGTCATTGTCCTGTTGTAGGATGAAATTGGCTCCAATCAAGCGCTGTCCACTGGGTATGGCATGGCGTTGCAAAGTGGAGTGATAGCCTTCCTTATCCAGAATCTCCCACCTTACCAGCACCAAAGCAACCCCAGACCATCACATTACCTCCACCATGCTTAACAGATGGCGTCAGGCATTCTTCCAGCATCTTTTCATTTGTTCTGTGTCTCACAAGCGTTCTTCTTTGTGATCCAAACACCTCAAACTTGGATTCATCTGTCCAATGTCTGTGTTCTTTTGCTCATCTTAATCTTTTTCTTTTATTGGCCAGTCTCAGATATAGTTTTTTCTTTGCCACTCTGCCGTGAAGCCCAGAATCCCGCAGCCGCCTCTTCACTGTAGATGTTGACACTGGTGTTTTGCGGGTACTATTTAATGAAGATGCCAGTTGGGGACCTGTGAGGCGTCTGTTTCTCAAACTAGAGACTCTAATGTACTTATCTTCTTGCTCAGTTGTGCAACGTGGCCTCCCACTTCTTTTTCTACTCTGGTTAGAGCCTGTTTGTGCTGTCCTCTGAAGGGAGTAGTACACACCGTTGTAGGAAATCTTCAATTTCTTAGCAATTTCTCGCATGGAATAGCCTTCATTTCTAAGAACAAGAATAGACTGTAGAGTTTCAGATGAAAGTTCTCTTTTTCTGGCCATTTTGAGCGTTTAATTGACCCCACAAATGTGATGCTCCAGAAACTCAATCTGCTCAAAGGAAGGTCAGTTTTGTAGCTTCTGTAACGAGCTAAACTGTTTTCAGATGTGTGAACATGATTGCACAAGGGTTTTCTAATCATCAATTAGCCTTCTGAGCCAATGAGCAAACACATTGTACCATTAGAACACTGGAGTGATAGTTGCTGGAAATGGGCCTCTATACACCTATGTAGATATTGCACCAAAAACCAGTCATTTGGAGCTAAAATAGTCATTTACCACATTAGCAATGTATAGAGTGTATTTCTTTAAAGCTAAGACTAGTTTAAAGTTATCTTTATTGAAAAGTACAGTGCTTTTCCTTAAAAAATAAGGACATTTCAATGTGACCCCAAACTTTTGAACGGTAGTGTACTTATGAAATTTTTCAAAGCCTCAAGTATTTTTTAATTAAAAGTCACCCATTGAAATTCAACTCTTTATCAGTTCCATTTAAGATATAACATACTGTCAGGCATTTAAATAAAATAAAGAGTAAAAACTAAAAAAAAATACAGCCTCAAAGGGGGCACAAATGTAATGTCCTGTGGCATGTTTGTGCTGTCCAAAGCCCAGCTAAAAACAAAGGATTGCTTCAGGGAGGGCAGCTGGCATAACACTTTTGCCAAAATTACAATGCAAGTCAATAACATGATGTCTATACTGAATCGGTCAAGGCCCGGGTTAACGATGACAGCCACTTGTGCTGCTGACTGGCAGGGTACAGATGAAAACAGTTTTACTGTTGGTCAGCA
This sequence comes from Fundulus diaphanus, assembly GCA_037039145.1. Taxonomy (NCBI): domain Eukaryota; kingdom Metazoa; phylum Chordata; class Actinopteri; order Cyprinodontiformes; family Fundulidae; genus Fundulus; species Fundulus diaphanus. The sequence goes on along the minus strand of CM073122.1, from coordinate 10,235,339 downwards.
CAGAAGAAGAGGAGAAAGACATTTCCATTAGTAACAGAACCAATACTATTTTACTACCTGCTTGCCTGTGGTTCCAACTCTTCTGAACTGCACTGAAAACACAATGTCAGAAGACTGTTGATCACTAGTCACAGCATAATTACTAATGTCTTCAATAAACCCAGGATTAAATCATTTAAACTGGGCTTATTTTTTTTTTAGCACTATTATAGAAAGCTAGTATTAGGTAGCGTTAGCATTAGGTAGCGTTAGATTACCTTCTCATGTCCTTTTTTATGTCCCCTGTCTGGCAGTGTAGCATTGTAAACTGCTGTCTTAATGCCAAAGAGAGCCCAATAGATTTTACATTTACGAGTGGAGCCTTACTGCTTTCGCCATAGTGCTCCGCTTAATTTATATATGCAAAAAGCTTTATTAGATTTCATTCTGTGACTATTTCAATGGATACTGAAACGGGAAGGTAGAAGAGGAAAAAACAACAACACAGGGACAGCTGCCTCCTCCATCCCAGGGAAGAGATAATAGGAGCCCCAGGAATCCCCCGACAGCCACAGTGATGATGAGCCTGTGGACTCCGATGGCAGCCACCTACGCCAGAGCGGATCCAGCCGTGGGCCCAGAGACCCGAGGCCCAGGGGTTCCCCAGTGGGGCCCCAATAGAGCCACGGGGCCCAGGCCCCACAAAGCAGCCAAGAGGAGTGATCCGCGCGCACCTGGGCACCCAACCCAAGACACTGAGAACCACCAACGCACCAGCGGGTCAAGGCACCGGCCAACGGAGGGGAGCAGGATGGGGGATGGGCTCCACACTTAGCGGAGACCGGAGAGGGAACACTCCCAAACCCATCCTACAAAAAGACGAACAGAAAACCAGGTACACAGTCACATTCACAGATTCTCACCCTAGTGCCCCCACATGCAAACACTCCTACCCAAAAAAAGGGATGTAGTACGCACACTTGCACTCACCACACACATCCTATACTTCTTGGTCCAGGCACCGGCACCCTAGATCCAGCCCTCAGACTCTGGGGGTGAACACCGTTATCAGGATGGGGAGGGGGAGTAGGGCACCACCACAACCCGACCTACCCGGTTATAATCTGGCCCTAAACACCCAACCCGATCCAAGTCCAGACAACCCATGGGCCCATCCACCCTGAGATGGGGCCAACATGAACCGAATGGGCCAGCCAACCGGAGCTCACCCCACGAACCCTGAGGAATTGCCTTCCTCACACCCTGTTCTCCATACTTAAGCCCTACCCCCATATTCCAAAAAAAGTTAAAAAACAAAACAACTGGACTTTTTTCCAAAGTTTGAAGACGCCGTTGTAGGCCTGCAAATTTAACCGAAACTGGTTCACGCCTCTGTAATGGGGAGTCATTAGGGTCGGTTCAATTTGCAGGCCTATAATGATCATAACAACTCCCCATTAATAAGGGGGTGGACCTGTTTCAGTTCAATTTGCATGTCATCTAAGCCATTACAAGGCCTTTGTTGGGCAGTACTATAAAGCTTGCGACTCCACACTACTCCAGACATTTTGAATTGAGAAAGCTTTCTGGATAGGAAGGGAAACGTCTTCAAACTTCGGAAAAAAGTCCAGTTGTCTTGTTTTTTAACTTTTTTTGGAATGATCATGACCTGGATGACTGAGAATCTTCACCAGCATACCTACCCCCATATTCCAGGGAGAGCAGAAGTGCCAGCCCCAGCCAACGCCCGGGACCCAACGCCCATCCCCAGCCCAGACCTCGACCAGGTGGCCTGCTCCTCCTCCAGGCCCCGAACTCCTGATGGCAATTGGTGAACAGGGAGGTGAGAAAGACCCTGAGCCTGCCTCCGCCCACTCAAATGTCGTGTTGTTGCATGTTGTTGTTATGCCATTATGACGGGACAAACTGCAACTCCCAGCATGTCACACGGTTGGGACTACACCTTTTCGGGCTGCCTACAGATTCCCGTCACCACGGAGGTGTTGACCGCCCACAGATCAAATTACACCCTGAGAATAAAACCACAGTGAACTGGAGACCTCGTTCTACTTCTGTGCAGCCCCGCTGTGTTGAGAAGACGTTCAGCTGAACGTCTGCGTGTTGTTCCATGTGGTGGGCCCGTGATCGAATTCTTTGCAGGGCCAAGGTCTCTGTCTCTCTCTCTGTCTCTCTCTGTCTCTCTCTCTCTCTCTCTCTCTCTCTCTCTCTCTCTCTCTCAGACACACACACACGGGGTGAACAGCCATACACAGAGCAGCAGTCTAGGCTGTTGTTGTGTTGGTGCATCGGACTGTGGAGCCCCCTTCTTATTAAATATCACGCCCCCATTGAGATGCTTTTCAATTGTAAAAGAAAAGTAATCAAGGAGTGTTGAACTGACATAACCTGTCCCAACCTGAGTAGATTAGATACTAAGGCAAAAGGGGCAGGTTTTATGTTTTGAGGGGTGCTGGACATGTATGAGAGCTTTAAGGCAGTGATCACCTGTGCTGTAGGTGTGAAAGGTGAGTTCATAGTGGAAATGGGACTGCAAGGGTTGGCTCTGAGCCCCTCCTTTGGTGATGGGCAGGTGACAGATGAAGTTAGACAGAACTCTTCAAGAACTATGATGTTTGCGGATAACATCATGATCTGCGGGGAGAGCAAGGAACAGGTGGAAAAAAATCTAGAGAGATGGTGGTTTCCCCTGGCAAGGAGAGAAACAATGTGAGGCAAGACAAAAGACGTGTGGGACCCAAATGGAGCTGTGAGGTTACATGGAGCAGAGATAAAAAAGGTGCATGATATTAAGATCTTAGGGTCAACTGTCCAGAGCAATGATGAGTGTGGAAAAGAGGTGAAGAAACATGATCAAGTAGGTTGGAATGGGTTGAGAAAACTGTCAGATGTGTTCTGTGATAAGAGTATCCATGAGAATGAAAGGAACAGTGTACAAGATGGTGGTTAGACCAGCAATGTTGTGAATATCAAAAGAAGAGAAGATAAATAGTGTCATTTATGTCATCAAAACTAGCAAAAATGAACAGGATTTTCAATCTTCACTAACTGCTAATTGTGCTAAGATTATTTCTACTGCTGCATCATTCACAATTTGAAAAAATAAACCAAAGGACAAGATTTATTCCTTCACTAACTTTAAAGCCCCAGTGTGTAAGATTTACATCCATCTAGTGGTGCACTAAATGAATTACAACCGCCGCCCCCATCATGCACGTAATTACTGCTACAGAAGCCGTATATCCTCCATGTATTTGGTACCAAGCTACTGCTAATAGCTACGGTCATTGTGTGAAATGTTTTTTGGCACTGTTGCCAAGTCCACTTATTATAAGCGACTTTGAGCTTGTTTTCTTCTAAAGTTGCTTGTATATTCCATGAGTCGGGTTTTTTGCGGGGTTTTTTTGGGCTAATTTCTGAACAGCTTACTTGAGCTCTAAAACAAGCGACTTATGAAGAGACCCACTCGCGCTGCTGCCCGAAGATAATCGGCTGAAATGTTGCTGTCTCTGCTGGCAGGACAGAGTAGTTGCTGGACTACACTGCCCTGTATCTAACATAATACAAAAACTAAACTTCACAGTTATATTGAATTAACTTCTCTGTCCAGCAGAAAGCCTGCAACCTCTGCATCCATTTTGAATTCCCACTCCCTCATGAATTGTCTTCACTCCACCTGGTAAAAGCTACGCTGATGTAGGCTTTTGTTTTGTCCTGGTTATTACTTCTTTTTCTTTCCTTGGTTACTTTCTCTTCCCTATGGCTGAGTATGAATGGTCTTCCTTAGAGTATGGATGGTCGTCCATTTCAACATAAAACGGCAAATAGAATGATTTACTGTCGTCTTTGCCTGTTTTATACTCCTCCTCCACCAACAACATGTCTTCATATAGAAGACAGACAGGTAAAATGAGTTTTGCTACATGGCGTCTTCCATTTGGTGCACCACCATGTATGTATGTATAAACTACTCATTCTAAGGTATGTGAGAACACTTTCATTTTTGTTGTGATTGTTATTATATAGACTTCTATAAAAAAAACAATACTTGGTTTTTGCTAATAAAAAGCCAAATTAGTTACTGTCCCTTTAAGGAATAACATAACAGTAATAACTTAACAAAACCTAATAACTTTTCTGAAGTTTCTTCCATTGAGTATAAAACAGAATGTCGACAAAAGATGGTAAAGATAAAGGTAATGTAGGGACTAATTCTCTTGTCATTGATATGACAGGTAGTCAATTCAGTTGAACATATTAAACAATCCTACATTCCTTTAATGGGAACAGAATATCCTGGTGCAGTCTCACAATTAAATTCACAAAGCAGTGCAGTGTCCATTTTGTGCAGCTGTTGTGCAAACATTATATTACCTTGTTTCTGCACTGTATTTATAAAGCAGATTGTACTAAGCAAAGGGTACGGAGCCCTAGAGGGGTCATCGCAAAATGTTTTGCATGTTGAGAGAATGTGCGCTCGTTTTACTACATTGTGCCCTCGTTTTACTAAATTGTGCTCTCGTTTAACTAAATTGTGCTCTCGTTTAACTATATTGTGCACTCGTTTTACTAAATCGTACGCTCGTTTTACTAAATCGTGTGCACAATTTACTATATTGTGCTCTCGTTTTACTATAGTGTGAGCTCATTTTACTAAATTGAGCTCTCATTTTAAGCATAGTAAAACGAGGGCACAATTTATTAAACGAGTGCACTATTTACTCAAACGAGCGCACGATTTACTAAAACGAGGGCACAATTTATTAAAACGAGAGCACAATTTAGTGAACATGGTTATAGAACATGTGTGCACGATCTACTTAAACGTGGCCACAACATGTAAAACGTGCACTCAATATTGTCGAGGACTCAATTAAAAGAAAACGTGTTCAAGTTTTATTAATTCGAGGGCTCAATTAAAGGAAACGTGCTCACAAATTATCACGACCTGAAAAAAAATATCACTTAAAGTGAGCTCTCCCGGGCTCCGTAAAAGGGTTAGCTAAATGAGCTAACTTTTTGCATGAGGTTTCAGTTATCCTTAACTATCACTCATAAAGCAGGTGAATAACTGAACAATATAAAAAAATATCAATTTTACTTTTTTAAACAATGATCTTGATGCTGCACATTGTAAAAGACAGTGTAATATTGCGAGATAAAATGTGTCAGGTTGTAAAATCAGGCCAGCTAACAGCGTTGCCAGGGCCTGTGACAACACCCTTTTTGGGGCCCCCCACCACCACCACACACACAAAACACAATGTCTGTGTCCACAGTTTCTTTCCTTCTCTGTAAATCTCTCTAATATCTGTATTTTATCGTGGATATGTTGTATGTAATTTAGTGTACTAGTTTCTCTTTTCTCAACTTTGCAAGAGAACATCCTGCATAACAGTTAAAATAAGGCATTTTGAGCTGCTGTTTGTCATCCATATATTATGTATAATAAATCAAATACTTTGGGAATTCTCTGCCCTCTCTCTGAGAAAGGCATCTGTTGTGTCATTACATGGAGAAGGTTCTCTAGATCAGAAACGGTCATTTTAGCCGTCATAATGCAGGATTGTTGAAATCAAGTGGATGACTGGTCTCTGATCCATTCTGCTCGGACTATCCAACCAGGCAGCCAGCCCCTCCCTCTGCGCTGTGACTGTTATCTGTGGTGGGAAAGGGCATAACTTTGGGTCTATCATTGGAGGGGTTAAGCTCTCTGCCTATTTATTTATTTATTGAATAATTTCGTTTTGTAAAAGGATTTAGGCTAGTTTAGTGTTTCTGTATCAGAAATACATTGTAACGATTTTACTGTGATTTACCTATCTTTCCTGTTTACTTTGTATTTACTCCAAAGCTTTTCTGTTTCACATCTCCAGTCTCATCCTCATATTTTTTATATACCCATAAAATCCCTCAAAGTTCTGCTTCCATGTTCTCCTATTATCTCTGCTTTCCTGAGCACCAGACTTCAAAAACCCGGATATTTTGAGATTTTACTTCAGCGACTAAATTAACTTCAAAACTCTTCATGGCCACATCATTTTTGGGATGGGGGGGAGCTCTGTGCCCCTATTTTTAAAAACAATATACTACATATTATGAATATGGATATAAATGTTTTATCAACTCAAATATAAAATGTTTTTTCACATAAATAATACCATTTTGAAAAATGATTCCTGCTTATACGCTTAATTGAATGATCAGAGCCCAAGTTCTGCCCCCCCACCCCTTTTGCTGGGCCCGTGACAGCTGATCTGTTTGTCCACGCTTGTCGGTGAGCCTGTGTATAATTACAACAACCAGTTGAGATTGTATTGGAATAAAGACAAAACACTTACTTTTGTGGGCCAATAGAACAGAGATTCTTTATCTTTCCTCATCCAGTCCTGTGGGATAATGATGAGTCTTCATTTCAGTAATTTTTAGTACTGTTTATGCATGTGAAACATATTTTAGAACATTTTACTATCAAAACCTTTATATTTTGAATGTTAAAAACAGATCCATGATTTTACACAATTCACAAATAAGGGAATCTTTTTCCTATCTAATGGCAAATAATGTTAATTTTTCTCTGTATTGTCTGCCGAATGCAACCAGCTGGTGTCTTTGAGAATGTGATACTATTTGTGTTGGGTTTCACCACGCTGCCAATGGCAACTATCTGTTGCTGTCGTCTGATGCTCCCTGTGTGTCGAGCCCATTATACTTTGGGACTGAGCCTTATTTTTCAAAGGTCCTACGTTACTAGGATAATTTGCATTCTCTTGGTAGCATGAACGTATTAGGTCATACTGTACAGTGAGGATTTATATGTGCAGAGCTATAGATTGAGGAGAAGAAAATACTATAGTAAGACAAAGACATAAATATAGGGCAGAAATATATATTATTTGTCTGAGAGATGTTCCATGATCCCTCTGCTGATACTCTCCAGCGAAAGTGGAAGAGACTGGCTGCAGATGACCATCATTTATCATTTTAGAGCTGCAAGTCGGTGTTTTGTAGAGGAAATCCCTGTTGTACGGATGGCACACTGAGCTGACTGCAAAGCAGCCACTGCAGCAACACCTGACTCAATGAGACAAGCGTGATGACTCCCTGTGCGGCCAAATTTCATGAGAACATCGTCAGTTAGATTATTCTTGATTGTTTTATTTTGAAAGTCTCACTGCTGTGTCAACTTGATGGAGCTTTAACTTGTAATGAACCAAATCTAGGACGCCGTTCAATGCCTGCTGCAGGTGACCATCAACCACTAAAACAGTTTCTTTTGTAATCATCTGCCCTGTTGGACTGAAAGTAAACACTCACTTTGAGATGCTTGTGTGGTTTCAGGTAACACATAGTTAACAATGTTCACACTGTGCCTCTTAGTGATAATTTACGTCCCTCATTATTGGTCACTTTCAGCGTGATTAGGAGATCCTGCATGCCATTTCTGAGTCATTGGGTTGCACTTCTCCCGTAGTGCATATCGTACTGTAGCTGAGGTGAAGAGCTGATTAAAATCTGACACAGACCACTGCACTGATGACACTTATTTGGGGCCTGCAATGAAGAGGATGATATTACTTCCTGACTTTCTCTTGCCTGACCTTGTTTGCTGCTCTACTACTTTTCCACCAACTAGAGTGTATTCATGCACCTGTGAAAAAAAAAGGAAATGTCTTTGAGGGACTTCAAAGTGGAAAATAAAGAGGCTGAATGCTTCTTTGGAGCGAAAGAGTCTTAAGACAGGTATATCTGGAGAAGCAGACAACCACCAGAGGCACATTTCTTCAGACGGTGTGTGATTACATGCTACATTATAATGCAAGTCATTACTGCTTATGGCAAATTAATTGCATGCCTCTCAGCTGAACTAAATTAAAACGTGGCCAGTCGTGATACTCTGAAAGACTGATGAACAAGGTAGTATTTGATAGTTCAATGTGCAAAATCCTAAAGGCTTGCCAAAATCTAAAAGATTTTTTAGTTGTTGCCAAAAAGTTTTACTGTTGTCTTATTTATAGGCTGCCTATCAACTACAGCATCCCTCAAGTCCTTTTTCACTGACATTGCAACATTTTTGTAATTTATTTCTGTTTTATATCCATTTCAAAACCTTTAGAGCAATAGATTGGTCCGAGATGAAATAGATTATTCATTACTACTGTAAAATTTCATTAGTGTCAGGGTGGCTGTGGCTCAGAAGATAGTATTCAGAAGTATTCATCTATAAGTCATGAAATTACTTATTCAACAGACCATTTCCAAAGTCCACATGAATTAACAGAAACTGATCATCAAATGGGGTCATATTTGTAAATAGATGATACATCAGAAAACAAAATTGTAAGAATAAAATTACACACAGGCGGACTTTATGGTGACCCCTGAAGGCATTTGGTTGGACATGATTAAGGGTATCAGAATAAAAGATGCTGAATACATATGCATGACTCGCTTTTCATACATTTAGTTATAACAAATTATACTCTTCTTTCCACTTCACAATTATGCACTTCTTTGTGTCAGTTCATCACATAAAATCCCAAATGAAATATACTGATATTTGTGGTTGTAATGTGATAAAGTGTCAACAATTTTAAGGGGTGTGAAAACTTTGTGAAAACATGGGACATTACCATGGTGTTTATACTTGCATATCATTTTAAGTGATGAATGTGGTACCATCAGGTATCTGGAAATTGTTCTTAAAATATGTCAGACTTATGGAGGTCCACAATTGTCTTTTCTGATATCTTCTTTTTACTTTTCCATCATACCAAAGCAGAAAGCAGTATATCTTTAACCTGACAACAGCCAGCTGTATGTCGTTCCGCCTAGCTCCACTCACATACATCTGGGACACCGCCATAGGGATTGCCTTTACAGAAGGCTGGGCCTTATCAAAAATTCTTGCATATGATTGGATAAGCCACTTGTCTGTCATCTTTATTGACGTGCTATTTCAACCACTCACACCGAAGCTAACCCGTGACGCTGATGATAGCGACGCAGGAAAAAAAATAAAATAAATAATAATAATGTGTTTGCGGCTCTAGTGGCATGCGTTTTATTGACAGTGAGCTGACAGGAAGAGGGGGGAAGACAGGCGGCAAAGCGCCGCAAGTCGGAGTCGATTCCGGGCCGACCGCGTTGAGGACTAAAGGCCTCCTAACATAGTTAGCGCTAACCGCTAACCGCTCCGGGGCACTTCCGCGTCGGCACGTCCGCTGGTCCCGGAAAACAAAACTTGCCAAATCCGGTCGAGAGAAGGGCGAAAACATCGTTTCCACCAACAAAAGCCTTCAGAGGCGTTCTCTGATGTTCTTTTAATGAAACAATATTAGGTAGATTGGACAACACGGAAGAAATAGCAGCATCGACTAGCCGCCATTGCTATCAAAACAGTCTCACGTCATGGTCGCGTCTCCACTACGTCACATCTATGAAACTCCAGCCCTGCGTCCTGATTGGCCAGACCATAAATTTGGTTGGAGAAATCACTGTCTACCGGCGGTGTCCCAGATGTATGTGAGTGGAGCTAGGCGGAACGACATACAGCTGGCTGTTGTCAGGTTAGTATATCTTAGGTGTTTCCTTAAATTAAGTCCAATTAATTCAAATGCCAGTGTCAAATTATACCACTCTACTACTCACAGCATGGAACTAACCATGTATGCTGCTCTGTTTTTTTTACATAACATTTGTATTCAGAGATGGGGTGGTGCGGTGACAACATGCGGCTGTTGTTTACACATTTGTATTGCATTGCTGTTGTTTACGGTGGCGTTGGCTGGTAGCCCTCGCTAATAGTTCTGCTCCTATCTCAACTGAACGACAACTTAATCCCCCGTGAAATAAGAAGACGGAGGGAAGGGAAATGGGTCAGAACCAGCATAGCTAGAGGAGAAGGAACAGACCCATCTTTATATCCATCAACATGGAAAAGGTAAGATTCCTCACAAACTTACGTGGCTACAGAGAGAGCAACTTAATCATATTAGCAGAGGGACCCAGGGAGAATGTTGGCCCACCTGAGTAGGCAAACAAGCAGCTATAAGGATTCCTTTGTATGTTGCTTATCACCTTCCTTGCTTATTCAACCTGCAGTTGGAATTGAAGACACCATCTTACACCTGCTTCAACAAGCCCACTGTCATGTGGACAAGGCAGACAGCGCTGTGAAGATCATGTTATTTGATTTTTCCAATACATTTAACATAATTCAGCCTGGCTAGCTTGGTCAGAAACTCCAGAAGACTCAGGTAGAGGTGTTAATAATCACCTGGATCAGAAACTACCTGATAAACAGACCGCATTTTGTGAGACTCTCACAATCCATTTTAGATTTTTACACCTCAGACTTCCAATACAAGAAATACTCCTGTCATCTGCAGAAATGCTCAAATGACTCTTTAGTTGTTGGGTACATCGGAAATGAACAGGTCCACCACACCTGAATCTAATGATTGCATTACTTCCTCAGCAGCCATTAAGGGCTGTAGAGGCCTCTTCATCACCAATTTATTAAAGACAGGTGTGTGGAGGCAAGTACACACCTAAAACACACAGGACAGTGGGTCCCAAGGACCGAAACTGAAAAGCACTGATTTACACTGTCTCTCAGATACTAATGTCCATTTGAACACTTCTTAGTAGTGATGGTGAGATGAAGCCTCATGAGGCATTGAACCACTTGAGCCAATTGGTTCGAGAAAGGGTTCATTTCTTGATGCTTCATGTGCACAGGACACCACCTACTGGCCAGGTGTATAATCACAGCCAGCTGTATCTTAACTCGTGTGATGCATTGAATTTTTGTCTATTATGGCTCTTGGGAATGACTTCACAAAAGGTGTAGGACGAAATAATTTGTCCACATAAATTTTGTATACACATGTGTATAATAAAACATTGTTTGAATGTATTCTCTGTGTGTAATTATTCCCAAAATAGTAGTGACGTGATATGGCATGTTGTGTAATAATGTTTTTCTGTGACTCTAGAAAAATGGCATGGGCTTAATCAGGCAGAGGACAGTGAAAGTGCTTGTGGAACTAGGCAGGGGGTAGTGAATAGGCTAATGCTTGTGTAACTTGGATGATTTCATGCATTTTTATTAAGAAACAACAATTTCTCCACAGTTTTTGGTTTCAAATGATTTCTCTTTTTTGACACTACTTCTCCAACCTTTGAAAAGACACGTTCACATGGCACAGATGATGCCGGGGTGCATAAATAAATAAGTGCAAGTATGTACAGATTGGGGTACTGTGACCAATGATTAGCCCAGTACTATACGGTCCCACAGTTTCCCCTCAGCAGCAACACTGAAGCACACAGAGGTTCCCGCTGCGTCTTTACGCACGATCCAGCTGCTTATGTCTCCTCTCTTTTCAGCTCCATGCAATTCTAGACAGTAACAGTTTATAACCTATATCACCTTTCACAGCAACAGGTTTCTCATCTCAGTCGACCAGACAAATCTCTATTGCTCTCCTCAGTGCGTTCTGGGCGGTGAGGTGGGAGGATTTTACCCGATGGTGCGCTGCGTGCGAGGGATAAACAGGGGGGAAATGCATAAATAAAAACTGTAAATGGCTCCTATACAGTGATCATAGGAGCTGACCGGTCTGAGATCAACCTCCTGATGTTACAAGTTCTTTAAAATGACTCTTAAAAGTGCGCAGCCAAATTCCAAGTAACGTAATTTTGGGCACCTGAATTAAAGCGCAAGGCAGCAGCGCACCGAAGCGCTGAGGCACAGAAATACGGTGCATGTAGTTAAAAAATGCAGAATTAATAAAAAAAACTTATAAACAGACGTAGCGTTTTAAACTGCATCTGGTTAGCATAACTGTTTTATGATCCAGAGTACAGCCATCACTGGTTCTGAATGAAGGCAATATCTGGCAGCAGCTCTCTTCCCCCGCCCCCTCCCCTCCTGCGTACGTAGTACAGGACCTTACCGGCTCACTTTCACCACTGGTTAAGACTAAAATTATTCATAACTCTGATCGCTCTTCCTGCTGCTCTGTTAACATGAACTGCAGCAGGAATTACTGATGGCCACAAGCTGTGAAAGAAGCTGAAACATCTCAGCAGAAGGCGGAGTTTTTATTGTCCGCTGCCCAGATGAGCATTGGGATTTTTATGCGTGAAAAATGCCATGTTTGCATGTGACTGTGTGAAGTCAGTGACGGTCAATGCGTGATAGTTGAGAGCACTGATCTCCTATCTATCTATCTCTCTCCTAAACTCTCCAAACACCAAACTAACTGTCTCAAACTAAATAACCACTAACTTATCCAAACTCTGCTATCCAAACTCTATCCACTCTCTCAACTGACCGCAACTCGCCTACAACAACCCACATTTTGAATGGAGCCTGTGGGGTTTCTAAAGCTGTCAAACCCCGTGCCGAAATCTGAACCACTTCCCGAAGCAGTCACGTAGTACAGCCGGGCAGCGAGGCTTCGGACGTCATCGTTTTCGGCTCCTCCCCTAAATGAAGCAAGCCTCGATACGCGCATTGCGGAAACGCCCCCTCCATTACTCGACACACGCCTTGAAGCCTCGGCACATCACGTAACATCACTACTTCTTAGCTAGTGTTGGAGTGTTTGTTTGTACAATCCTGCATACTGCACAGTTTTCGTACATCGTTTTGTAAACCGGCTGCTGTTATTCTTTAATTTAAATTTCAGGATTGCACTTTTACCTGACTATGCTGCATTATCTATTAATAGTTGAGCAGCATTTTCCCCCCTCTCTGTTAAATTCTTTCTCTTCTGCTTTACAGCTTAACTTTAAATTTAGCCTATTATTGATATTATTTAATCTAGTGTGCAAGTCTGGCGTCTTCTGTCTACATGTATATTTGCCACGGTCATGCCCAGTTTTCCCCATTGTGGGAGATTAAATGTATTTCTATTCTAGGTACATACAAAGGGTAAAAGGTTAAGACTCAGGTGCCAATTCACGTTGGGTTATAAAGCCAAGGAGAAAAAAAAAAGTGTTTTAACAAGCTTTAAAAACAGCAAGAGATGGAGCCTGACAGACCTCCAGCGGCAGCTCATTCCACATTACAGGAGCCAAAACTGCAAAGGCTCTGTCTCCTCTGTATTTACAAAAAGTCTTTAGGACCGTCAAAAGCATCTGGTTAGCTAGGTAAGCATGTAAGGGTGAAGTAGCTCACACAAGAAGACGTAAGGACATTAAGAGGCATAAAAATAATAAAATAATTTTAAGATGAATTCAAACCTGTACGGGAAGCCAGTGAAGGGATGCTAAAACCAGAGTTATGTTTACTTGCACCCGTTAAAAATCGTGTAGCACTATTTTCCACCAGCTGTTGATGTGATAGGGAGGCTTGGCTAACAATGATCAAAGTCACAATAATCCAGCCATGAGGTTATGAAAGCATGGACCACTGTCTTCAAGGGCTGTCTAGACAGAAGAATGACAAATCAGAAGCTTACAAAGCCATGACATGATCATATTGGCTTTCCTAAATTGTTCAGGCATAGTGACCTAAAGGCACCTCAACACCATCAAACCCATATCTAAAAACAGGCCCGTATTATTTTCTATCAAACAATCCGGTTTGGTTGAAATTGTTAAAAGCTGGAGTCCTGTAATCTTTTCCGTGTTATTAAAATCCAATTTTTCTAATATATGTGAAAATTAAGTCATTCCTTCCTACTATTGCCACATGCTTGCTCAGAAAGGACTGCTATAGCTAGGTTATGCTTGGCTAGACACAAAATGATCATCTGAATGTGACTATTGTATCGTTTATTTAATTTTATGTCCGTATATAATTTTATCTGAATCAAACTATATAGATGGATTAGACTGAAAGTAATATACAGTATATAATATAAAAATAAGTTTTGGACTCAATTCTCTATGCAACTGTGGAAGTGGTCTTCAGAGAATTTGATCATATATATATATATATATATATATATATATATATATATATAACAAACCCTGACCGCATACATTCAGAAATACTTTGTTTTCCTTTGCAAACTTTTATGGAACTTGTATCCTGCTTGTGTTGTCAACTTTTTAAGCATAAGCAAATTTTAATTAGGGTTTCTATTTGGCTCTATACCTGTGGTTCTCAGTTTTTGAGTTGTGCCTGACTTTGAGGAATGACACATTTTCAGGGGCTCTATCCCAACATAATTAGTCAAAAATGTTACTTTTATTGTTCTCTCTCTTAATGCAGTCAAGCCCTTGCTCTGAGATTGCTATGAAAAACCTTTGGACTACATGTATGTTGTGGAAGGGCTGTGAGATCATCTGGCAAAGAAAGAACCAAAAAGACCGCTAATATCCACAGATAAGCCTGCTCCTCAAGAAGATTTGAGAATGATTCGCAAAGACTTACATAAGTAACTACAAGAAAGTTTGTCTGAAAGAGTTCAAAACATGTTGAAAATTAAAGGTTGTCATACCAAATTGACTTTGAAGCTTTTTAGAAATATGAAACACTAAATGTTTTTCCATGTTTTAGTAAATTACTACACCTATTCTCTGTCTTTGTGGCTCTACATACACAAAAAGGGAGGGTGAAGAATTTGCACAGCAATGGAAATCAGTTTCCAGGTCACTGTGTGCAGCCAGTGGTACTTTGTCAAAGCACAGCCTACTTCTACTAAATTGTGCGTGCTGTATCGCAACTCCATGTTTTCTTCTTGTCCTAACCAGGTCATCAGAACATGAGCACAGCATATCCACTGCACGTAAGTTGGACTCTCAGTTAGAAAAGATTAAAGAAATAAAATCGTTTTTAATTATACAGGGCATTTAAAAGAACTGCTGACTTCAAAGATGAAACAAAAACTCAAGGGAAAGCAATGCAATCACTTCAATTTGTTGCAGCTGTTTTGCATGTGCTATCTGCATTATTTATGCACAAAGCAAATACAGATACATCGAGACACCAGAACACCCATCAAGACCAGAAGATGTGAGCCACTTGCACCTGTTTTTGCAACACTTAACATCTGTCCTCCTCTCAGCAATAAAACCAGTGGATGCAGAAGTAATCAAAGTAGTTACTTTTAAGATATATATTTTAAATAAACAATGAAAGCAAGATCCTAAAAAAAAAACAACTTTTGAATTTATCAGTAAACAATCACATTTTGAATGGCACTTGTAAATTAATAAGTTATGGATGTTTCAATACATGAAAACTCTGGACAAAAGCTAAAAAGTGTCAGATGGCTAAATTATTACACGGAGCCATTTGTCAGACAAAAAAAATCATCAGCTTTCAGCAGATACTATTTTTAATGTAATCTGTGCGACAAACACCTCTGATTTATCACTTAATAAATAAATAGAAGAGGACTTCATCTTAAAGGTGCACAGTGCAGCTTTTGACAATAAACATTATTTGTTTTATTTTCCATACATTCTCTTATAATTGTCCAACATGTAAAATTAGTTATGGTGGATTAGTCGGTTTATGAAAGAGTGAATCCTCTGGTGTGCGTGTGGGTGTGATGTGCTGCGTGCTTGCTCTCGTAGACTTGGCTGCTTTGTTGAGTCTCCGCCATAATCGATGCAATAGCGAGAGAACATGGGCTAACTTTAATATTTATAGCTTTCTTGGCTCAGAAGACATTATGCCTCCAAACAAAAGACCCGTGCAGTCGCAGCGGCAGATGCTTTTCCTCTTATCCCACGCATGTGCACAACACTGGTGTCATTCCAACTTGTGGCCAGAGGGGGCAGACATTTGCAAAAATCCTGGAACTTGCGCTATGCTCATTTAAATACATGAAAATTACCTTATTTTAATATGGGGTTAACTGTGTGAATTCAGAGAAATGCTGTTTGCTTGATAGAACTATTATAGAAACAAATCAGCTGTTTGCATTTAGTTTTGCAATAATTAGGACACATACTCTCTAATATTAATTTGGATATGTGCCTGTCAGTCTTTAATCTGGAGTACACAATTTAATCAAACATATAAAACTTTTGCAAGTAGGGCCTAATTTTTAAGAAGAGGGTTAGTACATTAGCAACCTAACCCTACCTGTCCAGTGGAAGCTTATGCATTTGAAATCTAAATTAAAAGTTTCTGCCCTGAAGACTGAATTAATTTATTATTCATATTTTCATGGTATTAAGTCAGGATATTTTTAATGTTGTCAACAAGGTACTGTTCATAATTGGTTTCTTATTTAATTTTTTGGAACATTAAAATATGAAATTACTAGTGTATATCTAAAGCATATTTGTCTAGAAAGCACCTGGGGTTTCCATGCTTTTTATTTCGGGTGTAAACCTTTAATAAATCAAGGACAAGGAACTCTCTAAAACCAACGTGTAGCCATCTTAGCAAGGCAAAAAGAAAAAGGGCACATGCAGCAGACTAACCTAGCAAGTGGGGAATCAGAGCACCTGTACCAGAGAACAGAGAGTCAGCAGGAATGGTAGGAACAGTTGGTCATGGCTGTCACATTATCTTAAAAATATATCTCAGTGTGTATCTTATAAATCAAAAGCAGCTCTCTCTTTACTGCTGCTGTTCAAAAACTCTGCACAGCTCTTTTAAATGGACATCTCAAACAGGTTATGAGTGACAGCAGATTCCTGCTGATGCCACCCCCGTTTTTAAAAAGAAGTCATAGTCAGAATGACGATAATGCCTATATGTATCAGAATTTGATTGTGCTTATGTTATGTGCTTGTTAATACGTTTTATTTAAACTATTTTTTTTGTCAAATTAAAAACGGCAAATAAACATCAAATACTAATAAACATGTTGTACTCATTGTATATCTGGTGGTATAAATCAACATCTATTAGAGTTCTGCAGCTTCTTTCAGAGGTTTCCTGTTCCGTAATCCAGCTTTAACAGCATCATACTGCTGAACATGTCCATCAGGTGGCTGTAATACTCTGTTCTCTGTTAAAACGACATTAATAAGATTTTTCTAATTAACTGATTTAAGTGACATTTTGTCTGCTTGTTTATAGTGTTTTCCATACAGCAGACTGTTTGATTTCTGTTACTGTGTTATTCAATTTTTGTATATGTAAGCACATCATGAGCATTGTGCACTCCAGAGTCAAATTCCTTCTATGTGTACACATACCTGCCAAATAAAGCTGATTATGATCCTGAATAAAGTAACTCTTTAATTAATAAGGCAAAGATTGTGGTCATTAAAAAAAAAACATACTATAGGTCAGGAACATACCCATTACTCTGGGTTTCTTTTTGCTCGTTTCTAGGTCAAAGCCTGACACAAAGCTTTGCCTCAGTGTATCTGCGGACAACTTAAGTCAATACTTTTACCCATTAGTTTCTCTTGATAACAGAACATCATAACAGGAAGGCATGCCAGCTGGTTGAAGAAGTCGTTTTATTGTGGCTTCACCATCTTTGCTGTCCTGGCCTACATGTGCTGTTGCATTCTAAAAAGAGAATCGTATGGCATATGCTTATAATTATTAAAATTTTGTACTTTCTTGGTTGAGTAGTAAGGAGGTCCTGAAGGAAAGGAGGGTTATGTTTTCTTTAAAAAAAAGTCAGTGTACTACACTCAAACACGCGCTCTATGGGCAAATCCCCCCCTCCGGCATTTACATAAAAATATTAATGTTTAACACACTAGAGACACAGTGCATCAATGCAACAAATTAACAATTTCCTATAGGACCACAAAGTACAGTATGTGCTTGCAGATATTTTGCAGAAACTATATAAAGGGAATAGGTTTCTTGCTCCCTATTCTGATGCAAATGTTTAAAAACTTTCTATAATTTACTTAACATCATAATTCTGTACACATTTTTCCATCACTCAAAATCCCAGGATAATATGCTGGAATTTGTCTTTCTAGCATAAAAAACATTTAAAGATCCAGTTATAGAAAGATTAATACCTTGCAAGGCCCTGTTACCGAGTATAACTTAACATGTGTATAATAAATTATCAATACATTTCAATCGAAGGAATTTCACACATTTTTAACACCCCAATGTGAGTCTTTGAATGTATTGTCTTAATAATGTATTCTAAACTGGTTTAAACAAGGAGGTAAAAAATATTCCCAGCACCTTTTTCACTCACTACCTCCTACCCTGCAGAGGATCCCTCAGTGACCTCTTTGAAAGAGGACAAACAGCTGATAACTGGGAACTGATTAAAAAACTGAAGCAATGATTTAGTGTTTATGTTTGCTTAACCTGCACGCACTGCAGAGTCAACAGTTCATGCAGAGACTGAAAGCAGGCAGCAGTGATAAGAGTTAATGTTGCGTCCTCTGAGGTAATGCCTTACATCTCAAGGTTTATTGTGTCTATCATGATATTACCAGTCTTTTTTTTTTGACATGATTCTGGATAACTTTTGCTTCCTTCCAGGTTTTTTCAAGTTAGAGTTCACAGTTTTCAGCGTGATATTTTTAATTATTTAGCTTTTCACAGCTTATTGTTAATTAATTGTTTTTTAAAATAGTCTTTCTGCATTGGAACAAAACTGCGTGGTCTTGAAATGAAACATTAACTTTATCATCACAGGACGTGCTACGAATAAACCCTCTGATTTCTTCTAAGAGTAATAAATGTAGATCAGCTGCCAATGAGAAAACTTTATGATTGCCATATTCCACTGCAGAGTCCCTTGCTGCAAACTGAGTAAGGATCGTTTTCAGTCCTTTTAGGATAATATCTTATGTTGCTTGTTTTTGCCAATTTACAGCTAATCAAATAAACTTTCCATTATGCTGACCTCTTTTCACAAGTTTATGGTGTATAGATTTGTAATTTTTACACATTAACTTCACGGTCTGCAATTTGCATTGCATTTGCATTTTCTTTGTAACTTGCAAAAGTCAGCCGTCTGACCAATGGAAGTTAGGCTGAATTCTTCTATCCATAGGCATCTGTCAGTAAAACTACCTGCATCTACCCGTCTACCGCCAAGTTTGATCGTCTCCTTAATAACTTCTCTAAATTTTAGTCAGCTCAGTCTGTCTTCTCTGAAGATGTAAAGCTATTTGCCTTTTTGTATAACTTCAGATTTTAGTCATATGTCAAGGTTTTAGGTGTGTAGAAGATGCATTTTAAATGTAATTTAAAAGTGGCTTCACTAGACAACAGTGATGGAGTCAAAACCGGCTCTTCTTTGATCAAGACCAAAACCGTATCTTTAGAATTTTTTTTCATGTGTCCTGTCTGGCAGTGTAGCATTAAGAATTGCTGTACTAATGCCAAAGAGAGAGGAACAGATTTTACTTTCACAAGTGGAGCATTGATTTATATTTGCAAAAAAGCCTTATTAGATTTATTCTGGGACTATTTCATGTTCAATGGACACAAAAATGGGAAGGCAAAAGAAGAGAAAGATGAGACAACATGCTTAAAGGGAGAAAACGTGACAAAATAGAGGAGAGGAAAAGGAGAGAGCAATATAACATCCTCTGAAGCCGGGCATACATTGTACGATGTTTTCAATCGTGGTACTGATATACAGCTCAAACTGTACGACGAAACCGCAGGGTTTAAAAGTTCACTGCTCACCATATCTGTTCTTACACTGTGCGGCCCGACGCTCTGATGCGACCTGACTGCTCACACTGTACATTCAAAAACCACGCGTCGGACTCAGCCCCGTAGAGAGATGACGCTACTCGGACTCGTCTACCCGGAAGCCAAATGTCAACAGTAGAAGAAGAAAAAAGCAGAAGTGTCGATGCTCACTGTTAAATATGAGGCTCACTAGAACAAAACGCTTGCACGACAGAAGAATCGGCCCGAAAAGGGCAAAATACCGTACAGTGTATGCCCGGCTTTAGTCTGCTTCTACACCTGCAAAGAGAAATATAAAAAGAACAGCAAAACAAGCCGATAAAGTATTACAGGTTCAAACAACCAATGCCTTGATACCGTCACTGAAGAATACACAGTATTATTTAATACGAAACGTATAAAGTGACAGATAAAGACTATAATAGGGGTTTTATGTATATGAGTGAATCTGTAAGGACCTGAATCCTTACAGATTCCACCCAGAGCACCGAGCAAGACAGCAGGTAAACCAGAACCCCAGACGCCCGAAAGGACCCCCAGAACGAAGAGGGACCAACACAGGGATAGCTGCCTCACGTCAGTTCAGGGAAGAGCAGAGAGGAACCCCAAAAAAAAACCCAGCAGCCACAATGCCGAAGCCCCCGGGAGCCCGCGTGCTCCACTTGCTGCCAGCTACGCTAGATATTTATTTATTTATTATCGGTTTAACTATAACAAAGCTAATATTTTTGTTTGCGGAATATAAGTTTGCGAAGCAAACTTTTTGGTTAGCTGTGCACACCACTGCATTTATCCCAATCATAAGGGTGTGTAATCATCTGACTGGCACAGTTTATGTAACCAAAGTCTTGAATTAAATTTATACCAGCTACAGCATGGATACATAACAAAACTGGTTATTTATATTTACCCAATATATAAATGAGAAAATGTTCAGAGTGCATCCTGCCTCTTGCCCAATGACCACTGGAGGTAGGCACCAGCAACCCCCACCATGCACAGATAGGCAGGTATAGAAAATGGTTGGATGGATGTTTTAAAGCGCTGTTGCCTTGCAGCAAGAAGGTCCTGGGTTCGAGTACACCCTTGGGTCTTTCTGCATGGAGTTTGCATGTTCTCCCTGTGCATGCGTGGGTTCTCTCCGGGTACTCCGGCTTCCTCCCACCGTCCAAAAACATGACTGTTAGGTTAATTGGCTTCTTCAAATTGTCCTTAGGTGTGAATGGTTGTTTGTCCTGTTTGTCTCTGTGTTGCCCTGCGACAGACTGGCGACCTGTCCAGGGTGTACCCCGCCTCTCGCCCGGTGAACGCTGGAGATAGGCACCAGCACCCCCCGCGACCCCATGAGGGATTAAGTGGTTTGGAAAATGGATGGATGGATGGATGGATGTTTTAAAGGTGAGAAAATGTGGAATAATCTATGAACCCATTTACCCAATGTTCTTGCAGACTCTTACAGACTAGTAAAAAGGTTTCATTGCTTTAAATAGCCATGGTAGGAGAAGAGATAAAGCCATGGCCCCTGAGCTTTTGCTATTCTGCGGCAAACATAAAACAGCTTTAAGTTTTTGTCTTAGTAGTTGATAAACGAGGAGGCTCTTTGAAAAACTAACCTTTTCTGTACTTACATTGAAATATGGAACAAACCGCAGCTGTTAAGAAAATCCTTGCGACACATTCCAAATAACTTTCAAAGACTTTTTAGAAACAAAATGAATTGATCCCGAAAACGTCCCCAACTCTTATTGCCCCACAGAATAACCTTATGCCAATCGATTTGAAAAGAATTAGGGATACTTAGGTTCAGCAATTTTCTTCTCTAATTTCCAACTAGTCAGCCAAGATAAAAATAAAATCCAGAGGTGCATTCCAAGCAGTAAACAACAAAAAAGGAGTTAATGACCCATTGATCACATTCATCTTGCTGGTAAAGATTTTGGCCTGTTTAATAATCCTGCAGTGGTTGCATCCGTCACAGTGCTGAACCTGCACCGTGGAAGCATTCTGTTTAAACCATTATCTTAAATCTATTTGCCTCTGACTTGTGATGGACTTCCAAGTAGCATACACAGCAGAATGACTTTAGGTTTATTACATGACAGAACTAATTCTTGAATTTGCATAGAAATTGTGGTACAGTTGTCAGCATTAAATCCAAGCAAGAAGAAAATAGAAATGTGGTATGTTATGAGGTCACGTGCACCGCTGTAGTTTTAGTTTTATGTATTCTCATTTAGAAAGTATAGTAACTTAGCAAAACAAAAGAAAAAAAAATCATATTTACAGGTTATTTAAATGAAGCGTTACCATTTATTTTTCCCACATTTATAAAGCTGTTTCAACTTAGTAGTGTTAAATTTTCCTGGTTAAACCTAAATACAGGGAGGTCCAAAATTTCTGTCATTTTTAAAACCAGAAAGACTTTGCCCAACAATTAAAAAAAAATCACAGAAACAATGATAAACAGTTTAACATCCCAACTTTGAACTTTTAAAAGTTTCTGTGTGTGTGTGTATTAAATGTGTGTGTGTAATAAATAGGAAATGTATTGTGTACTTCTAGCTGCAAATACGTATGTTGGCTGTTTCATTAGACTGTTTAAGTAGCTATAGATTTAGTTTCGTAGCAAAGCAGTTTTATGTTAATCATTTATATCAATATCTCTGGACCAGTCTTCACAATACAATAGAGATCAACAGGACAACAAATTTCTCTCGCTGAAACAGTGTTTTTATTTTTTTTTACAAACATTAAACACTGGCCTATATAATCAGAGTTAATGTGTCAAATCTGAAGAGTCATTGTTCGAAGGCTGAGCTTTGATGGAAATGGAAACAGGATGTAATGTGTTCCTACAAATATTTCTCTTCTATTTGCAGACAAAGAATCGAGGCATATGTTTAGGATTTGAATGCTGAACAGAATCACAATCCAGGGATCCTTTTTAAAGCCATGCTTTCTGTGATTGCCCCCCTGCCTAGCCATCCAGTTGATTTCACCCCAGTATGATGGTATTTTTCCTAGGAAATGGTGGAGATTAAGCTTTTTTTGTAAATAAGTCATTCTGCTGATCCCTTTCCATTGCTGCTCTTTGGGAAAATCTTGCTGTCATCCCTTACACTACAAAAATCCCATGTAAACATGGTTTCTACAAGAGATCTGGCTAACTGTAACCATTAAGATTTGGTAAGATTTTAAATAAAACTTATCAACTCTGTAAGTCAACCCAGGCCTCCTGACTCTGGAACTATGCACATTTATGTAGAACAGGTAACACATTTAAAATGTACATGTATCTAAAATTATCCCAACTGTTTTATATGCTCTTTGCATAAGATAAGGTATAATGGTAATTTTATGCATCAGGCTTAGTTCCTATAGTGGACATTTTTATTGTGTGTTCCCTTTTTAACATCCAGACTCTAAAATTTTACATTCAATATGTTATGGTTAGGCTGAGATTTTAAACAGCCTTTAAAACATTTTAAAAGATTAACGTAGACATGAATCTGAATATACTGTCAGAATATGAGGTGTGTTGGCGAGGACAATCCCCTCTGAGCTCCTATGCTCTAATTTACAATCAATAAATGGCAAGGAAAGTTTTTATAAGCCAATTGCTTTTAACAGGGAAAAGTAATAATGAGTTTCTAATTCACAGCTCACAACAGAAACCTTACAGTAACCTTATCAGTTAGAGTTCATCAAGCATTAATTATAGCTATGTTTAATAATCTTTCCAGAACATATTTTTCCTTGAATGTCAAATGTTAAGGTGCAACTCAGGGAGGAGGGTGAGGAAACCTTCTTTAAGCACAGCTGTCTGTTTCACTTTTTCATTTTCCAAAGCATTCATTGGTTTAGAGATGGCGCTTTACTTTGTTTTGATCTTGTGAACCAGGATCCTGTTTGGGGATTTAAGCTCAGCCTTCAGCACCATCAATCCAGAAGCTCCTCTGCCAGAACCCAGCTTACAGCGGTGACCTCCTACAATGCCATCCTCCTCCCTTCAGTGAATCACAAGATTCCTGAATGACTGGCACCAGCAGGGGACACTGGGAAGCATCTTCTCTTGCACAAAAGTCATCAGCGTCGCACACACCAAGGGTGTGTTATTGTCCCCACTCCACCTTCTTTCTGTACACAAATGTCTGCACCTCACCAGAACCCTCTATGAACACTCCTCCCAAACTGTCTCCTCTCACTATCCTCAACAACACCACGTCTACCATCTAAGCAGCTCTAGTGGAGGTTACGTCAACATCTCAGGTGGCTATGGTGATGGACCAAGACTAAATGTTAGCCAACGTTGTTGTTCTACAATTCCCGAGAAGCTTATTTGGCACATTAGTCTAGATTCCACTCCAAATATATATTTTATATTGTAATAAATAAATAATATAATATATATAATAAACTACAAATGAGTTAGTAAACTAGAGCCTTGAGAAATATCTCTACTCTGTTTACTTATTGTCATCTGTAAGAAATGTAAGAAATTATCATTTAGAAGCAAAGTTTAGACTGATTTAGACAGATTAATTAGTTTGATTTATCTTTTTAAGAGAAAAAGTCAAGATCTACATTTGATGATACATAAGAAAAAAAAAATTAACTGTGAATGCATAAAAACTGGGTTTATAAAGTACCAAAAGCAATAATCAATCCAGCAGGGTGGCAATCATCATGACAGCATGTCCGTTCTACCGAACGAGACAAAAAGGACAAATATTTTGCGTTGAGTTTTAATATGCAGAGTTTTTCTGGTGACAATAATAGGAGCAGCATGGTCTCTGTTCTGAAGGTAAAATAATGCTGCTGGGTGTAAGTGGGAGTTTATCACACGTGGATGCACATAATTCTGGCCTGTAGGCGGTTCACCCCAGTGAGTGTGCTTTTTGTCTTCAAGGCTCTCTCTCTGAAACAACAAAGCACAAAAAAAATAATGTAAGGAGATGATAATGAACAGATATTGATGGACGTGCGTCAGAAAAAAAAAAAGTGTGTGACCTTTTTGGAGATGATTTTGGGAGCATGCACGACATAAAAGGAAGAAATAACCTTAAAGCAGACATAATCTATAAAAGTTTCCTTTTGTTTCTTTTATTGAGCTTTACTGCTCAGTATGCTTCCTCAAGTAAAAAATACATTCAGCCCTTCTAACCATAGGTACTGCCTTCATTTTTTAATGTTTCATTCTGCTTCTTTGAAAGCCAATCACTTGAACAGTAAATCGTGGTGTGATTTCCTACTTGCTGTAGCATATTTCATTCTCCATGCACGTGACAAAGCACAGCCCCAGAGAATCTCTTTCAGAGAAAGAAACTTTCGTGTTATTTCTAGTCATGTGTAGCTCAATATTCCAATCACTAGACATTATGCTGCTCTGCTGTGCAGAGTCAGGACTGCACACAAAGCATGAAGAGCCTGAACCTGCTATGGGATTAAAAGCAAGCTTTGCATAGCTAAACAGTGATATCACTCGAAGCTCAGTGTGCCTGCTTCATGAATCAATTCCAACATCAAATGTGACAGCTATAGATTTAACAACTTCACATGGATCTTAGAGAACAAAGTTGATTTCTGTGTCACTGCCAAACTTTCCTCTTTAGAGCCTCACCCTAGCAAGGCACTATTGACTGTGTTGACTCAGGTTGAACTGGAATTGCTAATCTTTTCCAGTACTTCACTTTCTGTCTCTCTTGGAAATCATCAGCTTCTCTCGCACCTGCAGCTCCTTTTCTTCGGCACTTTAGGAAAATTATGAGCATGATATCGGTTGGAAATCTCTTTCACACGCTCTCTTTCCCCAAACTACAGTTATCCTGTAATGAATTTGCTGTGAGGAAACAGGGTCCAGCGGGAGAAATGGATCGAGGGTGGAAAGAGATTGTGAGAGCTGCTTGTAGAATTTTAAAGATCCATTATCTCAAACTGGGCTGATTTAATAACCACGAGGGGACACTGGAGTATTACATCCATCTCTGGTTTAATGAAAAATTCACCTAAATTATGTCATTTTCAATTGAAAATCTTCCTCTAATTCCCTGCGATACACCCTGAATGATCCGAAGTAAATGCATGCTGCAGGAAGGTAAAGAGATTCCCTAAGAGCAAAATAAAATGAATGATTTCCTTTGCTGATTCAGCGGAGAGGGAGTTGAGTTAATTTCTTAAGGATTTGTTATTGCATGTGTCAGTGTCAGCAAACTTGGGAAACGTAAAATAATTGCTCCAGTCTTCCCAATCTTTCATAAACACCTTTGTGGAAACTTGAAATGTTTTTACATCACATGACTAATTGTGCAACTAGTGAACTATGATCCATGTCAATCAAACACATAACAAGCACTTCCTGGCACACTAGGTCCTATTTCTTCCACTGTGGTCACTTTGTCTCTTTTTACTTCCATTTCATATCTGTATACTAAAATGAATACCTCGCAATTTATTTGTTTCAGTAATCAAGTACTTTGAAAACCTTTAAAGGGATACATTCTCATGGAAAGGCTCAAATCTAAAACTAAATTAGCTCTAAACAATCTCCTGATTTAACATACTATTTTTGGAGTTGCATAACCACATTTTAGTCTAGTAGACTGTTTGTGGATAATAAATAGTTATTTTTAACATCTATCGTAAAAGTGAGTATGAAATGCCCAGATGGCATTTATGAATTGAAGCAAAATGGGCACAAAGTGTCCCATTACAAAGACTACCTTTTCTGACTTTCAAAATCAAGCAACTTTATTAGGTACAGTTTGTGAGTATCAGGTTGGAGCCAATTCACCTTTAGAACTAGCCTAATTCTTTGTAGTGTAAAAACAAGCTGTTGAAAACATTCCTCAGAGTCTTTGGTCCATATTGAGATGTGGCCAAACATCCATGACGTAAACCTACCATTCCATCACATATAGATGCTCTATTGGATTAAGACCCGATGAGCGTGGAGGCTGCAGGAATACAATAAACTTGTTACGTTCAAGAGACCCAAGATCTGAGATGATTTGAGCTTTATGTTGCATTATTCTGCTTGAAGAAATGATCAGAAGGTGGGCACACTGTGATCATAAATGAATGGAGATACCATGGTAAGAAACCATACTGAAGGTAGGCTGCAGCATTTAAAGCATTGTTTAGTTGGTACTAAGGCTTCCAAAGTGTTCCGAAACCCATTCACGCTAATAGACAATTGCCAGCTTCATCTGTGGATACAAGGCAGAATTGATCCATATTTTATATTGTTTGCTTCAAATTCTAATCCTACCATCTGAACAGATATCGATACTCAAAGGACCAGGCATTGTTTTTCCAGTCTTTCAGTGTCAAATTCTAGCGAGCCTTTTGGTTAGTTTCCTATTCTTAGCTGACAGGAGTAGAGGAGTTGTGTGAAAAATCCCAGTAGTCACCAGTTTCTGAAATACTAAGACCAGCTTATCTGGCAGCAACACCCTGCCACTTTCAGAGTCACTAAATCCCCTTCAGCAACTCATCTTCATCACATTTATTGTCGGTGCCATGTGACTGACTGAGATGGTATTGGCATAACAAGGAAGTGAATAGATGTCCTTCATAAAGTGGCCAGTGATAGCACCAAGTCAGTTAGGGTGGTTAATATTTCTTCTAAATAGTAGTAATATTAGTTTCTAGCTTCTAAAATATTAATCAATAGCTTCTAAAACCAGCATACAATATTATGCTGGTGTAACAAACAAGCAAAACCCCATTTTACAATTGTAAATTTGATCAGTGACATGCCTAAATTTAGCTAATGAGGACAAGTGGAGACAATCCTGTATAAACATATTATTTTTGTAAAGGAAATTAGAAAAATACCCTTTTCTATTCAACTGTTTCTAAAGTGTAGTTTTGTTGATTTTGTTTCTGTTTGCTAAACACCAAGGCATTGCAAGTATGAGAAAACATGACTGTATTTTATTCAACAAGCTCACTTTAAGTTATTTCTCCTTGGCCCATCAATTAATTATCTGACTCTTTTGACAAAGTGTTATAGTCTGTAAAAAGAATAGACAAAATCCTAAAACTAAACTCTAGAGCTGGAAAAGCAACTTAAATCTTCTTATTAAACACTAAGCTGCTGTTAACCATGAGGTGAAGCAGTTCTGCCTGCTCATGTGATGATTTGTACAGAACAAGCAAAGTGAGAAATGGTCCTCATCCATATTAATCTTTAAAAACTGTGAAACTGTGAAGTTCTAAACCATTTTCTGGTGGATTTTCACCCTGCAGAGAGTTACTGTGATGTTTTGTAGGTTGTTAGATGGACCAAAATGCAGACAGGAACTTGGGATGAGCATGGTGAAGGTTTTAATGAAGACAAAACAGAAAACCTACAGGTCGTGAACAGGACAAACAGGACATGGAGAACAGAGGAGAAGGCAGTGTAATGATAGAATGCAGAAAACTGCAAGGTGATCACAGAGAAATACATTTGAGTTAGGAAAACCTGTGGGCTGAAATCTAAATTAGAGAGACGACACATCTAAGTTCCTTTCTCTTTACATTTAAACTTACACTAAGAATGATGACATAGAGCTAATAAAGGAACTAATGCTTAATGTTAGCTTAACAAGTAAGTGTTTCTGTGCTTGCTAATTTAATCATGGTGCCTGGACGATCAAAGGTTCCGGTGTTTGCATGGCATGTCTCTGTGCTTTAAGCCTCAGCCACAAACATAGGTAGAGTGTCCAAGCTGGCAGACAGCAGCCTACCTGGTGTTAAAGGTACTATGACATCACTGTATAAACCATTTAATGTAGTTCATATTGCTACATAGGTAAATTCTCCAAAGAATTTAATTAAAGAAAATAACATGAGTTTGTTGTTTTGTCAGTCCCAATGTCCCTCCTCAGTAAAACGGTCGGGTACGGTAATGATACACACCTGTACCTAGTTGACATCACACTCTGGATGGCTACAAACATATTTGGAAAACTGGTCAAATGCACACTCACACCCCTTCCCCCTTCCATCCACACCTCTCCTCTCAACACTCTGTCACAAATCCATTATTAAGCGTGGTGGAAGGATTTTTGTTGCAGGGTGTCTGACAGGCGAGGCCAAGCTGAACAAAGGCTGTAACCTGGTGCTGCCATTCAACACAGTGGGGCTGAAATAGAGAAAGTCACACAGACCGCGGCGCAGTGGAGATCTGGCTGCCTTCACAGTCACGAGGCAGAAATGTGTCGCGGCTGTGATTTCAGCCAGCTCCAGCTCGCCACTGGCTGCCAGCTTCGGTAGACCGCGAGGAAGAGGTGGCTCTCCCAGGCCGCGACAGGAAAATCATGCAGCTGATAGCGGTTTAGCTCGTCAGTCAGCCGGATTTTTCATGACCATAATTTTCCGCTCTATGGACCTAGGAAAATTCCTTACTATGCTGACAGTCCCACGCAAAAAAAACATGGCGGAAGACCAAGCACTCCTGGCGGAATCTTTATGATTCGGCCCATAAAGTTGATCGTGATCAACAAGTTAACAATTTCTGGACAGAGATCATCATCACACTTGGAAGAAAGTAAGAGGCTTTAAAATGTTGGAAACAATGGTGTTTTCTACTTCTACATGTAGTGGGGTGTAGTACGCTTGGTGTAGGAGCACAACGCTGCCCTCTAGAGTCTAGGAGAATAGTTTAACTTTGGAGGAAAAGCCACACCGAGCATGAACGCTGCAGACGTTGTGTTTGCACATCTCATTTCCCCGCGGACCGTATGTGTGTCAAGCAAGCATAAACCAGCCTTTTCTCATGAGCTCCTCCTCAGCCCCCACCTTTCCTCTTTGGTCAGCATGGCGGCCAGTCACATAAGGATCATACCATTATGTGAAAAAATGGGGGGATGCAGCCATGTGTTGTTGTTTTGTAAAATAGCTATGAGGGACAGGTGAAAACAAAACAAGATATTGGCAACAACAAAGCAGAGCTCCTTCACTGCAGAATGGAAATGACTTTAAGAGCAGGTTCCACCAGTGTTGCCAACTCCTCAGTAAGGAAAGTAGCTATTGGCTGGTCTAAAAGTCGCTAGAAGTCGCTGAATGACATCATCGCCTAATTTGCATAATCTGCCACATGATGTGATGTGCATGTTATTGACGCTGTGGGAGAAATAACGTTGTTAGAGAGAGACAAAAAGTGAGTAAAAACACTCAAAATATATATTGTCATGGTTGAGTTCTGGTTTGACTTCATTTTTCTGTTTTCATTTTTCATCTCATGTGGGTTTGGTTTGACTTTATTTATTGTTAGTTTTCATTGTCATCAGTTATTTTCTGTCATCTTCACTTCACCTCCTCTGCAGTTAGTCACACCTGCCAGCCACTAATTAGCCAGACTCACTTCACCTGCCAGCCTCCCTACTTAAGCCTCACTCTGCTGTCACTCCTTTGCCGGTCCGTCATTATTCTACACCCTCTCCATGCCAGTCCCTCTGTAAGTCTTTATATTCTGCTGCTCGTTCTTGGAGAAGCTTTGCTTTTTGTCCAGGTGTCTGCTATGGACTGCTAACCTGACAAGCTACTCTGGAGAAACTCTGCTCTGTTCCCTGGTGTATCCTGTGAGTTGCTAACCTGACAAGCTGCTCTGGAGAAACTCAGCTCTGTGCCCTGGTGTCTCCCAAGTTCTGCTAACCTGACTAGCCGCCCTGGAGAAGCTCAGCCCTGTGCCCTGGTGTCTGCAACGAACTGCTAACCTGTTGTGGCTACGGGGCTGCTAGCCGAGCAGTACTGAGCATTCCCGGCTGCCTGTATAGTCGTGACTCTCTCTCACTCCGGGCCGTCAGCTCCTGCCATCACCTTCACTCCGGTTCTGTGCTACCTGCTCCTCTGGCCTCATCAAACCTCCATCCATCAACCTTGCAATAAAGACTCTCAATTTTAGTCCTGTGTGTGTGGTTCTGAGTTCATCCGTAGACAAATCGTGACATATAGAGCTACTTTTTTTGTCCATTAATGTTTTTTTATTATTATTTTTTTATTTATTTTTATTAATGTTTATTTTATTACAATACTAACCCTCCTCCTTTACCCGGGTTTAAGACCGGCAAAATGAACCATAAAGAGACACTATGGCGGAGTTACAAATTTTTTCTTTTCAACTTTTTTTTAACATTTTCTTTTTTCTCTTGTGGCCCGCTAAGGAGCCTACAAATCACGGTAAAACATGAACATGTGGCTGTGTGAATCAAATGCCGTTATTTATTTAAGATAAAATATTTCAAATTCAGTTATGATCAACCTGCGCCGTCAATCCCGGCGCATGCACGCTTCATTTGCAGTCTGGACGCTGAGGGTAAACATGCTGTGGCTCTGACTGCAGCGCTGAGAGGGACTCCTGCGATAGCGGGAGAACGGGGTTGGAACGGGGGAGGCGCCCCACGGCAGCACCTGCCGCTGGAGGACAAGAGTATGAACGATACGTGCTTTCACGTAAGAGTCTCCAAAAGTCGCTAGATTTGTCGCTAGTCGCTTTTTTGAAAAAGAGTCGCTGGAGGGGTCTGAAAAGTCGCTAAATATAGCGACAAAGTCGCTGAGTTGGCAACACTGGGTTCCACTACAAACCTGCAGAGACATATCAGAACTGTCCATTTGAAGGATAGTTTGGTTCTAGTTCTGTTCAGTGGATTTCTTAGCTGTTTTTTGTTAGTTTGTGCAACAAAAAAAGTTTGACTAAAATAATACATTGTTCTGCAAATCGACTGCTGTTTCTTCTTTTAACTTGAATGTTTCATGTTTATCTACATATGCTTTATTATAGCATATTTATTATAGCATATAGCAAATATAGCATAGTAGAAGCAGGTACTGTTGCAGTTTAACATGAAAATCATTTTATTTGTATGGAAATTCATGTATTTGTATAATGGATCAGTCTGCTCATTATTTTCTAAACTTACTGGATGGTTTGCTTGTTTCAATTAATATCTATTGTGAAAAGCACTGATTTCAGATGTTTTCGATATTCTTTTTGCTGGTTGTTTTGGCAAACAAAATTCCCTTTAATAATTAAAAAATCTCAAAATTATGGTTACTCTCATTAAATTACATATTTGGTCAAATGACTTGTTAAAGACTTGATAGTAAAAGTTTAGGACTTTGAATCAGGTCAAAACTTTGATGCCTTCATTTTGAACTCAACTTGGGACCTTTCATGCCATTACTTGGGATTTGGGTGGAAAGATTTTAGCCCTACTTGTTTCTTGCAACACAATGACTTTGATGAAATGAAATTTCATTATTTTAGATAGAAATAACTAAAAAATATTTTGTGAAGAACTAAAGGTATCTTTTAAGATTGAGTATGGTTAAACATCACACACCATCTGTGTGTGTTCTTCTCCAGTCTCTTGTTTACATTCCCGGGCCAGCCGTGCGTGCACGTGAACAGCTGCCACTCTGGGCTTAGCCCCTCCCCGGCCATAAAAGACTGCTGCCAGGTACAAAATGGTGGAGAGCACACTCAGCAGATCAAAACTTTCTCTTGCTAACAGCGTTATAGTAATGAGTTACTTCTTCACTAGACATGTTCGTCTAAAAGGTGATGCTGTTTTGCTGTGTTTCCATGCTTTGCAAATATGCGCATATGAGCCAATGGGTGAGAAGGAGAAATGGGTGTTGAGTGCTGAAGTGAGGTAGAGGGAGGTGTGGCTTGATACACATCTTGTTTTGGTCTACAGACAGTACACATGCTCCATCTAGTGGTAAAAATCACTTATTGCTCCTTTAATCTGTATACAAGAATCCATATCACATCCTCCAACTGTGAACAAGCAACAGAATGTGACTTTCCACGCATTGGCATGAAGTGGCCAAATGGATCCAAATGCAGGCAAGAAGATTTAGGTGGAAAAAATACGCATTTTAATGAAAAAATACAAAAAATCCACAATTTGTAAACCAGTAGAAAACTGCGTCAAAATCCTCAGGGGGCAGCATGGGGAGGAAACAACCTCTCTAGGCAGGGAAAGTGGTAAGGACTACACAACAGAAGGAACATACAAAGACCTGAGTAAACCTAGAGATGTATATATGCTGGGGAGGGTGATTACTGATACAAGGACCAGAACTAAGTGATTTTTAGAGAGAAAGCAGCTGGGAGGGTTGAAGACACATCCTCATATAGAACACAGATGGGGGATACATGTATGGCCGACAAGTTTGGCCCCTTTTAGCTTCTGAAATCAGAAATAGTGACGCAGCATGGCACCTCCCAGCAGGTTCACCGACACCTATGTATTTATAAACTAATTCTAAGTTATGAGAACACGTTAATTTTTGATGTGATGTTTTTGTAATGATCAGAGGCAGCGGACCCAGAATTCAGCCAGACCAGCAGAGGTTTGTTTAAAGGAAAGGCTCTTTAATAACAAAATCAAAAAACAGGGAAAAATCCAAAGAGACCGTCAAACCAAAAGACGGTATAAAAATAAACAGAGCAGCAGGGCAGGTAAAAACAGGGACAGACCGACAGAACAGGATGGCTCAGGCTTCTGGAGACAAGAGGGTAAAAATAATCCAAAAGACAATACAAAAACTGAATGCTGCAGGAGGAGACTCACCCATCAACTCAACAAGACAACCTGGCACTGATGTCTGGTCCCAACAGTTTATATGGAGGTGGAGGCAGGTGAAACCGGTGAGAGGTGATTGCAGCAGGGGAGGAGTTAAGGCAGGTGTGCAGAGAAGGTAATTAGACCAGACATCAGTGCTGAGGCCCAAAACAAGAACAGAGCAGAAACCAAACCTAAAAAGCTGACAGGACAAGTGGACAGAGACAAACTACACCAGACTAGATAAGAAACAAAACAACCCTGAAGTACAAACCTAAAACAGAAAATAAAGCTACAACTGATGACAAAACAGGATAAACTAACAGTAAACAAGAACCTAGACAAGACAAAACTCAAAGCAACCAGAGAACCTAAGGCAGGAGAGCAAAATAACTTGAACATAAACCAGACCAGAAACCAGAATATTACAGTTTTGCCAGAATATGTATTTATAAAAGCAATTCTTGCTAATTAAAAGCCAAATTAGTTACACACTCTCCTTTTAAAGTTCAGGTTTTGACAAAGTAAAAAAAAAAGGAAAAATATCTGATAATTGATTCATCTGTGAGAGGCAACGTAAGTCAAGCAGCACAGAAAAACACAATCACTAAAAACAAAAATAAACATGCATTGAAAACCACATTACAAACACATTTAAGTAAAATGACATCAGGACACAAAAATATGTGATGATTCATAAATGTATGATGTAGTTTTGGTGATAGTGTAGTTATTACTGTTCTTGTTATGATACTATAGTAGGATTTTTCTGTTTGTAGACCGTCTTTAAACTATTGTTTCACTTCCAGCGATGTAGTGTTATGTTTTCTTCTGCTTTTTGTTTAGATCTACCCTATTAGTTTACCACAAGAAAATAGCTCAAAACAACCATGGCTGTGTATAGACACCAAAGTTATTAGAAATTTACTAAACCAAGGGAATGGATTCCAAATCTTCAAACAACGATCTGACAAACAAGGAAAATAGATGGAACAACTTTTAATAAAGTTTCCCAATGTAAAAGATTGGACTGTTGAACCATGTGCAGAGTTTAATTGCCAGATGGAACAGTTTTTTGCTGCCTTTATTCTTATTTTGCCCTATGCCACGAGGTGGCCTCTATTCTGAAAGTGAAGGATTTGGCTACAAATAAAAGATGTCACAGCTGTGCATGGCCCTCATTATATAATTAAACATCCAATCACTGTCTAAGTTAATTGTGTCTAGAAGAAAACAGATTAATGGGAAATAGTTTATAATACATTTTATAAGTTATATTTGCACTACCTTTGCATTTGAAGAGAGAAATATTAGCACAAGAAGCGGACACAGATACTATTAACTAAACAGCCACTGCCATCTTAAGAGGTTTTAAAGGAACCAAAGCTGCAACATTAAATATGCTGGCAGAACTAATCCTTCCTTTACATAAATAAACAAAAAAAACATAGACAAACATGAAAAATCATGAATTTAAACACACAGAGCTGTGAGAAATATGTGTACTTTCTGGTGAGCTAAACATTTTTTTTAGCATCATATAGAGATGCTATTGTTGTTTTGACTCTTTTTTGACCAATCCCTCAATTTTTTGAAATGAGATACAGGTATATATATATATATATATATATATGTATATATATATATATATATATATATATATATATATATATATATAGATATATATATATATATATAGATATATATATATATATATAGATATATAAAAAATCTTTGGCATTAATGTTACATTTTCTTTCTGTTTTATTTGTTTTTACAAATAGTCAGTTTGCTGACCAAACCAGGATATAAATTTATTTCACTTGTAGCTTTTTTTTGTTGTTGCTTACAAGTGACGTTTTTACCTTTGTTTTAAAATCACAAGCAAAATAGCAGAATGAACATGATCCAAATGGATTTTTTTCTCTTGTATGCCCATGGTAACCTTACTTTCACTGTGCTGTTTGCGTAAAATATCTGTGGAAGTCATACAGAACATAGCTAAGTCCATCCACACACACGCCTCATAGCTTACATAGTAATTAAGACTAGGCAAGGCAAATTTATTTGTATAGCACATTTCAGTACAAAGACAGTGCACGGTGCTTTACGTGATTAAAACATAGGAAAATAGTAATGGAATAAAAGCAAGTTGGGATAAAATGTATAAAAATCGAAACAAAATAAAACATTGCGTAGCAGGTAGCACAACCCATGTTTGGAGGCCTTTAGTCCTCGACGCGGTTGACCCGGGTTTGAATCCGACCTGCGGTCCTTTGCCGCATGTCTTTCCCCTTCTTCCACCCCCCTTCCTGTCAGTCTACTGTGAATAAAAGTGAGCCACAAAAAAATTTAAAAAACAGTTGGACTACACACTTAAACTAATGATGTTTCAGTAAAACAGTTTAACTAGAACAGTCAAAGGCAATCCTAAGCAAATGTGTTTTTAACCTTGATTAAAAGGAACTTTTACAGTTTTCTGGACGTTTGTACAGATTAATGGAGCATAGGAACTAAATGCTCCTTCTCTGTGTTTGGTTCTGGTTCTGGTTCTGCAGAGTAGGCTGAAGGGTTGATACACTGATAACAAGTCTGTGATGTATTTAGGTGCTAATCTATTCAGTGATTTATAGACTAACATAATTATTTTAAAGTCTATTCTCTGAGATACATGGAGTCAGTGTAAGGACTTTAGAACTGGGGAGATGTGCTCTACGGCGGGCAGCAGCGTTCTGGATCAGCTGTCTGATGGACCTTTTTAGGCATACCTGTGAAAACACCATTGCAGTAATCAATTTGATTAAAAATAAACGCATGGATTAGTTTTTCCACATCCTGCTGAAACTTTAGTCCTTTAATCCTGAAAATGTTCTTCAGGTGATAGAAGGCAGACCTTGTAATTGTATTTCAATGCTTTTGGAGGTTCAGGTCTGAGTCCATCACTAGAACTCGGTGGTTACTAGCTGAAGCAACTGAAGCTGTGTGCTAAATTTTGATCGTTCAACTATTGGTCCAAAAATTATTACTTCAGTTTTGTTTTTACTCAACTGAAGAAAATTTCGGCACATCCATGCATTGATTTCTTCTAAGCATTTACTCAGTGCTTGAATGGATTCATAGTCACCTGGTGACATGGTGATGTAGAGCTGTGTGTCATCTGCATAGTCATGGTAGCTGATGTTTTTTATGATTTGAGCTAGAGGGATTTAGATATTGAATAGGAGGGGACCCAGGATGGACCCTTGGGGAAACCCACATGTGATTTTTGTTGTCTCTGATGTAAAGTTACCTACTGACACAAAAAAGTCCCTGTCCTTTAATTAGGATTTAAACCAGTCGAGTGCTGTGCCAGAAAACGTGACCCAGTTTTCCAGGCACTGTAACAGTTCTTTTGCACCTCTGTCACAGATAGGAGGTCACTAAGATAATTAAAAAAGTTTGATTTGGACTTAGGAGGCGTGTAAACATTCAGAAACATTGTTTGCACTGGGCTCTTTACCCGGACAGCCAAATATTCAAAAGAGTTGAATTTTCCAAAAAACAAGTTTTTACACTTTAGTGAATCACAAAACATTGTTGCCACTCCTCCACCTTTCCTTTGCTATAAATACAAGTTTGACTGTTACGTTCTATTTTCTTTCTTGGTAATGGAAATGCTGACTTACAATGCATATTGACATACCTCACGAAAGGTCATATTGTAAGTTTCAGTTTCAAGTCTCAGTCAATTCTTGGTGAGTGAATCTTGGACTACACAATCATGTGGCAGTATATCAGTATGTTTAAGCTTCTGCGATTCTTTTTCCAATATGCGCATTTAATTTAGCATATGACAAAATGATCAAACCACAAGTTTTGTATTGTGCTTATGCACTGAAATAAGAGCTGTCAGATTAATACTGTTATACTCTGTCAGGCCAAATATACTTTCACTGTGAATTCACACTCTTATTTCATTACTTTTTTTCAATAGGGATTACTTGGCCATCTTGCAGTTAAAATTTAATGTTTTTGCCTCCTCAAGTGGTCAGATAATTCTCAAACTAGGTTGTGAGTTCATCCCATGGACATTAACTCATCTTCTTCATTGCAGACCGAGCATCTACATCATGCAGGATAAGATTAAAGGAACAATAAATAATAATGACACCTAGTGGTTAAAATTGGAACAACACATGCAGTTTCAAAACGGTCCATTGCTTTTGCTGGTTTTTTACTTACACAGGACAGGTATATGATGTTGTATTCTGTTCTATTTCTGGTCCGCTTCTATTACTGACTTCTATATTAGCAGGCTGTTGCTCTTTTGCCAACATAAAATACCAAATTCTCCAATTTGCATTGCTTGTCGTCATTTCAGCTTTTAACTTTTTGTTCTCTCTCTTTTTTTCTTTATAGTATGTTCACTTGGTCTGGCGTTCTGTTAGCTGTGTCATCATGCAGGGAAGACAGATCACCCGCTATTACCATCTAATGTAGAACAGATTACTGGATCAATGTGTGCTTCTGTGCTTGTTTGTCTCTCTTGTTGTGTCTCTGCTCTGTCTTCTGTAACCCCCAGTCGGTCGAGGCAGATGACCGTTCATACTGAGCCTGGTTCTGCTGGAGGTTTTTCCTTCCCGTTAATGGGGAGTTTTTCTTTCCACTGTCGCTTCATGCTTGCTCGGTATGAGGGATCGCTGCAAAGCCATCAACAATGCAGACGACTGTCCCTGTGGCTCTACGCTTTTTCAGGAGGAGTGAATGCTGCTTGTCAATACTTTGATGCAATTAACTGTGTTCCTTTTTTTTTTGACCAATCTGTATAATCTGATTGAATTTGACTTTGGAAAGTGCCTTGAGATGACATGTTTCATGAATTGGCGCTATATAAATAAAATGTAATTGAATTGAATTGAATATGATTGGCTCAGGAACCAGGAAGTAAACACGGGCTACACTCTGAACCAAAGTCGTTCCAGAGCGTACCTCCAGGTTTGAAAGGAGCAAAACCTGACGAAGACATTGTTGATGGAGAGGACCAATTGTTTATAGGGAATGTTACTTCCATCCCGGGTGACAAATGAGAACGATTTTGGTTGATTTTACAGTAAATATCTTACTTATTGCTCCTTTAATTAATGGTATTACTGAGACAATGTGGTCACATTCAAATAATGCAGTGGAGCATCAGTGTAGGATCTCAGAGTGGCAATGCTCATGCTACAGACTTTTCTGACATACCAAAAAAATCTGCTCCATCCTGTCTACATTGCATTCATTACTTTGTTAAATGTGGTAAAATGCCTTGCTGGAGCATAAATTAACAATGTGTCTCTTCCTATGCCACTGACCTGCAAGACAGATATGCAGTTGTGTAACAGAGGTTTTTGACATTAGGTAGGTCATCAGCTTATACCCATGATAAATTTGATTACGACATGTTGCCCTAATTGTAGTTTTGTAATATCTTTAACAGTGTATATATATATATAACTTGCATAACAATTACATATGGATTTGTCAGTAAGTTGATTGTGCAGCTGACATGGAGCCAGTGGATGAAGAATTGTGATATTTGCTGTGTGGTGAGGTTTTTAGGAATTTTTTTTCAGGGCACATTTATTCAAAGCACTACATTGACATTAAATTATCACACTCAAACAGTAAATAGACTCCCCGACATGATTTCATCTGTAATCCACATAGCATCTTGGGTCAACTCATACTCAAAGGGAAACTGCTTTGCCAAACTGATTATGTTATCATGCTGTAGGTGTTGAGTCAGAAAGAGAGGAACACACACACACTACTCAGAGTGAGTCATGTGGGGGGCTTGTAATGGCTCAATATCAGCCCAAGGCATGAAGTGATAAATTTATAAGGCATTGCACCTTTACTAATGTAATTTCAGAGTCTTTCCATGTGATTTCTTTAACCTTTTGCTTCTAAAACTCCCCGGCGAAAAAAAGAAACTTGGGGAACATTCCTTTGTAATAATTCATGGTAGAGATTTATGCATTCTGGTCATTACATTTGCAATTATTTTTGTTTTACCAAAGGGCGAGTGACTCACAATATGGTTTGTTTCACATTCTTCATTATCGTAATCACTTAAAATATAAGGTTTGGTGTTGAGAACTAAGACTAAAAGATGGTACAGGTGGACAAGGGTCCAGAAGTGTCAACTAAGTGCAGGGTCGACATGCTAGGGTCTTAGAGTTGTAAGGATAGCAGGTGTTTTCTTTCAAGAGCTGAGCCATAAGAGGCTCTTGGCCATAAAAAGAACTTGTTCCTTCTCAGATAGATTTAAGTTGTTCCAATCAAAAGAAAAACAGTCTGGATTAAAGCATTTGGAGGGCGGTGAGATAAATACAGCCTTTTATTAAACAGTACACTCAGTTTTTTTGTTGTTGCAATAGAAAAAAAAACTGAAAGGCTAAACTTAAATGTGGGGCTGAGATGTATGATTTTCATCTTCTAGTTTCCAGAATAGATGCTAAGTGCAGTTCAATTGATGTGTCAGGGTTTTGTTTCTGTTTCCTTCCACCCAGTTTTCTTAACATTTTTCATTAAGTTCCAGTTTTACTTTTTCTATCATTTTTACAACTTGAATTGTCGGTTGTTTGTCTTTATTTTTCACACTTGGATGTGTTGCCATCCACCCACTTGTTGTCTTCCTGTCACCAGTTCCTCAGTATATTTTCTTCTCACTTTTTTGCTCTTTTCCGAATCATTTACCGTTTCCCTGCCCTCTCAGTTGAATTATATAATACTTGGCATTACTCACTCTTTAGCACTTTAGTTCTGTTTAAGAGTTATTGGACACTTTGAGTTTTCATAATTTATGTTCTCGTCATCTCAAAAATCATTATGTTTATATTTAGTGAGATTGATTAATTGGCAGACAGGAAAAATAAATAGGTTTTAGACAAGATTAGCTAAAGTGGGACCTCCTTCATCCATATAGCTCACAACTCTCCCCAATCCCTGCTGAAATCTTCATCTGTACCAATGACAAATTCAGGCTCGACGTCAGCACTTAAGTCATCCAGACTTCAATAACTCATTAGGTCCAGCACATCCAGAACTCTGCTGCCCCCCTTGCTCCTCACGCCTGCTCTTCTGACCACAGCTGCCCTCGAGAACCTCCTCTGGCTCCCTGTCCCGCAACAGATCCAATTTAAGCTCACTCTCATCACTCACAGTGCCCTCAATAGTCAAACTCCCTCCTACACGTCAATGTTTTACATTTCAGGAGCCAAAACTGTTACTGATCCTTACATCTTATATCCTCTCCCAGATTCAAAAACATGACTTGAGATATCCAGGCTTTCTTCTTTGTTTTCCCTATTCAGGCGACCTCCATCGGAACTCTATGATGGATAAAAACACACTCATTGTCCATGCTTTTAGATGTACTCTAAATGTGTTCCCTGCTTTTACCTCAGTTATATTTCTTCAGGTTTTTTTTTAATGTGCCTTACCTGTATAAAGTGTGCACACTGTGAAATATGAGTAGGAAGTAAGTGAGAAAAGAAAGTTCAGAGCACAGATTCAACATGTATGGTTTAAGTAAAAGCTTTACGTGGATGTTGAATTTTCTTTTTACCTTTAAAGATGGATTACAGTAGTTTTTATTCTTCTTATTCTGACTAAACAACTAACAACTTTAATCAATTATGAGAAAAGAAAACATTAGTGGACAAGTTTGAATATATTCCTAGTTTATTTTATTTCACACATGGTCTAAATAATACATACATTATATATCTATCCATGGAGTATTGAATCATTTCTAAGATTTTGTCAGTTGTTGATACCTAATTATGTGGTGATTTTAGATTGAGTTGAATAATTTTGGAGTAGTTCTCTTTAATTATATCATCCATTTTGCGCAATGGTGTAAACCTGCCACAAACTAAAGTTCTGGGCCCTTCCGCCATAACATTCGGGGGAGTTTTGATAAGGGTGGAAGCCGAAATCCAAATACACTTTTGTTTTGAGAGCAGGCTGCACAAATTCTCTGTCAGCCTTGAAGTCTTTTATGTCGCTGGGCTCCACGTGGTGAATCCAATATTCCGAATTGGTCGGGCTTTTCCGCCATGAAGCGAGCGTGCACATCCAAGATTTTATCCCATCTCTCCTCTGAGTTCAACCACTGCAGCCAGGCTGTGTTCCATCGCATCCAGCTTGCGGCTCTGCTCATCCAAGATTTTATCCCATCTCACCTCTGAGTTCAACCACCGCAGCGAGGCTGTGTTCCATCGCATCCAGCTTGCGGCTCTGCTCATCCAGTTTACGGTTCTGCTCGTTTACAGCCTTTGTGAGCGCATCAAATGCGGCCGCTAGCCTGATCATGGCCATAATTGCCACCGACATCCTCTGTAATTGTAGATACATCAGGTATCCTCCAAATCCAAATAGAAGAAATCCGAGTATCATGAAACCAAACATGTATACGTCTTCAACGACCTCGACTGACAAAAATCGAAAAACACACCATCCTCCACCTGTTCCAAGAATCTAGGGTGTATCCCACGAAGTGTGTCCCATCAGGACAGGACGGGTCCCCTTTACCCTTTCTTCCCGTCGAAAAAATTTGATCAATTAAACCTCTCTACACTAAACACTGCATGAAAAGTGAGATTTTCGTCCCCGTAAACTACCACAGATCTCCCTCATTTTCGGCAACCCGCGCTTGTCGTCGTTTGTCAGTGCCACAAATTGTCGGAACCGGACAATGACGTATGTGGAGAGCGATCAGCTGTACTAATGGCCCTAATTAGCATATGAATGCAGCGAACCCGCACGGCTGGCCAGGTCTGGCTTGAATAACCTACTCAGTATTGGCTGAAACCACTATTTTCAAACAAGTAAAATCACTCGTGATTGACAGCAAAACCACACATGGCCAGGCCAGGCTTGAATGTTCTTACTCGTGATTGGTTGGCATATATATATTTATTTATATTTTTATATATATATTTATTTATTTTTTATATATTTTTTTTTATTTATTCATATTATGCTGTATATTCATGTTATCCTACACTACTACACTATTATTAGGCTACCATCAAGGACATGAATGAATTTATACAGGAAATGAACATTTGCCAGGAAGATGTTTATGCAGAGAAAGAGCTTTATTAAAACAAACAACTATATACAACGCGAGGATCTGCCCACACATGCGTATCCAAAAATTACAACTCCGTGAACTGTCCGTTTGCCTCCTCGGGGTCGGAGGTAACTGGCAGCATTCTCTCCGAGGCAGGTCCGATGTGCAGATGCCTGCTGTGCGTGGCTCTGTACTTCGGCGTCGCCTCTAACCGGGACTGCAGCTTCACACAGAGTTCAGAGAGATCCAGCCTACGAAATGACGGCGGCCGTACAATCCATCCAGAGACCCCGCTTCGTCAGACATGAGGTCGACGGTGGCGGACTTCCAGAGTTCCACTTCCTCATCCGCCTGCACACTCTGCCTCGATTCCAGCAGCTGTAAAAAAACAAAAAAAAACAAAAAAAAAAAACAATGAATCAGTACTGTGCTATCTTGGCGAGGCGGCCAACACGTGACGTTAACACGCGTTTTTTTGTTGTTTCTTTCGCGCGTGCGTGAATGGAAGGGAAAAAACACATGGATACCCCCGCTCCGCGAGTCGGTCCGCGCAAAACGTGTCGTCCCCCCCAACTCACCGCCTCGCCTAAGCAAACTCCTGCGGTAAACACTGATCTATCAATGCACCTGAAAAATAGTCACCAAATAAAGTCTTACCCTCTTTCTTCTAGCTCGACTCCGAGCTGAATTCTTGGCAGCTTCAGCTCCTGCGTACCGTCTCATAATACGTCTTACAGGCGGCTGGAAAACGAGTGAATGAGAGTGGTATGAATAAAAATCAAACGCAAGTCACAGTAACAAGGAAGGAGAAAACAGTAAAACAAGTCACTTACACACAATGTCGTCTTTATCAACATCGTGTAAATCTGGACTTGCAGTTATTGCTCCGAGCAAATAGGTCACCGCCTCATTATGAGGCGTGCTTAGTCTGTGAAAACAAAATGTACAGTTATGATCGGTATCTATGTCCTTTTACCGCAGAATGAAAGCATATTCTTTAAATCTTACCCTTGCTCCGGTTCATAGCGCCTGAGGACATGAACACACAGGAGCGGAGCGCTCAGCACGTTTTCTTATTCTTCTTCTTCAATGTTCTTTATTTACAGGAAACACACAGCGATATTTCAAATGAGGCAGAATGGAAAAAGGAATGGAAGGGTGAAGTCATTTTAAGTCATGGTACCTCCCAGAGCGCTGGAGTAGGCTTCCTCTTTTCAAGGTCTTTTACTCCTAATTCAATTGAAGTAAAGCACATTGTTAAGGGTCGATGTCTTTTAGTCCGAGCTGGTTTTGAACATTTTAATGTTGTTTTTATTAATATTTATGCTCCATGTGCCAATGCAGAGAAAACACGTTTTTTAAAAGAAATTGGGGAGAAGTTGGGGGATTGTGGGACGGAGGATTACGTTTTTATAGGAGGGGATTTTAATTGTACGGTGGACGATTCCGTAGATCGTAACCATGCAGAGCCGCGTGTAGCAGCTCAGCGCGCCCTGCGGCAGCTGGTCTCATCACATGGCCTGGTGGACGTATGGAGGAGGATGCACACAGGCTCCAGGCAGTACACGTGGTCCCACATGAAAGAAAACCACATTTCACTTGCTCGTCTTGACCGGTTTTATTGTTTTAAACACCATTTTAATGTGTTTAAAACTTGCCAGATTTTACCAGTAGGTTTTACGGATCATTCCCTGGTTTTAGGTAGTGTTTTTATTAGAAACATTTTACCTAAAAGTGCTTACTGGCATTTTAACTCAGTTTTAACTTATGATCGTAGTTTTAAAGAAACTCTGAGTTATTTTTGGACTGGTTTTAGACAGAGAAAGAGCGATTTTACCTGTTTACAACAGTGGTGGGACCACGGTAAAGTTCAAATCAAACTGTTGTGTCAGCAGCACACTCTCAATGTTACTCGTGACATCACCAGATCTATTAAGGATCTGGAGATAAATATAGTGGAGTTAGAACACTTGAGTGAATCCACAGGAAATCGAGAGTACATTGAGGCTCTCAAATCTAAAAAGCTAGTTTTAGCAAACCTGCTGGAGACTAAAGTTCAAGGCGCATTGGTCAGGTCCCGGATGCGGAACATCACGGACATGGATGCACCTTCCAGCTTTTTCTTTAACTTGGAGAGAAAGTGTGGTCAGAGGAAGCTGATCCACTCTCTACT
The DNA here is from genome assembly GCA_037039145.1 of Fundulus diaphanus. NCBI lineage: Eukaryota > Metazoa > Chordata > Actinopteri > Cyprinodontiformes > Fundulidae > Fundulus > Fundulus diaphanus. The sequence goes on along the minus strand of CM073122.1, from coordinate 10,190,943 downwards.
GTCAGACACGGGGCAGCAGTTAAGTGAACCGGGGCAGATCAGGAGGAGGGCAGTGGAGTTCTACTCTTCGCTATTCCGTAGCGAGTATAAAGAGAATGGTGAACTGTTCGGGGAGTTCTGTAGTGGACTGCCCCAAGTTGCTGAGGGGACCATCGCCCAGCTAGAGCGCCCCTTGGGGGTGCAAGAGCTCCACGCGGCCCTCCAGAGCATGCAGGGCCAGAAGGCCCCAGGCATCGACGGGCTCACCGTCGAGTTTTACAAGGCATACTGGGACATCTTAGCAGGGGACCTGCTAGATGTTCTCAACGAAAGCCTGACTACTGGTTTGCTCCCGCTGTCGTGCCGCAGGGCGGTTATCACCCTCCTGCCAAAAAAAGGCAATTTGCAGGACATAAAGAACTGGCGCCCCGTGTCTCTTCTGTGTACTGATTATAAAATCCTATCCAAGGCCCTTGCAAACAGGATGAGAGGAGCAATGGAACAGGTCATCCACCGGGACCAGACTTACTGCGTCCCCGGCAGGTCCATGGTAGATAACATCTACCTAATTCGGGATGTTTTGGAAGTCTCCAGTTCATTGGGTTTGAAAACAGCCTTGGTCTCACTTGACCAAGAAAAGGCTTTTGCCGCGTCGAACACAGCTTTCTATGGACAACCATGAGAGAGTTTGGGTTCGGCGCTGGTTTTATAGCCAAGATCCAGGTCCTGTACAGTAACATTGAGAGTGTGCTGAAGATCAACGGTAGCCTGTGTGCTCCTTTTAGAGTGTGTAGAGGCGTTCGGCAGGGCTGTGCGCTCTCAGGGATGCTCTACGCACTCTCCCTGGAACCCCTCCTCCAGAAAATACGCTCGAGTGTTTGTGGCCTGGTTTTACCCGGTTTTAGCAGTAATTTGGTTTTATCCGCCTATGCCGACGATGTCGTTGTTTTAATAAAAGACCAAAAAGATGCTGACTTGCTGCATAATGTCACCGAAAAGTTTTGTGTCCTGTCTGCCGCGAGGGTAAACTGGAGAAAGAGCGAAGCCTTCGCCACAGGTGAATGGCTTGGACAGCCCCCAGTTCTACCTCAAAATCTTCCATGGAGGAGGGATGGTTTTAAATATCTTGGTGTCTTTTTAGGGAATCAATCTATGGTACAAAAGAACTGGGAAAATGTCGAGCAGCAAATTAAGAACAAACTGGCTAAGTGGAGATGGATTCACTCCCAGCTGTCTTACAGAGGCAGGGTGTTGATTTTAAACAATCTTGTTGCATCGCAGTTGTGGCACAAACTTCATGTTTTAGACCCACCGCCGGACTTGCTCATGAAAATACAGTCTGAGATGGTGGAGTTTTTTTGGAAGGGTTTACATTGGGTGCCACAATCTGTCTTGTTTTTATCAAGAGAGGAGGGGGGACAGGGCCTTGTCCACCTGGCCAGCAGAACAGCTGTTTTCCGCATGCAGTTTCTCCAGAAGTATCTGGCAAGCCCTTCTGACATTGTGTGGAGGGACGTGGCCAGCTGCATTTTAAGACGCGTGAGCGGGTTGGGGCTAGATGCTGCTCTGTTCTTAACCAATTTTAGCTTTTTAAAGTTAAAAGGGTTGCCTCGTTTTTATCAGAGCGTTTTTAAGTCATGTGCTCTTTTTAAGTTACATAGATCCAAAACGCATAATTCTCTGCATTGGCTTTTAGAGGAACCTCTGGTGTGCGGAGCGAGAATGGACGTCTGTGACGGTACCTTGCCGGGTCTGTCGGAGGCGTTGTGCAGGTCCGGCACGGTGACCGTGAGAAAGCTGGTGGAAGCAGCCGAACCGGACTTCAACAACATCATGGCAGTGGGTTCGCTACTGGGGGTCCGGTCCGCCAGGCTGACACGGCGCTTCCTCGATCGGGTGAAGGAGAGATTGACAGCTGGGGAAAGACAACTCCTGCAGCTGCATTCTATAGGACAACGTGAGCCCGACCCGACCGACCCGTTCCCAGATGTCTACATGGAACCTGTCTTCGCAGAGGACAGTGGTCCTCTACTATGTAGCACGGCCCCCAAGATGATGTTGTGCAGCACAAGCCCGAAGGTGCTGTACAAAATGAACGTGAAGGTAATAAATAAACGGACCTTGAGAGACAGACCTGTTACCATTTGGGGAGACAAACTCGGAGGACAGAGGCCCCAGTGGAGGACTCTTTATAAGCCCCCAGTGAGGAAGCGGACTGGTGACCTTCAGTGGAGAATCCTCCACGGTGCTATTGCAACGAACTCCTTTTTGTCGGTTATCAGTCCAGGAGTTTTAAACACCTGTCCCTTCTGCAACTCGCCTGAGAGTGTTTTTCATGTTTTTATGGAATGTGTGAGATTGACAGGTTTTTTTAGTCTTTTGATGAGAATTTTTAGCCTTTTTGGCATGGTTTTTACCAATATTGTTTTTATTAGCAGTGTGCATTACAGCAGAGCCACTAAGACAAAATCTCAAATTCTAAACTTTTTAATTGCGGAAACCAAGATGGCAATCTACATATCTCGAAGAGACAAGTTGCAGGCTGGACCCCATCTTGATGCTGTGGCTCTGTGGAAGTGCAACGTAAAGTCCAGGATAAGACTGGAGTTTCACTTCCACAGAGCCACTGGCAACTTGAATGATTTTGTACAATTGTGGGGTTTTAAGGGAATTTTATGCACAGTTTGTAGTCAAAATGAACTGAAATACAGCAAGCACCTGATGTAACTATTTCTTTCTAAGGTTCTGATCATGTTGTTAAAAGTGTTTTAAGTTATTGTATCAATAAACGTTTTGTTAAAATCTAAAAAAAAATCTTCTTCTTCTTCTTCTTCTTCTTCTTCTTCTTCTCTATCATGGCGGATCGCAAGCAACTTTAAGGTGCATACCGCCAACTACTGTTCATGAGTGTGTAGCAACACTGTTTTACATCTATTAAATTCTATTTGTTAATTTTGTATTTTGAAGATAATAAATAATAAATAAATAATGCTTTCCTTAATCTATAAATATCCTTTATATTTCCTTTATTTCCCAATAATCCTTTAAGACTCCATTCTTGGCCTGTCCTTTTATTCCCAACAAATTTGTAAAATTGTTGAAGTTACATTTTCATCCATACTACTTTTAATTTTCATCCAGTGTACTAAACCTAATTTCATTCTTCTGAATTCCAGTGGAGTTTCTCCAGTCTCTACTAAAAGAGACGGTGACGTCTCTGCTCTTGAGACGGTGACGTCACGTGCGCGGTACGCTATTCCCTCACTGCCTTTGCAAGCAATATTCCAAAGACTTTATTCTCCTTGAAGAAATGGACTGGTGTCCTCCGTGACAACTTCTTACAGTATGTGGTTTGTCCAAAATGTATGACAGTATACATGCTTACTAAAACCTACGAGCTCAGACGCGATGGCACAAAGGTTTGTAAGACTTGTGGTCACATACCATTCTACAATCACCCACAGCTAAAGTCTGCATTAAGGAAGAAATGTGGCTCTGTCTTGCTAAGAAAGGCGAAACCTCCCCCTGCAACACTGATTTGCGTTTGTATAGCTCATAGCATTTTCATTTACATGTTAAAGCCTCCCCTAGAATTAGGAGGAGGGGGGTCATGGGGGGGGGGACAACTGCCACGTCAATTTCTGACAATTCATGGCAGTTTTCGGTGTTGCCTGCAAATTACCGCGAACAGCCGTTAACCTGAAATTCCACGACAATCTACAGTGCCACATAGTGACGGAAATCACACTTTTCATGCAGTGAAACCATCAGCCCCAAACAAAACACACAGAGAAGTACAATGTAGTTTAACTAAATACCGGGTTTAATAAAACATAAATACATAAAAAAAACTGTTCAGAGAGGAGGTGCAATTGGGGGGTGCAGAGTACACAGTTCAAAGTTGCCCCATTTTTTGTATCAGTAGGTAATTTTACATCAGAGATGACAAAAATCACATGTGGGGTTCCCCAAGGGTCCATTCTGGGTCCCCTCCTCTTCAATATCTACATGCTCCCCCTAGCTCAGATAATAAAAAACAACAACATCAGCTACCATAACTATGCAGACGACACACAGCTTTACATCACCATGTCACCAGGTGACTATGAACCAGTTCAGGCACTCAGTAAATGCCTAGAAGAAATCAATACGTGGATGTGCCAAAATTTTCTTCAGTTGAATAAAAACAAAACAGAAGTAATAATTTTTGGACCAATAGAGGAGAGATCAAAAGTTAGCACACAGCTTCAGCTGCTTCAGTTAGGAACCACTGATCAGGCCCGAAACCTGGGTGTAGTGATGGACTCAGACCTGAGCCTTCAAAAGCATCTAAAGACAATTACAAGGTCGGCTTTTTATCACCTGAGGAACATTTCCAGGATTAAAGGACTAATGTCTCAGCAGGATCTGGAAAAACTAATCCATGCGTTTATTTTTAGTAGAATTAATTACTGCAACGGTGTTTTCACAGGTCTGCCTAAAAAGTGGATCAGACAGCTGCAGCTGATCCAGAACGCTGCTGCCCGCGTCCTCACTAAGACTAAGAAAGTAGAACACATAACCCCAGTTCTAAAGTCATTACACTGGCTCCCTGTATCTCAGAGAATAGACTTTAAAATACTTCTGTTAGTCTATAAATCCCTAAATGGCTTAGCACCTAAATACATCGCAGACTTGTTATCAGCGTATAAACCCTCCAGACCACTCAGGTCTTCTGGCTCCAGCCTACTCTGCATACCTAGAACACGAACCAAACACGGAGAAGCAGCATTTAGTTCCTATGCTCCACTGATCTGGAACAAACTTCCAGAAAACTGTAAAAGTGCTGAAAGCCTGAGTTCCTTTAAATCGAGATTAAAAACACATTTGTTTAAAATTGCCTTTGAATGTTCAAGTTAAACTGTTTTAAAATTACTTTTTTTTTTTTTCTCCTACATTCTATCCCTACTTGCTTTTATTCCTATATTTTAATCATGTAAAGCACTTTGCATTGTCTCTGTACTGAATTGTGCTATATAAATAAATTTGCCTTGCCTTGCCTTGCCATAGAATGAGTCTGCCTCAGAGCCGGTGGTTGATTGGCAGATGTGATTGGTCCAGTGTCTCAAATACGGTCCAATGGGTGATAGGCAGGAAGGAAACAGGCATTTCTAATCAACGGCCACATTAGTGATAATGTTAAATGTGCTTTGTGCAGGACAGTGTCAGTGGTGTCCCCCCCCCAGTTTAAAGTTCATGGCAGGCTTAATCCATGCATATTTCCTTTCAACTGGGGGTGAAAGTTTGAGCCAGATGGCTGTTTGTTGTTTGTTACTACAAAATGCATGAGTTTATGTTGTAAGTATGTAAGGCATATTTTAACAAATATCCATTTTGAGTGTTTTGAAATACTGCATTTGATCTTTCATTTATAATTTTGATCATGTTTCCATAAAGGGAAAAATGCTATAAACTTGTCCACACGATTTTTGCTTTGGAAATGCACTGAAAATGTTTGCTCTAGGATCATTCCACCCTGGTAAAAGGATATACAAAAACATTATTAAAACCACATAATTTATATGATGCTAATATCCATTATAAGTCTATTGATGCTCAGGCTTAAGAATGATGGGACAACGAAAATGTATAGTGTTACCAGAATCAGATTCTAAAATTAACTGTATGAGTGCCTAAAAATACAAACTACAATTACAACTGAATTGAACGGGAAATTAGTTACTGGCTGGCTGATTGAAATGATGACATATCATGTAAATCAGACTTTCTTTGAAGGTGAAATTAGGTGTCAACACCTGACTAGAAAACCCTGAGAAGAGACCTTAGTATAATTAGTTTCTGGGTTAATTGCTTGAATCTGTTGCAAATGTTTCTCTTTCTTGCAGGTTCAATATGAATTTAATTATAGTAGTAATGAATATTCAAATGGGCTGTAAAAACGCATCAAAGAACTTTCAGTCTCCTGTTTTTGAAAAAGACACAAACAAGTGTCATGCATTAAAGGAAATCTTCTCCTTCTCTCCAGAAATATCTGAAATCTAATCAAGCGCAACTTGTCATAGCAGTGATGCTGGCTGTGACCCCCAACGCGCATAATGTCTTTGAAGAGTTTGGAAAAATGGATGTCTGGGGGATTAGAAATTAGCTTTTTATATTGTGCACTATCCTAAGGGGATGTGGTGAAAATCCTGTTTTTCCAGAATATATATATATATATATATATATATATATATATATATATATATATATATATATATATATATATATATATATATAAGAAGCATATGTCCACGACTTTGACAGCAAAGAGTATATACAGGTAACTGCAGGTTAAAATTTCTTACATTAATATATGAAAGGAGCATGATTTTTTTATGCAAGCTTAAATGTAATGTAAATGTTAATGAGATATAAGCTCTATTAAAATAGCTGAGTCCTATTATTGTTGAAATATTATATTAGTGTCATCTGGCAAGAAAAAAAGGCATCTTCAGTCACTACATACCCAGCAACTCAACAACGTCCTCTGAAATAGCACTTGGTAACAAAAACTTGAAGCTTCAGATGACATACCATGAGAAAGACCTGTGAGTAAATAACTGTCTAGTGCACAAGACGATTAGCTTTCACAAAAATTAAGTTGTTTGTTCATTCTGTAATGTAAGTGTTTGCTGTGTGTCACAGGATCAACTTCTTGGGAACTTCCCTGCTTGACTTAATCTACAACATTAGTTTGACATATTTATTATATTTCCTCAGAAAATTACAACTCGTGTTATTTCACTTGAAAATGCTGTAAACCTTTTTAATGACAGTTTTCTTTTCAAAATTGTTAAATTGGAATTTAAGCCTAGACAAACTTATTTGATCTAACTGTATACTGCATCGGCAAATGAAACATCTTAAGCACTCCACAAATACTAAATGCTTGTAGAGTGTGGATAATAAAATTAGATTAGATAAATTAGATCTTGAAATTGGAGTGAGTTGCACCCGGTTTCTGGTGATTAATTAATGATCATTAGTGTGCATTTTGACCACAATAAAATCTCTTGAGCTCAGATCTTTTGATTATTGCTGGTTGAAGCATTTGAATGGGTTGAAATTATGCCAATGTGTAAAGATATTAGCAATGATGTGAGAGCAAAGTCTGTTATTTCAGCAGTAAAGGAGCTTTTTCACAAATTATTCGGATGGTTCGTCAGAAAATTAGGCTGAAGTGCTCAAAGAAACTAGAAGACTTATGGGGTTATGTTTCTACAGCTTATCGATACACACTGTCACTGGTGTTAGTGCTGTCTGTGTGTTGATGGTTCTGACCTTTCAGGGGATTCTGAAGCAAAAATGAAGGAAGCTGTGGCTTATAGTGTTACAGCACCTAAAATCTTCTAATTGACACTTTAAGCAATCCCTATTCAGAATAAAATGAGTATAGCTCTCATCAGAAATAGGAAACTGACCAATAAAATTATACAGTAAAACCTTATACATGTCACCTTTAATCAGTTTATTTCAGATTAGTGAGGAACAGCCATAGGAATCTGAACAAAATATATATTTACAAGTTGTTATCAGTGACCGAGTTAATAAGCATGTACGTAAAAAGCTCATTGTTTTCAACAGGTCACTATCAGGTTTAGCATAAATTAATGCATGGACATGTCAGCTATCAGAAGAAAAGCCAATGAGGTGTCTTAAAAATGCAGTACCCCTGATGGTTGCTAGGAGCATTTTACAGTAGATTCTAAATCAAAAGATATCAACTTCTCAGGTGAGAATTTGAGATGTAAGTAAAAAAAAAGAGACAATAATCTTAATTTGCTCAATGTGCAGTAATTTTCATTGCTTAATTATTGAATAATATTTATGAGGCCTAAAGCTTACCAAGTTTTATGCTATCAAAATCCGAATCTGAAATCTGGGTTTGCATTGTTTCTGTATCTCTTCCCAAACCAGATAAATTGTGGCCTACACACCACAACCTAATCTCAAGGTAGGTGTTGGCCAATCCATTGGAGGAATGCACACACAAACAATAATTTTGGCTAGTCTTTGGTTGGTAAAGCCATGCAGTTGCAATGCATTCAGCCTCAGGGCACTAATAGTGTATATAAACTCACAGAATGCTTGAATGTGACTTCTAGTGTATGTAAAAGTGTTTTGAGTGGTGGTTTTTTTTTTCTACCATTCTAAGCATTTCAATAACAAATGTGTTGTCAGTGACTGACTCTCCTGAATATCATTCACAGTTAGAAAGTTTATATTTTAATATTACATTGGAAGACTATTTAATATTTCATTGCAAGACAGATGTTTGTACTTTTTTGTACTTTTCCTGCTAAGAGAGCTCTCAGTGTGTGCAGTGTTTTCAGTGAACAGTCTGGGAATTTATCTTGTGGGATTTTAGATCTAAAGATTCATTGAAGGCCCTACACATGACCAAAATCCCTGATTCCCGATAAGTCTCCTGATTCCCTCTGACATCTGCCACTGCAAACGAGAGGGGGATCACATTTTAAAACATGAACTTGATTTGAGGAACAAGTAGATTTTTAAATCTAATGTCAATCAGATACTAAATATGTAATGAACCGAAAGCTGGACCCAAGATTCACCACAACAGGTCAGTGACGTTCTTAAAAGTTTATTATCAAACTGCCGAGGCGGGCGTCGGCTCTCGCGGTTCGCGCTCACTGGCTGGAACGTCCTGGAGGCAAAGGCACAGGATTAGACTCAGTAGTAAAGTGAGCGGAGAGACTTTGCTGAGAACTGACCTTATACTAAGGAGAGCCGGGCAGAACAGATGTGCTGCCACGAGAGTCGATCCGTCCGCAGGCGAGACTGAAGCCGTTGAGCGGCTGAGGAATAAGTCAGTCAGACTAGGGGCTTTCCAGAGGTCGTTTGTCGCGAGGCAATCCAGGTCCAGTAACGGGGAATCCAGCAATCCAGGCGAGGTACACGGGGAAAATCCAAGTGGGGGGACCAGGTCCAAATCCAAAATTCGATACACTAGGAGGCAGTCCAAGGGTAAGGGTTCCAGGAGACAGGGGACCAGGCAGGCAGACACAGGCTAGGAAAAGGCAGGCTCAAAAACACTGGTTACAGGTCAGGGTCAGGTGCTGGGACAGACAGGAAGATACAACGCTGGAAAGTTACTCACACAAGGCTCGAAAACGATCTGGCACTGGAGACTGACGAGGACAGAGCTCTTATGCAGGTGGAGACAGGTGAAACCAGTAGAGGTTGATTGCAACGGGTGGAGACTGGAAAGGGGAATTAACTGAACAGAATAAGCTCCAGTGCCAGAATCATCACAGAGCCCCCCCCTCAAGGGCGGATTCCAGACGCCCTAGGTTGGTCTGGGTGGGCTCTATGGAAATCCCTGATGAGGGACTTGTCCAGGATGTGGCGAGAGGGAACCCACTGCCGTTCCTCCGGGCCATAGCCCTCCCAGTCAATGAGATATTGCGTGCCCCTGCCCCACTTACGGGACTTTAAAATCCTTCTCACCGTGTAGGCAGGAGAGCCATCAACGAGCCGGGTGGGTGGTGGGGGCGCGGAGGCGGGAGCCAGACTTGAGGTTCTAACCGGCTTGACTCGAGAAACATGGAAGGTAGGATGGAGGTAGTGTGAAAATGGCATTTCTCTGCTTTGACATAGAGCTGGTTCTGTAGGAGGCGGAGTAGAACAGAACGAACATGTTGCTTGTGAAGGGTGAGGTTCTCAGAGTAAATGAGGATGTCATCCAGATAGACAAAGACAAAATGGCCTATCATGTCTCTGAGAACCTCGTTAACCAAGTTTTGGAAGACGGCTGGGGCGTTGGTGAGACCAAAAGGCATGACAAGATACTCGTAATGCCCAGTCGGAGTGTTAAAAGCAGTCTTCCACTCGTCACCCTCCTTAATGCGGACAAGGTGATAGGCGTTTCTCAGGTCCAGTTTAGTGAACACCTTGGCTCGCTGAACCTGATCGAATGCCGTGTTCATGAGGGGGATAGGATATCGGTTTTTAACCGAGATATTGTTGAGACCCCTATAATCTATACAAGGGCGGAGAGAACCATCCTTCTTCCCGACAAAGAAAAAACCTGCGCCTGCGGGTGAGGAGGAGGGGCGAATAATGCCTGCTCTTAGGGAGTCAGAAATATATTCTTGCATAGCTCGGGACTCAGGAGCGGATAGGGAATAGAGACGGCCTCTGGGTGGAGTGGTCCCAGGCAACAGATCGACTGCGCAGTCATAGGGACGGTGAGGAGGGAGGCTCGTGGCTTTGGCCTTGTTAAAAACCTCCCTTAGGTCATGGTATTCACAGGGAACCTTGGATAGGTCTGGATAGAGCTCCTCCATCTTACCCTCTGACGAGTGGGGCGGCTGAGCCGACAACAAACAGGACTCCGAGCAGGATGAGGCCCAACCCGTCACCTCCCCTCTTCTCCAGTCAATTTGAGGATTATGCCTTCTGAGCCATGTGGCTCCCAGGATTACAGGGACCTGTGGAGAGTCAATAATCATAAATGTCAACCTCTCGACATGATTACCCCCCATCTGGAGCTCCAATGGTTCAGTGATGAGACGGGACTGGTTGAGCTCGTGGCCGTCCAAGGCAAGAACACTGTGAGGAGAAGGACCAGGATGTAGTTTAAGGTTATGCTTCAGGGCAAAAGCCTTGTCCATGAATTCCGTATCTGCACCTGAATCGACAAAAACTGAGATACTGTGGGATTTAACTGAAGTGGATAAAGTAGCGGGCAGCAACAGGTCTGGGGGGACAGAAAGTTTGGTACGACTCAGTAGGAAACTCCCTCTCCCTAACTGAGCCTTTATCGGACAGGTGCGAACGCGGTGACTGTCTCCACCGCAGTAAAAACAGAGCCCTTGCTGACGTCTGCGTTGTCGCTCGTCCTCTGTTAGAGCTGTCCTCCCTAGTTGCATTGGCTCGGAGGCTGTTGGAGCCCTGGGGGGTGAACGTGCAACAGGGATCCCAGGTGGAGCAGAACGAGTTGAGCGGCGTTCCCGTCGCCGCTCCATGAGCCGGAGATCTATCCGGGAGACCAAACCCTCTAATTGTTTTAAAGACCTTGGGTAGTCCCGTGTGGCGAGCTCATCCTTGACTTTATCGTTTAACCCGGAAAAAAAAACATCCATCAGAGCAGGCTCGTTCCAAAAGCTCTCTGCAGATAACAGATGAAACTCAATAATATACTCTGAAACCGACCTCTCCCCCTGTTTGAGGGAAAGGAGCCCCCTAGAGGACTCTCGACAGGGTAACAACGGGCTGAAAATTCTAATGAGCTCACGGGAGAAGCCATAATATGAGTGGCAGATGGAGGAATCATTTTGCCACTCGGAAGTTCCCCAAAGTCTAGCCCTACCGCCCAGCAGGGAAATAACATAGGCTACCTTTGCACGGTCAGTGGGGAAAGAAGAAGGCTGCAGCTCAAAAAGAATTTCGCACTGAGTGAGGAAGGCACGACAATGGTTAGGATCGCCTCTAAACAGTTCGGGAGGGGTGAGACACGGCTCATGTAGTGAGGACGTCACCGGAAGTGACGTGGCAACGGCAGGCGATGTTTGCGGAAGAGCCGGAGCTGGAGCCGCTTGGCCGCGGAGATGAGAAAATATCTCGGCGACAACCGTTTTTAATTGACAGATGGACCTCTCCACGCCTGCCCGCCACTGACCGTTGGGTGATGGATCCATTAAAATGGCCAGATCGTTATGTAATGAACCGAAAGCTGGACCCAAGATTCACCACAACAGGTCAGTGACGTTCTTAAAAGTTTATTATCAAACTGCCGAGGCGGGCGTCGGCTCTCACGGTTCGCGCTCACTGGCTGGAACGTCCTGGAGGCAAAGGCACAGGATTAGACTCAGTAGTAAAGTGAGCGGAGAGACTTTGCTGAGAACTGACCTTATACTAAGGAGAGCCGGGCAGAACAGATGTGCTGCCACGAGAGTCGATCCGTCCGCAGGCGAGACTGAAGCCGTTGAGCGGCTGAGGAATAAGTCAGTCAGACTAGGGGCTTTCCAGAGGTCGTTTGTCGCGAGGCAATCCAGGTCCAGTAACGGGGAATCCAGCAATCCAGGCGAGGTACACGGGGAAAATCCAAGTGGGGGGACCAGGTCCAAATCCAAAATTCGATACACTAGGAGGCAGTCCAAGGGTAAGGGTTCCAGGAGACAGGGGACCAGGCAGGCAGACACAGGCTAGGAAAAGGCAGGCTCAAAAACACTGGTTACAGGTCAGGGTCAGGTGCTGGGACAGACAGGAAGATACAACGCTGGAAAGTTACTCACACAAGGCTCGAAAACGATCTGGCACTGGAGACTGACGAGGACAGAGCTCTTATGCAGGTGGAGACAGGTGAAACCAGTAGAGGTTGATTGCAACGGGTGGAGACTGGAAAGGGGAATTAACTGAACAGAATAAGCTCCAGTGCCAGAATCATCACAGAGCCCCCCCCTCAAGGGCGGATTCCAGACGCCCTAGGTTGGTCTGGGTGGGCTCTATGGAAATCCCTGATGAGGGACTTGTCCAGGATGTGGCGAGAGGGAACCCACTGCCGTTCCTCCGGGCCATAGCCCTCCCAGTCAATGAGATATTGCGTGCCCCTGCCCCACTTACGGGACTTTAAAATCCTTCTCACCGTGTAGGCAGGAGAGCCATCAACGAGCCGGGTGGGTGGTGGGGGCGCGGAGGCGGGAGCCAGACTTGAGGTTCTAACCGGCTTGACTCGAGAAACATGGAAGGTAGGATGGAGGTAGTGTGAAAATGGCATTTCTCTGCTTTGACATAGAGCTGGTTCTGTAGGAGGCGGAGTAGAACAGAACGAACATGTTGCTTGTGAAGGGTGAGGTTCTCAGAGTAAATGAGGATGTCATCCAGATAGACAAAGACAAAATGGCCTATCATGTCTCTGAGAACCTCGTTAACCAAGTTTTGGAAGACGGCTGGGGCGTTGGTGAGACCAAAAGGCATGACAAGATACTCGTAATGCCCAGTCGGAGTGTTAAAAGCAGTCTTCCACTCGTCACCCTCCTTAATGCGGACAAGGTGATAGGCGTTTCTCAGGTCCAGTTTAGTGAACACCTTGGCTCGCTGAACCTGATCGAATGCCGTGTTCATGAGGGGGATAGGATATCGGTTTTTAACCGAGATATTGTTGAGACCCCTATAATCTATACAAGGGCGGAGAGAACCATCCTTCTTCCCGACAAAGAAAAAACCTGCGCCTGCGGGTGAGGAGGAGGGGCGAATAATGCCTGCTCTTAGGGAGTCAGAAATATATTCTTGCATAGCTCGGGACTCAGGAGCGGATAGGGAATAGAGACGGCCTCTGGGTGGAGTGGTCCCAGGCAACAGATCGACTGCGCAGTCATAGGGACGGTGAGGAGGGAGGCTCGTGGCTTTGGCCTTGTTAAAAACCTCCCTTAGGTCATGGTATTCACAGGGAACCTTGGATAGGTCTGGATAGAGCTCCTCCATCTTACCCTCTGACGAGTGGGGCGGCTGAGCCGACAACAAACAGGACTCCGAGCAGGATGAGGCCCAACCCGTCACCTCCCCTCTTCTCCAGTCAATTTGAGGATTATGCCTTCTGAGCCATGTGGCTCCCAGGATTACAGGGACCTGTGGAGAGTCAATAATCATAAATGTCAACCTCTCGACATGATTACCCCCCATCTGGAGCTCCAATGGTTCAGTGATGAGACGGGACTGGTTGAGCTCGTGGCCGTCCAAGGCAAGAACACTGTGAGGAGAAGGACCAGGATGTAGTTTAAGGTTATGCTTCAGGGCAAAAGCCTTGTCCATGAATTCCGTATCTGCACCTGAATCGACAAAAACTGAGATACTGTGGGATTTAACTGAAGTGGATAAAGTAGCGGGCAGCAACAGGTCTGGGGGGACAGAAAGTTTGGTACGACTCAGTAGGAAACTCCCTCTCCCTAACTGAGCCTTTATCGGACAGGTGCGAACGCGGTGACTGTCTCCACCGCAGTAAAAACAGAGCCCTTGCTGACGTCTGCGTTGTCGCTCGTCCTCTGTTAGAGCTGTCCTCCCTAGTTGCATTGGCTCGGAGGCTGTTGGAGCCCTGGGGGGTGAACGTGCAACAGGGATCCCAGGTGGAGCAGAACGAGTTGAGCGGCGTTCCCGTCGCCGCTCCATGAGCCGGAGATCTATCCGGGAGACCAAACCCTCTAATTGTTTTAAAGACCTTGGGTAGTCCCGTGTGGCGAGCTCATCCTTGACTTTATCGTTTAACCCGGAAAAAAAAACATCCATCAGAGCAGGCTCGTTCCAAAAGCTCTCTGCAGATAACAGATGAAACTCAATAATATACTCTGAAACCGACCTCTCCCCCTGTTTGAGGGAAAGGAGCCCCCTAGAGGACTCTCGACAGGGTAACAACGGGCTGAAAATTCTAATGAGCTCACGGGAGAAGCCATAATATGAGTGGCAGATGGAGGAATCATTTTGCCACTCGGAAGTTCCCCAAAGTCTAGCCCTACCGCCCAGCAGGGAAATAACATAGGCTACCTTTGCACGGTCAGTGGGGAAAGAAGAAGGCTGCAGCTCAAAAAGAATTTCGCACTGAGTGAGGAAGGCACGACAATGGTTAGGATCGCCTCTAAACAGTTCGGGAGGGGTGAGACACGGCTCATGTAGTGAGGACGTCACCGGAAGTGACGTGGCAACGGCAGGCGATGTTTGCGGAAGAGCCGGAGCTGGAGCCGCTTGGCCGCGGAGATGAGAAAATATCTCGGCGACAACCGTTTTTAATTGACAGATGGACCTCTCCACGCCTGCCCGCCACTGACCGTTGGGTGATGGATCCATTAAAATGGCCAGATCGTTATGTAATGAACCGAAAGCTGGACCCAAGATTCACCACAACAGGTCAGTGACGTTCTTAAAAGTTTATTATCAAACTGCCGAGGCGGGCGTCGGCTCTCGCGGTTCGCGCTCACTGGCTGGAACGTCCTGGAGGCAAAGGCACAGGATTAGACTCAGTAGTAAAGTGAGCGGAGAGACTTTGCTGAGAACTGACCTTATACTAAGGAGAGCCGGGCAGAACAGATGTGCTGCCACGAGAGTCGATCCGTCCGCAGGCGAGACTGAAGCCGTTGAGCGGCTGAGGAATAAGTCAGTCAGACTAGGGGCTTTCCAGAGGTCGTTTGTCGCGAGGCAATCCAGGTCCAGTAACGGGGAATCCAGCAATCCAGGCGAGGTACACGGGGAAAATCCAAGTGGGGGGACCAGGTCCAAATCCAAAATTCGATACACTAGGAGGCAGTCCAAGGGTAAGGGTTCCAGGAGACAGGGGACCAGGCAGGCAGACACAGGCTAGGAAAAGGCAGGCTCAAAAACACTGGTTACAGGTCAGGGTCAGGTGCTGGGACAGACAGGAAGATACAACGCTGGAAAGTTACTCACACAAGGCTCGAAAACGATCTGGCACTGGAGACTGACGAGGACAGAGCTCTTATGCAGGTGGAGACAGGTGAAACCAGTAGAGGTTGATTGCAACGGGTGGAGACTGGAAAGGGGAATTAACTGAACAGAATAAGCTCCAGTGCCAGAATCATCACAATTCAGAGAGAAGTTTACATTTTGAATATGCTCACTCAGATTAGATCTTTAACCTTTTTATCCATAAAATTAAAGGGTGTGTGTGTGGGGGGGGTTGTCTTGGAAAAATTAAACAACAAAAATATTAAGTAAAGCCTGAAAATGGCATTCATTTCTCATTTCTTGCATTCTAAAACCACTTTTCTAGCAAAGGTAGCTTTAGAAATTCTAGCATAAAGCCTTTTATGCTAGAATTCTTCTTTAAACTGTCACACCTGCAGCATCCATCATCAGGGAAACAAAATATAACCAGGTAAAGCTGAGTTTAAAATACAAAGAAATCGATAAATTCACGTTTTCTTTTTTCAGGCACTTTACTGTTCAGTCAATTAAGGAATGCCAGGAATGTTGTTTTTACCAAAACCAAGAATGAAAATACAAGCAGTTCTTATAACTTGTTTGAATTTGACAGTTTTAAAAGGAGTTTAAGTTCACTTGTGCGGGACAAAATTAGGTGCAAAATGAAGAAAGTTTTACTCTCCACTGTGACAACAATACACAGTTCTCAAGTGACAACAAAACTGAATAAAGCCATTCAGCTTGATCCTCCCATTTTCTATGATATATGTCATGTTTCCGGCTCAGCTGTCTGCACTCTCCCACACTTTCCCATGGCTCCACAGTTATTAAGAAGATTCCACAAACCTGCTATCTCTGCCACTGCAGCCAGACCGCCTACGTCTGTATTTGCTCCTAAAAAAACGACAATTTGGCGGCAGAATATTTGAAAGCCTAGAGTGAGTAGATATCCAGTGCTCCTTGCCTGCCTTACTTGATTCTGGCCTTGTTCTCGTTTTTTTGGATTTTCTTGTCTCACATTGCCTCTGTTGGATTCCTTCTCGGCTTCTGCTTTTCTAGACATTGACCTAGGGCACGGGAAAATGTGCGGTGCTCACTCAGGGCAACTCTGACCCATGCGTATGCTCATTTTGGAGACAGGGGAAATTGGCAAAGCAGATGGAAAAGTGGTGAATTGCAGCCAGACTGCATGATGATTCCTCTCAGACATTCAATTTTACTCGATATCATCAGACTTTAATCATGGATCAACTTTATCATAAGCATTCAAAACCGCAGTGTTACTCATGCTTGTGCTGGTGAGCCACAGCTATAAATAAGGACCTTTCAAATAAATAAAAAATGGCTATAAGCCATCTTAAATCTTAAATAAACATCCACACAACATTTTATCGGGGTGTTCTACCACCATATTCCTCTCCCCGATGATCACCAGGGTGATGTGTACCATAGATTAACAGATAAATTGTGACAATGTGTGCAGAAATTACTTTAACTGCTGTGAACGGTCAAATACGCTCATGTGTATTGCTGCGAAGTGGATGCTTTGGCACTGCTGGAAGACCTCGCAAATAGGAGGATTAGGAGGGATGGGGGTTTCAGGAATCAAATATTTCCTGGCCAATGATGATGACAGGCCTATATGTCGCTTTAAGCTTGATGCATCGGCGAGGTCCGTCAGGCCATATTACGTCAGTTTGGCTACCAAACTGACGTAATATGCCAAAAGTTTCTGCCCCGCACACCTAGGAAAATTCCTAACTTTTCCTTACCCGGAAAAGATGGTGGACAAGCAAGCGCTCCTTCTGTTGGAGGTTCATAAATATAGACATCTTTATCAGTCGGCCCATAAAAATCACCATCATCAACAAATTGTTAACAATTCCTGAAAAGTAATCGTTGTCACTATTAGGAGAACGTAAGAGGCTTAAACGTTGGAAACCTGTGTTTTCTACTTGTACATGTAGTGGGGTGTAGTAAGCTTGGCATAGGAGAGCAACACTACCCTCTAGAGTCTAGTAGAATAGTGCTACTTCGGAGGAAAGCCTCCCGGAGCATAAATGCTGCAGACATTGTGTACGCACGTCTCATTTCTGCGCTGAACGTACATGCGTCAAGTATAAAGGAACTTTTAGACTCCAAGGATTACATTCAGCTATAACTTACAGCGGACAGTGGCTACATCCTCGCACCCCCCACGTACTGGGTCCTAACCCAGATTTCAGAGAAGGTTTGCGTTAATACTATTTCATGGGGAGTGACATGTGTTCTACTGGGGCTTCCGTACTCAGGAAGTACGGGTGAGCATGTGTTGTAAACAGAAATAATAGGAGGGTTCTCCCAGCCAGTTTGATCATAATCCCCGTCTCTGTAGTCCCGACAGAAGGTCTTGTTTTCATGACATGGTGTCGGAAGTGGCTGACAGGACACCTACTGAGTGAGATATGGCAAAGTTTGGACTGCCTGAACAGTTTGACTTCACCTGCCCTGCAGAATGGCTGATGCGGCGCCACTGTTTGACTGCTTCAGAGTGGCTTCGTAGTTGGACAGAGGGAACGGGGAAGTACATGTAAACATGCTTCTGTACGCTATCGGCAGGGAGGTGGAAGCTATTTACGACTCTTTTGTGTACAAAGGGGCTAAGGAAGGAGAGGAGGATGGCGAAAATGCAGAGACCCATCCTGAGCTAGACTACATGACAGCAATGGCGAAATTTAGCGACCACTTTGTGCCCAGAAGGAATGTTATCCACGACAGAGCTTGCTTTCACAAGAGGGTGCAGAAAGTTGGGGAATCAACTGAAGCTTTTGTTAGGAGCCTGTACAACCTGGCACAATAATGTGAATTCGGAGGGACCAAAGACAAACAAATCAGAGAAAGAATTGTGATTGGCATTTAGGACCATGATGTTTCCCAAAAGTTACAGATTGACCTGGAGATCACGCCCGAAAGAACTATTCAAACATCATGCCAGAGTGAGCAAATCAAGCTGCAGAGCTCAAGTCTACGCGCGGATCTAGCTGCCGACAGCCTTGCCCAGCTAAAAACAAAAAGTGCAGAAAATGCAACAAAATGGGACATTTTAAAGTAGTCTGTAAAACAAGAATGCTAAAGGAGGTGACTATGGGTGCCGGCAACTCAGCAGATGGCGATGACATGTTTTTCCTTGGAGCAGTAACCGTGACAAAGCCAGCCATAATCGAGCAGCCAGATTCAGAAAATGAATGGCTGGTTGAGTTACCAGTAAATGGAAGCAATATCAAGTAATATCAAGTTTATTGTTGCAGCTTAAATGTTGTTCTGAGGACCATTAAGAACAGTGGGTTGAAGCTGAACAAAGCAAAATGTAGTTTCAGCAAAGGTTCAATACTTTCAGGTTCGATACTTTGGTCACATTGTCAGTGCTAAGGCAAGGCAAGGCAAGGCAAATTTATTTGTATAGCACAATTCAATAAAGAGACAATGCAAAGTGCTTTACATGATTAAAATATAGGAAAATAAAACAGAATAAAAGCAAGTAGGAATAAAATGGAGAACCAAAAATAGAACATTAAAAACAGTTGGACTAAAAAAGTTGAACTAATGATGTTTCGGTAGAACTGTTTAACTAGAACAGTCGTAGGCAATCCTAAACAAATGTGTTTTTAATCTTGATTTAAAGGAACTCAGGCTTTCCGCACTTTTACAGTTTTCTGGAAGTTTGTTCCAGATAAGTGGAGCATAGGAACTAAATGCTGCTTTTCCGTGTTTGGTTCTGGTTATAGGTATGCAGAGCAGGCTGGAGCCAGAAGACCTTAGTGGTCTGGAGGGTTGATACACTGATAACAAGTCTGTGATGTATTTAGGTGCTAAGCCATTCAGGGATTTATAGACTAACAAAAGGATTTTAAAGTCTATTCTCTGAGATACAGGGAGCCAGTGTAAGGACTTTAGAACTGGGGTTATGTGTTCTACTTTCTTAGTCTTAGTGAGGACGCGGGCAGCAGTGTTCTGGATCAGCTGCAGCTGTCTGATCCACTTTTTAGGCAGACCTGTGAAAACACCGTTGCAGTAATCAATTCGACTAAAAATAAACGCATGGATTCGTTTTTTCCAGATCCTGCTGAGACATTAGTCCTTTAACCCTGGAAATATTTTTCAGGTGATAAAAGGCCGACCTTGTAATTGTCTTTAGATGCTTTTGGAGGTTCAGGTCTGAGTCCATCACTACACCCAGGTTTCGGGCCTGATCAGTGGTTCCTAGCTGAAGCGACTGAAGCTGTGTGCTAACCTTTGATCTCTCCTCTATTGGTCCAAATATTATTACTTCTGTTTGGTTTTTATTCAATTGAAGAAAATTTTGGCACATCCAGGCATTGATTTCTTCTAGGCATTTACTCAGTGCTTGAACTGGTTCATAGTCACCTGGTGACATGGTGATGTAGAGCTGTGTGTCGTCTGCATAGTTATGGTAGCTGAGGTTGTTGTTTTTTATGATCTGAGCTAGAGGGAGCATGTAGATATTGAAGAGGAGAGGACCCAGGATGGACCCTTGGGGAACCCCGCATGTGATTTTAGTCATCTCTGATGTAAAATTACCTACTGATACAAAAAATTCCCTGTCCTTTAAGTAGGATTTAAACCAGTTGAGTGCTGTACCAGAGAGGCCGACCCAGTTCTCCAGGCTTCTAACAGAATGGAGTGATCAACAGTATCAAATGCTGCACTGAGATCCAATAGTACCAGCACTGTGGATCTTCCACAGTCAGTATTTATATTGATGTCATTAAACACCTTGATAAGGGCGGTCTCTGTACTTTGGTGAGCACGGAAACCTGACTGGAAAACGTCAAAGCGGCTGGTGCTGGTGGCATAACGGAGCTGTGTTGTGGAGAAACTGGAGACATCTGCTGGCCACTCCACAGCCACTGGATCCACCCAGTGTCCTGCAGAGGCAGTCAGCCAGATCTTCGGAGGAGACAACCAGCAACTCTGTACCCGGGGTCAGCTCAGATGGAATCCTGGTACAGGGACAATCCAGACCAGTGGCTGACTGCTCCACTCCAGGCGAAGAGTTACAGGCAGTGTCCGAAATTAACTTTGTTATTCACCGGCCAAGTTGGCCGGTAAATGTAAAAATCAACCGGCCAGGCATATTTTTTACCGGCCAAAATATTAATCCTGACCAGACCTCAACTTTTATAAAAATTAAGAGTGAGATTATGTTAATTTTGGGGGGCGTGGCTGACTGGACCCTGGAAGAGAAATCTTTGTTTCCTGACTTAAAAAAAAGAAAATATTGTAGTTGATTATAAAAGACACAATATGAATTATCAGATTCACATCCAGGCGATAAAAAAACACTACAGATTATCATTATTCTATCCATGTTGGTCTTATTTGTGAATGAGGCAGAGTTTCATCAAGCCTGTACGGTCAGTGGGGGTTCTAGACCAAATTTAGCAGGGGGGCCAGGGTGGGGCCAGTGTTTTTTCACAGGGGCACAGAACAAAAGATTGTTGGGGGGGGGGGGACTTAACAGGTCAACATTTCATCGTTTAAAATATTAAGTAAGCCAAAGAGCCAATTGTGGCTCTGGAACTGCAGGTTGCAGACCCCTGATCTTTTCTCAATACAGCGGGAGCTTCACGTTATCTTTGTCAGCATTTATCATCCTAAGAAATTTAACATCATGTTTTTAGTACAGGGGCCATAACAGGGGCCAGGAACAGTTCTACAGGCCCCTGTTGGCCCCTGTCCAGAACCGCCCCTGTGTACGGTTCAAAATTTTCCCCTCACCTGCAACACTTAAAGCATTCAGGGTTCACGCTGCGTCTTTACGCTGATCTAGCTACTGGATTTTACCCTCGTGCGCTGCGCCCCCAATGTTACAGGTTACATGTGACGTAATTTTGCGCACCTGAATTCAAGCGCAAGGCACCACGCCCACCGAAGCACCGCTGGTTCTGTGTCGTTAAAAACAAAACAGCATGAAAAACAGTTACTGACTCTCCTACTGACTTTAATTGGGACATTTTGATACGAGTGTAAGGACATTAAACGAGGCGATTCACGTTTTGAAGGCTGGCCGCTGATAAAAGCAGCTTGCTCCGAGAGGTCGCAGTAAGAGCGGTGAAGCACAGAACCGCAGCGCAGGTAGTTAAAAAAATCAGAATAAATAAGAACAAAACTTATAAACAGACTAATTGGCGTTTTAGACTGTATCTGGTTAGGAGATCTGTTTTCTGATCCAGCGTGCAGCCATGACTGGTTCTGAATGTGAAAGAAGCTGAACCAGGACCGCAGAAGGCGTTTTTAGACTGAGCTCTGGATGGACAGAGCTGTGAATGGATCATATGGGTTTCGTTATTTTTATGTTATTTTTATTTTATTTGGTACAAACATTTACTCGCCATGTGGCAGCTAGCCCTCTGAAATTCACTCGCCAAACGGGAAATTTACTCGCATTTGGCGACTGGCGAGTGTTAATTTCGGACCCTGGTTACAGGTTACGTCCAGGGGTTGAGTGGTCCCCTGGACGTAACCTGAGTTCCCCTCAGATATAGGGACAATTAGTCATTTAAAGTTCTCTATTCTACATACATGTTAGCCCACTAAAACATTCAGGTGTTAGACCCTCATGTTCAGAACTGTATTCATAATAATCATTCAATGCTGGGTTAACATGAAAGGTTTCATGCATGTTATATGTTACTTTTCTGAGTGTGATAGGGTTATGTTTAATAACCCCTTACTATCCTTTAAAGAAAACCACACAAACACAAGTTTAGGCTGTCCTGCAGGATAGGGCAGAGGGGCCAGGAGCGGAGGACCTGCTCCATCACAGTCTTGGCTCATCTGTGCTGAACCACCTCTTTTTCTCTGCCTTTAATATCAAACTTCAAAAGAGGGACAGGAGAGGTCAAGAGTTTACAACATGGGGGTTGCCACACAAAGAGATGTAAGATTAACATACACAGCTGGATATAGGCAAGACATTCCTTGTCTGGGAGAAGCATCTATTCTTCCTGTGTGAAGTTAAAACAATAGAACATTTATGCAAGCCAGCTCTTTAAACAGACTAAATGCCTGTAACTTGATAAATAGAAAATGATTGAGGGCAGAGTAATCCTTACATTGCCCAGCCACTTGGGCCAGTTCTTCCGGGGATCTCCAAGACGTTCCCAGGCCAGCGAGAAACAGTCCCTCCAGCTTGTCCTGGGTCTTCCTCTGGGTCTCCTCCCGGTGGGACGTACCTGGAACACCTTACCGGAGAGCCATTCACGCTGGCTCCTCTCATGGTGGAGAAGCAGGGCTCTGCTCTGAGTCCCACCGGGATCATCAAGCTTCTCACCCTATCTCTAAGGGAGAGCCTAGACACCATGTTGAGAAACAAGTAATTTCGACTGCCTGTACCTGTGATCTCACTCGTTCAGTCACCACCCAGAGCTGATGACCATAGATGAGGGTGGGAACGTAGATCGACCGGCAAATCAAGAGCTTCACCTTTTGACTCAGCTCTCTCTTCACCACGACAGACCGGTACAGTGCCTGCTTCACTGCAGACGCAGCACCTAAGTAGGTGATCAGAGAAAATTGGTCTTCTTCCCAGGATGACTTTTCTAAACAGGAGATGACATTGTCTCCCACAACATGGTTTTTGTTGTATTTGTCAATCTACTAGTTTGTGGCCCAAGTATAAGACATTTCATCAAGACATTTCCTCTCATTGCAAGTGATTAACTGTGAGAATAGCTGACGAATAGAAAATGCAAAAGAAAATGCAGGAATTGAGCAAAAAACAAAAAAAAACAAAAGTAAGAGCTTGAACCAAAGCAGAAACATTAACATAATGATCAGTTTCTAATGTAAATAGGACTTTGAAATGAAATGCTCTAAAATTGCTGAAAAAGTTAACTCTATTGACTCATGACTGTAACCTAGATTGCAATTTCTGAATGTAATCAGCCAGGCTTTCTGACATTTGCTAGGTTTCTGAAATTACACAAATAAAAAAGCAACTAAACCCCTTTTTCACAACCCAAGTCAGTTACAATTAAAGCATTCTCTCATAGAAACATTTTATATTCAGATCCTGACAAATTATTGACATGTTCCAAGCATTCTTTTTATATCAAACTCCATTCAAAAGATGCTAATTTGCTTTCATTACACTGCAGTAATTTCATCCCTAATTGTCTCTGATGACTGCAGTTGATCTACATTATTATTTTATCAACACATCAGTGCAGACAAATGCAGTACATCTGTGTTCCTGAGCAGGGGAGAAGTCAGGCAGGCGGGCAACCTGTTCATCATTCATTCTGTTTCAAAGTTCATGTCTCTGCCTCTCTCTCATGTTCTCTGTCTCACATGCACACACACTTTACTTCTGCTTGGCTGCCATCAGGCAGGCTTTTTCCCCAGTTGTCACATTCCGTGTCAAGATGCCGTGACATTCTGTTACACTGGGTTTTTAGAAGTGGGGCAGCGACACCACTGGAGGTCATGAAACAAAAACTGTGAACCTTTGAGATGATATCCAGGTAAATAAAATAAAGCTTATTGTTTTTCTAATTGTTACAATTTAAAGGCAGTTTTTGTAAAGTAATTTGTGGGTCTGAAGCTGAAAATGTTTTTTCTTGGCTCAGTATGCATGTTAAATACTATTTGTCCTACACTGGCGCTAAATTGACTTTATTCTCTGTTTCCTATTCAGGAGCTACAGTGCAGAATATCAGACTTTATTTAAAGTGCTGTGACCTGAACAGCCTTCAGCTGTATTGGTTAACAAGGACTTTGCTGTATGAAGGATAAATGACTCATGCAAGCACTACTCACATTTCTAGCAGAAAAAAAATGTGAGATTATTTTTTCTGTACAAAAGTGGTATTAATTTCCCCCTTTCTCTTTCTCGTCTTTGCCACAGAGATCTGACAGGAAAGTGAAAGAGAAAGAAGGGAAATTACTCAAGAGCTCCATTTGAGTCAAATCAGTGTCAGCTGCTGCAGGTACTTCAGCATTGGCACACAATCTGCTGGGAAAGATAGGGAGGTGCTCCAGCTTTGTGAATCTTTTGTTCAGAGTGTAAGTTCTTATATTATCTGCAGCACCTCACTTGATAAGAATGGAGCAGATGTCAAACTTGCCTTACAGCAGGTTAACCTGGTTCGTTTCTTAAGCCTATTCAGCCCCTTTGTCTTTGACCTCTTATAAACCAAGACTTAAATTAAAAGGCCATTAATGCCATCTAATCTAGTTTGCTGTGCTCCATTTGCTGCCCCCATCAATTTTCATCTATGATGAATTAGACCAGGGTGGAAGAGTGTATGTTACCTACAGTTTGGCTCTCACTGCACAGTTCAGTCCATTAAGAAAGTTTCATGTCTGATGGAACAAAGATTAGAAAATGATGTAATAGAGATCCACAAGGGGGAAGGCACTTTGCTCTTTGGCAGCTCGCTTACTGCACTGGCTAGCTTTTAATTTACCACAGTGGTCTGGGATTGGTGCTACAATATTTTCTCCTGTTATGAACAGAAATATATGTTTACTAATCTTATTTATTTAGGGAAGAAAAAAAATCTCCTAATGACTAAATAACAAGCTGTGATAAAGACTGCCTTCACCATACTAACCTTGCTACAGCAAACCCAAGGGAAGGCAGGGGGGATTTATTTCTCGTGTCGTGAACAATAAGATCTTCAGGGGCTTCTACGATAAGCCAGAAAAAATGTCACATTATATGACTTGCTGAGTCACATCACCACTGGTGCAAGCACAGTTCTTCACTGACTGAAGATTAAAGCATATGAAATTCTACCTGGAATTGTAAAAACGTGGCCTTTATTTTTTTTTCAAACTGCTGTAATTTAGCAATAATGGTATTGTAGTTAATGGTGTTATGGCTTATGTTAATAAGTCATAACACCACTGTTGCACACACACACACACATATATATATATATATATATATATATATATATATATATATATATATATATATATATATATATATATATGAAGAACAAAAAATGAAATTAAAAATAATTTAGGTGAGGATATGTTTTTGAAAATGTGTGTTTTTATTTTTCCAATCACCTTTTGTGTTAAATACACTTAAATAAGAGTGGCAATGTCACAAACTGACTTGTATACAAAATTATTTAGGGCATTAGACATAAGCAAAAAGGTGTATTTTGAGTAAAAGCCAATAGCTAGTTTACACCTATTTAGCTTGAATAATTTTAGCGAGATTCTTTTTTTAACTTTCTATAAGTCTCAGACATTAATTTGAGGAAAGGCTACACTTTCATCTGTAAAATGTTTGTTTTTTGCCACTTGTTTTTTCACAGCACCTCAATGAGGTTAAGATATGGGCTACAACTCAGCCCAGAACTTTCAGTTTCCTAATTCTCAGCCAGTCCATGGTCAATTTACTAGTTCTGCTTGTTTTTACAGATGGTCACACGTTTTACTCAAGCCCCCTTTAATACATGGCAGACCTCATGTTTGATATGTAACTGGCCAGGGCCTGCTGCAGTATACCCAAACCATGTCCCTGTGTTCCTGGGGGGAATTTTCTTGAATGGCCAGACCTGGGAATGCTGGCTGGTGGTTTGAATGTCGTCCACTTATAGACTACTTTCTTTCAAGAGGAATGGGTTATTTTAAATTATTCTAAGAAAATCCTTGCCTGACTGGTAAGCGCCCTAGCATTGTCTTACTGAAGGCTTTGGAAAGGTTTTTGGATCTTACTCTCACTTGAACCTTGCTCTCCCCAAGACATTTTCCAGCACTCCAACCTAAATGTCTGTGGTTAAAATAGGGCAAACCTCCTTCAAGATGTTGAGTAAGGTTATGTGTGTCGGCTCCGATACAAATCTGTGTGGTTTTAGCCATTTTAGGTGGGGATAAATGTGGGAATGTACCTTTTTATTCCTCATGAAAAATATAATTTTTATATACTTTACAGAAAAAAAGATCCTTTCTTGAGTTTGTATTATTTATTCATGTTGCTTGCATTTCTAAGTATCAATAAAGCTCACAATGTGTCCTTACATTTGAAAAAAAATACACAAGCAGTCTTATGGTGTGTTAATTGTTTTCCACATGGCCCCTCTGAGGCATTTTCAATGTAAATTATGAACTTACGTCTTTAAACTGTACGTTCATGCATTTCAAGGTGGTGGAGTCATAACTCCACCAACCTCCTGCACGTAGTCTTTCACACAATTTCAGAAACAACACAATTGAAAGCCACCTGTGTCAGACAAAAAGAGCAGGGCCAAACACCTGGCAAACATTTTTCTTTTGATCAGCATTTTACAAGTGTCTCAGGCAGTTATTTTCTTGGCTTTGAAAAGGTCAGAGTTGATTGCAGTTAATGAAAAGGCCAGCCTTAATTAACAGTGAAGGGGCACACCCACACTGTCAGACATAATCTTCAGAAATAATCAACATCCAACTGAAAGCAATATTTCTACATCACTGCATTCACATGTTTCATAAAAAAAGACTTACCTATGAAACCACACACAGTTTCCTGTCTATGTGGAGAAGAGAAGGCGTTTCTATTGAACACATTACTTCTTTGCAAACTCGTAAAGAAAGTGCTGGAAATTTGGTCAAAAAACAAATAAATTAACTATAATATGAATCAACAGCAAATGTATTTTAGTACATACAGTGCTTATTGAATTTCTGCCTAAGAAACTAAAATCAGCATTCTGTACTTGTATGGTTATTGCCAACACAAATCAGTATAGGCAGTAGTGCATTTGTTTGCACTGTGTATCAAAGATTGCCAAGACTAAATTGTATTGCCTTATGCTTACAATGCTTAAAGAGGTCTCACATCTAAAGTTTAAAAAAAAATGCAGTGATGATTTATTCAGAGATGAATTTGGGTTGTGTGATATAAAACTATTTTCTATGATGTTTTGACTTCAAAATGAAGACAAAGTGTCTTACATTGCTTTGAAACACATCCAAGAAAATACTGTTTTCTGATACTAATTTATCAAAGAACCACTCGACATTGTTTCTTGTGCTTTAGTGTTGAAAGCATTTTTTTCTAGGTTTTCTTCAAAATAATCCATCAACATAGAACCAAAGTCTCTGCACACTTTTAGGAGTGGTATTCTGAGTCATTTACTTATGTTTCTGCTCAATACAAAAAGTTTCTGCATAAAGTAAGAAAGTAAACACCTTAATTTTTAAAATCTGTAGTTTTTAACAGCTAATTTGTTTCTTAACAACTTCAATCCCTGGATTCCTCAAGGATTGCTCTTAAAGCAGCACTGTGCACTTTTTGACCCAAGCATGCCATGATTTAGGTATTTGTTTATTTTTTTGCTTGGACTTTTCTGGAATCAGCTTGGATGGAGCCTGTTATTGAAGCCAGACACCAAGTACGTTTAAAAGGTTTATTGAAAAAGATGAATGATGACAGATGGGGTAGGCAGGCAGGAATGGGCTGGAGACCAGAGGACATAGGTGGTGTAATGAGCAGAACAGGACTGATCAGCAGTAGCAAGCAGAAACTGACTTGATCAGATAGTGACTAACTTGAACCCGTGATGAAGGCAGGATCCGACTTGAATAGATGATGCAGGCTGGAGGCTCACCAGAGCGGGCAAAGCAAGCAGCAGGACCGCACAGGAAACAGGGGAGACATGAGCAGCACACAGACACTGAAAACCTGTGAGGGCCAATCACAAACAGAGATTCAGAGTCCAGCAGGTTGTGCACACAGGAAGTAGGAGCGTCGTAGCGGCAGTGCACGTAAGAAAAGACGAGACGTCCTGGCAGTGAGTGGATGAATGAGGCAGGTATATGTAGGCAGGGGATCAGGTGAGCAGAGTTGACTCTAATTGATAGCAGCAGGTGGAGCTGATCTGGTGGTGAGTGTTGGCAGGGAGAGGACTTTAGCTGAATGGATGGTGGCTGGTGGCTGAGAGGTGACAGAGCTGATTCCAGAAAAGTCCAAACAAAAAGCTAAATCAAGCTTAATTTGAGATATATTCATTCAGGCTGCCCTTCTCAAAAACTCACCTATGGCTATGTTCACACTGCAGCCTGAAGTGACCCAATTTCGATTTTTTTTTTGCCCATATGCAACCTGGGTCTGACCTTTTCATGACAGTCTGAATAACACAGATCGGATTTTTTCAAATGTGACCCAGGCCACTTGGATATATGGTCCTAATTCCCATACGTATCTGATCTTTTCAAATGCGGCCTGTGTCTGCACGGCCAGGTCGCATTTATCCGACCTGTACGTCACTGATACTCGACAAATGTCACTATTCTGCGTCCTGATATGCAGAAGCGGGAAGAAAAACGACACCCATGGCGGATAACAATGAGGAGAGCAGTCAATGGAGAGAAAGCTCCGATTAGAAAAGAAATTAAAGATCGCAAAATGCACTCCAGCATTATAATCCATGTTTACTTCCGCAAACACTGAGCACGCTTGCTACGTGTGACATCATCGCGTCCTCAACTGCGCATGCGGGACACTTAAGTTGAATGAATTCAGTTCACACAGGAGATCACATACAGGTCGCATATTTTTGGAAATGTAAACGACCATGCAAAAAAATCAGATTTCACAAAAAAATCGGCTTTCAAACCCCTGCAGGCTTTCTGCAGAGTTAAAAGCTGGAATACGTCAGTCAGATGATATCTAATGTTAATGTTTGGTTGCTTTATTATTTTTCTCTACAAATAAATTGATTTAGGCTTTGTTCAGAAATTAGGATTAGGGTTTAAATTGTTAAACATTTTATTAATAAACAAATTGCATTTGTTACAAATTTTATTTGGTGGTACATTTTTATATCTATGAACATATAATTTACTTTGAACAACAATTAGCTGATTGATGAATGAGAGTAAAATTAAATAACAAAACAAGAACATTTTAAACAAAACATCAGGATATGTAAAGGGGAAAATAAAACCCACATAGGTATTTAGTGGAGACGGCGAGATCAGCCTTTAGGTTCTGTTAGGTTGGCTTCACAGCTTTGCTCAATGCTGTCTCTGTTGCTAGGCAGCAGACGTTACGCTGAGGTAAGGGCGGGGACCGCCGGTGAAGGCTAGACCATCCAAATTCACAGCCAATCTCGTCCATTTTTTTTTTTTTTAATTGGTCCACATAGGACCCAGCCCACGTAGACCAGGTCCTACATTGGATGCAGCCCCTGAATTTGGACATACCTAGTTTAAAAACCTGCATGTCAGCTCTTCTCCTCTGTTGTAGTCCCTTTAGCCTTTCATAATCAGATGATTGAGCCTGTTGTCTTCCCATCGTTCTCTTCCACGGCTCTTCGAGGTCCCCCTCCCTCGGGCTCTGCCTCATCATCTCCCTTTCAGTTTCAATTGGAGACTCTGAGTATAATCTAGTCAATGTGACCTTGTCTTTATAAGTAACTCCATACCTTCTCAACTCCTGGTCCATAGTAGTCTGCTTTCAGATTCTGAACACAGACTGTTTAATTTTGTGACAGTGCAGTGTTGCCAGTGGCAACTAAGCTGTCTTGATACAGGGAACTTATTTTTTATATGACTGATGTCACTCTATCCTAATCCCCATCTATTTGAGAGCCCTTTTCACAAAGCTCAGTTTACTGTGACTCGTGTTCTACCAGGCAGATGTTTTTTTTCCTCTGTTGTGTTTGTTATTTTGCAAAAGATTAAAAAAAAATAACCACGTGACATAAATTATGTAAAATTAGGAGAAAAAGCTCCAAACCAGCAATTTCTAAGAGTATTTTATTTCGGTCATAGAGAATAATTGCCTTAAATGCAGAGTTTGCACTTTGTAACAAACCTTTCACATGGAAAAAAAACAACAACTTTATAGACATGTGCTGAGTAAAATTCATTTGGAGGTGAAGTATCTGGAGATTTTAATTCAGCTGCTGAAGGCGTCTTAATTTAATACATAGTTCCAGGTGGCAGGAACTCATCACCATGAAATGATTAAGTACACAAATTGGTTGAATGTAAAGCCTGCAGCCATTCAGCTTCAGCCTTCATTCAAATAATCTTGTGCATAGGTTACTGCTTGTGTGTAATACTTTTTGCCCATATATAGGGTATAATCTTTTTTCTTAAAGGTTGACTGTGTGAAATCAGAAGCTGTCATCATCCCTTGTGTTCTGGTTATCCAGTTCAGTGTTTCCCATAAGTTGATAATTTACTTGTGGTGGTAGACAGTGTGGAGTCGCTTTGTACGGTGCAGCGTAGCATGATGCCAGTCTCTAAATCAAAAACATTCCTCATATTGGAAATCTCATATATCAGGTGATAACCATTTACACTGAATATGGTGTAATTATAATTTTACATACTTGACTATGTCACATATACCGGAGCTCATGTCTTGCTTCTCCCTAGGTTAGGCTCACACATACTCAGGCGCAGCCCTGGCAGCATAGGCAGGCATTGGAAGGCCGTGTGCGTCTTGGTCTGGAAGCTATTATTTGGGTTTTGTTTTTTACCTCAGAGTGGCCAACTTTCTGTTATTCCTATCTTAATTTGTAAAATCATACAGTTCAACCAATCAAACCAACTCAACTACTGAGAGGGTTGGGTCACTACATTCCTAGCCTACTTAGAGACGACTGTGGTCACCATTGCTAGTGCAGCATGGATATTGGGACTTATTTCCAAACAAATGCAAGAAGTGACAACAGACCAAATGAAAGCAAGCATTAATTTGCAAGCAAGTTGGGAACGTCAGTGCTAAATTCAACACTGGAATAAACATTCATGCTAGGAGGAACTACAGCAGCTAGGAAGTACGAGGAGCAGAACCAAGCAGTGAAACTCAGCCAAATGGAAGAAACTTGGGTTACTTGCATGAAGAAGGGAACGCTGCTATGTGTTCTGATCCTTGTTTACTTCAGTCAGTGTTCAGCCTGACATCAGTACTCATGTTTATCACAGGATGGATACCTATCTTTTGAGGTAGGCTTATGATTGACTATTGACTATTGACTGATCGCCATTTACACAGCTTCTTCCCACAAGCTGTGATTGCTTTGAACAAAGCATCTTAAACTAGGCACTTGTATGTATGTGTCACACACTTCAGGCACGGATGGACTCAGAAACAGAGCAGTTGGTACGGTTAGGTGGTATTTATTGGCTACTCTTGGTCAGGCAGGCAAGGGTCAGATCCGTGGCGTCAGTCAGGGTTTTGGGCTATCCAGGAATCAGTCGTCGGGCAGGCAGGAGGTCGTCACCAGGGAGTCCAAGGCAGTGGGCGAGGGTTCAGGAAATCGGATAGACTGGACAAGGGAGAGAAACAGGCAGGTTAGGAGAGGGAACAAACTAGGCTAGTCAAAGCTTGACGTTTTATCGGACAGATGGCCTGAAAGTGTTTACCACTAGGGGTTAGACAACAATCTGACGCCGAACAGGTGGAGGCTCCGCCCTTATATAGGACCCACTGCTGATCAGAGGACGACCTGCAGGTGTGAGGGTCACAGCAGCTGATGTGACAGGTCCCCCTCTCCAAGGCGCCCGGTGGCGTCTTGTCCGCTTGTGGAAGTCCTGAATGAGCTGAGGGTCTAGGATGGCGGAACGGGGTTCCCAGCTGCGTTCCTCTGGACCGTAACCCTCCCAGTCCACCAGGTACTGGAAACCCCGTCCACGACGGCGAACATCCAATAACCGTCGCACCGTGTAGGCAGGGGCGTCATCAACGATCCTGGGGGGTGGGGGTCGCTTGGCAGGAGGAGATAAGGGACTGGACACGACAGGTTTTATTTGGGAGACATGAAAAGATGGGTGGATCCTCATCGTCCTGGGGAGGTTAAGGCGAACGGTTACGGGGTTAATGATCCGGTCTATAGTGAAGGGTCCAACAAACCTGGGTGTGAGTTTTTTGGAAGTGTCTTTTAGTGGCAAGTTCCTAGTGGACAACCAGACCTCCTGTCCAGGTTGGTAATCAGGGGCTGGGAGTCTGTGACGATTGGCGAGGCGGCTGTTTCTTTCTGCAGTTCTGGAGAGGGCTGCCCGTGTCCTTCGCCAGACCCTGTGACACCTACGAAGATGATGCTGAACTGAGGGGACAGCGAGTTCTCGCTCTTGAGAGGGAAATAGAGGGGGTTGATAGCCCAATGATGCTTCGAACGGTGACACACCTGTAGCAGAGCTGGTGAGAGAGTTGTGGGCATATTCTACCCATGGTAGGTATTGGCACCAAGAAGTCGGTTTGTCCAAGATGATGCAACGGAGGGCTGCCTCTAGGTCCTGGTTCACCCTCTCCGTCTGGCCGTTGGTTTGTGGGTGGAAACCTGAAGAGAGGCTAACTGTGGCTCCTATAGCCTTGCAGAAGGCTCGCCACACCCTGGAGGTGAACTGAGGTCCTCTGTCTGAAACTATGTCCAGTGGGATGCCGTGGAGCCGGATCACATGTAGAACCAGGAGGTCAGCAGTCTCAGCTGCAGTGGGCAACTTGGGAAGGGCGACGAAGTGTGCAGCTTTGGAAAAACGGTCTACTATGGTTAGAATGACTGAGTTACCTTGGGAGAGAGGGAGACCAGTGACAAAGTCCAATGAGATGTGGGACCAGGGTCTGCTTGGGGTAGGAAGAGGCTGCAGGTAACCGGAGGGTGGTTTGTTGCTGGACTTCCCACGACTGCAGACTGTACAGGAAGAAACAAATTTACTGGTGTCCTGAGTCATTGATGACCACCAGAAGTGCCTCTTTAAGAGGAAAATAGTTCGTTGTACCCCAGGGTGGCAGGCAAACTTGGAGGAGTGGACCCATTGCAAAACCTCAGACCGAACCTTTTCAGGAACGAATAGTCGGTCAGTGGGACAGTCTGTGGGAGTGGGCTGTTCCAGTTGAGCCTGCCTCACCAACTGTTCGATCTCCCAGGAGAGGTTAGCCACCACAATAGAGGTAGGCAGGATGGGCTCAGGTTCCTCTCTGAGTGAATCGGGGTCGAACTGACGAGACAGAGCGTCAGGTTTGGCGTTTTTAGAGCCTGGTCTGAAGGTGAGAGTGAAGTTAAAACGGGAGAAAAACAAGGACCAACGGGCATGACGGGGTGTTAGCCTTTTAGCAGATTGTATATAAGACAAATTCTTGTGGTCTGTCCAGACTAGAAAAGGTTGTGTGGAACCTTCCAGCCAATGACGCCATTCTTCCAGGGCTAGTTTGACAGCTAACAGCTCGCGGTCCCCCACACTATAATTGCGTTCGGCCTCAGTTAGCTGTTTGGAAAAGAAGGCACAGGGCAATAACTGTTGTGCGGGATTGTGGGACTGGGACAGAACTGCTCCTACCCCGGTCTCTGAGGCATCCACCTCAACAACGAATTGCTTACTGGGATCTGGCTGGATGAGGACTGGTGGAGAGGTGAACAATAGTTTTAATGCCTTGAAGGCTGCAGCTGCCTCAGGTGACCACACAAAAGGCTGTTTGACAGATGTGAGTTTGGTTAGTGGTTGTGTGACGAGACTGTAGTTCTTGATAAATTTACGGTAAAAATTGGCAAAACCCAGGAAACGCTGAAGGTGTTTGCGGGTTCTGGGTTCTGGCCACTCCACCACTGCTCTGGTCTTGGCTGGGTCTGATTTAATTTGTCCTTCTCCAATAATAAAACCCAGGAAATGCACTGTGGGACAATGAAAGTCGCATTTCTCAGCCTTGACATACAGTTTGTTCTCCAGCAGTCGTTGGAGGACTTGCCTAACGTGACTGACGTGTTCCTCCTTGGTCTTGGAGAAGATCAATATGTCGTCTAAGTAGACGAACACAAAATGGTTGAGGAAGTCCCTTAGCACGTCATTAACTAGAGCCTGGAAGACAGCTGGGGCATTAGTTAGACCAAACGGCATCACCAAATACTCAAAATGCCCTACAGGAGTCTTGAAAGCGGTCTTCCATTCGTCCCCATCTCGGATGCGAACCAAATAATATGCATTACGCAAGTCTAGTTTTGAAAATACAGTTGCACCGTGAAGCAGTTCAAATGCTGAGGACATGAGGGGTAACGGGTACTTGTTCTTAATGGTAATGTCATTTAAGCCCCTGTAGTCGATACAAGGGCGTAAGGTGCCATCTTTCTTGCTAACAAAAAAGAACCCTGCCCCCAAAGGGGATGATGAGCGGCGAATTAGACCGGCCGCCAGGGATTCATTTATGTAATTCTCCAGAGCCTCGAGTTCCAGTTTAGAGAGATGGTAGAGGCGACTGGAGGGAAGTGGAGCATTTGGGAGGAGGTCAATGGAGCAATCATATGGTCTATGTGGGGGCAGTGACCGGGCTTGAGTCTTACTAAAAACATCCGCAAGATTATGATATTCAGAAGGGACCTGTGACAAATCCGGGGGTTCTTCAACCTTATTTTTGGAGTCTAACTTGGGCAGGGCAGAGCGAAGACAATTGCTTGAACAAAACAGACTCCAACTAATTATCCTCCCTGTGGACCAATCAATATGAGGGTTATGGAAGCCCAGCCAGGGGTGTCCCAGCACAACACTAAAATTGGAGTTGGGAATAATCTTAAATCTGATTAACTCCCTGTGGTTACCTGAGGTGATTGTCATGACAGGAACCGTCTGATGGGTGACACAAAACAATAGTTTTCCATTTAAACTGTTAGCAGACAATGGGAAACTGAGAGGTTCAATAGGAATATGCAGCTGCTTTGCCAACTCAGAATCAATAAAGTTGTCTTCGGCCCCAGAGTCAATCAAGGCTGCTAGTGAATGGGAGTTAGAGTCAATACATAGTTTAATTTCGACTTGAAGACGACTTGAAGATTGGGGAAACTTACTTTTGCTCATTAGATTCCCCACTTCTAACGAGCTCTGTCTTTTGGCCGCAGTGGACAGCTGACTACTCTGTGGCCGGACTTGCCACAGTAAAGACAGTCACCAGCTTGGAGACGCCTCAGTCTTTCTGCAGCCGATAGATGTGTACCTCCAATCTGCATCGGTTCTTCACCAGGAGGCTCTGGGGTCGGCAGCCGTTCAGGGGGCGAGACAGAGGGGGCGCTGTGGGCCCCGATGACCGGTTGGACTGACCGAAAAACAGGAAGTCGCCCGCTCCGCTCTCGGCGTCTCTCACGCTGCCTGTTGTCAAGTCGGATCGACAATGTTATTAGGGAGTTTAGATCGTTAGCCTCCTCTTTGAGGGAGAGTTCATCTTTTAAGGCTTCATTTAAAGCGTCATAATATACTCCTCTGAGAGACTTGTCGTTCCATCCGGATTCAGCGGCCACAGTACGGAACTCTACTGAAAATTCAGCGGCACTTCGGGAGCCTTGGCGGAGCTTTAATAGACGCTTGGACGCGTCTCCAGCATGATCAGGATGATCAAAAACCTGACTAATTTCGGCGGCGAACTGAGCAAAGGTGAGGGTGGTTAGAGGTTTGGCAGAAGAGAAAGCAAGTGCCCATGCAAGAGCCTGGTCCCGCAGCAAGCCCATGACATAATATATTCTTGAGAGGTCTGATGCAAAAGCCGAGGGTTGCTGGCTGAAGACCATTTGGCATTGTAACAGAAAGCCTCGGCATTTGGAGAGCTCACCGGAAAATGGAGGTGGATCCGGAACATATGCTCCACGGGGGTTCACAGAAGGAGCTGCGGCTTGAGGGAAGGCGGAAGGAGGAGCCGGTTGGAGGAGAGGAACCTCGGGGGCTGGAGCCTGGGGAACATCAGGCGCTTGTTGGGCTGGAACAGAGGTAAGCAAAGATGTAAGGTGTGCTACCTGTGCCGTCAATTGAGCGAGTTCCATGTGAATGGTCTGGCTTGCTGTCTCCAGTCCAGTGAGCCTGTGTTCGCTCTGTCCTAATGCTCTCCCATGCCGTGCTATGAGGTCCCTCAGGGATTGGGCTTCTGAGGAGGGAGTAGGCATCTGCTCAGCTGGGTCCATACTGTTTTGGTCAGATTGTCCTGTCACACACTTCAGGCACGGATGGACTCAGAAACAGAGCAGTTGGTACGGTTAGGTGGTATTTATTGGCTACTCTTGGTCAGGCAGGCAAGGGTCAGATCCGTGGCGTCAGTCAGGGTTTTGGGCTATCCAGGAATCAGTCGTCGGGCAGGCAGGAGGTCGTCACCAGGGAGTCCAAGGCAGTGGGCGAGGGTTCAGGAAATCGGATAGACTGGACAAGGGAGAGAAACAGGCAGGTTAGGAGAGGGAACAAACTAGGCTAGTCAAAGCTTGACGTTTTATCGGACAGATGGCCTGAAAGTGTTTACCACTAGGGGTTAGACAACAATCTGACGCCGAACAGGTGGAGGCTCCGCCCTTATATAGGACCCACTGCTGATCAGAGGACGACCTGCAGGTGTGAGGGTCACAGCAGCTGATGTGACAGTATGTATGGATTTTATTGTACAGCATTTTTATTTGGAGCATTTTTAATATTGAGGCTTCATGTGGCTTTGTTTGTCTGTTTTCTATGTTGTGTCCTCTGATGTGTTTACGTTGACTTTGCACTCTGAGCTACTTGCACATTTCTTTCCAATGCAGGTAAAACTGCAAATGGCTAATAAAGTGAATCTGAATCTGAATCTGAGTTAATTGAATGGACACAACACTACACTGTGTTGCCAGATATGACTGTTTCTAGCCCAAACACATAGTAAAACATGTCCAACTAAAACAAAATCCAGCCCAAATCTTTACCTCTGTTAATGATACAATATGTTTTTACCATGTTTTTAACCTTTTAAAACCAGAAAACAAAGACAGTGTGTATAAAGGCTATGTAAACAAGCAGAAGCTGGTTTCCTAATGCCCCAGTATCCCCCGATGCAGTGCGGCTGTGATGTCTACCTTTCAAGCCCCATGGCTTCAATGTTGTGTTATCTAGTCATCACTGTGACTGACTGTATGGAGGGATGGACTACCAAGATAGCAGCAAAAAAATGTTATGGACTGACAGGCTCCATCCGAATACCCATATTTAGTAAGGATTCTTTAGCCAAAGCGTAAGTGCATCAGCGGTTACTATGATAAGTGCAGTCCGAATAGTGCAGTCAGAAAGAAAGGAGGCAGGGAAAGGAGCCTGTATGCTTCCTCTCATGGCTAGTTTAGCCTAGGAACCTTGTGACGTCCCTTACTGGTGCTAAGGAGCTATAAAGTATCCCACACTCCTTTGTGTGACATGACGTATGAGCACAGCCCACCTCATGGAAACCAATCAATATGTCCAGAGAGAAGAGAGCAACACACTGTGTAGTTCATTTTTGGAAGGCTGTAGACTCGGATTTGACCGCATTATCCATGTCCGTTTCTGTCACGTAATGACTTTCAAGATGATGGCTATCCAAAATAGACACAGCAGTCCGATGCTCCTTACATACTCACGAAAGCGTTCTTACTGTTGACCCCAGTATGGAGCCACAATGTCATGAATGGACGGCAGGGTTGATGTCACAGTGCCTGTTGTGGGATTTAGCAACCTCTCTAAACGTTAAGTACCGCTAATACAAATATCAAAGTGTGTATGAGCGCTGGCGGCGTGGCACAATCAAGAAAATGGGTTGCTAATGTACATTTTTAGATTCAGAGCTTTTATCTCTTTTATTTTCTGTGTAAAGTTCAGTTTTTGTTCCTCCCATAGTTGAGCCCAGTAGCATTTCAATTAGATTTTAAACCAGAGTTTGAATAGACCACTCAAAAATACTACATCTTTGCCATTAAGAAGTAGACTTTCTTTAAAGAATCTTTGCAGATGAGCCGCTCATGAGAAGATTCACCATTGTTCCATGTTTTCTCTAATTGGTAATGTTTCTCGGTGTGGTTCACTGGAGTCCCAGCACCTAAATAAAAGCTTTGGAACTCTTCCCAAACTGATATTTGTCGGTGACTTTTTTTCTCATCTGTGTCTGATTTCTTCAGCTTGGAGCATGATAGGTTTCTCTAGGTAGGTTTTTGCCTACTTTTTATTGATAGGGTCAGGCATGCCCACTTAGGGTAAGTGAAAATTAACTTGTGTGGTTATTCCCATTTAATTCATGACTTAACAATGGGCTACTTAGGGGTTGCTTATCCACAAAGACCCAGGTAAGTTACGGCGCTTTTCTCTTAGTGAATGAAACTTATTGCATTATTACTTGTATTTAATTAAGTTACCTTTGTCTGATAATACCATTTTTTGATTGTGTGAAAGACTTAAGTTTGGCAAAAAAACAAAAATATTTCTAAGAGGACAAGAAGCTGAGATATTGTGAGTGACAGAAAATTAGAATATTTCTAATTTGAACAAGAGATCAGAGCATTTATTTTCCCACAACTTTACACTTTTGTTCCAAGAGTGGAGTAACCTCTCCAGTAAGTAATTTAAAAAAATGAATACATTTTAGCAACACTTTAAGGACTTATGCTCCCTCTTGCCCAGTAACAGCTGAAGATAGAAAGCAGTCCCACCAAGACCCTGCATGGATAAGCAGGTGTAGACAATGGATGGATAGTCTAATAGATTTCAAGATTTTATAAAAGTAAGAAAGCTTATTTAAACATTTATAATAATAAATAGCATAATATAAATAAATAAATAAATTCAGAATATCACATCACTTGCAGTTATCATTTTTAATTATATTTCAAAATTGTACCTCCATAGTAGTTTCCTCTCCGTGCTACAAATTTAAAATCTTTGACAAGGATGTTATTTTACCATTTCATCTGTGAATTGAATTTTTAACATAAGTCAATATCTGTGGATGCTTCTGACCCTAACAAATATATTGTAAACATTGCATGCATTTTCGTCTTGCGTTGGGGATCATCAAGGGAACCTCTTGAGATACCACAGGCTGAAGGTTTTACTGTAAAAACACCAGGAGAAAAAAGATATGTGCAACCCCAATCCCACCAGCGCACGTTCTCTTTGAAGCTCCACGATCACAGAGTTAACATACATGCTCATCTCAGGGTTACAGTATATTCTATGGCTCCCATGAGCATCAATAAACACAGCTTGCTTCCCAAGGTACTGCTGTGCAAGCGTACTTCTCTGCACAGAAACAGCTCAATCTGTTTAATTACCCTCCTCTGAGGCATCAGCACATCTCAACTGCCACCCCACTCCTTATGAATTAATGATGCACATCTCTAGTTGTTATTAGTTAGCTGCTCTGGGTGACTGATTGAACTTCATTCAGGTTTCAGTTGTATAAAAAATAACATAGGTTATTATTGTTTTTTTTTTTTTTGCTGAATAGACAGTTATCCAAATGTACTCAGTTGTTTCACTGAACTGTGGTGTCAACCTAGGGTTGCAGAGCACTTTTTGGTACACTATAGATGGCCTTAACATGTGTTATAGACCTTAATTGAAAATGGAAAGCATTGAATATAAAAATGGGTTTGTACCTGACCTTTATTATGGTATGTAGGTTTCTGTGTCAGTGATACTAGCAAGTTTGTCTCCCTGACTTTTCTGTTTATGACTTAAACTCAGACTTTATTGTCATTCAACTGCACATTTACAATGTACGTTTGAACAAAATTTCTTTGCAAGTCTCCGAGCAAAAACAGAAGACAAAAGAGAAACATAAATACAAGTATTTGTCATTTGTCAGAAATGTAGCAGCAAACCAAAAAATACATTTTGCGTATGAGTTGTGCCAGTAGGTCTATATGTATCAGCAGGATGTTTTGCAACAACGAATAGACCATATCATAGTGCAGATATTAAATAAAAGAAACAGAAACTAATAAAAATATTGTGACATTTGTCAGGAATGTAGCAGCAAACCAAAAAAGATATTTCATATGTACAGAAAAGTTGTTTGTCAGATAATATGAATTGTGCAAGTTTGTAGCAGCAGGATGTACTGCAACAATGAACGGACCATGTGATGGTGCAGATAGTAGTTACTCAGTGCAATAGAGTTCACAGTGTCCATGTATAGTGATTAGTTTTGTATGTATGGAGGTTTACTCTTCTCCAAGTGGAGAATAGCAGACAAGTGGAGGGACCAGGTCAAAGTGTCTGTGATCTGCACTCCCAGGAATTATATGCTCCTGACTCGCTCCACTGTGGCGTTGTTGATGAGTAGGGGTGTGTGATTAGACTCATTTCTTGAAGTCTACGGCAATCTCTTGTTTTGTTGATATTCAAGACCAGATTGGTTTTATCACACCAGTCCACCAGATGTTTCACCCCCTGCCTGTAGGCCAGTTTGTTGCCACCTCTGATGAGACCTACCACTGTTGTGTCATCTGCATACTTAATGATGTGGTTGTACTGAACCTGGAACTGCAGTCCTGGGTCATCAGGGTGAAGGGCAGTGGGTTCAGTGCGCAGCCCTGGGGGAAGCCTGTAATGAGGAAGATAACTCTGAGGATGATTTGCCAAATCGGACAGAGTGGTGTTGCCTGTGAGGAAATCAAGCAGCCAGTTACAATGGGGGGTGTTGATTCCAACGGGGGCCAGTTTGCTTACTAGGTACTGGGGGATGATTGTGTGGAATGCACACCCATATGTGTATACTGTCTGGAGACAGTATACGCACATGGGTGTGCAACAAGCATAATCTGCATCACATTTTGAAAACAGTACCAGACTTTGACTGGACCAGCAGCTACTAACGTCATTAAGCTCTTGTACATGCAATGCGGTGTTCATGAAAATTGGTCACACCTCCACTGCCTCTGTGTCACAATGATGTGTTTAGGTACCGAAACATTGTGCTCGGTAGTACCGACGGGATTCTCTTTTTCAAGAGAGACCTGGCCAAGAATGGCAACAGCACACAGACATGCAAGTTAAAAATGGCTTCATGACACTTTGAATTTGGCTCATGTGGATTTGATTTAGAACTGCCTTTGTTCTTTGTCTGTCGTCTTTAGGTCGATTTGTACTTGCAATGCAGGTAATGTAGCAGGCAGAATAAGACTTGAGCAGGAGCTGTATGCTGAGGCTGACTTGACCAGAAGTTGCATGCAAAAGAAGACTTGACCAGAAGCTGTACGCAAAGACAGACTTGACCAGAAGCTCCAGACAAGTTCCCAGTGAAGCAGGGTACCACACAAAGAATCCAGGAGAGACCTTTGCCAGGCCGT
Organism: Fundulus diaphanus; assembly: GCA_037039145.1. Taxonomy (NCBI): domain Eukaryota; kingdom Metazoa; phylum Chordata; class Actinopteri; order Cyprinodontiformes; family Fundulidae; genus Fundulus; species Fundulus diaphanus. The sequence goes on along the minus strand of CM073122.1, from coordinate 10,149,496 downwards.
GCACACTAACACTGGTTACACAAACTAGAGAGGGCGGGGCATGAGGAGGTCCGGAGAACAGACAGACAGACAGAGCGATGAGAAGACACACTGAGGAACAATGCATGCAGGCGGTGGGACAAGACAAGACATTTCGACAGGGAGTAGTTGGACAAGGCCGGTATATGTAGGCAGAGTGACAGGTGAGCAGAGTTGACACTAATTAGTTGCAGCAGGTGGAACTGATTATGGTGCTGAGTGGTGGCTGGGAGGTGACTGAGCTGATTGGATGGTGGCTGGTGGCTGAGAGGAATGGAGCATGGAGTGGAAAATCAGTCTAGTGCAAAAAAAACCCCAAACAAAAATCTATATCATGACAACTACACCATTCAGCTACATGTCATGTTTGTATATGGCGTAATGAATAGCAGAATACCACATATTCATTATCCTCTTAATTGATGACTGGTGCATATGTCAGAGATCTGGGTGCATTTGTGCTTGCGTCTGTGTGTGTTGAGATATGTAGGAACAGATTATCCTTCATAGCATCCTCAGTAAAACTAACGCAACCCCCCCCCCCCCCCCCCCCCCCCAAAAAAGCAACCAACGGAATCTCTGGAGCTACCACTAGATTTTGCAGAGACCAATATTTGTTTCTTATTCTATGCTAGATCTGATTCTGTGTTTTTCTTAATTCACATTTTTCACTTGAAGAATGTGAATTAAGAAAAATGTGGAAAATGTGTCTCAAGTCCTGCCTGAAAATGAATGATGGAAAAAAAAAAAGGAAGGTCGTTTGGCCCTTGAGTGGAATCCAACTGAAATAACTCTGTGTGGATGTTTATGCCTCTGAAGTCTGGAAGCTCAGTTTAAAAAAGTTGACAACCAGATTCCAGACATATTTCCAGTGTTACTTTGTGCTATTATATATATGCCTACTGACCTTTAGATAAGCAAATGTAAACATAATTACATTTTATGCATGGATACCTTTCTAAATAAATATAATGAATGAAATATTTTAATAGAATCAAGTAGAAAAATTTGATAAAAGACAAAAAAACGGTAACTTATGTAGATCAAATGTATTTTGTAATAGTATAGTAGTTACATGACAAGAAATATGAGACACATGTCTTTGCAAGCTTAAGAAAAAAACCTTGCATGCTTAAGAAAAAATGTGAATACAAAATGTGAAAATAATTTCAGCAAAAATCTTTTTTTTTTTGCAAGATACATGACAATCGACAATCATTTTGTCTCCTTGCCAAAAACGGACCATAATCAAGAGGTACCAGCCCATTTAAATTACAGCACATAATTATGTGCTGCCAGCACAGACCAATACAGTTACAGTTCATAATTTGCCACATGTTCAGTTGGATTAAAATGCCAAATAGAAGTGATATTATATCACTTAAATGTTATGCTGATGTTATTATGATGGAGCAACACAGAGCAGCAGTGAGGGATAAAATATTGAAGAAAAGATGGATAAAGTGCCAAATGTTTGGAAAGCAGTTAACCGGGCACGCTTCCACACATACAAACCACAAACTCATTAATGTGCATGCGGTGTGTAAATCTTTATAAAAATTGATTATTTCAGTGACGTAGCTAATATCAAAACCTCCAGAGGTCTTGATGTAACGTATGGAACCTCAAACACAACCAGCCTGACGAATTAGCTGAGGCTTCCACGGGGCTGTGGATGTTTTCCTACAACTCAGATTGAAGAACATCACTAAATCTATGGCAACTTTGCAAGCAGAAGATGTTGGAACCATTTTAGTCTTGGAGAACAGCAAATTCTTTAACATCAAGCCTTTATCTTGACATGTCTTCTGCAAAAGGTGCAAGAAAAAAGCAGATTCATACATATATTCACACCCGCAGCAGCGCGAGCTGTGTCAGCCCCGCCGCGGCTCCGCGTCGTTGGAGGAATCTTATGGAACTTCTTCCAAAACAAAGCAGGTATAGCAGCTAAACTGGGCTCCCTTCTTTGTTATAAAATGACAAAGCGTCCAAGCGGCATAAGGACATCATGCATGCAGTAACATGCTTCATAGTAATGGATATGCTGCTGTTGTCTGCAGTTGAAAAACCTGGCTTCAAACAACTACCTGCCACTCTTGAAGTGGCAGGTAGTTCCGCGATATAAAGTTCCGGGCCGTAAGTTTTTCTCTAACAGCGCTCCCTAAATTGTGCAATGAGTGCAGGGAATCAGTGCAAAATGAGACACACAACCTCGGACCTCAGCCCTGCATCAGCCTCTCGATTGACTATATAGACAGAGAATGAAACCTGAGGAGTAACTAGTGTACTATTCCCACCTAAATAGGCTATTCTATTTAATTATTTATTTGTTAGATTTATTTTGGTCATTTTACTGGTCACTTTAGTTTATTCTTTGTCAGCATTTAATAACATCACCCAGGTCTCTTAAGTTGAGTTATTTGTCTTTAAAAAATCAGTTATGGGTAATAATGTTGGTTAATAAGATTTAATTGGGATTTAGTGTTTGTGTGTGATATATTAAAAGTAAGTCATTTAGCAATATCATAAGAGCCAGATTTTAAATCTTTTTGATAATTATCGATAACGATCATTATGATTTTTTTTATCGATATGCTTTTTTTCTATATCGTCCAGCCCTAAGACAAGAATATTCCCTTTGCTTTTCAAGGCTAAGCTGTGATTGTTCTTTTTCAGTCATTTAAACAAAGATCAACAAAGATCTACAAATCCCATGGATAAAGAATCTTCATTTTATATTTCATATTTGTCCCTATGATTCTCATTTTTCCATTGAAATCAGGTCCAAATTAGGATGAGAGAACCCTTCTAGATATATATTGACCTGTCATCTTGATTTACAGCAGCAGTTGTAAGAAAAACCTTTGATAGAATACTAGGATTTTAAACCTAACAAGACCTAAAGCAGGCAGATCTTTATCATTATAAATCCAAAACCATTGAACTGTGGATCTTTTTAAACACCATTGTCAGCGCTTATTTTATTTTTAAATTATACTGAGACCTGCTCTCAGTTGCACTGCACATAATTCACTGTGGTGTTCCATTTCTGCAGGCTTACTCTGTAATGTTGCACTCACTGCATTGTAATTAGTAACAAGAGAACAACTCTACAGCAGTGGGCTATGTGCAATACAAGGATAAAGATTAAAAATAACAGATACATTGTTGATTTAAATATGTCATTACATCAGATATTTCTGTCAGCCAAGTGTGCCTCGAGCTAACAAAAAAAAACAGGAATTTAAAGAAGGGTAAGATTTGTTTTTGTATCTAAAAGCTAGATCTGATCACTCTGCATATTTATTGTAGCATATGACTTATTTAATCCTTTCAACAGTATGGGGGAATATGACTGATCACATATCAGATATCTATCAGAAACCTTTCTTCAAAATGTAACCAAACCAATAAATTGTGAGGAAACATGGATTAAGATGGTGCAACGTTTGTTCGTGACGTTTGTCAGAACAGTTCTGATTCCTGGAGTCAGCATCTGTGGCCCTTGTGTTGGTTTAGGTGTTGGTTTAGATTTAAAGTCTGGTGCTAAAAGAGTTGTACTAAAGATTCTACAATCATTGCATAAGTTATATCTCCAAAGAAGTAGCAGGTGCAAAATGAACTTTCTTTGTAAATGCTGAGCCACATAGGGAACAAAAAACTCACAGCATGTTTAAGGTTTTGATCCGTTATCGGAGGGAATGCGATTGTTCTTTTGACATACAAAGAAATGATGAGCATGAAAAGGTGACAGCGACAGTGAGCTGGATACTAATGTTCAAACAGCCTCCCATCAAGGCATATGATGAAAAAAAAAACAACAGGACCAGCGTGAGGTCTTCTCCGGTAGTGTCAGCAACTCTTTGTAAATTTTCGAGAAGACACATGCGTGCATTTGAAGACACAATCAAGCATGCTTTGGTGTACCTTTAAACAAATAGTAACAAAAATGGAAACCTACAGTTAATTTTTACAATGAAACCTGTTTAGTTTTTATTGTAGGATAGAGCAGTGGGGTGTAAAATTGTACAAAAGTATAACTGCTGGTATCAGTTAAATAGCACTAATGCATTGGAATGTATGCATTCAGGAAAAAAGATTCTTTGGCGGTATGTGTTTTAGGAATAAGATTCTACAAGAAGGAGAACACAGCTTCTGCAGGATGTAGAAACAAATTACAGTCATTTGTGCTGTTTAATTAATTTAAAATTAATAAATGACCCAGTGGTTTAACTACAAAAGTTAAATGTCTCAAAAAGGCAAAAAAGAGGCAAATCACAATGCAATAAAGATAACATAATGCTGGTGTCCATAGTCAGAGGTCCAGTTACTTTATACCACATTTACTCTCACTCACTAACATAGTGACCAAATTTCCCAACAGGAATTTTTATTTCGGTTCATTACTCAGGAAAAAGTCTAATGTGCATTTTATTTTCAGAGAATTGGTGCAACTTTTCATCATATTTTACCAGCCTCCACAATCTTTAGAGAATGTGGCGTCTTGATCATTCTTTCAACCCAACTGACAGAATGAGGGATTTAAACTTGATACCCTGCAAGTCAACATCTTGGTGATTGACAAGACAAGGAGCATTCTTTGACATAATGATCACTCACTGTGAGGAATGCTTCATTTCACTTGATCTCTTCACCAGGATAGGTAAAACGAAAAGTATTGATTTGAAAACATAATTAAGCAAGCCAACCAGTCAAATATTTTAGCTGACAAACACTGGGTTCACTACAATAAACATGTATTGTTCCTAACATGGTTATTCTGAACGCTTTGCATGAATAAAAGGGTTGCAAGTTTAAAATCCTAGTGGCCATCTGTCTGAATTTACCTTTGTCCTAACAATATTTTAGATGTGAACTTTTTTTTTTTTTTACTTTTCTGCTTATTTCAAATTTTAGTGACAGCATAAATGAAAATAACAGTGTGTAAAACTGATTTCCTTAAGGTGTGATTTAAAGTTTTTGTTGAAGATTCAAGTATTTATTTTATGGGATACCCAAAACTGCCTGTAGTAGTGAATAAAAAAATGGAAGAACACAAATTCAACTCAATTGAAATTTATTTACATAGCACTTAAAGATACAACTCAGTTGGTCAAAATGCTATACATACGCTATAAGGCTAATAATTCAAGATTTAACAGATTCAAAACAATAAAAGCAAAAACATAATAAAAAAATAAAGTGCATATATTCAAAACAATAAAACCACAAAACGCAGCATCTCTAGATTTTTACTTTAAACTCAGCAAAAAAGATTCCAAGCAATAGTTCCTGTATTTTTTTCATTATTTGTTGTAGCAGTACAGATGTTGTCCTTAAAAGTAAAGACGCAATCACCAGGTGTTCCAACATAGATGAGAAAACATGCAACAATCAAGGTAAAAGTAAAAAAATAGTTGCAGCATAGGCATACCCATTGGTTAGAGTTTTATGGACTGTGAAATCAAATAAAGGTTCCAAGGCATCACTGTATAAACCATTTAATGTAGTTGATATCGTTACATATGTAAATTCTCCAAAGAATCTAATAATAAAAAACATCAGCTTGTTGTTTTGTCAGGCCAAATGTCATTCCCTAATAAAATAGTTGAGTGCAGTAATGATATGTGGCTCTACCTTGTGGACTTCACTCTGATTGGCTACAACCATATTTGCAAAACCAGTGAAACCAGCCCCCCCACGCGGTGAAATTAGTTTGAGGTTGAATATTGGGAGGCTGATCTGGTGCTGCCGTTTGCTGGCTTCTCCACCTTCCTCCTCTCAAGTGGGGCGCGACTCCAGGAGGGGAGGGGGAAGGCTGTTTGCTTGATGGTCCGCTCTGATTGGAGAACATGAATTATGTAGAAAGATAAAGAGTTTTCTGATCTGACCGTTTTTGAGCAAAGCAACAAAGCTGACCACCCTTAATAGGTCCTTTGGTACACACTTTTGACATTAACATGGCCTCATCAGCGCACAACATATCATATTATACTTCCAAAACCTCAGAAAAATGAAATTTGTTGTCATGGCTCCTATTAAAAAAATTTAAAACAACATAAATCAAATAAAGTTCTGACCAAATGTTTGCCAAACACTGAAAATGTTTTCTAAAACTATAAAACTTACTCAGAATTTATACTTAATAGGTCTACAGCATTGTTTGCGGTACACTGAAACAAAACAAGACCACTGTTTTCAGTTTAAAACAGTGAAATAATGCAGCAGAGAGTTGGCATATTAAGGCTTGAATTGCCCTCAGATAGAGCTCTCAATTTGAAATTTTAGTTAGGATAAACTTGATGCCACCCCGTACATAAACAAACCAACATTCATTGACATTAAATGTTTTTGACATTCTTCCTTATTGGCCTGTGACTCTCCATTGTACTGCAGTGCACACTGTTATGTGCTGGGATGTTTTTTAAATGCATGGAAAAAATGGAGATGAGGTGTGAAAGGATGTAGAATGTGTGAATTGCATAAGAGCCCCGGTCTTTCAGGGTTTCTACTCTCTTTTAGCACCTCAGCTAGCAGAAGAGCACATTTAAAGCGATTCTGCAAGTTTGTCGATCTGAAGGACACACTCCACTGTGGCACAAAGTCACAACACGTCTGTGTCTACTGACATTTATTAAGAGAAGTCTGAAGTACTTTCACTGTGTTGGGGAGAGAAATTATTTTGTGGAAATGCTTTGGAGAGGATGGCATTAGAGGATCTGTATTCTCTGCAGATGTTGGCATAATGTTCTGAAGCATTTAAGACCTAATGATTTTGTATTTACGTATTTTTGGCAATCTTTCCAGTGTCAAAAACAAGTAATAAATATTTAACCAAAGTACGAAATGTGTGAATGATTGAAAAGTATTCTTTAAAATAGCTAAAGACGTCTCTGAAAATTACGATTTCTTTAGAAAAAGCTTTCACAGCAAAGACTCAAAGCTTGGTGTCACAGCTGTTGTCTTGTGAAGAAAGCAGCGAAGCAGTATAGGCTTACTGTCTGGGAAACACATGGATGGACTGTGTGAGAAATTTGGCATCATTCAGCATGGTCTCTCAGCTCTTCTGAGATAACAGGTTGTCAGTAAGGAGTAGTATCTGAAAGAGTTTTCCAAATTAAATGTTCAACCTCTAAATCTAGGAAAGTTCAGTGACACCATGTTATATGCTCCATGTAGCAATGCAGTCTTCCAGGGAGGACTAAAGTGACAGAAAGTGTAAGTAAATGACAAGGTTAGTACATTGTCAAGGCAGAGCTTCAAATTTGCACACTTTAGAGATATTTAAATCTTGTTCAGCAATAAGGTCTCACAAACATCTACCATATAAATTGTATTAGGTTATAGATTTATATTATGAGGAGCAGATTATTTTCAATTGACTGTTGTGAATCACATAACTTGCTCAAAATGTTTTGCATTATGGTTATTGTTCCTAATTTAAAGGAAGTGATCTAGGTCAGAAACTCGATTTGTTCAAACGTATTGTAGTACTTGTATGTTTCGGCTTATGCCAGCACTATTTCCTATGGTTGCTAGGTCGATCTGAGTTTAGGTGCGTTACTGTGCATATATCTTGTTAACGGAACTCTGCATGCAGTGGGTGTGGTTCCAGGGGAATGTGTTTGGGGTGACACAGTTCGTGTTGTTGTTGTTGGATGCTCGCTTACTCTGGTGTGGACACGTAAGGTTCGTCTGCATCGGCGTTAGAGCGCCTAATCCGCCCAGCTGTACTCCTGTTCGGATATCTTGATTAAAGAAGGATTAACATTATTCCCTCCTGGAGTGGCTATTATTCCGCATCTCTACAATCCATCCGTGGACCCCGTTTTACACTGGTGTCAGGAGTGGGATTTTCCGGACTGGATTCAAGACACGGAGGGACGTCTTGGGTGTTTTTTCTCGGATGACTCGCTCCAGTAAAAGTAAGGCAAAATAAAAATAATAATAACAGCGGCCTCATTGTAAACACAGTAGCTAGACGTGCTGAAGCCTAAAACAAAGCGGCACGGGTGACGATTTAAAAAAAAAAAAAAAAAAAAAAAAAAAGCATAATTAATGAACAATAATAATGGATGAAAATGAGGAACTATCGGGGGCTACAGCAGCACCATCTGACCAACCTCCACCGTGGCTACAAATGTTGTTGGACCATCAGTCAAAACAGTTAAAGCAGCTGCTAACACCAGTGCTACAGCATGTCACAGCAGAGCAAAAACAGACATCTAGAGCAGTGCAGCCAACAACAAGCAGCCAAATCCCAAACCCTGGGGCTGCCCTTCCTCCCTCAATGTTACAGGACACCCCAGAAGCATCCAGTGTTCAACCACACACACCTTTTACTGCTGAATTGGAAGTAATTAGGCAAAGGTCGCGTAATGCAGGCCCACCCAATACTTCAGCCATCCATGATCCAACTGTTAGACGTAGAGTAGGAGACATACATCAGCGCTCATCTGCAGCACATCCTATTTCACAGGATGTATATGGAGGATTTGGCCATTCTGAGAGTCGGCATGAGGTGACAAGGCAACCCCTACATGACGCAGCCAAAGTTAAGCTGGCAACATATGACGGCAGAGAGGACTGGGACTCATTTTTGCTTCCCTTTGAACGTCAGGCTCGTAAATGTGGATGGACAGGGGCAGAGAGAGTGGATAAGCTTCATGAATGTCTGCGTGGGATTGCAATACGTTATGTCTGCTCTTTACCTGAACACATCCGTGAAGACTACACTCTCCTCAAAGAACAGCTTACTCAAAGATTTGGAGTTAAAGACCCCCCCACCACTGTTCGCAGGAAGTTGGGAGAGCTGCGTCAGTGCAAAGAATCACCAGCAGAGTTTGCAGAGGAAGTGCGACGCCTGGTGAGTTTGGCATATCCAGGAACAGATTTATTACTCCAGGATCAGCTGGCAACTGATGTCTTCCTGAAAGGCCTAAGGAACCAAAAAGTAGCTTACGAAGTAATGAATCGTGACCCTCCATCATTGGCTGAGGCACAAAAGCTCGCTGAAGCCCACGAACACAATTTTAAAGCAACTCTGGGTCGTGAGGCTGAGATGAGAGCAGGGAGGGCCCGGCGTATTTCCTGGGCTGATGAGGGCGGAAATGTTCTTGATGACTTTTGCCCCACCTCCAGACGCCTCCAGAGCCCAAAGTATGTAACAGAGGATCAGTTTAAAATGCTTATGGACAAAGTAGAGCAACTAAATTTAAAGTTAGAACGCCTTCAGACCGTGTCAGCTGATTGTGGAACTGCTATGTCAGTCTATACCAACAGAAAACAAGAACAAGAAAGTGACAAGATGGCATCACGGCAGTTACCTGCTCAAAATTCCCGAGCCCGGTCACCAAGCCCGAGCCAAATGAACAAGCCCACCTGTTTTCGTTGTGGTGAAGCTGGGCATATGATGAGGGAGTGTTCAAGATCACCGAGTCCAAGTCGGCGCAGAAACAATCCCAGGGAGTCTACTTCTGAATCTCACAGGGGCGTCGAAAGTAGGGAGTCTCAGCATTTCGCACCACAACTCGGACGTACAACTAGAAAGGGTCCTAGCTTACAAGTTGACATGACTGTCAATGGCCTACCTGTTAAAGCAGTTGTTGACACTGGCGCAGAGGCCACAGTAATTTCAGAAGAAGTTTATAACATGTTGCCACAGGAAGCAAAGAAGCCGCTCAAGAAAACGTCTCTCCGTAATGCGGGAGTAGGGAGTAATATGCCTGCTCTGGGTGAGTTGGAGGTGACATTAGGAATCGGGAAACACAAGTTCAACTGGATGGTCTTTGTTGGGCAGATTCACGATGCCCTGCTCCTGGGCCTTGATGCAATGCAGGCAGCCAAGATGACCGTCTTTGCTGGTCGCCAAGTATTTGTGGGTAAAGAGCCACTTCCGGTTTGTGTCATTGGAGGAAGTGAGAGTGACTACTCGGTGGCCCGTGTGCTCCTGGAGGACAATGTCACACTACCACCAGAAAGTGAATGTATTGTCTGGGGAAAAGTTGATAAACCCAAACCTGGGCTTCCAGGAGTCCTGGAACCACTTAACATAACAGAAGCTATCTCATCAGGAAGTGTTGCCATTTACATGAACCCCAGAGTTCCAGTTCGACTTTGTAATTTCTCAAATACCAACGCATCACTGCCCTGTGGAGTGTGTGTGGGCATTCTAGTTGAAACCTTTCCGGATGACCCCCTTATAATGCTGGATGTGGATGATAAACAACTATCAACCATGGCAGTGGAAGAGAACAGCCACACAGATAGCCCAAAGGTTGGAAGAGTTGGGAAAAATGCCCTAGATCTACCAGAACACCTTCAAGCCCTCTACACGACATCCAGTGAGGCGCTCAGTGAAGATCAGCAGGTGAGACTAATTGAGCTGCTCTTAAAATACCAGTCTCTCTTTGCAGCCAATGATACAGATCTTGGTCAGCTCTCTGCTGTTGCTCACAAGATAAACACTGGAGACGCAAGACCTGTACGGCAGCCAGTCAGACGGACGCCATTGGGCTTTCAAGGTGAAGATGAAAGGCATCTCAAGGACATGTTGGAAGCTGGAGTAGTGGTACCATCATCTTCTGAGTGGGCTTCGCCAGTGGTACTCGTTCGTAAAAAAGATGGGGGGGTGCGCTGGTGTGTGGATTATCGACGCCTAAATGACCTTACTCTGAAGGATGCTTATCCACTGCCGAAGATGGAGGAGTGTCTTGATGTGCTGGGAGAGGCTACCATCTTCTCTACCCTCGATCTTCAGTGTGGGTACTGGCAGATCTCTGTAGACCCAAATGATCGCTGTAAAACAGCATTTATCACCCGCTACGGCCTCTATGAATATACCAGGATGCCCTTTGGCCTCTGTAACGCACCTGGCACCTTTCAGAGAGCTATGGAGCTTGTTTTGCGAGGGTTTCAGTGGAAGATCCTTCTTATCTACTTGGATGACATTATTGTTCTGGGCAGAGGCGTAGAACAAAACCTGCAACACTTGGCTGATGTTTTTGAACGCCTTCATAGCTATGGTCTAAAGCTGAAGCCAAAAAAATGTCAACTGCTAAGAGACAAAGTTCTCTTTCTTGGGCATGTGGTCAGCGGAGAGGGAATAAGTCCCAACCCAGAGCTGATTAAGGATGTACAGGAGTGGCAGCCTCCCGCTAACACACAGCAGCTGCAAGCTTTTCTAGGACTATGCAACTATTACCGCCGGTTTGTATCTGGTTTTGCAGAACTTGCTGCCCCTCTTAACAATCTCCTGAAGAAAAAAGCTGAGTTCCAGTGGGGGGAGGCTCAGCAAGAAGCCTTCCTGAAACTTAAACATGGACTGACTGTCGCACCGGTCCTGGCTTACCCAGCAGCTGAAGGTGACTACATCCTGGACACTGATGCTTCCAGTTATAGCATTGGTGCAGTATTGTCACAGGTCCAGTGGGGGGAGGAAAGAGTCATCTCATATGCGAGCAACCACCTCACTCCTACACAACAGAGATATTGTGTGACCAGAAGAGAGCTGTTGGCAATCGTAAAATACACAAGACAGTTCCGCCACTTTCTCCTGGGCAGAAAGTTCCTTCTTCGAACAGACCATGGAAGCCTCGCTTGGCTCTTTCGCTTCAAACACCCTGAAGGACAACTGGCTCGATGGCTTGAAGAACTAAGTCAGTATGATTTTGACATCGAACACCGCTCTGGTCTGCAACACTTAAATGCTGATGCACTCTCAAGACAGGCTACAGAAGGGTCAACAAACTGTGACTGTTATCAAGCAGGCAAGGATGTAATGGAGCTTCCCTGCAGAGGATGTTCTCACTGTCAAAGACTGCACAAACAGTGGGCCAGATTTGAAGAAGATGTTGATGATGTTGTCCCACTCGTCATAAGGCATGTGACAGGGGACGAAGTTGGAAGCAGCACACAGGAGCAGCACCAGGCCGAAGCTGAAACTCAAATTCCCCAAATAAACTGGATGCAAACTCTTAGCAGCCAGCAGCTTTCAGCAGCACAGAAAGGGGACACTGTACTTTCCGTCCTACATAGCTGGAAGGAAGCAGGGAGTCTTCCAACAAAGGATGAAGTTGCAATGGAGAGTCCAGCAGTTAGGAAGTACTGGCTCTGCTGGTTACAGGTAGAACTCCATCAAGGGGTTCTATATTATTGCTGGGAAAATGTGGATAACTTAAAACCTTCCTTGCTGCTGTTGGTCCCTGCTTCATTGCAAATGGAGGTTATGCAGGCCTGCCATGACCCACCACTTTCAGGGCATCTAGGTGAAACAAAGACCCTCCAACGTCTTAGGCAGAGCTTCCATTGGTATGGCATGGGTAGTGACCTCCACAAATACATCCAACAATGCCCCCAGTGCAAAGGCCTGAAGTCAAGCAGCCCCTCGAAGAAAGCTAAGCTACAAAGCTATCAGGCAGGAGCACCAATGGACCGGTTGCACCTTGACATATTGGGCCCTTTTCCCATCTCAAGTTCTGGAAATAAGTATATTCTTGTCATCATGGATCAGTTTACGAGGTGGGTTGAGGCTTTCCCAGTTCCAGATCAAGGAGCAGAAACAACTGCCAGAATGTTAGTCAATAACTTCCTAGCTCGTTTTGGGGCCCCATTAGAGCTCCATACGGACCAAGGTCGCAACTTCGAAAGTGTGCTTTTCAAAAGTATTTGTCAACTTTTTCAGATCTCCAAGACTAGAACCACTCCATACCATCCTGCTTCAAACGGGCAAGTGGAACGATTTAACCGCACCCTTCTGCAGATGATCCGCTGCTATGTAGACCAAAATCATAAGAACTGGGATGAGCATTTGCCTCTTCTAACAGCTGCATACCGCAGTGCACAGAACTCCAGCACCGGATTCTCGCCAAATATGCTGATGCTGGGGAGAGAAGTTCATCAGCCACAAGAGCTCTGGCTTGGTCTTGCAGAACGAACGTGGAGTGAAAAGGATCCCCTGGAGTACGTTCATGACCTTGAAAAGACCCTTGGCGAGGTTCATGACATGGCACGGCAGCATCTACGTGGAGCTCAGCTCAGACAGAAGAGGACCCATGATCTGCGTGCCAAAGAATGCAGTTACAACATAGGGGATCTGGTCTATGTGAAGGACAATACAAAGAAGTTGGGCTTTAGTCCCAAATTGCAGCCCCCCTGGAAAGGCCCATGTATTATTAAAGCCCTGTACTATATGAGATCTTAACACAACGTGACAAAAAGGTCATGCACCATGATCAGTTGAAGCCTTACACAAGCGATGTCATACCAGCATGGGTCAGACGACAAAGACATGTGGTCCTTCCTCAGTGCCAAGATGTAGTCCCATTAAAGAAACACATGACCACTTCCCCTACACCAACATCAGATGACCCTGGGAGTGACAGCGAAAGCAAAGTTCTGGTTGGCCCTCCGAAACTGTTAAGGAAAAAGGGCAAGCGTCAGGTTGCAGCCCGTCGCAGAAGGTTGGCTGCACAACGTCGGCAGCAAGATGACCCACATACCTCTGGATCAGAAGGAGACAAACAAGAACCCCGTAATCAAAAGACTCTTAGAGGTCGAGAAGTACGGGTCCCTGCCCGCTATCAAAATGACTGGACTGAATAATGATCCTGCAGTAAAAGATGAGTTATGTTAAAGTTCCAATGTTTGCACTAGTAATGTTGCAAATGTGTATCTGGTTGTAAACTTAGCATGCCATATTACTTTGATGTTCTTTGAAAGGGGGGGTAGTGTAGTACTTGTATGTTTCGGCTTATGCCAGCACTATTTCCTATGGTTGCTAGGTCGATCTGAGTTTAGGTGCGTTACTGTGCATATATCTTGTTAACGGAACTCTGCATGCAGTGGGTGTGGTTCCAGGGGAATGTGTTTGGGGTGACACAGTTCGTGTTGTTGTTGTTGGATGCTCGCTTACTCTGGTGTGGACACGTAAGGTTCGTCTGCATCGGCGTTAGAGCGCCTAATCCGCCCAGCTGTACTCCTGTTCGGATATCTTGATTAAAGAAGGATTAACATTATTCCCTCCTGGAGTGGCTATTATTCCGCATCTCTACAATCCATCCGTGGACCCCGTTTTACAGTATTAAATGATCTGATATTCAGTCTAAATACAAATATTTCAGTTTGTTTTATCCAATCATATTTAACATGGTGGGGATATTCTTTCCAAATGGCTTAGTTACATAAAGCCTATGCACTATGGTATAAGTAAAAACTTTGACTTTTGTCATTTGTGTCAGGTCAAAAAATTAAAGGTAAGAATTTGATAGTAAAGTGCTTTCAGTTTATTTTCTAAACAGTGCAGCCATTTTCAACACACTTAAAATATATTATGTTTAAAATATCATGGGCAACAACTTTGCAAATCAATGTTTGGCACTTCTTGAATGAAAGGTGTGCATCTTTCTCTGATATTTCCTAACCTGCACAACAGACCTGGGACCTGAGACCTGGATAATTCTCAAACAACTTGATTAAGCTTAAGGTTTCTCATTTGAAATGTTTCGTTTGGGTTCTCTCTGCATTACTGAATTACCAACAACACCATCAAAGAACAATACCATCAATTACCAACCATTGCATCAGATGGTCAAGGAGCAGGATGCAGTGATCCACCCACATCTGCCAAAGGAACTCTTGGGGGAGCACCAACCTTCCTTCTAGGGAAGTTGTGATCCACATGGGAGATAACCCATGTGCATCTGAGACTGACTGAAGCAAATTCAAACCTAGACCTCAGTCAAGATGTCATGATTTTTGGTCATAAGGCCAGGGCCTTTGACCAACAATTGTAGAAACACCTCAGAATTTAGTTCTTTAGGGTCCAACAACTGAAGGACCAGAAGATGCAAAATGTAACTATTAATTGAAATGTAAATGAAAAGGCAAAATTAGTGAACTAGGATTTTGATTTGAATTTTATCATAAATTAATAACATGACTGTTTAAACAAGATGGGGGAAGGGGTTCACCTTCTTCAAAAACACACAAACCAAAAAACAACTTCTGACAGTGCAGCTTTACAGAGAGTTGAGATTTATAATACTACCTACGTGACAGATAATATTGAAAGATTCAGGAGTATCTGTAACCAAAAGGCAAGGGAAAAAATATGATGAATGGTGGTGAACTTTGTGCTTTCATGTGGCTGGCAATAAAAACACAGATAAATTATATATCGACAATAGCTGAAAGAAGTAACATCTCTGTCCTAGAACACAGTCACTGCATCCACCAACACAATTTAAATCTAGAGGGGATCTAACGACCTCCCCCCCAAAATAAATAAATAAAATAAAATAAATAGATAAATAACATAAAATAAAACTGACAGATTAACTAAGATTCAAAAGTAAAAAAATATCCTGGTCTGTCAGATTGAAATAGAAACGTTTTGTGCATCCTTGAGACCTAACTGTATTTTTAGTAGACATCCATGATGCATGTTACCTCCAAAGAGCAGTTCATTATCTCCATCTTCTCCTTCAGAGGTCCTGTGTATAATGGGTGCCATGTTTCTTGCCCCTGTTGTTAAATGAGTCCAGTGATGTTCCAAGCTGTTCAGACAGACTACTGATAAGCCCCTGATGAAGGACAGACGACATTTCCTTTTTAGCAGAGTACTGGCAGTGTCTGTGCAGCAACCTCTTTGACTCCATGTTGACATGAGAGGTCACTCTTGACTTGTCTGACTGAGTAGGTGCATGAGCTTTCTGCTAGTGCCAAAAGATGTGATTAACCTTATCCTGATGGTGTGTCTCTGCCCAGTTTAAAGCTTTGACAAAAGCTTTTGTTTTTTTTAATACGGTATTTAAAAGCGAAACAAGGGCTTTGGTAAGAATAACATAATGCTGTTTAAAAATACATACTGTTTATATGATCTATTTATAATTATATGGATATTGGCCAGCCATTCATTAATTTCTGACAACGGCAAGGTAAAAATTGGCCGGTATGAAGTATTAGCATTACATAGAAAATATGACCACTGACAAAAAGCACACGCCAAAGGTTAAATAAAACTGAGGAGAGGAGGAAAATGCATAATCACCCATGGAAATTGAACGTTTTCATGCTGGTGGGAAGAGCAGGAACAGTCATTTGCTGCTCTGGAAATATCAACGTTATTCCCAAGTCTAACAATTACTGTAACATGATAAATAACATTTGAAGCCTGGCTAAGGTCAAGCAGGCCTACCACTGAGTGCCTACTGGAGAATATATTTATCAGATGATAATTAATAACACAGAGAGTGCAGTTTCCATTCCTGGGAGGTTCCTTAAACTTGCAAACGTCACATATTTTAATTAGGCAGTTCTAGTAATCACAAAACCCTGTGCATATGTATCATTAAACCCAATCTAAGAAGGGTTCTTGAAACAGTCCCCAAGTAAGAAAAATGGATTCACTTAATGAAAAGCATGTCTTGAATTTAAAATTTAATAAATTGATAATTCAAGTGGGTATTCTTGAATTTCATTGTATTTGTTCAAATAGCTACTGATGGCGAAGGTGAATTAACCAGTGTTTAGAGCAAATACAACTAACATGTATTATTCTGGAGCTTCATGGAGCCTGAAAACATTTGCTGTGATTATTTGTTTTTCAAGCTTTAGGCTTTACCAACTATATAGCTATGGTTAATTCACCACCACCAAAATAATAATGCTGTACTATTTCCCATCATTGGGGGAAGACAAAAAACACCAACTCTACAGAAATTTGAAAATTATCACCCTTTGTATGTTTTATCATGAAAACACTGATTTTGGTGTTTGAAAGTCCATGTTAAAATTTTGCTTGGAGAAAAAAGGGGTTACTTTGTCTCCTTTTATTCAGTGAGGGTAAAAAGACGTTAAGTAGTAATTGTTTTTAACATAATCGTAGTGCTGTTAAAACCTTTCAATTCCACTTTGCCAATAGGACAGCACTCACTGTTCTCCAATAACACGTAACAAAACTGGAGAATATGGAGAGATAAATCTCTCTGATCCACTCTTCTCTTCAGATCAGACTACAAGTTTCATTTAGAATTTGGGGCTGGGGTGTGTGATGGCCGTTAAAGACACATGTTTTGTTTCTGCAGAGCCATGCCTGTGTTGATTTGGCCATATGTTTTTTAAGATCATTATCCTGTTAAAAACCCAGATGACTACTCATTTTCATTTTCACTTTATTGTCCAAGGCCAACAGCTTTTTGATTCCAGCGTCTTAGAATTTATAATGTTATGGTGTTATACACGCTAACAGAATCCAAGGACCTTTAAAAAAGAATCAGGCCCACAGCATTCCATATCTCCCTCTGCCCCCAACTTTAGGCATGAAATTCTTTTCCACATATTTCCCCACAGGTAGCGTTCACTGACAAACTTGACATCCCCTGGCAAGAAACACAGTTCCAGTTAAAGTCCCAGCAGGTGTTAGCAAAGTCCACACTTTTAAACTTAAGGGTTTGATGTGACTGCAGATATGGGGAAATTGTGAACTTTCATTATGATTTTCTGTTAATTTCCTGTGTGTAGTTTGTGTTGTTTCTTTTAATTATGACGATCTAGCTTTTACCACTTATTGTTTTTACCTGAACAGTGTCTTTGAGTGTTTTGAAAGGCAGTTGAAATAAAATATAATATTATTATTATTATTATTATTACGTTTTGTTGTCATTTTCTGATTTCTCAAGAATAAAAAACAGGAATTTTAGAATTACTAAATACAATTTATGGAAAAGGTAATTGATTTAGAAAATTAAATATAGTATATTTAAAACTTCTCAATTACACTTTTTTTTTAGGATTTTTTTAGAAATACGTAGGATTTTTCTTTGGTTATCTTCAAATCAAAGGTTGTGTTGTTATGTGAGAATATGCTAAAACAATAAAACAAATATTTTAAGGATTATTACATTTCATTATCAGCTCACCAAGAATGAAGGACGCTGCATGTTAGTTTCAATATATAATTTTTTCACCATAATGTGATATTGCATAAAGATTAACACTCAATCAAAAAGAAAATCTTACCCAGTAGTGTCAAAGGCAATCTATCTGTGAATAGCATTACAGGTGTCTTACAAGCATTTAAACTTTTCTCCTTTATGATTCACTCAAAATGTGATTAAAGTGAATCTTTTACTATGTATTTTGAAGACAATTTCAGGAAGCAGCATCATTAGGTCTCACTGACAATTGCAGAAAGTGTCTTAACAAATCAGCTTGCAACTAAATAACAAAAAATTAACATGGGACTGATAACTTATGACTGCAAAGTTCATTTTTCAGAGAAAACACTGAGCAGCTGGGCCGTTTTTCAAGCCAACAGTTTTAAAGTGATATACTGGACTGAAAAACCTGGGGAGATTAGATAAAAAAATTGTCTACATAATCTTGTTGTTGACTGTTTCCTGGATGGAGGAAAAATATGCACAGCTGCTTAGGTCATTGACTGGTCCTCTGAGGATGTGAGCAAGCCATTTGGACTGAAACTTACGCAAAAAAAAGACAATTTGAGCACACAGTGTGCCTTTGATGGTGGATGGTGGCTATAAAAAGGAATGAAAACCAATGGAAAAGTGATTAAAGCGGTAAATCGCTGCTCCCTTCTGTATTCAGACACATACTAGATGCACAAACATGCCCTTGTTTTTCATTTAAAGTGCAAAATCTAAATTCTAATAAAATATGCCCCTCAAACGTAGAAATAAAAGCCTTTCATTCAGAGTTTTTTTTATGCAATCATGAAAGGCATTAAAACCACAAAACAAAATGCTTGGTGGTAATGACCTTTCTAGCAAACAACACAGGGCTTTATTAGCAGTTTCATTAAAGCCCACATTAAGTGGGACCCATGAGGAACTGTCATTTGTAGAAACTGTTGCTCTTGTTCAAAATTAACTATACAAATGTTATAGCAAAATTAGGGCCTCCCAGGAGTCGGTGACCTCTGGTTCCGGAGCTGCGCGTGTACGTTTGAGCCCACTACATTGATCTTTTACAGCTTGTCTTTTATTAGGGAAAATAGATGGTTGTTTATATCTGTTCTCCGTTCTGTTTTTCATTGTATCTGTCTAGAATTTCCAAGGCAAAATTAGACTTTTATTTATTTATTCAGTTATTTATTTTCACTTTTATCTCAGGACTGAATTGGCC
This sequence comes from Fundulus diaphanus, assembly GCA_037039145.1. Lineage (NCBI taxonomy): Eukaryota > Metazoa > Chordata > Actinopteri > Cyprinodontiformes > Fundulidae > Fundulus > Fundulus diaphanus. The sequence continues at coordinate 10,130,335 of CM073122.1, read as the reverse complement.
TCATTCTTCTCCAGAAAACCTTTTTTTTTTAAGCAGAATAACTAGAGTAAATTTTTGAGTAGAACACTACTGATTGGTGATGGCACATCATTAATATAAGTTTTCACTCAAGAAGTTATTTAAATGTGTAATAAGTGTCATAGTTTGGGTTCTGTCATAGGTTTATGTTCTGTTTTAGTTTGGTTTTGTCCTTATTTGTCCTTAAACTGTGTTTTAAGTTTACCTGTTTTCACCAGCCAGTTATTCGGTTTAGCCACACCCCTGTCACCTGTCACCCTCAATTAGTACCTAACTCCGGTCACCTGTCTAGTCCTCTATTTAAACTTGACTCACTCCTCCATTCTCTTCCAGATCATTACAAACCATTCGGTGAGTTCTATCCAGCATTTCTCTTTTCTGACTGAACTGTTGATTTAGACCCGAACTGTCTGTTAAGATTCTGAGCCAGCCTGATTCCTGAATCTGTTTTTCCTGCCTGTTTACCCGTGTACCAGACCTAGCCTGTTTTAGGATAATCTGAGTTTGCCTGATCCCTGCCTGCTAAACCTGCTTGCCTGTGTACCGTTTTTGGACTGTATTCGGACCATCGAGCCTGCCTGTCCTAGTCCAGCCTGTCAGCCTGTCTTTGAACCTTCATCTGTTCACTGACTCTGTGTGTCAGTGCTCTGGCTGCTCTGACTGTTCTGCACCTCTGTCTGCTCGGTTTTTGACCTAGGACAGTTTTTGACCACAAGCTCTGTCTCGCTCAGTTCATCTTACATGTCTGTCATCCCGATTCCATTCGCTATATGTCCATTAATAAATCCTCTTTAAGAATACTTTCTTGTCTGGTTCGAATTCTGGGTCCTCATATTCCGATCATTACAATATGTGTGGATCAAAGTATCAAGCAACCTTGACTGTAACTTTTTTGTGGGGTCATTAATACTAACTCTAAGAGAAATGTCATCAGTGGCATCCAACCTAATTTCTCTTAAGACTTTGCTGTAGGGCAGTCTGAGGACCTTCAGTAAGACCAAGAATTTTAGTAAGACACTAGGAAAATTGTCCTTTTGATTTGCAGGGAACTATATATACTGTAATGACTAATACTGGTGAACCCAATATTCAGCCGGACACAGAGTTACCAGAGACCAGAGGATGCAGGTAGTGAAAGACCCGAACAGGCAATGTGGACCTGGGATCCACCAGAACAGGCAGAGCAAGTGGCTGGAACTTACAGGGAAACTGAGAGACCTCTGCAGCATGCAGACACAGGCAACTTTTAACTGAAGAGTCCAGCTGGCTGAGCACACAGGATCTGGTAGAAGCAGGGCACATCACACGGGACGAGACGGGACAAGACAAGACGTACTGGCAGGGATGAGATGGCTGAAGCAGGTATATGTAGGCCGGTGAACAGGTGACCAGAGTTGACTGCAATTACTGGCAGCAGGCGGAGTTAATGTGGGCTAATTGACTGGTGACTGAGCTGAATGGATAGTGGCTGAGGGGTGACAGACTGATAGAAAAAGTCCAAAATAACCAAACAAAAACCTAAATCATGACATATACATCCCATACAGGTGATCAAAACATCGCTTCTGTAAACCAGGCCAGTAACGACCGTAACGACTCCCCATTTCAGAGGCGTGGACCAGTTTCGGTTCAATTTGCAAGCCAACAACAACCTAAACGACTCCCCATTACTAAGGGGGTGGACCTGTTTCGATTCAATTTGCATGTTATCTAAGCCATTACAAGGCCTTTGTTGACCATGACCTGGATGACTGAGAATCAGCTCATATACATCTTGAAATTGGCTGCCAAACTGACTGCAACTTTTTGGCTTGTTGACCCAGAGGAATGCCTTGCTGGAAACTTAAAAATGTAACGTGTGGATCAATCAATCCACAATGATATAAGAAACAGTTTTAAAGGAAACTACTGTATTATTACGGCATTTTGAAACATTTCTGTTGTTAATTTTGGCTATGAAAGAGTGAGGGAGAAGGGAGATTTTCAGCAAATAATAGGAAGGCTAAACATTCACCTGTTGCTTGATTTTTTTATTTTTTTTTCTTTCCTTTTGATCTTTCAACTTATGTTATACATTGGTAGAATTAGGTTCCTTACTCAATTTTCAGAGTTAAGTGTTTATGTTCTCTAGGGCAGGGGTCTGCAACCCTTACAATCCAAAGAACCAGTTTTGCCCTCAATCAAGCCAAACAAAACTTGTTTAGAGACACAGATGTTACAAGACCTTTTGAAAAAGACAAGTTAGAATTTTTATTTTAAATATCTACCACAGGGAAAATTGTTATCATCTCTAAAGAACCTAAATTTTCTATCCTTTTCTTAGGTTTTAAAATAAAGAAAAACATACAATTTTTGCAAAAAGTGGAGGGACACATTTTCTATGTGAAAATGCTGTACATGAACAAAACATAAAAACAAACAGATGCAATAAAGCATTACAGAGACAGAAGACATTGCTGAGGCAAGAACATTTCATTGGAATAGTAGCAGCATGTCTGATACAGTATAAGACAATTTAGACTGCAAACTTCCACATTAACATTTAAAGGCAACTCTAAACAAATAGGGTTTTAACCTCTATTTAAAGGAACTCAGTGTTTAAGCATTTTTAGAGTCCTCTGGAAGTTTGTCCCAGATAAATAGAGCATAAAAATTAAGTGCTCTTTCTCCATGCTTAGTTCTGGTTCTGGGTCTGCAGAGTAGATTTGAGCCAGAAGCCCTTAGTGATCTGGGGAGTTGATACACTGATAACAAGTCTGTGATGCATTTAGGTGCTAAGCCATTCAGGGATTTATAGACTATCTGAGATACAGGGTGCCAGTGTAAGGACTTTAGAACTGGGGTGAGTCCATCACTACACCCAAATTTCGGGCCTGATCGGTAGTTACTTGCTGAAGCAACTGAAGCTGTGCACTCTTGATCATTCCTCTATCAATTTGAAAATTATTACTTCAGTTTTGTGTTTATTCAATTGAAGAAAATTTTGCACATCCATGCATTGATTTTTCCTAAGAATTTACTCAGTGCTTGAACTGGTTCATAGTCACCTGGTGACATGGTGATGTAGAGCTGTGTGTCGTCTGCATAGTTATGGTAACTGATGTTTTTTTTTATGATCTGAGTTAAAGGGAGCATGTAGATATTAAATAGGAGGGGACCCAGGATGGACCCTTGGGGAACATGTGATTTTTGTTGTCTATAATGTAAAGTCACCTATTGACACAAAATGTCCCTGTCCTTTAATTAGGATTTAAACCAGTCGAGTGCTGTACCAGAAAGGCGGACCCAGTTTTCCATGCGCTCTAACAGAATGGAGTGATCGACAGTATCAAATGCTGCACTAAGGTCCAGTTATACCAACACTGTGGTTCTTCCACAGTCTGCATTTATATGGATATTATTAAACACCTTGACAAGGGCGGTCTCTGTACTGTGGTGAGCACGGAAACCTGACTGGAAAACGTCAAAGCGGCTGGTCATTGTTAGGAAGGTGATGAAACACAGCTTTTTCAATAATCTTACTGATAGATGGGGAGGTTTGAGATGGGCATGTAGTTCTGCAGAAGTAGTTTGTCCAAATTGTTCTTTTTCAACAGTGGTTTAATAACAGCTGTTTTTAGAGACTGGGGGAATATACCTGACAGAAGGGACGTGTTGATTATTTGAGTGAAATCAGACGTCATGAAAGCTGTGGGTAAAACATCAAGGCAGCAGGAGGAGGAACTTAGCTGCTGAATGATTTCCTCTAAGCTTTTGTAGTTTATTTGACTGAATCGGGACATTTTGTCAAGATCAGTTCTAGTTGGAGACAGCGTTGGTTCTGAACTTTATATGGATGTACAAACTGATTTTCCCATTAAAGAAGTTAGCAAATGTAATGGAGGCCTTGGTGGAATTGAGTTGCGATGCCACGGACACAGGAGGATTTGTTAACCTGTTTGTTAGGGTGACCAGACGTCCCCGATTTCCGGGGACTGTCCCCGTTTTGGACCACGTGTCCCCGGCTAAAGCTGTCCCCGGAAATGTCCCCGATTTTACCGAGGGGGAAAATGTTGCGGTTTATTATTGTATTACGGTAGAGCTGTTGCGCGCAGAAACAGGTGTTACGGTAGCTGGTTGCGCTGCTGATGAAGGAACAGAGCGCACCACTAGGAGTGCGGTAATGATCCTTTTGGATGTCAGCTGCCATTAAAAAACGAAGAAGAAGAAGAGCGCACCACTTTTAAAACAGAAGAAGAAGAAGTGGAAATCACAACCTACGGCTACTGGTGGGGACTGGAGAGCTCCCCTGAGTTATAGTAAGTGTGTTAATCGATTCATTTTATTTGGATCGGGCTGATCCTGTGATAAATGTTTGGTTTGTGTCCAGGTTAAAAAAAATAATCAATAAAAAATAAGACAAGACCACGAATTGCTGCTCACTTGAGTAGAAGACAATAGGCCCGTTTACACTACACTTTTTTAACCGAGCCGAGACCAGTCCGAGCTCGGTAACCGAGATAACTCTTGTGTGTAAACGGTCAGCAGACTGAACCAGACCGCGCTAACCATAACCGGACCGCGCTAACTGCAGACCAGCTCTTGGGTAGGTCTCGGCCTGGTTCTATTTTATCCCGGTTTCTGATAACGAAGAGCGCATGAGCAAACCGCGTCATCTCCTTACAGTCAGCTGACTGTCAGCGGGTTTTCCGGCGTGTCTGGCTGCACGTCCCGATTCACACTCCATTCAGACAAATTTCAGACATTCATAATAATACTAGCTTCCTTACCGTGCCACACGGTTTCCAGAGATGATTCTGCTTAGCAGCGCAATGAACCTCAGTATCTGTCGTTGTTTCCGGCGTCTGTAAATCCTTATTAGACGTTCGTTTCTCTCATCCACTTCCCAAAAAGCCAACTTTCTCAAGTAAATTAACCAATGGTTGCCTTCTTCCCATGACTCTCCGCAAACACCGAAATATCACAATATCAAGCATAACTTCCTGAATGTTACGGGCGCAGCTGTGTGTGTTTTTGCTGCTTCCGCCTTCAATCCCAGAGAGCGGTAGTACCGCAGATCGCAACCAAGTAACCGAGATAAGCTTTGTGTGTAAACGGGTCGGCTTGTCTTGGATAACTGAACCAAGCTCGGACTGGTCTCGGCATGGCTCGGTTTTTAGATGTAGTGTAAACGGGCCTACTCAGATAAAATGTAACAAAATGATTGAAAACTCTTTGTAAGGCGCTAATCTGGTACGCTGGTTCTCCAGGGATCAACAAGGGATTTATCTAAAGATGTTTTAGAACTGATTGGAAACCTTTAGTTTATATGTCAGATGGTTAGTTATAAGTAGAGTTATTACAAGTTGTTTTGCTGATCTATGGTTGGGATTTATGAGCATAGACTTCCAGGCTTAGGTTTAGCTTTTCTAGTGCTCAGTTTGGATATATGAAAGTTCCTCATGAAAAAATAGGAGTCAGTAACAGGAGAACTGAATGAGACAAGATCTGCATGATCTGAGAATGATGGAGGAAGAGATAACCACCTGTTTAATGTTCATTTATTGTGTTGTTTTTGCTTGTAGCTCCTAATATTGTGGTAATTAGCATTTTTTGTATTTAATCAGATGACATAATAATAATAATAATAATAATAACAGGAAGTTTTCATGTTGTACATTCTAATGTTTTTGGAAGTGATTTTAAATATATAATGTCTGTTTTAGAATAATGTAAGATTGATACAAGAGGAGACAGGAAGAAGATAGGAAGACAGAAAGGAGATTAAATGAGTGGAAGAAAATAGGAACACGGATGGAAAGAACGGTTGACAAGAAGGGAGAAAAATTTACTTAGAAGAGTATTAATAAAGTTTTCTTGTGTTTTAAAAAGTTCTGTTCTTTTCATAATACCCTCTTCTCCTCTTATTCTATCCAGACCTCTGGATACCGTGGCTGATGGCTCTTCAGACACAAAAGGCCTCAAAGTAACCAGAGATGATCTCATGTTAGCTGACTCACTGACTGGAGTTAACTCACCTTATAGGAGCAAACAATATACTGGCTCATCAACTACTACCATACACATACACATACACATAATGTAGTTATACATACTTTATATAAGTTTATACATGCTCATGCTGCACTACACACACAATCACTTGCATTCCTGTCAAACGGATTTCCAAATTTGTGCTGTTTTGAACATGTTTAACACCTTTTCACCTCACATCACCAAAACCCATTTTCTTATCCCAAACAGTCTATAAGCACAGCTCCACCTCTTCCTGAACCTCAGCAGCTCCTTTGTTTTCTGTCTTTCATCACTGGTCAGACTGATTAATCCAGGTGTGTCTGACCTCAGTAACAAGCCAGACACACCTGGATTAATCAGGAACTAAAGGAGCTGCTGAAGTTCTGGAGGTAGTGGAGCTGTGCTTATAGCTCATTAGCAAGATAAATTAATCTGCTTCTTTGAGATGCACAGGCTCCTGATGCAGCCAGGTGACAGTAAGAAACATATATCATCCTTTACCTGCGGGCTTGACCGCTTCTTCTTTTTGATAATGCAGAAAACCCTATTGCTCATAGGTATGTAGACGTGAACAGAATAAGTATTTGTTGCACTTTTTAGAAAAGGTGGGGGAACTGTGTCTCCACAGAAAGGCACAGGCTAAACGTTTGTATTTACTGTTTTTTCTTTTCCTCATGTCACTCTCCCCTTAGGAGGCGGCAGAGCTCTTTGGGCTCCACAAAATTGGAAAACCCTGCTAACCACCCTTGACCCCTCCACTCCCACCCCCACCACTTTGCCCCAACCCAGAGACATAGTTCTAGTTTTCTATTAATAACACTATTGATGTATTCATTTTATTCATCTTAGGATATAATAAAAGTGTGGAAAGGCACATTCCTGGCTTTTACACTTGATTTTTGTTGTTTAAATATTAATAATATGTAAAAATAAATGAAATCATTACTGTCTCCGTTTCCTAATTTCATCTTGACGAGATGTATTGTTTTTTTATTCACGAGTAAGAAATGTCCCCAGATTTGATTTCAGAAATCTGGTCACCTTACAGTTTGTGGCAAATAACGCACATTATTACGGTTTTTGTTAATGATCTCAGAGAAGAAAGATTCCCTTGTATTTTTCAGTTTTAAGTTTTATCTGTAAAGTCTCTCTTTATAGATGCCATGGTGAATCTGGAGTCTAGTCTTTCTCCACCTGCGTTCAGCTTTCGACACTCCCTCGTTAAATCTAGACCAGTTCGATGAGTGGGCTCGGCCCGGTTTTTCCCTGGCTCGGTTCTCAGATAACAAACAGCGCATGAGCAGACCGCATCATCTCCTTACAGTCAGCTGACTAATTTCACGGTTTCAGACATTCATAAAAATACTAGCTTCCCTACCGTGCCACACGGTTTCCAGTGATGATTCTGCTTAGCAGTGTGATGAACCTCAACGTCTGTTGTTGTTTCCTGCGTCTGTAAGCCCTGAGACGTTCGTTTGTCTTATCCACGTCCCAAAAGCCGACTCCGTCAAGTAAAGTCACCAAAGGTTGCATTCTTCGCTTGACTCTCCGCAAAAAGCAATTATAACCAAGCATAACTTCCTGAATGTTATGGGCGCCGCCATTTTGATTTGCTTGAGTCCCTCCTTCAATCCTAGAGAGCAGTAGTACCATAGATCACCACTAGTAGGCGAGGAATCGAGATAGTGTGATGTGTAAACGGTCGTCAGAACCAAGCTCGGCTTGGTTAACTGATCCAAGCTCGGACCGAGCTCGGCATGGATCAGTTTAACAAGGGTAGTGTAAATGGGGCTACCGTTTTCACTATCTGCTGGAGCATTTCTCCAAGGAGATTTTTTCTTCCCCAAAATCACCTTCATTTTAATTAGAGCAATGCAGTCAATGATGTCTGAAACTTTAGACTGCAAGTTATCTTCTAGTCCATCTACTGAGTCACAGGACAAAGTGGAAGTAGAAGAGTATACTTTATTAAAGGTTTCAATGGCAGCATCCTTAAAGATGCATTTTCTTACAATGTTCTCTTGCACCTCTGTCTTCAGGGATGTTAGCGTGAAAGTTAAAATCCCCCACAAAAATTAAACAGTCATAATCAACACATATGGGAAATTATGTTAAAGCACACAAACATTGTTTCCAACCTAATTACAAGAAACATAGATAAAAAAAATAATAATACTGGTACTTTTAGTGTCACTCTGTTGTGGAAATTCTATTCAATTAAAATTCAATCAACTGAACAACTGCTAAAACCTTGTTAAACCAAAGTTATCAAGAGCCATTATGTATGACCAAAGAGCCATTTGTGGCTCCAGAGCCACTTGTTACAGACCCCTGGTCTAGGGAATAGATACAGAAACTGCTGGCCGGAGACTTCCTTAAAATGTCAGGTCTCTAACGATTTTGCTTCGTTTGAAAATAGTAAAAAAAAATTGTTATATTTTCTTCTAATATAAATAATTAATGAAAGCTCATGGCAAGAAGGCTCAATCTGTTTGTTTAAATGTATGCTTTATTTGCATCTTCCTATGATATGGTATTTCTTTAATATCAAAATATACTATCAGCTTTGGCAGGTCAAAGCTTAGCAAAAACCTGAGATCAAAAAACAAATATATAGTTCTGATCAGTGCATATCTGCTGCTTTTAAAGAAAGTCCCAGTTATGACTTTTTACTTTATACATAATACTACACCCAGAATTTAAAGTAGCAAACAATATATACAGTTAAAAATGAAGGAATGAATAAAGCACCACAGATGTTTCAAAGCTGTAGGGTTATGAAATTAAACTTGTAAATGTAGCTGGGGGTACCTGCTTATTCCCACAAGAATAAATAATTACATTACATTTCAGATGTGCTCTATACAGTGTGAGCTTATTTTTGCTACTTTGCAGCAGAGATGTTTTGAACATGATTCTAACTTGTGCATATTTACTGTCACCCATCACACTTCTGTGCTCAGCAGTTTTCTTCAGTCGTGATACGAAGGTTCTCTGTTGTGCTTCAAGTAAGATTCTGGCTTGTCAATTTCAGAGAGGAGAGAAATTGAGAGAAGAATCTCAGCTCTCTCACTAAATCCATTTCTGTTAGTTCCGTTAAATTGGTCTTTTGTTTAGTGAATTCTAATATGTGTTTAACTTTTGACTAAGCTTTCCTTTAACCCCCGTTGGGTAAGAGAAGGCTTCTTAATGTCAGACCACACAATTTATTGTCAATTTATTGTCATCTTTGGTTCCAGCTTCTATCCCGCAGCGGTAAGCTCTTTAAAATCATTGAGCTTTGCATAATTATGTCACCTACAATTACGTATCCATGTCCCTTGTATTACTTAAAGTGCATCCAAAGTAAAGCCTATTTTATTAAGTAACCTATCAAGTACATGTCTTTATTATCACTGCTGGTCTTATAGTCTTCTATATCCTCTGAAAAACATGTTTTTCCTCATGGGTGGTATTATAATTTGTCTTAAAACGCAAATTCATAGTTATTGTAAAACTTCTTATTTTTTTTTAAATGTCTTCTTCTAAATACATCTTATATGATCCTGTATTATGATACTCCTCAATCCTGTCTTGGGTTCAGATTCATAGATGGTGTCATTTAAAATGAAAAAATATGAAAAATAAACTGTTTCTAAAACCTGGTGATATTAATAGTATTTGTCCCTTTCAGTCTCTGTGGAATTACCTTCAGTAAACATTCTATGACATCAGATTTATTTTTATTATTATCATTTTCTTTTGGTAAGTAAGACTGTTTTTATACAATGCAAGTTTGTAACTTTTGCAATGGTATCAATATTTAGTAGCCAAATTTGTAGCTGGAATGAGATAAAATCCCCAAAACACTCCTTCTTGTGGATTTCTGTTTCTTTATACCTTTACTATTAGTCTTTTATGGTATCGCAAAGAGTAGTTAAGAATATTCCTGCTGAGGTGGGTTTATCAGTTATTCACAGCAAGAGATTTGTGCCTTTTATAAACGGATGAAACCAACTTGGTCTTTATTAACTTCAGATGCACCAGGAATTCGGCTTGTGACTGAAATCAACTGATTTTCAGCATGAACGGCCATGAACGGTGACCAGCTAATCAGAAACTTAACCGCATGATTTTGTTTCAATCAAAAAAGTGCTACGAGGTCCTGCTGACGATAACAATTAAGAATCAAGAATGTTTATTGTGATTATATGGCCATAATGAAATTTTCGCAAGATGTCATCTCTGAATGCACATTTAACACACAGGCACAAATCAAAAACACGCATGGAAAAATAAAGAATAAGCCTTCCTACAGAAGAACCTCAGAAATACAGAAACCCAATATGACCAAAAATCCTTTGTGTGGATGATGGTAAGACTCAAAGTTAGCTTATTTCAGTAGCAGCACAGTGTTTAACATGAAGTGAGAGGGAGTGCAGATAAAAATAGCTACTTAAAAATGAACTACTTTTCTTCATTTCATGAGACATGTCTGCTGAGTTTAGGCTGCAAGAGAGAACACAATTTTTAGCCGATACCAGGAAGGCTGGAAGAAGGCCCAGCAGAGACTGTACCCGCTCCAAACTAAATAAGTACAACCTTCCACAGGATCTGTTGGTCGTCTTCTACACCAGTGTTTTTCAACCCTAGTCCTCAATGCACACTGCCCCTGAAACTGGTTGGTGGATGATTAACAGGCTTTTGCTGAACTAGAATAACTTTAATCAGGTTTGTTAAAGCAGAGGAAAATCTAAATCAGGCATGGCAGTGTGCATCGAGGGGCAGGATTGAAAAGCACTGTTCTACACTGTCTGTCCCACCTGTGTTCAACCATCACTGTGTAGTTTGGCACATAACAAAACAGGACAGGCTCAGACTGCAATGAAAAATTTGGTCTGCAGAGAGGATCATCAGGGCTGACCTTCCCTCCAGAACCTGTACAGGTCTAGGGTCAGGAAAAGGGCAGCTAACATCTCTGTAGATCCCACACATCCTGCACACAAACTGTTCTGACTTTTACCTCGGTGCTACACAGTGCTACTGACAAAAAGAATCCACCACATATATAGTTTCTTCCCCCAGGCTCTCTCTGATAAACATTAAACAGTATCCAGATCAATACCGTGCTTATTTGCACCAATTGGCTTCTTCTTTTGTTGAAAATGTATATATTGATGTTCATGAAAAATATTTACATTTCTTTTTTTTGTACATTTTACTTAGAATACCTTAATAGAAAGTGAAGTGGAACCAAAGTTAAATTCCCTGTAACTTGGTGATTAAAACTTTCTCTGATTCCGAATAGAGGACAGCCAAGTAGCTCCTTTGGACTTTTAGGGATTTAAGCTATAGGACTTCCTTCTCTAGAGTAGGGACGTCCATCTACAGTATACTGGATTAAGTATACTCAAGGCAAGTGTCTTGGATGCTTTGGATGTGTTCCTGCTCCAGCACAGTTGATTCAAGAATTATTTAACTTCTCAGCATGTCACCAGGTTTAGCAGGAGCCTGGTAATCCATCCATCCATTGTCTGTCCCTGCTTATCCTTGCAGGGTTGCAGGTGGTGCCTATCTCCAGAGGACAATTGGGCGAGAGCCTGGTAATGGTCCACTCATTCGATTCAGGTGTCATCGCCTTCATTTCCTCACATGTAGACCCACAGAAGACACATTTTCAATATGCCAGCATATGTGGCAAGGCAGAAATAGTGTTAGAGCAGCTTAGGAGTGAGCGGATACGGTTGCTTGTATATCTGCAGGGCACAAAATTACTATCATTGTTGCTAGTGATATTGTTGTTATTTTTATACTTCCATTTAACAAGAATATTTCATTAAAACCAAAAATCCATTTTACAAGGGAGACCTGGCCAAGACACGTCAGAACTTTGTAAAACAAATAGATAATAAGCAATATATTAAACAAATGACGATTTAAGCCATGACCTCTTAGGGAAAACATTAATGGTGCATAACCTTTAGTCCTCTTTTCTATCCATCTCTCCACGTTTTACTCAATATTTTACACTTTTATTGATCTTTGTTACTACAAATATTAAATTTAAATCTAAGTTTGTGACGATGTGGTAGTTCAATGATAAAAGATACAATGTTGTGGCGAGTCTCGAACTTTCAAACCATTTCTCTTGTATTAGTGAGATTTATCAATTGAAAAGTGTAGAAAGCATATAAAAGAATACGACTGATCAATAAAAAAAGAGCAATAGTTGAGGTTATGAGTTTTTTAAAACCAGAGAACCATGTTCGATGCTTGATATATTTCTCACTTGTATTCCTTTGACTTAATGAAATATTACAAACAATGACCATTTTCTTGTTATTTTACCTTGACTACCCCCCATGAAATGTTTAAAATGCTAAATGAAAGAGATGCACTGGACAAGACCAGGACCACATTTCACAGCTTCTACAAGATCTGTGATGTTTTCATTGAGACTGGGGACAATCAACACAAACATGCACAATTTGGATAAATATGTGGAAAGTCTTATTCTGAGGGGTCGAAAATTCAAGTTGTTAAGAATGAAAAAGACCAGAGGGTAGGAATAGCTTAAGTTAGATGGCCTTGGGCTAAACACAAAAAAAGGGGAACTGTGAGACTAGCCCAGAAACCGAAAAGCAAAAAGGAAGAGTTGGGAACAAACTGTATTCAAGGATGTCACCCTGTAAATGATCTGAGATGTAACAGATAAGCTCACAAAAATAAAAAGGGTAGCAGAAATAAAGCAGCGTAAGTGACGGCAAACAGTTGTGTGAAAGAGACAGCTGAAAAATTCAACAGAGAACACATCAAAGAAGGAGATCAGACAGGCAAGAATTGAAGTGCCAATATACAGCATGTAAACAAAGATTCGAGATTTGATACAACTGACTAGCTTCTGTGATTGAAAGACGTTCCTTTACTAATACAACTTAAAATATTTAGAACAACTCTTTGTTGTTCTAAATAAATCTTGCGTTAGTTTTTTTAACTTTATTATTAAGAACATTTTCCCCAAAGATACTAATACTAATAAATAAATTTGCTTCTTGGTCTCACCACAGTGTTAGTATCTCAAATTACCATGAGAAAAATAGCTAAAAATGTTAACAGATTCTGTCGAGGATCCTGATGCATTTTCATCCAGTCCTGCTGACCTTTTCTCTGAAGAATCCAACTCAAAGATTAGACAAAGGGAGTGTTCCAGCTGAAAGTGCTTCAATCTTATACGTTGGAGCCAGAATGTGACTGTGACAATCAACAAGCCAAACTACTTGCATGCACAAGTACTGGGTGAAATAGTGACGAGCATAATGACTCACATACAGTTGTAGCTGTATAGTATAAGTACAAAGAGATGAACATACAACATAAAAGCAAAGCAATTTGAAAAACTGTAGTGTTTTGTTTAATAGGGAACACTATATATAACATGAGTTTAATTGATTTTAACGCAAAGTCTGTCCAGTGCGTTGACATAAAGCAAGTAAGCTAATTAAACTAAACAAGACAAAACAAGCTAATGTTATAAGAATCAGTTTAAAGATACTTTTAAAGCTATGCTTCAGTTGTATGATGTATACTCAATAATCAAGAAACAGTTTAGATAGGGCTTTTAGCAAGGTCGTTTTAAAAGATCAACACCAGAATACGTTCCATAATCATAAGCTTTCATTCTGCGGGAAAATCAAATACCACTTTTTATCCTGCTGTGTCTGAGATACTCACATGGTGTCTTGTGGTATTGGAAACCTAATACTTGTGTAAAGGCCAAATCAGAGACGGACCCCAAAGGCAGCAAATGTCATTCTATTGTGTTTATTTATTAAAAAGAGACCAAGGTCCTTTTTAGGAGGCTGGAGAGAACAAAAAATATGTTATGGACTTTGCCTGTTTATTTTCATTTTCCTGTCTTGATTGTATCCGTGCTGAATAAGGAACCCACATCACATCCATGCATTTAAACAAAGCTTTATAATGTTGTCAAATATCAGGTTCAGAAATCAATTCATTGGTTATGTTCAAAAGGTCGGTTGAAAAATGACACTGGAGCTAAGGTTTGCATGTTTATGACACCAGAGTTTTTGATAAAAGCAGTAAGACAAATATTTCTGACCTGTGTGGATTCTTTTTCACAGATCTGCTTTGAGCTCCTTGGACTCCCTTTGGTTGTCAGTCCACAGAGTGCTGTCAACCAGCCTTTTAATGTCAGTCTGGAGATGCTACAGCAGCAGGCACTGTCAACTGTGATGGCTAACAAAAAAGTTAGGAGGTCATGGCAAGTAAAAAGAAAAAGAAAAAAACCTTCAGCACCACTAAAAATAAGAACCAGCAGTTTGTAAGTGTACACATTGTGCTGGTTTTATATATTTTCTCAAGCTATTTACATGCATTTGTATAATATATCTGCTTTAGGCAAGGTAAGTTTATTTGTATAGCACATTTCAGTAAGAAGACAAATCAAAGTGTTGTACATGAACAGAATATAAGAAAAGAAAACCTACAGAAGAAAGCACATTGCCTAATTGCTTTAGGTAAAAATGAATGAAAATAAATGTAACATAATAAATAACAGGGTTCACGTAAATGACAAGTGGACATGGGAAACCTAAATTTGAACTTTAGACCTCCACCTGTCCGATTTATGATATTATTTACTAATTTTACAATTATTCATTTATTTTTTTGGTTGGTGGTGAGTACCTCAGAATTATAATAGAATCAACATATGTAACACTGAGTTACAGAATAATGCATTCACACACACACACACACACACACACACACACACACACACACACACACACACACACACACACACACACACACACACACACACACACACACACACACACACACACACACACACACACACACACACACACACACACAAAAATTTCCTTTTTTGTATTACTTCCTACTTGTCAAAACAGATAAAATGAGAATCTTCTCATAAAACTATCACCTCAAAAAGCTCACTTAATATTTGAAAGCTTGATTTAAAGGTGTTGAGGAAAAATTAATATCTTAGTTGGGGTTGCTGAGGAATGCAGAGTGTTGACTGTCTCTCCCTGTTGCTGGGTAGAATAACACATGAAGTTTTATTGCAGGGGGGTAGGTCAGAAAAGGAGAGTTTCTTTGTTCGAACAGATCACCCCTCCTCCTGAAAAACATGGGAGGGGAGTCAGCCTTTTAAAATTGTGTTCAGGGTAGTGAAAAATCAAACAGAATCCTACATCGCCATGAAGTCAGCTTGTAATAAATACTACAGAATGGTAATGTAATACTCTGTCTCCATTCAGAATTCAATGTTTACCTCTGATCAATTGCTTTTCTCATTTATTGTCAAATCTTAAACCGGGGTAAAAATTGGCCTTCACAAGGAAACAGGATTAGGCCAGTATACTATATTTACAAAGGTTACAACAGCCTTTTCATGCATTGCCAACTTTATCCTAGTGTTTGAGATTGCAATAAAATAAAGCACTGCCCTATGAAAACTTCCATGGAAAACCTAATTGTAACTAAAGGATTTATGTATGTCTTTATCTGATTAGTGTTTTTAAATGAATAAATAAATCACTGTTGCATCAAAGTTCATGGCACACTAGAGCAAAAATATAGTCAGCTGAGAGGCATGTTTTGTAAAGCACCTTTTTTTCACAATGAGAGAGGGATCCAAACTGCCACCCCTGAGCTGGTTCTCTGCCACTCTGCGACAGTCTGCCTGCCAAGCCTCAACCACTCTATCACTGCCTCTCTGACACCCTTTGTTTAATTTCTGCACTTTCAGCCACTGTTTGGCCATCATGAAGCCATTTATTTCCCCCTTTTCCAAACCCCAGTGCAGACCAGAGGTAAAGACAAAATATTTAATCTTGTAATAATTTTTTGCCTGGTGTGAGGCCAGAAACGTATTTGATCTCTTGCTATGCAAACACTCCAGGCTCTCTACGACAACTTTAGTGCTATTTGCAATTAAGTTGGATTGATACAGCCCAACCCTTTATCAGTGATTGAAATTAGATTTTTTCACCATATTAATGTGACTTTTTATATTCATGTAGATTTTATATTGAACTTAACATGTTTGTAAATTTTCCTAAAGGCTGTGATTTGTATCTCATCTCATTAAACCCATTATCTATTGCCATATATTCTCTGATATCAATGTGATACCTTTATACAACCCAGTTGTAACATCTGCTTCTATCTCTTATTTTTTTGCATCTTACCCTTCTCAGTGCTTAAAGCCTTGTTGATGTGTCATCTTCTTTACCTTTCACTTTGCACAACTGTATCTACAACAATTTGTTATTAAGAATTGTATTTTACTGCCTACACTGCTGGCTGCTTTGCAAATTATTGGTTAAAATGGTATACTTTATTGTGTACCTCAGTTTGTACTGAATAATCTGTGTAAATCAGTGTTTGCTCGTTCTGGATTGATTATTTGATGACTCTGTCTATTTTCTACATAAGACTACATTCCCATCAGATTTAAACTGCCCTGCACTCTACAGCAATGTCATTGAGACAACACATTTGACAAACCTAATTCCAATGTTGAAGCTATGAAGCTGCTGCACTCCTAGTTGTTGTCGAATAGGATTCCCTAGGCTAACACCATGTTACATCTGCTCTGGGTCGCTTTCTTACAATCTATTGAATGTCCCTATAAATATGAGTTATTTCTCCACCTTACTTAGCCTTATGGATCATTTTTTACATTTACAGTCAAAGAGCAGTCACACCCTGTTTGCTGCTGGCAGCAGGAGCGTTCCCCCCCAACCCACATCTGAGAGGATTTCCTGAATGTTCATTGGCGTTCTGGAGGCTTGACTGTTTGATGGTGTCAATCAAACTGAAACCTCATAGGATGGAATGCATATTAACTGCAATACCCTCTCTGCTTTTAGCCAGAACGCCTCGGTGCTACATGATGCAGTTTACTACTGTCCTGCTGGATCTAATCGGGGAAGATTCTGTTGAAGCTACACACCCATGAAAAATACTAAAACAAAAGACAATTCAATGTACGATGTGCAGTTAGTTATATTTATGAGCCTGTGGTGGATTTTTAATGGTCAGATGGTGATGTGTTGTTGATTTCAGAGTCATAGAACTGCGTTTATGCAGATATTATGATGAACTGTGAGGAGTTGATTTAAGAGTTAGCAATGCAGAAATACATTTTCAATAAAGTCCAGGCACAATGTGAACAGTTAATGTGCCTGTCTGTTGAATACAACACAATATATCTATATATCTATATAGATATATAGATAGATAGATATTGGTGTAGTCCAGCCAGAGCTTTGGTGAATGTAATGTGCAAAAAAGGTGTGTCCCTATATGCATTGCTTTCATTTATCAACTCCAGGTAACTGAATGCACCCGCAAAAAACCCCAGGGGGGCTTAATCAGTCAACATCAATGTAGAATTACCAAATAGTATTACTGTCCTTGCTATAGCGGCCACCACCAAATGGCAAAAAAGTGTTTGATATTAAAATTACATGCAAAAAATCTAAATGCAAAAAAACCAAAAAAAAATCCAACATATACTATGACTAAGGGTATATATTCGGGTACTAAGAGCCATTTAATTTTTAAACCAATGCTCATCTTCTCCAACTTGGCAGTCCTGACACTTTATTCTCAGAAAAAGTAAAGAAAAAGTAAAATACAAAGAAAGTTATTAAGAATAGGAAAATCACATAAAGTTTGACCTTGACAATAACGTCAAAAACAAAGGAGTACATTTAGCTCTGCTGTACATAAAAGCCAGACTAAATGAGAGTCCTTTTGTAGACTGGATTCTTTTATAAATATATAGAGCAAAAATTTTCTCATCTGTATCAGTCAAAGGACTCAGAAAATCAGATTGAGATTAAAAAACAACTATAAAGGCTATCACTGTCCACTCCAGCACAGGTATTCTTAGCTCCCATTGTAACATGACACACACCCTAATCCTGTAACGGTGTGTGGATAGTCTATTAAAGTCTTCAGAGCACAACCCTCTCACCCCACCCCCCATATTCTCTACGTACGCGTGGCCTGTATTCCGACTCACATCTGCACATTTCTGCTCCAATCCCTACTGCTTTCTTAGAAGCAGTCGACCACATTCAATGCTCATATGTATGCAGCTTTTTGTGCTTTGGACATTACCCGCTGCTGAAACAAAAAAGCTGCCTTTTCAGCTCACCTTTATGAGGATTTTTTTAATAACATTAGAGGGAATAGAACGCAGTGTGGGAGTGGGTTGGAAGTCTCTTAATGATCACTTTGCTTGTTGATATTTCACTTTGACTAATATATCTGCAGGAAAAGAACTATTACTGAAGTAGGATGGGTTCTGGTGCAAGGTCTTGAGGAAATTACAAAAACAAACAGGTGATGAATGAGTTTTGCCTTTGATGCCATTTTAATACAAAAGAATTTAGCACATTAATACTCAGTCCCACAAATCCTTTCTGCTTCTTCAGTGCACTTCTTAATCACCCTCCTTTGCTTCTCCCTTTATTTCAGAAAAAATCAAAATGAGTGATTGTAAACAGGTGCAGACTACTTCAGAAATAGTTCTCATTTTGCGGAATGAATATGCAATTTTGTGGCACAAATCTTTTTTTTTTTAAAAAAAAGCCAGATTTAAGTGCCTGTTATGAGACTGACATTTACCAAACAAAATTTTGTTTTGTGTGAACCCATAATGCCAAAAAGGATTCCTAATTCTTTTGATTCTGCAAATTCAATAACAGTTATTTCATAGAGTTTAACTCACCCCAAAATCATCTTTTTTGCAGATAAACTGTATAAAGTGGGCTTAAGGATGCTACTTTAATGTTAGAGTGCAATTTTTTACATTTTTATGTGAACTTTAGTTTACTTTAGTTCTGCAATATCTGCCTTAAAACCGTCTTAGTCCTGTCCTATCATGCCTGGTACACACTGTGTGATTTTCGTCTGTCACAGGCGAAAGACGATGACTGTAACGAAATCGTGGAGCAATGTTTGCTCATGGCTCTAAATTTACAGTCTTACATCGCAAAGTGAGTCATGTTCTAGGACAGCTATTTTTAGCGGCTTGTGACAAAAGATAACCTGTGATTAATGTCTGATAGTGTCAGATATTTAGAAAGAATGTCTCGGAGTGTATAAGAAAGCCATTAGGGTTGAATGGTGAATATTGCAATTGAATTTGCCTATTGGTTCAAACAGTGCATGCTTTCGTCATAATAGCGTTTGTTATTGCTTTGAACAGTAGCGCATTGTAATGATGCTGCTAACGTCAGTTTACCACTTAGAAACTGCTCCCATTCCCATCTGAGTCAGCACCTACAGCCAGCTGTTCAAACTGATATTAAAGGAGCAATAAGCAATTTTTCACTGTCTGTAGACCAAAACAAGATGTGTATCAAGCCACGGATCTCTACTCTCGCACTCGGCACCCATTTCCCCTTCTCACCCATTGACTCGTAAGAGCGTATTCGCAAAGGATAAAAACACAGCAAAACAGCATCGCCTTGCAGAGGAACAAGTCAGTGAAGAAGTGAGTAACTCATAACTTTATAATGCAGCTAGCAAGACAACGTTTTGATCCGATGGGCGTGTTCTCCGGCATTTTGTGCCTGGCAGTGGCATTTTCTGAGCAGGGAGGGGGCAGCTGTTCACATACATTCACGTGCATGTGTATACAACAGATTGGAGAACAACACAGAAATATATATATAGTGTGTGACGTTTAACCATAGTGACAGTCCATCTAAAAACATACCTTTACTAAAGGTATCTTTTTAGATGGACTGTCACTATGGTTACTAGTAGTAACCATAGTGACTAGTAGTTCTTCAGAAAACAATTTTTTAGTTCTTTCTATCTAAAATAATGACATTTCACTCCTTTCAGGCTCAGCCCTGCTGGGCTCCACAGACCTCCAGTGACGATGGGAAGGACAGATCCGTGGGAAAACCACCAGATGTCACCCTCATAACTCCATGTTTCAACATGTTACTTTCCCTCGCCCTGACCGCAGCAGCAACAAGCCCTGCTTAAACCCCCCCGCCGCTCATCCCCATAAGAGAGCTGTGTCTCTTGGAACCAACCACTTCGGTGTAAATTTTCAAAATGGGTATTGGTGGCAAAGTTATGTTTTTACATCAGACATTTAAGTGTCTAAAACTACATTTCTGTTTGCACTATAGGAGGTTTTCCTTTGATCTTTGCATAGTTATTATTATTTTCCAACCAGGATGTAATAAGAGCTTTGTTTCAGTCTTTTCATAATTTAAAAAGACACACAAACACAAATAGGAAAAATATTGCTAAACAACGGAGCAAAGTCGATGACCACAAACATAATAGGGTTTAACCATTCAAAGATTGTTGTTTTATAAAATTTATATTTTATTGGACTATAGGAATCGGGATAAATTCAGGTCTTGGTGATAAGTGCACAGCACTCATGCACATAGTGATTCGCATAAAGCTTTTAATTTCAGGTCAACCACCTTGGGTACCAACAATCTGCCATTTGCAGATATAGGGGAGGCAGGGGAGGCTTATCTGTTATGTTCCTTAGCCTCAGCAAAAGGCCGGACCTGGGACCTACTTGTGCTTTCATTCTCTCCACCATCTGAGTCACCTCCCAGACCTGATAGCTGGGGGGGTTGCAATGTCACTTGGGATGGGGTTCCAAAAACATGACATATAGGGGCCATAGTTTTAAATAATGCATTGCTTTTAGAATTCTTTTTAAAACAGCACATCATATCTGAATGTGTAAATGCACCATACAATGTAACCTGCACAACATTCTGCAAAGAAATCATCAGATTTTCTAACATTTTGAATGACTGTTTTGTGACTCACAATCCGACAGTAATGACTATGATTTTCTAAAATAACAGTCTATGGCCCACTGTATAAACAGTCATTGTAATTTCCCAAATGGTTTTGTGAACAACAGAAGATGTAGCTGTGTAAAGCTTAGGGCTTTTTCATTTAACATTTCTTTTTAAATTACATTTTACTTTTTATATATTTTTGTATACATTTCCTACCTCAAATGTGATTTGGGGCAACTATAAAGGAGACTGGAAATGACAGCTTTTGTACATGTATATGTATCTATTATGATGTAATAGGGCTGGACAAGCTGTCAAGCTAGTCAAGCGGAAGAAGGAGTCCTACCGGGCTTTTTAGGCCTGTGGGACTCCGGAAGCAGCTGATGTGTACCGGCAGTCGAAGCGGCAGGCGGCTCGGCTGGTCGCCGAGGCAAAAACTCGGGCGTGGGAAGAGTTCGGAGAGGCCATGGAGAAAGACTTCCGTACGGCTTCGAAGCGATTCTGGTCCACTATCCGGCGTCTCAGGAGGGGGAAGCAGTGCAGTACCAACACTGTTTACAGTGGGGGTGGTGTGCTGCTGACCTCGACTCGGGACGTCGTGCGTCGGTGGGCGGAATACTTCGAAGACCTCCTTAATCCCACCAACACGTCTTCCATTGAGGAAGCAGAGCCTGAGGACTCTGGGTCGGGTTCTCCCATCTCTGGTGCCCTGAGTACCTTAAGGCTCTGGATGTTGTGGGGCTGTGTTGGTTAACGCGGCTCTGCAACATCGCGTGGACATCGGGGGCAGTTCCCCTGGATTGGCAGACTGGGGTGGTGGTCCCCCTATTTAAAAAGGGGGACCGGAGGATGTGTTCCAACTACAGAGGAATCACACTCTTAAGCTTCCCTGGTAAGGTCTATTCAGGGGTTCTGGAAAGGAGGGTCCGTCGGATAGTCGAATCTCGGATTCAGGAAGAGCAGTGTGGTTTTCGTCCTGGCCGTGGAACACTGGACCAGCTCTTTACCCTCAGCAGGATTCTTGAGGGGGCATGGGAGTTTGCCCAACCAGTCTACATGTGCTTTGTGGATCTGGAGAAGGCATTCGACCGTGTCCCCCGGGGGATCCTGTGGGGGGTATTCCGGGAGTATGGAGTACCGGACCCTTTAATAAGGGCTGTCAGGTCTCTGTATGACCGGTGTCAGAGTCTGGTCCGCATTGCCGGCAGTAAGTCGGACTCGTTTCCGGTGAGAGTTGGACTCCGCCAAGGTTGCCCTTTGTCACTGATTCTGTTCATAACTTTTATGGACAGAATTTCTAGGCGCAGCCAAGGTGTTGAGGGGATCCGTTTTGGTGGCCTTAGGATTGCGTCTCTGCTATTTGCGGATGACGTGGTCCTATTGGCTTCATCAGGGCGTGATCTACAGCTCTCCCTGGAGCGGTTCGCAGCCGAGTGCGAAGCGGCCGGGATGAAAATCAGTGCCTCCAAATCCGAGACCATGGTCTTGAACCGGAAAAGGGTAGAGTGCCTTCTCCGGGTTGGGGAGGATGTGCTGCCCCTAGTGGAGGAGTTTAAGTATCTTGGGGTCTTCACGAATGAGGGGAAGATGGAGCGGGAGATCGACAGGCGGATTGGTGCAGCGTCTGCTGTGAAGCGGGCGCTGTACCGATCCGTTGTGGTGAAGAGAGAGCTGAGCCAAAAGGCGAAGCTCTCGATTTACCGGTCGATCTACGTTCCTACCCTCATCTATGGTCACGAGCTTTGGGTCGTGACCGAAAGAACGAGATCCCGGATACAAGCGGCTGAAATGAGTTTTCTCCGTAGTGTGTCTGGGCTCTCCCTTAGAGATAGGGTGAGGAGCTCAGTGATCCGGGGAGGACTCAGAGTAGAGCCGCTGCTCCTCCACGTCGAGAGGAGCCAGTTGAGGTGGCTCGGGCATCTGGTCAGGATGCCTCCTGGACGCCTCCCTGGTGAGGTGTTCCGGACACGTCCCACAGGGAGGAGGCCCAGGGGAAGACCCAGGACACGCTGGAGGGACTATGTCTCCCGGCTGGCCTGGGAACGCCTTGGGATTCCTCCTGAGGAGCTGGCCCAAGTGGCTGGGGAGAGGGACGTCTGGGCCTCCCTACTGAAGCTGCTACCCCCGCGACCCGACCCCGGATAAGCGGAAGAAGACGGACGGGCTGGACAATATAGAAAAAAAGCTTATCGATAAAAAAAATGCATATTGACCGATATCGATAATTATTGAAAATATTTAAAACCATATTTTATGTGCAGCTCTGCCTGGACATTTTATGATATTGCTAAATGATTTAATTGTAATAAAGAACACAAACACAGAATTCCAATTAAATCTTTATTTAACCAACTTTTCTAACCATAACATAATTTTTTTTTAAGAAAAATAACTTAAGAGACCTGAGTTATGTTATTAAATACTGACAAAGAATAAACTAAAGTGACCAGAAAAGTGACCAAAATAAATATAACAAATAAATAAATAAAATAGCCTATTTAGGTGGAAATAGTACACTAGTTACTTCTCAGGTTTCATAATTGAGAGGCTGATGCAGGGCTGAGGTCCGAGGTTTGTGACGTGGAAAGAGACTGCAGCTCATTTTGCACTGATTCCCTGCACTCGTTGCACAATTTAGGGAGCGCTGTTAGAGAAAAACTTGCAGCCCAGAACTTTATATCGCGGATCAAGAGTGGTGAGTAGTTGTTTGAAGCCAGGTTTTTCAACTGCAGACAACAGCAGCATATCCATCACTATGAAGCATATTACTGCATGCGTGATGTCCTTATGCCGCTTGGACGCTTTTTCATTTTATCACACAGAAGGGAGCCCAGTTTAGCTGCTATACCTGCTTTGTTTTGGAAGAACTTCCAGGAGATTCCTACAAAGATGACGCGGTGTCGCGCGGGGCTGACACAGCTCGCGCTGCTGTGGGAGTGAGCGGCTGAGCGGCTTACGTGATGAAACAAGTTGGTTGCGTTACCAGACTTTGTTTTTACCGGTTCCTTGCTAATTTTACAAATCACTGTGGTTTATTTCTATCAGGCTGGCGAACTAGTAAAACCCCGTTTTGGAACAATTTCCTCCGCCGCTCCTTGCTACGACATATCCAAGTGCTCTGTGTTGTGGTTTGAGAGAGCGGCGCTTTGTGACGGCGTGCCTGGGTCCGCGATTACGATTGGTTGAGATGAAGTAGTGACTGTAGCATAAACTAATATGATAGGCTGAAAGGAAGGAAGGAACACTGTTTGTATATCGAAGTTTTATCGACCCTATTTTTTCCTATCGCGCCACACGTCTATCGATCGATATATATTGTTATTGAATTATTGTCCAGCCCTATGATGTAACTATTTGTTATAGATTTATATATCTTGTATAAGGGATAACAGTTTTTACATAATTATATTTAAAATAACCCCATGGGATATTTTGTTTAAAAACTAGATGAGTTAGTCAGTTTTTACTCTAAAATCCAAGATGAAAACTTTTTTCATCCTGACTCAAACTTCCACAAGTCAACCACTGGTGCAATGATCTGCCTTTGGATGAATCAAGTCAAAATTGTGGAAACAGGTAGTGCTCAGAGTAAATGAATTGTCTATATACGTATTAGTTAAATCAGCTAAGCTAAATATTGTTAGTGATTTTGCTTAAACTGGACCAAATGTTTTTGATCACTACGTTTTTACATCATTTACTAACTCTCTGATAGCTCAAAGATTGTAACACTAGAAGGCTGACTTCAACCTACCATTCCTACCTAATCCTTACATTGGGTATAAAAACTTTACTCAGCCTTTTTAAAATGCTCAATTTATTATTTAAAAATGTGAGACCAAGAGAATTTGAAAATCATTTTCACTTTCTCTTCCTTTACTGTAACCTATAGATATCCTTCATCATTCAACTGTTAAAAACTCCATTGGATAGAAAAATATAAAAATGAAACAGATGCAATAACCTGGTTTTCAAAGTGTGCACACCCTGCAACCAATATTATGTTGAAGCACCATTTCATTGCAGGTGATAAATTCTATTTCAGAAGCAGTCTTGTTGGGTACATGCCTGCCATGAATCACAAACAGTCTGATTACTTCTAAATCAAGTTCAGGCATTCGAGTAGGTTTTTCAACTGTCGTCCTTTAGCTAATGCTGAAGCTTCAGAAAGGTTACAAGGAGTCAAAAGGAGCTCACAGTGGTATATGGGTATTAATTAAGGGAAGGGTACAAAAAAAATCGACATGATGGATGTTTTTTCACAATTGATACAAAGGAAAAACAGTGAGGGAGGCTAACAAGAGTCTAATTGTAACACTTGAAGGAGCTGCAAGAATTTTTGCTTTGTATGGGTTATCGTCTACATATGACAATCCTCTGGATTCTCCAGAGGATTTATCTGGGCCAGGGTTGGATGACTGAAGACTTTTCTCTGAAGGAAACAACTCTAGGTTGTGTTAAAAATCTCTCAATAAATCTTAGACAAATGTGTTGAGCTCTGCTAAAATTTAATTTGAACTTTTCTTTACAATTCCAAAAAGTATGTTTGGCAAAGTCAATACTCTCCTGTTATGGCAGGCATGGACTGGCAACAGCAACAAACTGCAGACATCACCCTGGTAATAACAACAGTCTTGGTGTTGTGGACTTGGTGTTGAGGGCTGAACTGAAGTCTGTGAATGGCAACCAAACGTTGGTATTAGGATGCTGCAGATTAGTCAGAGCCGTGTGAATTGCCAATGAGGCAGGATCCTCTGCGGGACGATTGTCCTTGTAGGCGAACTGCAGGCTGTCCAAGCCAGCAGGGATGGCATCCTTTGATGTACTACCTCAAAGCACTTCAGGATGACAGGGGTCAGAGCAACAGGACGGTAATCATTGAAGCAGGTGATGGTTGCTTTTTTGGCACAAGGCACAATGATGAAGGATTTCAAGCAGGAGAATACCATGGAACGGTTGAAGATGTCCAGAAAAACTCCTGTAAGTTGGTAAGCAAATGATTTTAGCATCTGACCTGACACAATGTCTGGACCTCCAGCCTTGTTGATGTTGATGTTCCTTAAGGAGGTTACTTGGTGCAGCTGCACCTACTCCTTGTTTGCCTTCTCCCAGATCCACTCCTATTCCTGCTCGGTTACATCAAGTCTTTCTTCAGTCATCATCATCTTGGTCCTCTAAAAGTTCCAAATCCCTCAAGCCTTCCTGGCACTACAGTCAACCTGGCGCTCCTCCTCTCCTGCTGGTGTCCTGCAATACATGTGGTCTTTCCACCCTCTGTCGTGGAATGCACCGCCGGACCTGGAACCACACCTCAGTCGGTCACTGATCACCACAGTCTGACTAACACTCCCCGGTTCATCCCACATCACCCGAACTGAAGGCCAACCTCTTCCTGCTATCACTCCAGCCGGTCCTCACTCTCTCTTCGTCACCATGAAAAATCAAGCCATGACACATCCTCTTTGAACACTCCCCAGTCTGTGTGTTCAAAGCCGTTCTCAAGGCTGAGCGGGCCTCTTCAGTCCAAACCTGAATGGTGCTGATGACAGGTCTGGTTTTGTAGATCAGAGGTTTGTAGGCAGGGATCAGGCCCACAGATATGCAGTAGACCTGGGGCCTCATGTACGAAGGAGTGCCCAGCTCTCATACTAGACGTTCGGGGTAGGGCAAAATCCTGAAAGTTGGGAAAACAATAATAATCAAATGCATTGCATCGATAAATCCCAATTTGCATGGAATTAGACATACTAGCACGTGTACCTAGGGCTGCCCTGTCCTTACCCCTAATTACACATGCAAATCAGTAAAAATACCCAGAAATCCCCCACCATGTGTCCACATAACCATGGCAACAGAGCTGTCAGACATAGATATAGATAGATACATAGATTTGTAGTGAATTACAGTAAACCAACAGCTTTGTGACATCAGCAACTCATTAAAGAAACTGGCAGAAAATTTTTGTCCGATTGTACCCATTATGTTCTACAATATTAAGTTTAAACGGCACTGTGGCTGCTGCCTTAAGCTGATTATAGCTTATTGCTGATCGTTGTATTGTACACCAAATCATTGTAATGACTATGTCTCCAATTCTTCATTTAGGAAGTCTGCCCCCACACACACTTTATGGAGTACTTGAAATCTTTTAAACAAGTCAGGATGTTACATAAAATAATGAAGGTGCATGTTCAATATGAGGGATTGAACCAGGCCAACAATGCACTGATGACTGTCCACTGTGGCTACATGTTCTTTCAGGAGTGAATGCTGCAAGACTATATGCAATCCGCTGGGTTTCCTTGGATAGAAAACTTTTTGACCAATCTGTCTGTATGAAATGAATGTGAATCGGGGCTACGTAAATAAAATGTAATTGATGATAATTATATCTAATAATGAGAATAATTATAATTATCATGATAGTATAGCGGTATCCTGAGTTGAGCATGATTATGGCAATATTAGTGCATTCAGTGATTACATTTGGAAATCGGCTCCTCCCTGCAAATGAGAGCATGGGTTCAGGAGAATTTTATGTATCTGAACAACATGGATGAGGTCGTCCCAGGCGGCAGGCTTGGGATGGCTCGGGAATGTTAAATACCGACCAGTCAGTCCGCTCCGTCTGAAAAGTTCTGGTTGTAGAGACCGTAGTGGAGTTAGAACATGAAATGGCACCGGCGATGCATTGTTCTTCCTAGTTTCCTTCTGTAACACTGGGGCCAGTTCAAAAATAATTACCCTGGGTAATCTAACGTGGTTACTAAGCCACTCATCATCACATGCCAGCAGATCAGTAAGATCTCAGAAAACACCCTCCCTCTGCATTCTTCCATCAGTGATGTCTTCCAGCAGCGGCAATGCTGCCCTTATTCCACCATTACGTGCAACTTTAAGCAGCTATTGGTTGACATGTGTGATTGTCTCCACCCTACGGATTGAAACACCTGTTTTGTCACGAATTAATCTGATGGTCCGACCCTGTTTCCTTTTTTAGTGAGAATGAAAAAACCCATTAGATTATTCATATACATTTAATCCCTAGACCGATACACATTTACATGTACATGTGACAAAAGCAGTGGAAAATGTGCGTGTTTTACCGCACACTTTCATGCAATGTTAATTTTTGTACATGCCAAATTGGGCATTAAAAAATGTGCCACCAGTTTTCTTTTTAAAAGCAAGCTTCGTATATGAGGCCCCTGGTATAATATACTGTTGCACAGGATATACATCAAATTAATGGGTGAAAAAGTTTCTAAATAGTTTCCCATGCTCTCATTTCTGTACCCAAAAAACCTGGCATTTTGACAATAATAAAGACAAAAAGACCTAATTAAAACTATCATGTGAAAGATGCTACAGGAATTTAAAGAGTAAATAGCTGCCAGGTGCTGCTTATCAACCCACAGTTGATCATGAAGTGTATCCACCTGCAATAAAGCAAGAACTTTCTTTCAGTTTGCTGCTCTCGAGCAATAATATCCTAGGTGATCTGAGAAAACAAACAAACATCTGTTCCCCATTAAACTTGGATATGTAACGAGGTAATTTCCAAGCATCATAATAAAAAAATACTCAGGACAGTTTCAGGTCTTCCAAGGAATGGACCCTAAAGTCAGTACATCCTAAAGTCAGACTGAGCAACACTAAAAAGGTCCCCAGTCCCTTGACTATTCATAAGACTCCACAGGCCTCACATTCTATATTTCATGTTAAATTTATGGAATGAATTAGATCAGAAAAGTGAATGACAAATGGCTTAATTGGAATAGTTGAAAAAAGAAAGCTTGAATTTCGAAAGAAGTCCCTGAAGAAACCACAAACCCAGGACTCTCTCAGTGACTTTGATTAAAAAACACCTCTTCTCTTTACAAAAGTATGCAAAAGTGTGGCCACCTCACTAACAAGCAACTCTAAGGCATAAAGGCTAAAAAGGAAGTCTTATTTTCTTTCATTGCCTTCAATAAATGCTTTAAATACAAATGACAAAAGCAACATTGTCTAAAGAGTCAGACTAACTTTCTCAATATGAATGGAAATGACAAAATTAGATCAGGCAGTAGATGATAACTTGTAATTACAGCTACTAATTGTAGTTGTACGTGTAAGGAAATCACAGTGTCTAGTTTTGCAAAATTTTTGTGTGACTCAGTTGACCTAAGGTATTTGTTTTTAACGGTCTGGTAGGAATAAATTTGCTTTTTCTATGTGTGCTCATATTGAATGTAAAGGTCTGTGTGTGAGACCTTTAAATTAAAAGACGTTGGACTCTTGGACTCTTGGACTCTACACATCACTATAGAATATCTCTATAGTATTCCAGTAACTGTTAACCATATTGCTAATGTGGTTAAATGAAACCCATTTCAAGAATCAAAAATCAAGAAGCTCTATTGTCATTATGTGTTACCATAATTACATTTTTGGTAGAGCAGACACCGGCTCAGAATGCACATAATGCCACATAACTTGCAGACACAACAAGACACAATCTTTCCTTTTTTTGTTTTTTGTTTAACAAACAGTTGATTACACTGTCCAACAACAAAACTCCTTAAGGGGCTAAAGCGTGCATATAGTCCTTAGCAGCTAATGAACTCATTCCTAAGTCAAAGAGTCCATCAGCAGTCTACAATACTGTGCAATAATTTAGTTGCAGAATTGTGCAATTTGCATTCATGTCTAACCAGACAGTCCCTGAGAGATTGAAATGTGCAGCACTTTTAGTGGCATTGGTATTTATCAGTGTGTGAAGTCACTAGAAAAAAAAGGTTTTTGCCTGTCTAATAATACCTTTAGGGTTAAGGTTAAATTTTTTGTGGATTACGTTTTGCAATAGGTAAATACATTGGTACACAAGAAGGAAATATTCACAAGCAACAAGGCTGACTTGTAAAGTATCCTTTCATGATAGTTGGAGGTAGTCCAGCTAGTTGCTTTGGAAACAAAGTGCATATGGGAATGATCTGATTCAAACGTTGATATAAGAAAACTTTTTTTCCCAAGAAGAATAAATAACACTTTATAAAGAAAATGCATACAGCTACTGCAGTCAACCTCATTTTGCCATAATTTCAATGCATAATGCAAGATGATTGCATTTTGATGCTTGCGTCTTTAAATGCATAAACCTCCCACTTTGAAAACGTACAGAGGCTGTCAGAGAAATTTTGACAGAACAACAGAATAGTAACAAAGGTCAAGTATATTCGGGTTGAAAAAAAAGCAAAAAAGAAAACGTTGCGACATTAGTGTAAAGAGCATGCACATGATGGACTGATAAGGACATATAAACTAGGATCCCAGCAGAATTACATGTGAATTTAGTTTTGCACAGTTTGATTATGAATAGTAAAAGACTTTTTCTATCACATTTAATATATTTGTTTGCAGTCACAACAGAAGTCTCACCAAATGCAGTAAGTAACTGTTAAAAAGCCCTATTATTACAGCTGCTGTGTTGTATTAGGTAAGGACCTTCAGGTTTCCTTACAGCTTGTGAAATGGAGTATTCAGTCTGAGAGTTCCGGGGATGCACAATATGTGTGCTGTGCTGCAGCATGATTACTCAAGTCTGAATAATATGTTAGTGTCAATATGTAATTATGATGGTTTGGGCAGGTTATCTCCAAATAAGTAAACTTGTCTTTCTTTAGGTGCATCTTTCTATAAATTGTAAAACAAAAGAATAAAAGAAGAGGTCATCCTACCTCAAACAAGACAATGTGATTTTTTTTATTTAGTATTTTGGACTTGTAGAATTTCAGTAAAGTTTCTTGGCACAGTAAATGTGAATGTACAGTGGTAGGTACCTCAAAGCAACTAACCATGAAACGGGAAGCACTGAATGAATTGTCTGTCAGAGTCAAAGTTACTGGAGGTTTTTATTACTTCTCATTTTATGCTCGACGGGTACAGCCACATCCTGCCAAAGAGCCACAGATCCATGAAAATCATATTGGAACTAATCAAGTTTCAGCTTTTAAAGTGCAAACCGTGACTATCCTGGCACAGGTGGAAGTTTGAACAAGTAAGAAACTCAACTCTCTTTTTTTACTGAATTTAAAAGTAACATATTTTTTCATTTTTTTTCAAGGTAGTAATTCAGAAATTTCTGACTGCAAAGATAAATAGATTTTAAAATATAGAGATATGCAGTTTTGCAAAACAACTGACCAAGTTCTAGTTACAATGACAACACATTGTTCTGATATTGAGAAATGGACTGGATCATAAAGCTGCATGCCAGTGAGGTGCTGCCCTCCGACCAAGTTTTTGTTGGGCAGAAAAAGAAAATATATCATTGGTGTCTTTAATGTCAATTTAAGTGTGGAAAATGAAAGGCGAATAGAAGTCTAAATGAAGCCATTTACTATTTTATTGTATATCCATGGATATCCAGTATTTGGAGGGCAGGCACTCAGAGTATGATAGTCTAAAGTTTTCTGGGTTTCTCAAAAAACCTGCATGTAAATTGTTGCTTAAATTGACCTCATGCATGGGTGAGAATCCATGTTTTTTTCTCTCTTTCATGTCTCTGTGTTGATCCTGTAATGAACAGCTTGTCTGTCCAGGTTGTACACCACCTCTTGCCTGGTGACCACTTGGGAGAGAAACCACCACCTGTCCCATTCCCAAACCCTGAACCAGAATGTGTATAGAAACATAAATGCATGAATGGAAGCATGCATTGTATACTACACCTACAGCCAACTAACCACACAATTAAGACTTAGAATAAAATTGGAAAAAAGCCCTAGAGCAAGATTGAAAGGAAGAAGTCCACATGTAAGCATGTCCTGCCAAATTCTGGATTGCTGCATACTCAATTCCACATTGTTGATAGTTATGAAGAGGGGTAGTGAGCAAATATGTGTAAACCGGAATTCTGACAACATAATTTATTTCATGTGTGGCCAAAACACTGTCAAGCACCATGCCTTTTCTGGCATTTCTCTAATTAGTTACTTGTCCTTTCAAATGTTGGTTTACGGGGACAGCAATGAGCAAATAATGTGATTTGAGTGGGACTGTACACCAAGTGTAGAAATCATGCAGACAAGGAAATATCCCAGACTTGTGTTTTACACAATGAATATGTGGAGGGAGTGAGACTCTTGGCGGCTGGCACAGGTTCATTGCCTGCTTTCAGATGGCCTCATTCCTGTCAGAGCCCCAGCCACACAATGTCTGTTTGCGGGACTAAAAATAGTGACAGAGGCAAAGGAACACTGGAGAATTGTGCTCCCAAAAGACGGCGCTGGCCTGAGCACACTCATGTAAGCTGTACTGTCATTCATCACAATGCTTTCTGAAACGCTGTATTGTATAGAACACTGTAAATACATCCCTAGATTAGGCAGTATGAAAAACAATACATGTTTTTCCACGATAGCTTTGTCCTTAGATCACTCCCTCTTCAATAAAAAAAAGAAATAAAATAGAATAAAAAAAAACGACTGCTGGATTTAAGTGGTTGATGGCAGCTTTGCACTGAAGAGATGACTGTCAGGCTGTCAACCATCTGCAGCCATGACTGCCTGCAGCTCCTTTTCACTGGGTTTTCACAGTAGTGGGCTTTACTCCCATTGTTGCCGCTTCCATGCCATTTATGTACCACCTGCTCTAAAGAGTGAATACTGCAGACAGTTGTAAAATGTCCAGCCTGTCCAAGCATTGCTGCTGCAGTTTTTTTTTTTTTAGGAATTGGAGGTGTTTTATCAGGTCAACTTGAATTGGTATTCTCTACAGCAAAAACAGCAGCTTTCTCCTCGTTTTCTCCTTTCCTACAGGTTTAGTCTCTTTGTAGGTACAAACTTAATAAACTCATCTGCTCAATGTTTAATTACCTATCTTATCGATAAAACAAATAGTTGGGAAGGCCTTTTTTCTATTGTGTTAGTAAAATGCTTGCATTATTTTTGCTGTTAAAAGAAAGAATTGGTTCAATTGATCATGGGATAAAGTGGGTTTGATTATTGGAACATTTATACTGTGTGGATTAAATGTGTCCATTTATTTAAACACTTAAGGCACACACAAGGTTTCATACGCAAAATACAGATCAACACCCAAATGGCGACACATACTTTCTACTGACATCACGTGAGCGGGCGCCATCCTCTTTGGCGGTGTGTCTAAGTTAGAAAGATGGATGGAAGCTTTAACTCGAGGCTCTTCTTCTTCACGACATCGCCCGACATCGCCCGCGTTGTAAGAGCCTCAGCGCTGAAACTTGTAATAATTTCTCTGAGGATGCTTTATGTCAGCAGAACATTAAAATAAAAGTGCTCTTTACACTACTTTTGAATTAATTCTTGGAGTTTGTAAATACAATGCGATTAATCATGATTAATCAGGCAAATTATGCGATTAATCGCGATTAAATATTTTAATCGTTGCCCAGCCCTAATATATATATATATATATATATATATATATATATATATATATATATATATATATATAGTATGTATATATAATTCAAAGACCATATTTACCATATGCATTTTATAATTCATAACCAACTGAATTCATCTTTGTATAGCCACAAAACGTTGAACCACCCGGTACAAGGTAGGACACCTAGTTGGCTTGACAATTGATTATATGGTAGTTTAAATCAGCAGTGCTGCGATTAATTTGGTTGTTTTATCTGTTCTTTGTGGATTTGTACCTAAAATAACAAAACTTTACTGTCTATGTGTGCATGTGTAGGTAGTGGGTAGGGCTCTTAGGAAGGTACACTTTCACTAAAACAAGTCAGCACTCAAGACAACCTGCTTTAAGGCTGCTGCAGCAGTGAAGAGAGAAATGACAAGCATCTGAGGCAAATAACTGAAGTTGACATACTACAGGGCTTTGATCAACAGAATATCACAGGAATGCAGCTGAAAGGGCATGGGATACAGAAAAAAACTTGGAAGCCCGCTGATTTTGTTTTCTGTTGTGAAATCCTAGCCTAAAATTCATTGTTCACAGTACAACAAAGCTTTATTCTGAAATATGAACCTTTTCTATGAAACCACATCTTTCTTAATTACGACACTTGGGTACAAAGCCCAAGATGATGTGATTCCATCTCTGGCACCTTTTTTCAGGAACTGTAGTTTTCTGGGGTAGTTTTTTCCTCCCCATGTCATTTAAACTGCAGAAACCAGCACCAAATCCTACAATAGTTGGTAAAAGTCTACCGCGAAAATGGCCCTGCTAGAAAGTTTTTGGATGGAGCTCAGTCATCTCTCAGTTTATACTCCTCTGCAGTTCATATTTTCTAGTAACTTTAAATTACACGACAGAAGTGCTTTTGTTTGCAGACACAACTTTTAAACTCATCCACCCATGCTGGATATCACAGAGTTTTCCAGAGTTTGCATTTAAATATATTGATAAAATCTGCCTTAGTGGAAATATTTCATTAAAGCAAGCGCAGACTAGGTTTCAGATTAAAGCAATCGCAACCGCCCAGAATTGTTGATCATTCACATATTTTAAGTTTCACTGAAGCAGACATGCTGCTGCTGTGTGTGTGTGTGTGTGTGCATGTGTGATTATTCTTCCTGTGATATTCATCTTGTAGGCTTTAATTATTGAAGATCTGTGGATTATTACAAACCTCTTTTAATTTAAAACTGGTTTGAATTCTTTTTTCAGAGGTTAACCGCTACAAAACTGTCATAAATTGTCTTTAGACAGCCGACTGTAGTCTCGATCAGAGATCTGCATTTTTCCGTCTCTTGTAATCGGATGTCGGGATCGGAACAGTTTGTTCAGAAATAAAACGTATGAACGCACAAATTCACAAAAGGACCAACTGTGGACACATAAACCAGTCAAGAAATGTTACCAGCTATGTTCATGTGAGCAAGATGAGATTACACCACGAGGGAAACTTTGCCCAGAATGTTGAGAGGGGGGCCGTGCAGAGACCACTAAGGGGCTCAAAGTAAAAAAAGCAACATTTGACTGGATCCTATAGTGCTGAATATTAGTGCAAATTTCACATAACTTTTACAGTTCAATGTACCATAAAATATTACAAAATAGTTAAAATAGAGTTATACAACAGATTCAAATCTAGGAAAAAAAATAATAGAACACAACACCATGCATATGTTTCACTCTGCAGGACTCCTTAGATTGTAGGGCAGTATAGAGACATTCCAGTCTGCATAGGAGTAAAATATGTCAGTTAGAATCCCAGACCATCAAACATATTTTGTTTTTACACAATTACACTACTAAAAATATAAATTAAATGGGCACAATACAACCTTATAGTGTAGATAAAGGCCCTAATAATAAATAAAGCAGCCCGGATGTTCTGTGCTTACAGTGGCAGTGAAGACGGCCTGTTCAGAACAGCACAGTTGGATGATCTTTTACATGAAACTGCAAACAACAAAGCAAAAAGTGACATATTACCCTTGAGTTACCTGTCAACATTAGAAAACATAAAACCAAACTGACCCACCAACGTTAGGTTCAACCTCTTCTATTTGTGTGTGTGCTCATGTTTTATTAGTACATATATGCATTTCTTCTTCCCCTGTTCTTTTTCTTCCCAGTCTAGTGCGTCTTCTTTCCTGTCTCCTCCTCCCTGTCGACTGTAGCTCTGTATTTTTTTCTTAATTTTAACTCGTGTCTTCCCTCTTTATGTGCTCCCAGTGTTGTCAACTGTAGCATTGTGTATTTTCTAATATCCTAATCAATCTCATGTGATTCAACCCTTTCCTTCTGTCCATCTAGGAGCAGGAAATTAGCTATCAGTTGTTCTTAACTTTTAACTGCATTTAACTATAGTACATCCAAATATAATCAACTATTCTTAATCTGACTGTAAATTTCTACATAGGTTCAATACCAAACAGCTGTATGTTGACTAGAAAATGTATTATTTTTGTTCTCACCTGTTGAACTCTTTCTAACCTAGCTTGTTAACAGCCCACTTTAGCTGCTTCAAGAAGCTCTGTATTATTTAGTTTAAGATACTATTCTTTATGAGGCATCATTGCCCTTAAAAATGATACATGATAATCTAAAAATATTTTTAAATATAATGTTTTCACATTATATTTAAATAAAAAAACATTTGTTTGAAGAAAATGAGGCACAGAGTTCCTCTGCAGGCTGGAGTATAAGTTATTTTTGTTTTAGATTCTGGGTCCTGTTTTGATTAAGTTTCTAGAAATGCCTCATTATAAATGTCTTAAAAGAAGGAAAAAGGAAAGCATGTATGAAATTATCTTATTAAATTTATACACAGAAACCCACATCAGTTGAGGGGAGAAATTATTACATAGAAAAATTATATAATCTACATAATGATTTGTCAGTGACACCTTATTGACTTTATTCTACCCTCTAAAGCAGTTGTTTTTAGATAAATAGCTGTATCTCATTATCTCTCAAAAACATGAAGTATAAATAAAATACCACACCACTGCATCTCATCATCACACATCTCTTAAAACTAGTTTTTCTACCAACATTTCAGTATTAAGCAAATAAATCTACGGTAATATAAAATAATACTGGTGAGTGTCAGCTTCTGTTAAGAGCGCTAAAAAGAAGAAAGTCTACAAAGTCTTTAGCTACCAGCTAGCTCATGATTTAACAGCAGCAAACAACTGTCTGAATGATTATGGCCAGATAAACATAGCTTCTCCTCACCTGTCTTCTCCTCCCGCTCAGGACTACATTACAAGAGAGCAGGGCTGTTTTCTCCTCCAGCGTGTGCGCTAGTCTGCGCCTCCGGACTAAAGCAGAAACAACATAAAGTTGTTGTGATGTCTTAAAAGTACAGATATCTCATCATGTATCTCACTTACCGGTTTTATGACCAAAACATTTTTTATTTTGTTTTTAGGATGTAAAAAAAAAGATTTGGTCCATGCAGATATATGCAGTTACAGCCCTCTTTAGTTTCTGTGTTTCTGGTTTGGGTCTGCTGATTATTAATATTTAATCATCTTATTATTACTCCCAATGTCCCCTAATTCTTTTATTTCTGAACAAAGCAGTAATGGAGGGGTGTGTCTACTGGTCGGTTTGTCTCTTCACCATCGCCAGGGAGGCTGAGATAACACTGTAATCGGTCAACTAGTGAGTGATATTTAAAGAGCTAATGTTAGCTTATGTTGCCTGTCATGTTTAGTGCATCACTGTTGCAGATTATGGAGCCTTACTGACCTTAAATACACATCAGAGCATCAGTCTTTAGGATGCTTCGATTGTACCATCACTTGCCATTGTTGCCCCCAATCGATCTGGCAAAGCTTGCTCATTGACATCCAGTGGTGCTTCTTGTTCAACAGCTTCATAGAAAACATACGTTTGAACAAAGTTTGTGCCTCTGCCTTTTCAAATAAAGACGGTTCCAGTGGGTCTTCCCCATCCTGCCTACCATGTAACCAGAGTTTTATACTTCCAGCTGCAGCTCGCTGTTTTGAATCTCAACCATGATGATTTAGGTCCTCCTCTCCATTAGGGAAGGTGAGGGGCTCTGTGTGTGTGTGTGTGTTCTTGTACTTGCAACTGAGCAAGAACATTTTTTGCTCATTTTACTAGTAAAGTGAGGACTTCTATGTAAAGTGGGTATCTTTTTTTGGTCTTCACTATTTTTCTGGGTTAGGGTGGGTTTAGGACCAAGGTGTCAACATGGTTTAGTTTTGGGTCTTATCAAGTCTCTCTTCTATTTATAGGCTTCTGAGTTTTGTATTTCTTTACTTATCTTTCTTACTTTCCTCTAGAATTAGAAATAGTGCTTTCTGTTTGGCTTCTTTGTTTCTTCTGTCAGCTCTTTCTGTTTCTGTGCTTTTCTATGCTTCTTCTGCTTTCTTCGAGTTTCACTTCAGTGTACGACGTTTCGACTTATCTTAGTCTTCATCAAGTACTTCTGTTTCTTTGTAGATTTTCTTTCCTTTTCATCTTAATAAAGGCTAGGCACCCCCTTTACTTTACTTTTCTCCTTTTGATTTCTGTCACTTCTCTTTGGGTTTTGGCTTATTATTTCTGTAGTTGACACAGGGTTAGGTAGACATACACTAAGGTTAGGGAAGACATACAGGGCAGGGCATAATACACGTCACATTAGACAGGTTAAGGTGAGGTTTATATATATATATATGTATATATATATATTGTCAGATTTTTGGCTTTGAACTAAAACCCCACTTCCCACATCCCTCCTATTTTGGGTTAAAGCTCACACTAGCTGGGGTTCTAAAGACCTCTGAATCTATCGAGTATTACCCTGTTTAGAATTCCTGTGAGACCTTTTCAGCTAGATAAGTAGGATACGACTGATCTACTAACCACCTCCGTCCTAGGGCCACACCCTTCTTCAGTGGACAGGTCAGGCAACCTAGTAGCCTGAAGCCACCTGTACCCCCACCACCGCCCTAGTTAACGATGGCTCCTACTTCTATAAATCGGCACTTGTTACACGATCAGTATTTTTTAAAGACTCAAAAGTCCCTAAGGGTGTTGTTTTAAAGTTTGGGCTATAGGCAAC
The DNA here is from genome assembly GCA_037039145.1 of Fundulus diaphanus. Classification (NCBI taxonomy): domain Eukaryota; kingdom Metazoa; phylum Chordata; class Actinopteri; order Cyprinodontiformes; family Fundulidae; genus Fundulus; species Fundulus diaphanus. The sequence continues at coordinate 10,091,944 of CM073122.1, read as the reverse complement.
CTTTTAAGACCTCCAAAATATTTCTAGAACCATGCACCATGACTATTTTACAATCATAGAAGAACTCGGAAAAAATGTTGACTCAATAAGAGAATGTCCACAACTTCTAATAAAATTTTATATGCTTCTTTAATTAGTATGCTTTAGCAGGGAATTAGAAACAGCATTAAGCAATTTAACAGATTACAAATTAATATTTAATCAACATCCTATCTCTTATCTAAGGCTGCTTACTAATACGTTCAGGTGAGGATTTTAACTTTAGAGGAGCAAACTGACCCGAACCTCAGATGGAAACTTATGGTGGCTTTGATTGCTGGATAAGGAGTTGTCCAGCCGAACAACGTGCCTTCTCTTGATGGCAACCCCGATGTCCCGTTGATGCCCCCCTCACAAAGACTCACGCTCTGAGCTCCTGCTTTGATGTCTGTGCAGGGGTGCGTCTCTTCTGCTCACAAAGTTGGTTCAATCTTCGGAACTGACATCTCATGGGTGCAACTCGCATCTTCTGGACATCTAGGATCTTCTCATCAACCAGGTCAAAACCACAGCAGTTCTTCTTGACAGGATTTGCAGATCGTTGGCCCCGAATTGTGGAAAAACACGAAAAATAGATAATCTGACTCAGTCTCGGCAGTTCTCAGAGACAGGGGCACCGTGTTCTTCCTTTGGCTCCACGATCGTCCTTCCGTCTTGGGTCTTCTTCTCTTCTGCTCCGCGCTGCATGTCTTCTGAGATGAGAATCTGAGCCACGAGTACCCAAATCACCCTTCTTTTATGTGCTGAGAGAGCCGTTGGGAGGTTGCAAACCTCAACCCCCCCTCCCTCCACCAAACACTTGCACCCAGTCCCTTATCACCTCATAACCTTTTCACCCTATGCAGATCTCTGGCCGAGTCAAAAGTTTTCGCTCCTCTTTCTCCGACCCCAGGCAGCAGGTCATTGAACCAAACCGTCCGGTTCCACTTCCTCTTCTCTTCTCGGCAGATTTACTGTAGCCAGCAGCTGCAGTCTCCTTTCAAACGCTACTTCCTCTTTCCACAAACCTATTTTCTCCTTAGCCTGTCTGACACTTGGACTGCACTAAAATAATCATAATTTCACTCATTTAATACATGAATGCTTGATCTTTTTAAGAAAGAAAAACAATCAGTCAAAACATGCAATTCAATAAAGAGAAAACAATCAATTTAAACACACAATTAAAGAGCTCTTTATGTTATCTTTTTTACATGATACATTTAATGTCCAAATCATCCCTTAATTTGTGAATGATAGAGAATATGGTTGAGCTCACCACACCACCGATTTTAGAGGTATTTTGACAATATATATATATATATATATATCAATAAAGGTTAGGGTTTGGGTCAGGGTAAGGCTTGAAAATCAATGCTAGTCAATGGAAGGCACGGTCCTGACTTTGTACTTTGTACAATGTGCAAGAAGCCAACTTGGTGCCAAAAAAATTTACTCAGATTTTACAATTTAGTGTCTTTACATAATTGTTTTAGTATCAATTTCATTAAAATATTGGTTATTTTCATAGTTGTAACACCATTATGAGCTAGACTCCATTTAATTAACAAGAGAGTTCAGTCACACAGATTAGTATTCTCATTCTCATTCTCCTTGACTAAGACTAGATCTCAAAGAGAAATTCGCGCATTCTGCTCTTCCAAAGGACTATTTTCCTCTGTAACTCGTGTCTCCCATGCACCACATAGTATTATGTTAAGAGTTAGTTTAAAGGTGTGTGCATGTATCTAGCCAGGCCTTTGTACATTTTTAACTCTGTTTTATTTTTTACTCAACTACACTTATACATACTTATTACTGGGTAACCTATGCTGGAAAAGATTTTAATTATTTATCAAAGTCTCATTTTTCCATCACAAGAACCCTGTATTATAAAAGGGGTATTAAGGCTTTTGAATGCAATAAATATAGCAGGCACTTGCCCTTTTGTCCTGGATGAGAAAAGTGGCCTTTCTGCTGGAGCCCAATTTTTTTCTTCATTCATTAATATTTAAAAATAAAAATTACTCCCTCCCTCCTAGCTCCTACACTTGGCTCTCATGCAGTACTGAGCCCCAGGCCAAACCCCTGCAGCCGCCACACTTAGCTGCTCGAAGCATCAAGCAGAGAGGTGATGTCAGTGTTGTTTGGTGCAAAATCAACCACAATGCTTAACTTTATAGCACCACTGTAAATGTTATGTGGCTTCTGGCCAGGTGTCTCATGAGAAAAAGAAAAAAAGGGAGGAAGGGGTCACCTTTTGGTGTCACACATGGTATTTAGTCTTGTCCTTTTGTAAATAGTTGTATTTTATGGAGAGTATTTGGTGCTTTTTTTATTTCATTTATTTTCTCATAAGTTTTAAGGTTAGAATATCTTTTGATAATTATTTGATATTTTTGGTTATAAAAAAGCATGAACAATATGACCCTGTTCTGTCTAATTTCACCTGTTATTCATTTAATTATTCAATTTGATAATTTGAGTTAAACTATTTAATTAGACGTGTATTGATTGTGTTAACAAAAATAAACGTAGAAGTTAAAAATATCCTTTTCTTTCAATTTCCTGAATACATTTGGTGATGGATGCCCTGTTTTGGATTGAGTATCTGCCCACCAAAATGTTTGTGTCTGATATTTAGGCCGTGTAAACAAAAATCGCCCAAAAAAGAGAAGAGGTTAAAAGTGAAAAAGGAAAAAATGGGAAGAAGTTAGAAGTGAAAAAAAGTCATTTCTTGATAACTTTTGAACGGTACAAATCCCAACCAAATATGAATGCACTTTCATTCTTTGTTGACAAATCATACAACAAAGAGGATTCACATTAGGATAGTACATCTATATATATGCTCTACATAAAACCACTCTGCAGCATTAACATGACTTATTATTCACAGTTGCACAGTGGTAATGATATGCATGATACAAATTCTGATGTTCTGATGCAAATCTAACTGGGCTTTTAGATAAAGATCAAAGACTTCACAACCTTGCACCAAATTCTCTCTCCCTTTTGCTCCCTCTCTCTTTCTTGCATACACATGCACACACACATTAACCCTGCATTTCATGTGATGCTTTGAACCGCAGAGGGCCTCACGCAGGAAAAACTTTAAGAAGGGCCTAAATATGAAGTGATGCAATTATCTGACACATCCTTCAATAGGTGAGACTTCACTCTTTTGCCTGCTTGAAGCTCTGTACTTGTGCCTCTCCGTTCTTCCCTAGTGCCAGAATGATGAGGGTGCAGCGAGCATTAAAGGGCTCCTTTGAACAAAAAGATTCAATATGAAAAGGAATGGGATATTAGGCAGCATGGGGGGATAGTAACACCACAGTTCCCCCTCCCTTGAAACTGTCATATAATTAGATAAAGGTGACACTCTGCAGTGAGTCCTTCCCTTTTGAGAATTTAATGTGACCCACAGGTCAGCACATGGAAAGAACACCAGGGAAAATGCAGGTTGTTCCTACCTTTCTGTCAAGGTGACATCACCTCACAACAATGGGGGAGGAACAAAGGAAAGACCACAAAGAATACTGTACAAGGGTAGTTTGATGATGGAAAGATTGTCACTGTATATAACTTGTCTGAAATATAAATGCCTGTCTAAAATGTAGAAGCAGGTTTCATTGTTTTTCGTCATGCACACAAGTTGCTACAATTTGCAATGCAATTAACATTTAAAACTCTTTTGGCAAATTATTGTATCCTCTACGTTATGCATTTTCATCTTTCAATGAAGTAAGACTTTATTTATGTAACCTTAAAGATGATTATATGTGAACTAGAAACTTGAACTCAATTATGCATGTTTAATTTAAAAACTCCAGTTTTTCTGCCAAATCCTTCAATCAAACCAGAAGCTTGACTTGCTTTATTTATCAGAGGCATAATATTTTCACTTAAAGGTGCCATGACATCACTGTATAAACTTTTAATATAGTTGATATTGCTGCATATGTAAATTCTCCAAAGAATTTCATTTGAAAAAAATAAATAAATAATGTCAGTTTACTCTTTTGTCAGGCCAAATGTCCCTCCTCAATAAAAGGGTTGTTTGCAGTAATGATATGCAGTTCTACCTAGTTGACTTCACTCTGAGTGGCTACAACCATATTTAGAAAGACCACCTATGTAGAAAGAGCAGCTGTTTTCTGATCTGACCGTTTTTGAACAAAGCAACAAAGCTCTCCTTTGGTATTCACTTTTGACATTCACACAGCCTCATCAGTGCACAATACATCATATAACCCCAAAACCTCAGAAAAATGTAATTTGTTGTCATGACCCCTTTAAAATAATTTGCTTTATTTTAATTGCTATATTCTTTTTTTCTAAAACACAGTCATTTTAGCCAAAACCAAAACAAAAACAACAAATAAACATAAGTTAGGGATTTCCTTTTACAATTTTATTGTGTACCAAACATTCCACAGGATTCAGTTAAATCAAATTAAGTCAGACTATTCTTTATATCAAACTGTGTTCAAGGAATGTTTCCAGTTGATCTCATAATGTTAAAACTCGTAGGGTTTTCACCTCTCATTTAAAATTTTAATTACATTTGAATTACATTCAAATGTTACAATTATTTAAAAAAAAAATTGTATTTGATTCAGCCTTGCTTTGAAACTTGCAAACTTTTTGGGGTACAAACTAGATGAACACGAACAATGGGGTGTTGCAAAATCTTTGATGGTTGGCCCTCTATTAATGATCAAAAGCAGAAAGGAAGATCTGTCACATTGACTAGGGATTGGGAGCAACGACTTTTCTGAGGCTTTTCTCACTGATCTTCCTTCTTTTGTTTAAAAAGTTTGCCCAGTTCAGAGAGGACAGAAAAGATTATGAGAGCTGGAAAATTAGGTTTTACGTGTTATCTAAAGTTTAGATGTTAAAAGATGAAAGTAACTTTAGTTTAAGAGTACTATACATTAATCAGCTATTGGTATAGGAAGGAAATGTTGGACATAAGAAAATATATATTTATGTTGATTAGCAGTTGGTATGTTCTATTTTTATGTATCTTACTAAGGTTTCACACATTGGAATAAATTGTTTAAATATTCTGGTATTAAAAGAGGGGACTACAAATAAAATGATTTATTAAAGAAAAACAGAGTCAAAATATAAAAGTAGGATGTGGTAAAAGCAGTTAAAGAATGGAACATGTTTGAATAGCTCAACCACCTCTGTAGAAAAATAACTTGGTATTGAACTTTCATTCCACGGTTGCCTTGGAATTGTTAAGTACCTTTTCAAGTAAATGTTCTGAACTAGGATGGCTGTTAGAGCAGTCTGGAATGAATCACAATGAAAGCAACATGGACCTCCTCCAAGGAGGATGGCTCACCAAGGACAAAAAATGAGAGGGTACAATCACAACAATGTAACCATCCTTATGCCGGGGAACAGTGCATATTTTCTACTCTTTAACATAGTAATAAACAAGACGGATATACATGTTTCAAATATTATAGTTACATCATAAACATGACAGGACTTACTTAACATTTCACAAAATGCACTTTATTTTTTTCATGATTGGAAAACATGTAAACTGTGTTTTTAGACATGTCAATATAATAAGCAACAGTGTGACAACAGGTTTAATGCAGCCTCAAAGGATGCACTGCATCTTATTTTGTACCAGTCCTGAGCCTGGATAAATGCAATTCAGTTCAATTCAATTCAATTTATACAGTGCCAATTTACAACACGTCATCTCAAGGCACTTTTTACAAAGTCAAATTATATCAAATCATCCAGACAGATTGGTCAAAAGATTTTCTGTCTATGGAAACTCCGCAGATTGCATCAAGTCTTGACAAGCAGCATTATTTCCTCCTGAAAGACCGTGCAGTCACGTTGGACAGTCGTCTGCATTGGCTTTGCACCAATCCCTCATACCGAGCATGCATGAAGCGACGGTGGAGAGGAAAATTATCTTTTAACAGGAAGAAAAACCTCCAGCAGAACCAGGCTGAGTGTGAACGGCCATCTGCCTCGACCGACTGGGTTTTTTGAAAACAGAGAGAGGCACACATTTATCCAGAAATATTTTCTGTTAGAGAGTAATGACACATGATCTGCCCCCCTGGATGGTGTCACAGCTAACATAACGCCAGATCAGGCGTACCTACTATCAAGAGAAAAAACATAGAGAGAACATAAGTTTAAAAGGCAAACGATGCAAAACTGGAGAACAGTAGACAGGGTGTCTGCCTCACAGACCAACACTGGGAGTTGGTTCCACAAGAGAGGAGCCTGATAACTAAAGGATCTGCCTCCCATTCTAATTTTAGAGACTCTGAACCACCAGTAGACCTGCAGTCTGAGATCGAAGTGCTTTGTTAGGAACATATGGGTTAATCAGGTCTCTGATGTGTGATGGAGTTTGATTATTAAGGGCTGAGGGTTGTGTCACCAACGGTGTCCTGCCTAAAACTTTTACCACGTCTACCATGCGAGTTAAAAACATCTTGTCCACAAGTAAGGCACAACAAAGGCCGTTGGTCCTGATGATATACCTGTGGAGGTATGGAAGTGTCTAGGGGAGACAGCAGTAGGGTTTTTTGACTTGACTGTTCAATGAGATGTTAGAAAGCAAGGCAATGCCTTAGGAAAGGTGGGAGAAATGTGCTAGTACCAATTTTCAAGAACAAGCGGGATCTGCAGAGTTGTGGCAACTACAGTGGAATAAAGTTGATGAGTTATACAATGACAGAAAAAGATGCAGAAGATAGGGTAAAGGTGTGTCAAAATAGAGCTCACGAAAAATTACTAAGTAAGGAATGCTCTTCAGGGGTATGTGGGTGGCTTTGAAAAAAGCCGTTTTAATTTAGCCCTTAAAGGGACTGTTAAATCATTCATCATCCACCCTCTCGTAGCTCCAGGACTGGACCGACCAGCCAGCACTTCTCTGGGCGAGTCGGGCAATCTGTCTCTCGGCCTTTAACTCTGCTCTGTCCTGCTGCTTCTGTCTGAGCTCCATAGCAGGGACGCCGGCACCATTGTTTGGTTTTCCCCATTAAATGCATCACCGTGACTCGCTTGGTAAAATCCTTATCCGCCATGTTGAGTTGAACAGACAAGCGGAGAAGCTCCTCCTATTTGATGACGCAATGACTTGCAGTGAAGCCGGTTTCACAGCTGTACATGCGAAATGTACACCACGCGGTGCGGGTCAAAATTTTGTAGTCACCGCGGTCAGTCGGAACGCACCATTAGATGGAAACAGATAACTTGCTGTGCCAAGGTCTGAAATGGAAAAGCTGAATGAAGAACTGTAACGAGATTTATATGACATGGGGACTATGTTACTTAAAACTGCCTAAAATGAGATACAGTAAATTCTATATATATATTTATATTTTTAGCATTTCAATATGCTAAAAAAATGGTGTATGTTCTCTGTATGAGGTGTAAAATACTCACAGAAAGTAAAAACTTTTTCTGATGCCTTTGGCATCGCTCCCATGAACAAGATTGGCATAGCTGTATGCCAGAGCTGATGATCTGCTCTCAGGCCTTTTTCTATTTACACCCTAGCACTATGATTTTCCAAACATTCATTGGACAACCTGACATGCCTCAAACTGTTGTGAGTCTTTGTGACACATATTGTGACCAAGATTTTATGAGATCCATCTTGCACAGTGCAACACCCAGTAAACTTACTTTTTTTTTTTGCTGATGCACTGGCTAATTTAAAAAAAAGGCTTTAGGGAGAGGTCACTGTCACAGTTAAAAAAGCACTGCTGACTTTGGATACAAGGGAACAAGACTTTGCTTTCTGCCTTCACCTTTTCACTGTGGTTTCTGCTGATAAGGCGATGTTCCTGCTGCACAACTGAAAAAAAAAACAGTTTATTCTTTAAGAAATACAAGCTGTCATAATTATTTGTTCCTTTATTTTCTGGAGCTATACAAATTGAACCTAAAAAACTGGGAAACTGCACAGCATAGATGGATTATTGGATGTTGCAGACGGCGTCCTAGATCATAAACTAACTGTTGTCTTCATGCCTATCTCCAGCCCGTAATGGCTAAAGGCTGGGTAAAGCCTGGACAGGCCGCCAGTCTGTTCCAAAGAATATTCATTCTCTTGTATATTTCCCAATCATATAAGCATTTAAAAGCAAGTCATATTGCAAAACTGCTGTTCTTAAAATGTGTCATGGGGAGCCTAAAAGACTATCAAAGGTTTGGTTCCAAACTGGGACAAGAAGTTATTTCTGCTGATTTCCCTCTTTCTGCTCAATGTTTTCAACTGTTTAAAACTAAAAATAAAGGTTTCATCTGAATTAGTTTTTGCATGAATTAATAACCCTTAATATGTGCTTAAGTTTGTTGGTAAAGGCAAACATCTTGCTCTAAATTAAACTCAAACCTCAACTCAGCTTTTTCTTGAAAGTTTAGTTGACAAAAGTATAGCAGCTGTAGTACTGGAGTCAGAACACTGATGTTGCTTTAGTTGTTATTGGGCCTTGGCCTGAACATGCCTCTATGCACCTAAAGTAGCTCTTTACTGCTGGGAGAACCCTAGCACTATTTTCTCGTTTTGCTCTTGTCCTTTTTACACACAAGTTGTGACTTGACTTCTAAAACATTTAAACCAACACTGCTAAAGTACTGAATAACTTTAAGATAAAGAGGAAAAGATAAATTGTTTCTGAAAACATCTCATCTTTATTGCAGGAGCATTGGCTCACTTAAAAAGCATCTTGAAAGGCATCTGACAAATCACACAATAACTTCTCCTTTTTGTGCATCAGCTAGTGATTACTGAAAAAGTCTACACCCAATAGTGCTTTTACTTGTTAAAAATACATTTCAGTATTACTTGTGCGTCTCAAAGCTTAAAGTAACTGGAATAAATAAATTATAACCATGAATTCAAATCAATAACTGTTCTCCCTGTTCATTTTAAAACGAGTTATTTGGAGTATTAAATAAAATGTATTTATTTAATTTGTAATTTCAAAAGATATTTAATGCTATGCCATAAATACCATTTACAATACCATTGAACAAAAGAAGCCTGTCAATATGTCTATAACAGGTTAGTGTAAAAAACAAATAATTAATTACACGGATAATATATAACACAAATACATTAAAACTCCAAATAAAAAACAAAATATAATTTTTTTTCCCTTTTTAGAGCTTTTAATGGCTTTTGATGTTGCACTATTTTTTTTCTGACAGTTCGAAAAGTTGTTGAAGGTGTGAGGAGCCTCTGACAATGGTTAGTGCCTTTTTCCTGCATTGGCTCCAAGACAGATACGCTACAGAAGGTGGAGACGCTACAAAGACCCTTTCAGCTTCTCTCACGATCCTCTGCAGGGATTTTTGTCAGCCATATTGCTGCTGGAGTACCACGCTGAGATGCAGTAGCTCAACAGCTTCTAAACCGCAGCTCACTAAACTGTTGTAAAAATGCTGGAAAGAAAAACAAAAACCTTGGCAGGGTTGCAATGATCGATTGAAATGAGCCCAGTCTCCTCATACCCCATCTTCTATTAAGTAAATAGATAGAAACAGGTTGAAAATCTGTCTTAGAACTATTATGTTTTTCTTCTTCCTTTATTAACAAATAATAATGAGCTTTCGTTATATGTATCAAGAAAGTCCTAATTATACACTTTTAAATAATGTATACAGCGGCACAGCAACTAGTCTGGAAGTCTAGAAAGTCTCTTTGTACTGCAAACCCCACCTTCTGAAAGCAGGCTGAATAGGTCAGATATTCACAGCTTGAGAACAATTTTTTTAAGCGGCAAACAAAGAAGTGATTGTTGCTCCTACTGGAAATGTTGTAAAATCTATCAGGTAATAACAAAGATAGATGTTTCAATTTATCATCTCAAGCTAGTTGCAAAATCTGATGTATGAAGGCACGCAGAGTCTGCAGGTCCAGGTGTATTTATCTATTTTACATTAGTGGAGTGATTGTTTGTCCATACAGCCTGGGTCACCAAATGCTGAATGGGCACTTTCCAGACAAGAACCTCAGTTATTCTATGACCGTCTAATACCAGAACAAAGTTATTGTTAGTAAGATTGATGTTGTACTTTTAAATAAATGTTGAGACATACCGAAGGACAGGTGGCCAATGTGGGATTAGATGCACTTTCAGTACACATGCTGGGCTTTAGATCATCAGTTGGAAAACAGGACTGTGCTGGGGGCATAGTACTTTGTGTAATTTTGTGTGATCAAGGTTTACTCCAGTTTTAGATTAACAGCAGATGCTAGTATTTATAATTCAAAGTTTTCCTCTCTCAATGAGTCTAAGCATTTTTGTCTATTTCCCACTGCTTGAAAGTAAACTTTAATGCTAATTAAAATGTAAAAAGCACATGAAGTCAATAGTCTAATCATGTATTTTTGAATAGTCACTTACACTGGGTTTTTGAATTTTAAAGAATACCAGGATTTTTTTAATATATTTCTCCAGAGGATTAATTTGCTTTGATTGTTTTAAATATGCTTTTTTTGTGCTGGCTCTTCACTTTGACTCGCAAAAATTAAGTCTCGCAAAAGTGAGGCTTAATAGAATAAGCTCTTTCTGGTCTACATTCATTTTCATAAAACAGGGCTGTTTTATAAAACAGCAAACATTATTCTTGGCAACATAACATGCATCTTGGTTTGATGCATTTCTATTTTTCTACAGAAGCTTTTTGTAGGACAAACCGGAGGAAGATGATTTTGTAGCGGCTTCATGATTTATACATGGACTTCCTCTATCAGCAATTTTGCTGTTTCTGTGCACACTTTAAAGGCTTTACAGTGCTTTAACGTTTTCTGTACTTGTCCTCCATTTTCTATATTAGAAAAAGAGCTAAAACAATGAATCTTATCTATTTATTCTCTATCAACTACATATAAAGCTCATAGCTAATCCAAAGAGAATCAGAAGACCTTAACTGTCTTCTTTCCAACCATATTTCTGCTAGCTACTGCGGAGTTCACATTTCTTATAGTGGCCACTTTCAGACATTAGCTTGATGGCCCGTTCTTATTCAGTCACCTCTCTGAACACTAATTATGCTTACGAGTTGTCCAGTCCAGTACTTGCATGAGAATGAGTTCTCACAGCGGCAGTGTTGCACAGTTTAATTGCATACTTTTATGCAAATCAAGTTCAGCTGCAAACACTTGGTTCGACTGTCTGATTGCCATAAAACGTTCGCCTTCAGAATGCAAACGGGAGGCCCATTGTTACCTGTGGTTAACATGACAACAGGCATTGACAGAGCACGCAGTAAGCAGAATACAGAAGGAATGCGTTGTTGGATTTCTGTTTGTCCCAGAATGTAGAAGCGTTCTTTCTCCTCTAACACTCAAAGCATTTTGTAACTGATGCACTGTAAGGCGGTTGAATGCCAAATCCGCTTAGTTTCATTGAAGTGGTAAGTGTACTGTTTTAATATGTATTTAGGCTGAAAAATAACACACACACAGAACTATATGAAAAGGTGGTTCCCTCCTGTATGAAATTACAACTGTGTCAAAGTATCCTAAAGGGCAGTATTGAGGTGGGCTTTATGTTTTAACTAGAAAATACAGGGGTTGGACAATGAAATTGAAACACCTCTCATTTTAGTGTGGGAGGTTTCATGGCTAAATTGGTCCAGCCTGGTGGCCAATCTTCATTAATTGCACATTGAACCAATAAGAGCAGAGTGTGAAGGTCCAATTAGCAGGGTAAGAGCACAGTTTTGCTCAAAATATTGCAATGCACACAACATTATGGGTGACATACCAGAGTTCAAAAGAGGACAAATTGTTGGTGCACGTATTGCTGCCGCATCTGTGACCAAGACAGCAAGTCTTTGTGATGTATCAAGAGCCACGGCATCCAGGGTAATGTCAGCATACCACCAAGAAGGACGAACCACATCCAACAGGATTAACTGTGGACGCAAGAGGAAGCTGTCTGAAAGAGATGTTTGGGTGCTAACCCGGATTGTATCCAAAAAACATAAAACCACGGCTCCCCAAATCACGGCAGAATTAAATGTGCACCTCAACTCTCCTGTTTCCACCAAAACTGTCCGTCGAGAGCTCCACAGGGTCAATATCCACGGCCGGGCTGCTATAGCCAAACCTTTGGTCACTCGTGCCAATGCCAAGCGTCGGTTTCAATGGTGCAAGGAGCGCAAATCTTGGGCTGTGGACAATTTGAAACATGTATTGTTCTCTGATGAGTCCACCTTTACTGTTTTCCCCCACATCCGGGAGAGTTACGGTGTGGAGAAGCCCCAAAGAAGCGTACCACCCAGACTGTTGCATGCCCAGAGTGAAGCATGGGGGTGGATCAGTGATGGTTTGGGCTGCCATATCATGGCATTCCCTTGGCCATACTTGTGCTAGATGGGCGCGTCACTGCCAAGGACTACCGAACCATTCTGGAGGACCATGTGCTTCCAATGGTTCAAACATTGTATCCTGAAGGAGGTGCCGTGTATCAGGATGACAATGCACCAATACACACAGCAAGACTGGTGAAAGATTGGTTTGATGAACATGAAAGTGAAGTTGAACATCTCCCATGGCCTGCACAGTCACCAGATCTAAATATTATTGAGCCACTTTGGGGTGTTTTGGAGGAGCGAGTCAGGAAACATTTTCCTCCACCAGCATCACATCGTGACCTGGCCACTATCCTGCAAGAAGAATGGCTTAAAATCCCTCTGACCACTGTGCAGGTATATGTCATTCCCAAGACGAATTGACACTGTATTGGCTTCAAAAGGAGACCCTACACCATACTAATAAATTATTGTGGTCTAAAACCAGGTGTTTCAGTTTCATTGTCCAACCCCTGTATCTCTGCCTTCTATAATTAACTTTCATAAATTAATCCTAAAACAATAGATATTTTACATTAAGAAAAATTCTTCCAATAGCTATATTAACTACATAAATGTACAAGCTCATCTTTTCACAAGAAAATGTAGAGTAGTGCATCACCTGTCAGAACTGCTGTCTGTACCTTACATGCAGTCATCCTTTCAATCTCCCTAAATTTTCATAAGAGCTGTCTCTCAGACCAGGAGTTCAAGTCAAGCCACAGGTCTTTAGGGCATAAGTCTAAGTGAAGTCTTATTTTTGTGGCTTAAGTGTGATTTGAGTCGGAGTGTCAAATTGAAAGAAAGTGACGGAAATTTGTGTTTATTCCTATTTGTCTCATAGCTGAAACTCAGATTGGGTGAATAGTGTCTGTAAATAGCAGTTTTCAAGTCTTGCCACAAAGTTTTGTTTGGATTTACGTCTGAATAATTGACCGTGCCAGTCTAACACATCAATATATTTTGATTTAAATAGCTCCTTTGCAGCTTTGTGTGATCTTGCCTAAGGGTCAACCACTACTCCAGTCTAAAGTCTTTTGCTGCCTCTAATGACTTTTCTCCCAGGATTGCCTTGTATTTAGTGTCCATCGTCCTATCAATTCTGACTAGTTTCCATGTTCCTACTGAACAAATCATCAACCAAACATAATACTACAAGCCTATTTCAGTGTCTTTAGGGTGAAGTGCAGTGTTAGTTTATGCCTGACATGACTTTTTGTATGAATGCCAAAAAGGCCAACTTTGTCTGACCAGACCACCTTCTTCCACGTTACCTATGTTTTTGATACCGCTTGTAGCCGTTTCTTTTACTTTGCCACTCTTCCATAAATACCACATTTGTAGAGGCAATAGCTGTCCTTTCAATAGACTCTCTCTGCAGCTCCCCTTAGTTACCGTGACTAGTTCTGTGAATAATGCTCTCCTTTCTGTTCAGTTTGGCTGGATGGCCCCGGCAGTTTTGCAATTTTTCCATTTTCACATGATGGATTGACCAGAGCTCTGTGAGATGTTCAAAGCTTGTGATATTGTTTTGTGACCTAAGCCTGCTTTAAACTACTCCACAACTTTATCCCTGTCCTGTATGGTGGGCTCCTTGGTGTTTAGGATGCTGTTTGCTCACTGAAACCCAATAAGTAAAAAAAGAAGAATTAGAGTCTAGTAGGAGGATGTCGTCCAGTGTTTTCATTCCAGGTTCCGTAAAACCAAATCTTCTCCAGTTACGTATGGGTTAAACACAGTGGTTACTTACAGCAACCTTGGATTTGTAAAAAAGGTTAAAATACGTTGTATGTTATGTATTCAATTCAATGTGAGGTAATTTTAAATAATTAGTGAGGGAAAATATTAATTTTAGCTTTTAGAAATACAGTAGTTAGAATTGCGAACAATCAAGTTTTTAATTATTAGGCAGTGTTTAGCACGTTAGTAAAATAATACAAAGTGATTTATCACAACATTTGGGGATTTGTATGCATTTTTTGGGACATAAGAACATTTTATCATGCCGCAAACAGAAATACGTACATAAGGATTCAATAAAAACTAAATGTATTTGCAGCTGGTTTAGACAATGATGCTTTTTTGAGCTGCTGTAAAAGGCACAGGTTTGCTCTCTAAGGCTGCAGCACTTCGCAAGGAGCCCAGAAGAGTACACTCCTTGTTTCCATGGTAACCCTGTGACTGTGTGAGCGGAGAGGAGGAACCATGGTGAAGTTGCTTGAGGTGAGATCATGATGCAAAATGACTTGACCATGTAATATTCTTCCCTAATAGAGGGCTGGTGTTTGCGTCTAAGCAGCCTGCAGTGACGCCGAGTCATTTCTTATTTTTTTCCTCCACTTGTGAACCACACCTACTGCACAAAACAAAGTAATTCTCTTGGCCATGGCGCGCCAGGAGTACATTCAGGGTTGGAGACTGACTGGTCTGTTGAGGATATCTTTATGTCTTCTTTCCTTCCTCATTATTTCAAAAAGAAGAACTGCTTTGAACTATGAGAGAAAGCCACTGGGGAACTGAGAAGTGCGTGTATGATGCATAACATGTTTAATCTTACAGTTGCTTAAGCGTCTCCACGGACCTCTTTAGTATCTTGTATTCTCTCCTATGACCTCTGTAAAACTAACATGGTTATTTTATACCTTAAGGACTGGAAGAATATCAAACACGGTAAACAGATCAAAGGTACAGGATTAAAACAATGCTGCAAATGTAGACCAAAATGTGATGGCTAGAAAGATTTAGTGGTGACCAGCTTCACAAGTTAGTGTGGATGTGTTTTTCTTATTTGTATTATTGCTTTTTGTTACTTTAATTTTCTGTTTTATTTTCATTCACCCCTACACTACTTTGGTTGCCTTTAGGTTTGTAAAAGACTTTATAAATAAATGAAATAATAATAATAGTAGCTGTTTTGGATGCATCCCACCTGTTGATAAATTATACCTGAGAAAGGCTCCGGGCTCCACATAAACCTGAACTGGGTGGATCACCATGTGGGAAAATAGTGGAGTAAATGTGGATAACATTTTAACTTCCAGCCACTACAACATTTTGTAACTCTGGAATGTTAAAACATTTATGTTAATTCTGTCACTCCATATTAGACTGTAAATCTAAAGTTATCATACCAGTTAATTTTGGTTGTTCAAGTACTGCATTGCTTTTTGCTTGTAAGTTTGAGCAAACTTTTTTGGCTTTTAAAGTTTAAAGAGTGAGGATGGGTGGTGGTGGGGTGGGGAGTGTTCAGGGAGGAGAACTAGGAAGCAAGAGGAAGAGGGAAACTTTAAATAGTGTCTTAAAAGTATGAAGAAAACTTGCACAAGGTCGAGGAGGACTAACTACATCAGATAGTATCTGTTCCACACTAATCAGCTATGTCATAAACTATGGACTGACGATGAGGGACGCTAGACTGGGAGTTCAAACTAATCTTAGTAGATATACAAAGACATCAGTCATTCAGACAGTTTGTCAGCAACATAAAAGAATGTTTTCTGCTTCCAGTACAGTAATCAGCAGCTAACCACATAAGCACTTTTAGCCACGTGACAGGGGTGTGTGTGTGTTTCTTTCTTTGGTTTACATAGGATTGAGGCTAAGCAAAACCAAAGTGAAAGTGACCCCATGTTCCCTGAGAAACAAAAGAAAGACTTTTTAGGCTGATTATTTCATAGACAGCGATAATTGCATGGTCAGTTTTCAATGGCATTCATCATGCCTCGTTAGTCCTTTTTGAAACATACTTTTATTCCACGTTCTACACCCATCCTTTACAACTCTAGATCAGTCTAAAGGTGGGCATACAAAAAGGGGGCGGCTGAAGTTGACCCCCCTACGCAATACAAATAACTTGCCCTGGGGGATATACAGCGGCAGGCAAAGCAGCTAGATGTTTTAATTCGTCTACGTTGTTGATCTAATGTAAGGAATCAGAGGCAGCTAATAACATTTTGAGGATGGCACAGAAGAACTTTACTTGTCTTTGAAGCACAGAATACAGTCTACACAGGGATGACGACAGAGTTCAGAGTCAGAGTTGCAAAGAGTGGCAGAAACCCGTAAGATATATATGACACAGTTATCTTTAAAGAAGGGTTTGTGATTGCATATTTTTGGAGAACAGTGGTCATGGGGTTCTGAAAACGCAAGCCTGGATTGTCAAAGAAGCATCAGGCACAAATAAAGCAATGTTATTGGGCATTTGACATAAATTCACAGAAAGTGGAGCAACCAGAGCATGACTATATTAAATTATATATTGTTTACTTTATTTTACTGTTGTGCTTTGTTGTACAAGTTTATTTGATATAGCCATTTACCAAATGTGATCTTATAACAATATGAAAAGCAGAATCTGTTTTGTCCTTACTTCCATGTTGACTGACTTGAGTAGGTTATATGAATAATATTTTCAGCAGAAGGCAGCATTGGTGTTGTGAAGTGGTTGGTGAATTTATCTTTTGACTTTTCCAGTACAGAATGCTGTAAAAAAAACAAAAAAAAGTGTTTTCTCGCTTCCAGCCATGTTTGCTTTTTATTTACACTTACATACAAACTTACATAGAAACATTACAAACAGTTCATGATTGCACTTTGATTGTCAGATGATTTCAGACAATCGACACAGACTCTAGATGTATATCATTTTGTAACCCATCTGTTTGTTCCCTTTGCATTTTTAAATACTGTAATGTAATGTAAAAAATTTGCATGATAGATTTCTTCTGTTTTTGCTTTTTTACATTTTATACATTTTAACATGCATTTTTCAAATGATGGTCTAATTTAATTAAGGGAAAAAAGGTATCTAAACCAACCTGGTTTTATATGCGACAGGTGGACGCCGTCAGCAGGTGTTTCTCCTGTTAATCAGAGGAGCATTTAAGGCAGCTGGAGCATTAGCTCACCTGATTCTTACCTGACCTGATGTTCCTGGTCCCGTGTGCTTACCGCTCACTAACCAGTCGACTCTCTCTCTGTAGATCCATTCCTGTTCCTGCTCAGTTCCAGCCCTTTCACTCCTGGTCAACTCCACCCTGGTTCTCTGACAAGTTTGAATCTCTCAAGCCTTCCTGGAACCCCGGTCGACCTGGTGCTTCTCTCCTGCTGCCATCAAGCCTGTCCACCATCCGTCGTGGAACTCTCCATCCAGTTCTGAACCACATTTTGGTCCGTCACTGACAGCTGCAGCCATTCACCATATATCCATAAGTCAGCCTTTACTCCCGACTTTTCTGATCTGTTGTTTGCCGGTGCTCACTCTGTCTTTCTTTCTCCTCACAGTCTGTGACCAGAGCCTTCCCAGCCAGCCAAATCCACTTCACGCCTTACCATATTTCCCAAGTTCATATTGATATCAGTAAGTAAGTAAGAGTAAGATAGACTTTATTGATTTCACAGTGGAGAAATTCACGTGTCACATCGGCTCAGTAATCAAAAGAAGGTGCCACAAGGAGGAAAAGGTGCATGAGGTATATACAGTGCGTCCACATATATACAGTGAAAAAAAAAGAAATAAAGCAGAGATTTAAGATGACATATGTACAATTAAGGTGACTTATAAAACGTTGCACATTAAAGGGGTACCAGGTAAAGAACAACAGTGAGGTAGTGAGATAACTATAACAGCTGAAGTCTCTTATTTAACAGGATTATTGCACTGTTTATTAAAAGCAATTGCACAGTAGTTATTGCACATTAGTTATTACAGTTATAGTGCAGCATTGTAAAGTCTGATGGCAGCAGGGATGAATGACCTGCGGTAGCGCTCCTTTCCACAAAGAGGGGTGTATAAGTCTGTCACTAAAGAAGCTGCTCAGCTCCTCTACAGTCTGGTGCAGGGGGTGAAAGGTGTTGTCCGTGATGGATGTAAGCTTGGACAACACCCTCCTCTTAATAAATCACCTTTTATTGTCCTATATTACTTCTGTGTTTGTTTCTTCCGGGTTGTCGTGAAGAACCCAGCCTTGATTAACTGTGAATAACTACCTTGTTTAGAAAGCTGAATTCATATACGTGCCACATCTACAGCTGATCACTGATACTTGTTGAACAAAGTCATCATTTGCATAGAACCAGTCTTAAAACATAAAATAAGTAGACTTACAGATCTCAAAAAGCAACACACAGTGCCATATTATAAAGAAATTTAAGAACAGATGAGAAAAAAGTCAGTCATGGGGTAAGGGTTACAAAGCCATTTTTTGATGCGTTAGGACTCTAGTAAACCAAGGTGAAAGCTATTGGTTTGTATTGGTACAAACTGAGAAAGATTGGATAGACGCAAACATTCCCAGCAGTGTATTACCAACCAAAGTTACTTAAAGTGCATCTACAACTCATCCAGGAGGTCACAAAAAACCTGAACATCTCCAGAACTGCCGGCCTTGCTTGCCTCAGGAGGAGTCAGTGTTCACGACTCAACGAGACTCTCAATCAGCCTAAACAGCTGATTGTAATCTGCTGAGATAATCTTCCACTATGAGAACTGGAAAGCACAGAAACATACAATCATCAATGCTGTTTCACAACTGAGAGTCTGACACAAAATCCAAAGGTTAGCCCTGTCGTTGCCAGAGCGAGAGCAGACTGACAAGTCACAGTTGACCTGGCAGATGGATAGAGCTGGCAAGCTTCACCAACATAACTCCACATAGAAACAGACAATGTTCAGCTGAGGAATACCGCACTAAGCATATTAATGGTCTGTTGTGAAGTTATAGACTGTTAATATCACTGTGTTCGATCCCATTAATATGAACATTTTCATTTCTTACACTGCTAAAAAATACGCCTGACTAGCTGTTAGCTGCCACTACTCTGTTGATTTCTTTTAATTTCTGTATACATGTCTACAACTGGTAAGGGAAGTATTATCTATAACATCACAGCACCACACAACTAACGCTTAAGTCTCAAGTCTACTCGGGTTTTTCAGTAGGCCAATGGTGTGAAGGGTTAGGGAACAACCAGTTCAGGCTCTAAAACCTTCCCAAGGGGCAAAGATTTCTCTTCTGCAATCTAAAACACACATTGAATGGTTGATGCCAACTGTTGCTACCAAGATTGGCACAACCAGTTGTTGTATAGGGGCAAAAACCTTTTCACATCGGATTATGTGGGTCTGGGTAGCGTTTTTCCCCTTAATCGGTGAAATCATCTTTTGACACTGGTATTCTGTGTACTCAGGGAATCTTTCTCTGATATTTGAATTTATTTTTTCTAAGAGCAACAAAAGACATCTGTAAGGAGGCAAATACTTTTTCACAGCACTGTGCCACATTTATTGTAATTCGAAAGCCGAAGTGCTAAAAGTGTTTCAGGTTTTTGCAAATCAGTGTTAACGGTTTAAAAAAAACTAGGTAGATCATAAAAGCATTTCATTTTGCAAAACTCACTTTGTGTGGTCGTGCTAAATTACAGAGTGATTTTTAAAAAGTGTCCTAGCAATCAAAGAAAGTGTAATCTCTTTTAGAATTAAAAAAAAAACTCATTAACAACTTAATGTTTCTGGGCTTTAATACTTTTTATCACACAAGAATGTACAAAAAATTATTAAATAATTTTCTCAGTTTCATTTAGGAGGTCACTGGCTAAAAAGGTTGAAATTCACTGGGGAATTAGCCTCATGCCAATCAGCTGTCAGACACCAACAGCTTGCCCTTTAAGGTTCACTGAAATACTCTGGTTTCATCCTTACAGCCTCTCAAGAGTAATTTAGCTGTGCCTTTGATTTTTTTTAAATTAGAGCATGGCAAGTTAAGCGTAGCTTTCCCTCTTGTGTTGTTGCTTTTTTCCCATGCTGTGCAACAACTGTCCGAGCTATTTGTTGCCTTTGTAGGAGAGCGACGAGGTCCGTGCTACAGTCATGAGCACCTTAATGAACAGCAATCATCAAGTCTCGCCAGAAAGAAGCCTCCACATTTGCTGCAGAGATCACATTTTAAACGTTCCATCAGGAGAAAATGTAGCATTGGATAATCTCTGTCATGCCCTTTTGTGAAAAGGCTCCTCCAAACACTAGAGGCAGCTAAAATTTTCTGCAAAACTCATCGATTTGTGTGTGTGTGAACCAAGATCAAAGAGTTTGCGACAACACAACCCTTCAGGAATATGTTAAACAGATTAGTAAAAAATTATTTAAATGGTAAAATATGTTTTATTTTATTCTTCTAAGACCTGCTTTTCTCTTCGTTCCCTTTTGGAATGTTGCTGCCTGGTCTAACTCCCACCCACTCACATCACAAGATATGTGATCTGTACTGTAGCTGTTAATGTTTATAGCTCTAGCTGTTGGCCATATAGCGCTGAAGACTTGTAACTCATCCTGCACGTACAACAAAAAACAATGTTTGGAATTCCAACTAATGCGTGCCCATAGGAATATACAAGAAGAGTGGGTGCTACAACAGGAGGCATTTAATCAAGGAGGATGTAAGGCTGTTTGGTGGCAGTGGGGATTTTATTCAGTGTCATACCAAAGACGAAACCATTGTGATCCGTCTTTTGGCAAGTTTCACAATCATTATGGACTTTGCAGAATGATTCCATTACCACCCTGAACAACAAGCAGCCTCGTTTTAAAATGGAAACAAACAATTGCGCCTCAAGCAACTCTGCAACTACTACTCCTTCTTGGCCTCATTACAGGGCAATATGTACACATAGGCTCCTCAGATAATAAAACATAATAAGTCAGATGAGACTTTACACCTTAGATGCTGGAGGCTTGTATTGTGCTTTCATGTTGTCCTTGGTCTTAATTACGCCTGTGCAGATAGAGATCTTGTCCAAATTTTTTAATGTATTGAACAATACCAAGAAAGTGTAAGAACGTGTAATCTTTGATCAATTTTCTGAGAAACACCTTCTTTTTTTCATCTATTTTGACAGGCCCATAACTGAATAGTTAAGCAGTTAACTCTGGGAAAACCAAGTTTATTTCTTTAGTTTGGCCAAAAACTTTATGCTGCATTTTACCTTGAAACTTGTCAGTTTGAAACTTCACTTTTTCTTTCTGCTTCTAGTTGCTGTTTTGTTTTGCCGTTAAGACATACCCGGCCAGGGCAACAAAAAACATCTCGTGCCTTGTCTCAAAGCAATCCCTCTCACAATGCCTACTTTTTGTATAAAGTATTTTTTTCTGGTCTGCCAGTGACGAGTCCTGCTGCCTCTGCACAAGACACAAATTCTGATGCAGGCAGCAAAGAAACTTCAGTTGAATACATTACACCAACAGTTTTACAGAGTGGCACAAAAAGCACAATTTGTGTCCATCAGCATGAATGCAATGATTTTGAGACCATTTCTCCTATTTCCACCAGAACAGGTCTTGTTGGAGGCACACAATGAATCAGCCTTTATGCTCCAAACTAGACCCTTCTTTTCACTTTATAGTTAAATTATATCTCAACTTTTATTACAGCATATGGGGTCAATGGCATTATTAAATACCCCCCCACACACACAAATTTTAACCCGAATCATAGCTCTGCTGCTTTTAAACTAAAGGTTGCTAGTCAGTCAATCACTAAACTTTCTTTGACACACTAATCATTTTTAATGAATCAAGCTGAATGCAGCCTTGCCGCATTCAGGGTGAGGGGTGGCCTGATTTGAAGGTACTGATCCATCTCGGTATGCTGTAATTGCATACTGGTTTCATTAAGATCATTTTCTCAAATCTGACCGTCTTTCAAACACCATGAGTGATTTATTTAATGTTTTCTTTGATGATCGGTTGTGCAAAGAAATTAAATGTCAGAAAATGTTAGAAATATTTCCACAAATTATGAGAAAATGTTTGCTTAGACTTAGACTTTCTTGATTCTATAATAATATTCCTGTAGCTGTTTTTTTCATCTAATTACATGTTTGTATTTAAAATGTCCCTTGCAAAAGTATTCACACACATTGACGTTGGAATTTTCCACATTTGTCACATTACAACCACAAACTGCAATACACTTTGGTTTTTTTTAATGATGGGCTGACAAAAATGGAGCATCCTTGAGAATTGGAAGATAAATTAGCATTTTCAAAATGTTTCCAATTGAAAATCTGTTAAAAGGGGTGTTCTTTTACATTCAGCCAACTTTACTCTGTAGCCAGCCATTTGCCTTAGGCAAATAGGCAAATAGTCCACCTGTGTGTAATTTAATGTAACACAGGTACATCTGTTCTGTGAGAGTGCGAGAGCTTGTTAGCAAATATTACGGAACAAAAAAGCATAATTTAGATTTTACCCCGGAACTTTCCCAACAGAAAGTTCCGGGGTAAAATTGTGGCAATTTTCATGCAGGGTTAGGTTAAAAAACGATGTGCAAAGCTTTCAATATCTTAGAGAGAGAAGTCAAGAGGCCCATTTGACACTAGGAAAACTGCAGGAAACAACATCTCAGGTAGGAGAACCTGGTGACAGGGCAACTCTTGGTCATGCATCTATATAGAAGAGTTGCAAGAAAGTCAATTTTGACCAGCTGTACGATGTCTGCACTTTGTCACAAGCCACGTAAGGGAAAATGCAAAGCTGTGGATTAAAGTAGTCTGGTCAGATGAAAACAAAACTGAGCCTATTAGCCCACATGCAAAACGTTACGCATGGAGGAAAGCTTACCCTGTGGATTATCCTGAAGATACTCTCCTCATGCTGGCACATCCTGGTGGCAGTACCATTCTGTCGAGATGCATTCCTTCATTAGGAGCAGGGAGGCTGGCAGAGTTGATGGGAAGATGAAAACACCTACTATTAAGCATTTGACATACTTGCAACAAGTCTTTTACATCACTGTGGAGTCATTTTTTGACCACCGTTATTTACCAAAATGTTTTAAACTAGGCAACAAATGAATAAAACCTCTTTGAGGCTGCAAACAAACTGCTGAGATGATTTAGTTTTTAGCAGGACAATGACTCTAAAAATATGATAGAATAGGTTGTTTTAGATCAGGGGTGTCAAACTCCAGTCCTCAAGGGTTGGCGTCCCGCTTCTTTTTGGTGTGTCACAGGTCCTGAATGAAATGGCGGAATTACCTCCTAAGCATGCAGTCAAGTTGTACAGTTGTGCTAATGAGCACATTTTTTCATTAAGGTGTGTTGAAGCAGAGACACATCTAAGAGCTGCAGGAAGCCAAGCCCTCGAGAGCTGCGGCTTGACACCTGGGGTTTAGATTAAAGCATATTCATGTCTTAAAATGGCCCAGCCAAAGTGCAGACCTAGCTCTAACTGAGAATCTGTGAAAATATTTGAAATCTGATGTTCACAAGTGTTCTCCATTCGATCTGACTGAGCTTGAACTGCCTTCCAAAGACAAATGTGCAAGAAAGTTCAACAAAGCAAAAAATGTCGTCTCCGAAAGAACTAAAGCTGTGATTGCAGCATAAGTGGGTTCTACAAAGTTTTGACTCAGAAGGCTTTAGTACAAATGCATGCAAGACTTTTTTTTTGTATTTGTAGAAAGGTTTGAATACCAAATGTCCAAGTAGGGTGAATACTGTTGTAAGTTACTGACTAAAGAACTGTAATGCTAAATAATAAAGGCACCAATATGCTTGCCACCTTTCAGAAACTTATGACAAAAACAAAAGATCATAGAGAATTACTTTGACCTATTTCCTTTCACTTATACAATTTTAAAATAGTTTTTATGAAGAATATCATGTTTTTGGCACGTTCCAAGAAATAGGCATGCATGCATGTCTATTTCTTGTAAACAACCAGGGATCTAACATGTATTATAGCACTGTTGTAGCTTTAAAGTAGAGAGACAAAAACATCTGCTTGCTAATGTTTTGAATCAACCCCAACAGCTATAAACAAATCTGTATTCTCCCAGGGTTCTGGTGACTCAGCAGCGGTCATGCACTTTCTTTCCTTTAAGCTAACTCTTTAACATTTTCAGGTTTACTCCTTCCTGCAGTTGCTCTCATTTTAATGGATTTTACCCAAAAGACAATTGTTTAGTTTGACTTCCTTCTTGAAATGCTGTATTCATGAACTTCTGTGTTTTTCATGGCAGCAGCAAAGTGTGACATGAAAGCAGGGTTAGAGGAAAGCATCTTCTGCAATCCATACTATAAGAGTATGCACCATCCATAGCCTATAGCCACTTGTCCGTGCAGGATCACCGAGTAGGGGTTGGCTCCAGTGTTCATATGCACCATATGAACACTGGATATAACAAGTAAATATAAAAAAATATTTTTTATATTTACTTGTTGCATTTAATAAGTAAATACAAAGACAAATAATATTTTACCATGATGATTACATTCATTAAGAGGAAAAGCTATTCAAGCCAATTTGTCCCTTTGTGAAACAACCCCAGTCAAGCATTTGTGATAAACTACAATGAATCTTTTACATCACTTTTTGGAGTCCCAAAGTGGCATTGTGCTTTTTTTCTGATATAGGTTTATGTCTTTGTATCTCGTGTGTTCTAGTATTTCTTTAAACTGGGACGTGCTGGTTTTTGAGATATTTTAACCTTCTTCAGGTGTCAGACACATTCCATATATAGAATTTCTTTATTCAACAGGTATAGCAATGATCAGGCCTGACTGTGCCTAGTGAATTGAACTTAGCTTTCCAAAATAATTTAGTTAAAAACTTAACTCAGGGTTTAACAAAGTAGCAATTATTTTTTCCTATCGGGCCAGGTTGGTCTTTAAAGCTTTGTTCTCCAAATACATGAAATTTTTTTTAAAGCGGCATTTTATATTTACTCTGGTTATCTGTATTTAATATAAAAAATGAATAGATGATCTGAAAGTGTGACCAAAAAAAAAAAAAGCAAAACCAGAATACGTTTCATGGCAGTGCACTAGCTGTTGTTCAGCAGAGCTCTCAAATCTCAGGCGTTAAGAGTGAGGCTTACACAACTCCCACTTTTCACACTTTCTTACAGTTCATATCCGTTTGCTCCTGCAGTAAAAAACAACTTCACAAATGATAATGTTGCAGCCGAACGGAAAGAGTACGACATCACACATCCAGAAAGGACATAGCAGCGCTAAGTAGCGGCAGGTTTTCAGACCAGTCAGGAGGAAAGTGTGAAATTGCTTAAATTATCACGGTGACCTAATGTTCTGTTTTATTTAGTGATCCATGAGTAATTTATTTAGATTTTTATCATCTACAGGTGAGTATACACATCTGGAGGGTTGGTTAACAGGTACTCAGTGAGGAAGCTTTTAGCTTAAAGGATAAATATTTATGTTTTATATAGTTGATGATAATAACTTGTTTTGATATCTTCCTCCCTTTTTCCATGCATAGGTGAAACACCCAAGGCATGGAAAGCCACAGCACTGAAACACATAACAATGATCAAGCTTAATATTATTGGAAAAAAGGAGCCAGGATGGATTACAATAAAAGTCTTTCAAAGTTAGGTTAACGGTGTATGAACAAGCTTCTTAGGCAAATCAAGTAGATCGCCAATGACTTCATAAGAGGTTAAATGTATTTAAAAGGTAAAGGTGATATCAGAGGCTGCATTTAGCTGATTATTCAACTAAGCATTGAGAATTAAATTCTCATGATTCTCTATCATTCTTATTTCTCAGTATTGCTTATCAGAGATTTTTTTTAAAACCCTTAAAAATAAATCTGTGTCCATGGGACTGAATTATGTCTGTGGACACCCTTCAAATATGTCATTTCATTCTGAAACATTGAACTTTGCGTGTCGTCAAAATCAGTTTTACAATTTTCTCAGATTTAATAACAAAGAAGCCCCAATCTTCAGCGGCTTCTCACAAACGAAACACAGACTTGGCACTTCTTTGTCTACCCTCCCAGCAGATGTCTTCGGGCATGTCTGCCAGAGGTCACCACACATCAGGGCTATCGCAGAGCAAAACCGTTTCTCAGCGAAATAAGACTCTATTTCCCCCGATTGATTCACAATAGTTCCGTTCTGAAGGAAAGAAGAACACATGCACGCTGCAAAGTCTTTTTCCTCTGGTAATGGCTTCACCACTCGGCTCAGCAATCCGAGTCGCTGTCGCTCAACCAGACCTGAGAGACTGACAGACAGATAGTTGACTGACAGGTGGATGGAAGCAGGACACATCTACCCATCCAGCTATTTTCTATAACCTTTTTGTTCTGTTTAGGTTTGCGGGAATGACTTAGATTTTAACAGAAGAAGGAATTACAGAAAAAAAATAGCATTTAAAAAACTAACACTTTTATTCATACTGTGGATTGTTACACCTTATCTATTTGAACTAGCATTTAATTGATGGTTCCCCACTATCCTTCCAGTTTTTAATAATGGGTTGGTCAATTCTTAACCCAGTTTTTGTAGTTTCTGCAATCTCCTTAGATGTTTTCTCTGCTTGATGCATGCCAATGATTTGACCCTTCTGAAACAGACTGACATCTTTTCCACGACCACGGGATGTGTTGTTCCACATGGTTGTTTAAGAAAGGAAAAGCAACTCATTGCACCAGTTGGGGTTACATAACTTGTTTCCAGCTGAAAAATAATTGCCCATGCAGTAATCATCCAATGGGAAGCTCGTACCTATTTGCTTAGTTAAATCCAGGTGGCAACTTTTTTTTTTAGCCAGCCAGTGTGGTAGTGGGTGATAAACTTTTCAGAGAACACTCTCACACTGCATCCCCTCACCATCTTCAACAATACTGTGTCTGGTGTGAATCATTTCTGGAACCGACCTTTCTTAGGATCTGACTTGGTTTGGCTTATCCGTAAAATAGGACAGGTCCAGACTGCAATAAACAATCAGGTTTGCACAGAGGATAATGGGGGCGGAATCGGCGGATCTTCTCTCCATCCTGAACTTGTACAGGTCTAAGGTCAGGAAAGGGGTAGCCAACATTCCTGCAGACCCCGCACATCCTGCACACAAACTGTTTAGACTTCAGGTTGGTGTTACCGAGTGTTATTTACAAAGACCAGCCGCCACAGAGACACAGCCACAGCTGACAAACAGCTTCTTTCCCCAGGCTGTGTCTGTAATGAACACTTAACAGTCACAGTGCCCAGATCAATGTAATTCTTATTTGCACTAAGTCAACCATGTATTTTTTATAAATAAACTATAGATATTTTTTTTTTAGTTTTGTTTCCCTTCCTATCTATTTGTATTTGAAATTGAGAGTCGAATCAAAAGGAAATTCCTTGTTTGTATGCACAAACTTTGTGAACAAAAATTCTTCTGATTCTTCTGATGCTGTTCCATAAGGCTGTTTTCTCACTAATGTTCTCTAACAAACCTCCAAGGGTGTGATTACTTTGTCTCTGCTCTGGTTCTCAGCAAAGTGCTGGAACCTGATGGAATCACCCTTTCCTTTTACTCAATAAGTAACTGGGGAATCAATTATCATTATTTCCCACAACAGGGTCATAAGCATACAGCTCCAAATACCATCCAAAAAGTTTTCTTTTTTTTTTCTGGGTCAACTAGACATTTATATTTATATAGTAATTTTCTTAGAACACGACCATTTTCATATTTGACACAGATACACTCCTGTTTCACACCTGCCAGTGCCTGGAATGATTCTTCACACAGAGAGATGTGTCAGCCTGTTTTATTTACAGTTTGGCAGGCAATGTCAGTCATTTGTGCACACAGTGTACCTATTACGACCCTGTGAACAGAGAGATCCGTTCAACATTGATCCGGTTTCACCCTATGCCGAAGTCTAAGAAAGCATCTTTATTTTTGAAAGGATGTGTATCATTTATTCATTTGTAGACAGTCTGTTGCTGATTTTTATGCACAAATATTCATGCACATTTTGTACACTTTTGGGCGACCCTTCTCGGTTGTACATTTCATTCAATGGCACAGAGGGTGCCATTTTTAATTCAAACCTTCAGGGTGTGTGTGAATGGGTGAATGACTAACTGTAGTGTGAAGCGCTTAAGTGGCATCAGACAAGTACAAGCCATTTACCAATTACAGTATTCTACCTTCACTTATGGACTTTTTCCTTTACTTGCTGCTGATACATGCTGATAGTGGCTGCACAGTGGCACAGTTGCTTGCACTGTCGCTTTGCATCAAGAAGGTCCTTGGTCTTTCTGGGTGTAGTTTGCATGTTCTAACTGTGCATGCATGGGTTCTCTCCAGGTACGCTGGCTTCCTCCCATTGTCCAAAAACATGACAAAACATAACTGGTCGCCCAAAATTGCCTTTAGGTGTGTGTGTGTGTGTGTGTTTTTGTGTATGTGTGTGTGTGTGTGTGTGTGTGTGTGGTTGTTTGTCCTGTGTGTCTCTGTGATGACCTGGCAACCTGTCCAGCGGGTAACCCGCCTCTCACCCAATGACAGATGGAGATAGGCACCATGACCTCGCATGGTCGAGGGGGTACAGATGCTACATGGATATTCTATCACACACAACTTGAGGTTATTTAGCTTACTGAAAAGTTGGGAGAAGAAAAGGAAAATGAAACCATAACGATTTCTGAATAGTGTGAATGTATAATGTAATATGATTTACCATTCTGCTTTCTGTCTGGGAGTGTATGTTCATCAACAACCTAAGATGAAAACAAAATTCACAGTAGGGACAAATGTTAAAAAAAGACCACATGACTTTAATGTCTTTTAAATGTTTTTAACAGATAAGAAATTAAACAGAAAGTTGAAGTATATTAAATACTCTTGAAACATAATGCTGACCTAATTTTACCCTGTGAAGTTCAGAATAAAATTATTTTTTTACTTCAAAAAGAAAAACAGGTGTACATTTGAAGTATGTTCATCATAATGATTTTTTTTACAGTGGCTTTGATCTTCTGTTCAAAATGAGACAAGCTGTGTATCATAGAAGTGCTTAGGGAAGCAAAGCCATACTGTCAGGTTATGAATATGTAACAATTAAGAACGGTAGTTCTCAGAAGCTGTTTGATTCACACTGCGTTGGAATCCAATCTTGAGAACATTTTGTTCTACAAGACCACGAACACACCTCCACGTAACTGAGCCATAGCTACAGATGAGAACGGAAGGAAGAGTTGAAAGTGACATGCCAGAAGCTTTTGTCTAGACACACCCAGGTTGTGATTGTCTGGAAATGATGCAACTATGTAGAACAAGAGCCACAGTCAAAGAGTTGACTTCAGTTGCTTCTCTCACAGGAACCACAGCAACACTAAAAAGCGGCAGCTGTGCAGTGTTAACAGAATGACCTGACAAGTTAGGGCGTAAAGGTGGACAAAGCTGATTGTAGTTTAAAAAAAGGAGGAAAAGGTCAGCAGTTAACTGACAAAGTGCTTACCATTCTGCAAGCTACTCTGATGGTTGCCTTCTATTACGTTTTTTACAGAAAATTTCTATATATATATATATATATATATATATATATATATATATATATATATATATATATATATATATATATATATAACCACTTGAAAAACTAAATCTACAACCTGATATGCAAAAAGTACATTAGTCTGGAATAATTAGTTGTGGTGCAAATTCCCATTGTATTTCAAGCTGAGTATAACTTCTGAATGACATAAGCAAGACTTGACAAACCACATCCATACCTGTATGAATGTAGGTAAAGTTAGGTTCACTGCATATAAGCATGTAATCTTTGTTTTCAGATTTATTTATTTTTCACTGATGTCTAATATATACAGTCGAATAAATGATTATTATGTTTATCATTCTTATTCTGCTGTATGGCGGCAAAATAAATGTACTTTTACAGAACCGAGCACAGTAAAATATACAATAAACAATGTTGTGCATTGTTGTCTCTTATTGTAAATTTCTCTCATTTGCTGGTGTATTGGTGCTGACAACATTCTGTTATAGTCAAAAGGTAAAAGGTTTTGAAGTAGAAACAAAAGAGGAAACAGACCGTGACTGAAAAGCCGTCTTACAACAAACACAAGGCATTAGGAGCAGCAGAAGAATTTAGAGGCTGTGCTGCTACTGAATCGATTAAACAAGATAGAAAATAATGATCGCTTCGGATACCTTAAACCTACATGAATGACAGGAGTGATCTCTGTCTGACTGGTTCATGACCCAGCATAAACATTCAGATATTCTGAGAGGGTCAAAACATGAGTGAATAGAATATGCTGCTTTTACAGTGTAACTTTCTCTCTGCGGTTCATGTATTTATAGAACAACCAGCTTAAATTTCTAAACATTTTTTAAATTCAAAGTATTTTGAGTTACTTCCCTCAACAATCTTATGCTTTTCCTTGTTTGTAAATAAATTGAACAATAATGAAGTAGTGGAATTAATGCGACCTTGATTTACCACATTTAATTTTTTTAATGAGAATATCTAAATGTAAAACACTATAATTTAGCACAGGGCTCTAGCTTTCTAAATCAGGGGTTTCTTTTTTTTTCTATCATGAAATGGGTTGGGGGTCTGATGCCTATCTCCAGCAGTCATTGGGCGAGACGTGAGGTACACCCTGGTCAGATTTCCAGTCCATCACAGGGCGACATAGAGACACACAGGACAAACACAAAAGATTTCTTGGTCAATTTAAAAAAAAATTGTTTAAAAATTCATACAAATACATTTATTAATTTTAATTGGTCAATTTAGACTGGACAATTTGTATGTGTGCCAGTGTGCCTTTTAAAGTGGTAGAATTAATTTAAATCGGACTCCAATTAAAGCTAGGGTCAGCGATTCTTCCGGAAGTTTCCCCAAGTCCCCTTTTGAATAACTGCGCACACTTACCTCGCTCTTACGCTCTTCAGGGGATTTGAGTGAAAAAAAAAAAAAAATCACCCAAATCCACTCTGGTCATTTTTCTTTCTACTGAGGCCTTCCTCTTCTTCTCATAAACATGAACACGGTTCTCTTCCTGTGACTATCAGCCATGTTCAAAATATACGGTGAGAGCAGTGGAGCTACAATGAACAGCTAACCGCTAACCTAACCACATACATAAACACTAGAAGTGCGCATGCACAGCCAGCAAGCGGAAACCCAGAAGGAACGAGCACAGACACTGCCATTACGTAAGCAGGCCAGAATGATGGAATGTGGGACAATCACTAGATAAGGCGATTTCCCCCGAACTACAGGGAGAAAGGGGGGATGAGACCATAGGGATGGGAATCGAAAACCGGTTCCTGTTCAGAACCGGTTCCGTGTGTTCCAATTCCATGGCACCGTTTGGTAGCTCGCTTAAAGATTCTCTTATCGATTCCAGGCAGCACCAGAGCCGGGCAGCACGACTTACGTCACATTTTTTACTCAAGTTACGCACACGGCATTCAGTAAGCAAGTACGACGTGACCAGGCGTAAGTCTAGAAAAGCAAAACAAAAAAAATGGCGCCCATCGGGTAAAGCGATCGAAAGTCCGGTCAACAAGGAAAAATCAGTGGATCATTAGCTATACCTAAAACTAATACGTTCGTGGTGATTTAATGAATTTAGCGTTAATCAATAAGAAAATAAAAGCATAAATTGTCTTCTCGATCACTGTGTATGGGGGCGGCCATTATTGCCCGACATCAAATCCTGTGACGTAATGTCGCGGTAAGGCACTGCGCTCTACAACAACAATTGTTTCCGAGTTCGAGAGGACTTCACCATTGAAATTCACGAGAGCTATTGTTGAAGCAACAATGCCCACGTGCATGGCCGTTGGATGTTCCAATACATTGGTAAAATAAATTTCACATACACTAGTGCACTCTCACAAGCACCCACAGGTGCTGGGTTCCAGGTACTAAGGCTACGTTCACACTGCAGCCTGAAGTGACCCAATTCCGATTTTTTTGCCCATATGCGACCTGAATCTGATCTTTTTATGACAGTCTGAACGACACAGATCGGATTTTTTCAAATGCGACCCGGGCCACTTGGATATGTGGTTCTGAATCCGATACGTATCTGATCTTTTCAAATGCGACCTGTGTCTGTACAGCCAGGTCGCATTCATCCGACCTACACGTCATTGATACTCGACAAACGTCACTAACGGTGGACCTGGCTATGCCAAAGAGGTTGGCTAAAATAAAATAAAAAAAGAGGTTGGCTATTGTGCGGTAACAAGCAGCTGTTGCAAGTCTATACAGCCCCACGGCAACGCGTTTACTCACTGCTATGACCGCCGAAGATGTGTGTTTTTACGTGAGAGCGCTAAAGAGATCCGTTCAGACGCACATAAAGGTTGCCTTTGTCATTCGAAAATTATGAATGAAGTCCGTATCAGTAAAGCCGCTCACCTCGCTAAAATCTTCCTTTTCGGTCTTCTTAAATGGATTGCGTTGGTAATGTGCTGGCTCGGGTTTGAGAATAACGTAAAGAACGCAAGATACGCTGCAGCATTACGATCCCTGTTTACTTCCGCAAACAATGAGCACGCTTGCTACGTATGACGTCATCGCGTCCTCTACTGCGCATGCGGGACACTTACGCGTATGAATGCAGTCCACACAGGAGATCACATACAAGTCGCATATATTTGGAAGTGTGAACGGACACGCAAAAAAATCCGATTTCACAAAAAAATCGGAATTGAGCATCAAGGCCTGCAGTGTGAACGTAGCCTAAGTGTCCACTTATATACAAAAAGGCCGTAATTAATTAATTAATTAATTTATTTACATATTTTTTTTCTTCACTTTCTTTTCTCAGGTATTACACATGTCAGCTTAAATAATAATACATATGATTTAGCAATGGCATCAAGGTGTTACTCTATTGTATCTGTTACACTATGTCTGTTGGTTGTGCTGTTCTTTTTACATTTTCTTTCCAGGTGATGAAGTGGACGGAAGACGTTTTATCATTCTTTCCCGTTTATCTCTTCTTTCTTTCACCTCTTCTCTTTCTCTTTTTTTTCTCTTCTTGTTCTTCCTTTACTCTCCTACTTTCCCATTGTAGTGTCCACATAATTTGAAATTCTCCCTGCAGGAATCACAATAAAACTATTTACATGCATAAATCAAGCAGAGCACTACGGCGAATGCTGATTGCTCCACTTGTGAAAGCAAAATCTGTCAAGCTCTATTTGGCATTAAGACATCAATTCTTATTGCCACATTGCTAGACAGGACACTGGGAAAAAAAAAGAAAAAAAAAAGGGAAAAAAACTGTTTTTTCACCTTTCCGATTCATGATCAACTTGCCATCCAACTTCTGGCCAGAGAGAAAAAACGTCGCCTGTAGCCAACATTTCGAAGAAGAATGTCTTCAAGATGACATGAGAGCGAGACTTTTCGGTAGGTTTTTCTTTTTTATAATGTAGAATTTGACGGAACATTTGTTTACCGACCAGAGGGGTGGAGTGATATGACACACTTCGATAGAATGCTCACTGTTGCGAAGCCCACTTATTTTATGCGACTTTGGTCTTATTTTTTCTAAAGTTGCTTGTAAATTTCATGAGTTGTGGGGTTGCAGTTTTTTGGGCTTGTTTCTGAAAGTGAAGTCGCTTGTTTGGGCTCTAAACTAAGTGACGCTGAAATATCCCTCCGCCTCATAACGCACTGCAGCTCATCCTGACAGGAGCAGAGTAAACTCAGAAGGAGTCGCTCTGCCTGTATTTTCTGCAGTTTACGGTTGCAATAACTGATGATAACTGCTGAAAGTAGATTAGTAGATTAGGCTGCTCACCATTTTGAGCAGAGATTGGTTCTAAAGATGAGTTTTATACTCATCTTATACCATTGCAGAACCCAACCTATAAACCGTACTTTAACGTTTATTTGTTGTCTTTTTATGTCTCTAAAATGTTAAATTAGTATTACTTTAAATTTAAATGCTTAATACCATGTCTATTTGTGTTTAAGAGGTTAAAAAAATTTCCCCAAATTGGAATCGATAAGAGAATCGATAAGGAATCGAATCGTTTCACAGAATCGATAAGGGAATCGGAATCGTGAAAATCTAATCGATTCCCAACCCTATGAGACCAGGAACAAAACTCTGCTCTTCGGACCGAACGGCAAAGACTGCTTAGAGTTTATACAGACATGCAGCTCCCACAGAGAATGATTTTTAAACCTCCTTTTTCTAAATACATAATGTATTAACTACTTTCAAGATGGAAGGACGATTTTACCCACTCTAAGAAAAAGTCTTTCTGAGCAGGATGACCGAATATAGCTTTAAGTATTTATACAAAAAGGTAGCCTACATGGCAGAAATTAAAAAAATATATATTTGTGTTTAAATGTTGAGATTGTACAGTATTTGTGTTTTTAAAAGTCTTTCTAATATGTTGCATTAATCTAACTACAATACATAATCTTTACATTTCACCACAGGCCAATAAAAACAAATGACCCCTTTTGAACAATAGAGGTATGTCTCTGTAAATTGGAACATGGGCTTGTTTGTCAGATGAAAAGTACCTGAAATAAATGAACCTTTCCAAAAATATTATAATTTATTAAGAGGCACTTGTAGATATGGCAAACAGAACAGCTCAGCTGCATTTTGCCACCAAACCTCAAAACATTTAAATACCTCTCAGGTGTTTAAGTTTTTGCTACCAGGAGTTAAGGTTTTGGCCCACCATTGTTTAGGAATATCCTCAATATGTCTATTCATGTAAAGGTAAACGAAAAAAAAAACATTCTGCCAAACATGCAGAATGTTGCATACATTGCCTGTATATTTTAGACTGAGTCCAAATAAGCATACAAAAGCTCCTCTTTAGTCTGCAACTAACTGAAAATAATGTAATTTACATTTAATGCTTCAATGGACACTTAATTCAGATTTACTGCCTGGGGCATTGCCTCTTGGTTTTGACACCTACTGGGATTCAAATATAGCAAGGCTATGCTTTCCAGTCTTGGCCTCTGCAACTGGCTGAAAACTGTCATTTTTTGCACTTGTCATTTGCCAATAGGTGGAACAGGAAATCCAACAGTTGAAGTGACTGACTCAATAGTAGTGTAACATGATCTAACAAATGAATGTATTGTAAGTCATTCCATGAAGTGATATACATTTTATGCCTCCTCATAACTGGATGATATTATTGCATTTGTAAAAATTTGAATACCAATAAACTTCTTTAAAAAAATACAGAATGTTATATGCAAGAACAATCCCTCTTTGATGTCCAGTGTAAACCTACTCAACCAGAAGCAACATCACAACAACTTAGGACAAAAAAGGCATATGTAGCCCAGTGGAACTGAGTTACCCATTTAGCCTTTTTTGTTCTTCCCTTCTGCTTAATCCATTTTATGTGTAATACATTAGAATTTGTTGTTCTTTTTGCTAAACATGTTCTGTATTGGTTAAATTATATGTCTATCAAGCTTCTACCATCCTTTCACTTTGTTCTTATAGACACTTGCATCTGATTGGAAGGGAGAAGTAAATCGCTCTGCCTCATGCTGACTGAGGTAGATTTCTTTCCGTTATGCAGAGGAGGCTCAAGTGAAATGAAAGAGCAAGCACACACTGATGAGTGATAAAAAATACTTTCTGTCATGGAAAGAATTACAGCCTGTAACTGGGGTTTGGTTCAGGAGGAGCAAATAGGAATGAGCAAGAAGACCGGAGGGTTTTATTTACTTCTGACCAGGGGTGGGGCAATATATCGAACATACTCCATGTATCACAAGTTTTTCCACATACATTGGTTAAAATGGCTTTATTGTAATCATCGAGTATAAATTGTTACAGTAATATTAAGCTTCCTTCAAATAGGTCACTGTGAGTTTTGTTTCTCCCACACACTGCAAATGCATCAGTAATCCCCCCTACCAACTGGAAAATTTTCTCTCTGGCACACTGCAACGGGTGTGCTTACATACTACAAGAAAAAATATGACAGCGGGAGTTGCAGATGTTCAAGTGAATGGGACTGTGAAGTAGGCTTGACAATGACTACGATCCGTCTCCGCTCCTTCATCCTACCAAAATGTGCTGTCCTGCAATCCATACTGGATGTTTGTAGGACCGTTAATGCATCCAGACAGCCTCCCCTCTTATTTTGAAATGTTCTATATCCTCTTTACTCTTCCCGTGTCTGACTTCCTGTGTGGCCTATCAGGATTTCGGAAATTGATGCGTTTTTCCTCATCTTCCATCAAAAATAGACTTGATCTGTGTTTCCAACAGAGGAGGGCTATCCATCACGCCGCAATGCCACGGTGTCAATGGGAATTACAACACTGACTATAATGGTTTCTATTTGAGAGTGAGAGAAAAATTTGGTTTTTAAAGCCACCGACATGTCATGTTTAATGGGATGTCACGGCTACACCAACAAGCAGCCATCAGCGTAATAAAGATGGGTTGTTAGGCTGATGGTCGCAACCAGTTTTAATTGTGACCATTAAACTTATCAGGAATCAGGAGTATTTTATTTGTCAGTACTTTTGCATTGTGTTGATCCTCTATGCAAAGGTACTGCTTATAACATTGAGTTTACCTGTACTCCTCAGACTGAAGAAGTCTCTTAGAGAAGAGAGGAAACGTTTTTTTTCCCACATTACATCTACCAGAGGGAGTGAAAAAGCTTCTGTCTCCAAACAAGCTTTTTCCCCAAGGACCATATTGTCATCATTTAAAGAAGAAGACTCTGACTGAGAGCGACTACGGAGGCAGGTGGTTAGGTTAAAAAGTTTATTGTAGAAAATGGGTCTGTACAAGAGGCTGTGTGGTCTGGTCTGGTTCTTCTGGGTTCTGCTGGGAAGATGAGGAGACTGGTGAATAGACGGAAGCCGTTGTTGAGGATTGTGCTGGACTGATAAACTCACAGGAGAAATGGCTAGGGTCCGGTCTTGGAAGGGGTGTGTCCAGCGGTCCGAGTGCAGGTCCGGTTATCTCTCTCTGGTTGGTGGTTCGAGGGTGGACAGGCAGGTGAGCGCAGGAGGAGGGCCAAGCAGTGGATCTGTCCGAGGTCCCACTCGGTTTCCAGGTTGATCTCTTAGGTTGGGATCCAAGGTCTGCGGTTCAAGGCAAGGTGTCTGTGGTCTGAGTCCAGGGTTCTGCAAGGAAGGAGTAGAAGCCAGGTTAGACACAGGTTTAGGTCTCAGGAACAGGACAAGGTATCGGTCTGTACCAACGCTGAAGCGTGAACGAACTGACGCCCTCCTCCTGGTTCCAGCTCCTTAAGAAGGGTGGTAATCAGCTCAGATGTTGTGCACCTGCCCGTCCAACCCTGCTGAGGAGAGAGAGAGAGAGAGACCCTGGCCTGCATCCAGAACCTGGAGTATGACACATAGCAGAGCTAATAGTGGAAGGACTGCAAGATACTCTCACCTCATGGTAGTGATCAGAAGTCATCACAGATACTGGAAATAATGATAATACAATCAAAGAAATAAGCCAGAAACGGGTGATGAGAAGGTTATTAACCAACTAGCTGTGGATAGCCTCACTCGCTTTATGTGAATTGTGTAAGCCAGCTAGAAAAATGCAAAATCTGCCAAATTATTTTATACGAAACTACTAGAAATGAATGCACCTGTGTCGACAGCCTCATCATGTCAACATCACCTGTGCATGTCAACCTGATGTTGACGAATGTTGATGAAATGAAGTCCCAGGGGATTGTCTGCTGCTTGGAAGATTAGTTGCTTCCTGATCAGATGTACAGTACAAAGTAACAACATTTCATCTACAGTTTGACAGGCTTCAAGGACTAGTGCATCCAGGTTTCTGTCACTGGATTTAGTTTTTACCAGGAAAAACTGAAGACAGTGACACCAGTGTCCAGTGTTCTGGTGCCAGTCAAGTAACACAGCATAAAGAATGTATAATGTATTATAAATTTTAATAATATGCGATAGCCTTCTTTGAATTGACAAATGCAATATAAAGATACATCTAAAAAATTTAATATTGCATATTCATCAGAATTACAAGAAGTAAAAGCTTGAAATATTTAACTCTATGTATTATAATTCTGTAAAATAACCATTTCATTTTCTGAAATGAAAAAAAACATTGCACTTTCACGCAATATTAAAATTTAAATGTATTGCATGCAATATCTAACCAAATTTATTTCATTATTGACCTTAGCATCACTTTAAAAGCTGTAACAGGAGACAAACAAAAATCAAAAGATACACGATTTCTTATCAAACATAAAAACATAAAAGAGAATATTATACATCAGCAAATAAAAGCTGCCAGTTTGAAAATAAAATCTTTAAAATTAATGAAAACTTAACAATTAAACTGTACATTTAGAACGTAAACTGTAGTTGATCAATTTTGTTCTTGTATTCACATCAGCATGAATCTCCACAGTGAGGACAATAGCAGTTTTGCAGTTTACTTTATTTGTACTTTTTTTCAGGTATGTTTATATTCAGGTGATGTAATTACAAGCAAGTAATATTTACCGTCGAGTGAATTGCATGCATTATCATTGTTGAAATATGCTGATATAAAGCTTTTGTTTGATCCGTCTTGCTTATTCCTTCATTGCTGTTTTTGACCAATAAACAGTACTATTTCCAAACAGCAGACTGTAGATTATTTAATTTCCATTTGGGATTAATAAAGTAGTTTTTAATCAAATTGAATGGAATAGGCTATTGAGAGAGTTCCTCGGGCTCTTGATTATCTGTATTGATATCCTTGCCGCTTTGTTTTGGTGTCGCTTAATGTACAGCCATTCAAAAATCGTGTAGGGTAAAATGAAGTTTCTACCTTTAATTCCACATATAAAGTTCTGCAGGAGTACATGTTTTAAAAAAATGCAGGATTCATTCTATACAGGTGTGTTATTTGTATTTTTTCCATTCTTTTCACATCACATGATATAATTTGGTTGCCTAAACTGCTACAGACATCTATTAAACTTCATATTGTATTAACAATTGTCAAATTCCTAAGAATCTGTTTTAGAAATTAGCAAAACATCTTATGGCTTTTTGGAATTTGAGGAATATCTGAGGGATATTATGAATCATCTTGTAACTAGTAGAAGAAAATTTTCCAGTAATCTTCACCAGTAATGGCTTTAAAGCACAGCCATCACCCTGCAGTTTGATGTGAAAGATGTTTGGATAGTTAAGCTGTGATGCCAGAAATGAAGGATTACAGAGAATAGACATTCATCCATCTCCAGTGACCTCTCACGGCAAAAGCAGACCTATTTCCAGTTTCCTTTTCTGCAGCACCATCTTAACAAGTCATAATATTTTCTTCAATGAGGGCATGAGATGAGTTGTCATCAAGACACAAATACTGTCTCATTGTGGCTTTCCACTTGAAGTGTTCCTATGTTTATAAATGGGAAAAATAAAACGCAGATCTACAACTTTGCCTTGTGTGCGTGTGTGTGTGTGTGTGTGATGACTTTTTGTGCATTATACCCCCAAAACCCTCAAGCTTCCTGAGTTGAGAGCTCTTACAGGACTGAATTAAAATGTCAGTAGCTTGTGACCAGGAAGATTATAGGATCTGTTTTTGACCTGGTCTGGTGCCAGTGGCCCTCCCACAACTAATAAAAATGACCTTTTAAATGCAATTTACCCCCAAAGTATTTTGAAAGGTTAAATATCTCCTTTCTGTTTACTATTCTGTGTGTGGATTCTTGACTATTTGCCATCTCAAATGAAATGTGAAAGTCAAAGCTGTCTTTCATTGAGCCAATTTGATGCAGCTTCTTTTTTGATGAGAATGGGATGTGGGCTTTAGTTGTAGGATTTAATAATCCATCAAAGGTAGGAAATTGAATTCAAAGATTGTCAAGGGACTTCACAGAGAGACCAGACATTTGCATTTCCTTCACCTGTAACAAAAGAATGAGAAACAAATATGAGGCGCAAATACATTTAAAGTAGGT
Source organism: Fundulus diaphanus (assembly GCA_037039145.1). Classification (NCBI taxonomy): domain Eukaryota; kingdom Metazoa; phylum Chordata; class Actinopteri; order Cyprinodontiformes; family Fundulidae; genus Fundulus; species Fundulus diaphanus. The sequence goes on along the minus strand of CM073122.1, from coordinate 10,051,801 downwards.
AACTGAACTGATTCAAATTTGGAGTAATTATAATTTAGACTAATGCTGTTTGCAGTATTCAGTCAGTCTAACCAAAAGTTTATTAATAGTTTTTATATGAAGAATTAATAGTTGTAGCTATGACTTTTTCACAGCTTCCATTCAACCTTTTATATTTCAAGAAATATCCTGGTGAGCCTCAAAGGCCTGTGTTGGAATGTTTACAATATTCTCTCTGTGCTTTTTAAAGATCTTGAAGCCAGTTTTGCAATAATACCTGTTCTATGAACGTGAGAATACAATAAAGTTATCAGGTTTCCGGATAAGACAATGTGAACGTGCTGCAATTAGTCTTCCACAGAAAAAATAACTTTTCTTCCCTGTCAACTTATTTTGTATCAGCCTTTGGTTTCAGTGACAGAAGACAATTTGAAGCTTTATGTAAATACGGTTCCATGTGTGGGTATCAGTTTAGAAACAACAAATCAAATGGGTCATCTACAAAAAATGTGACAGGACACAGCAAAACCAGGAACAGGTCTCTCTAGGCCCCTTTTGAGTTATTTGCAGATTCTGAAAGAGTGGAATCTAAGCTTCCCAATGATGCCAAACTTTGGGACTCTGCAAAGAAGATTAGTGAGAAAACAGGCCTCAATTTCTTTAGAATCACCGCCAGTCAGGGGGGGGTGTTAACAAAAGCTGTTGATTTAAATTACTTTGCATATATTGCAGCAACACCTCCCATCCCTGCAATGCCTGCCAATAGAGGGTCTCACAGCACTAATTTGTTCATGTAAAGATAATTTACAGCTCCGCATTATAATATGTGTTAGATCTGTGCATAGAACAGACATATTTGAACTGTCCAAAAAATACAACAACAAATGTAATGGTAACAAACACACACATACAAAATTGAGTAAAGAAATTAAACAGTTATCATTTACAAAATTGGTAAACGTCATCATGCAAGATGGTATCGTTGCTTTTTAATAGCTTGTTCTGTTTATTTAAAGAAACTTTTCAAAAAGTGTTTTATGGGCACTTGTTAAGATTACATTTTGTCATTGTCATTATAATACAAAATAATCCCATGGAGCAATCTTCCAGGTATAGCAGCAATGAAAAGAAGAGATTATGCATTTCTAGCTCAAAGACCACAGTTTAGGTGTTGGTGATGTACGTGTCTGCTGATTATGTGGGTATGAATTGACACACATGCACTACGTTTTTTGTACAACGTTTTTTGTAGCTAAGCATACAGTTAAACATGAGAAATATATATGTTTTTTTTATGTCTTGTGTTACATTAAAAACAACGTAACACAGTTCAAGACTGTCTCCTAAGCACACAAATGCACCGTGAGCCCAAAGCTTTCTTCGTCCTCCTCATCTTCGGTTAGCCTCAGCTGGAAACTAGGAATGCTCTCTATCTGCAGACACTATTATTTCCGCTGATCTATCCTGATACAGAATCTATAAGGTACTCCAGTGTCCCACAGCAGAACGCTATACAGCAGCAGTTATGTTTTTGCGCAATGCCTTCATGTTAATGCTTGCTCCTCTGCTGCAAGTCCAAAGCTTTCTTCACCATCAATCAAGTTATGCAGTCACTCCATCAGTCTGTTCCGCTTCAGTGCTCCTGATACAAAATATGAAACAAGCACTGCATCCGGGTCCTGGTCAACATGTATCCCACAGTGGAGCGCTGAGCAAGCCGCAATTCCGCTCTTGGAGATCCGTTCAGCTTGGTCCATCTTCTTCACAATTCACAGAAAGGACTGGGGCAGGAGATGAAAAGAGAGAGTATTCACTGGAGACTGATCTTGCGCTACAGAGGCTTATTGCTCTCCATAAGGGAAAAAATATTTTACAGAATTTCGTCTTCTCAGAGAGAAAGGCAACTATGTAATTATCATACAACCAGCACTTTTTAACGTTTTAAAAAACATTCTTCCTCCAGAGATCCCTTGGGCAACAAACTTACCTGGTCAGTAAAGTGCAAACTGTTCCTGTTAACAGCTTTAACCATAAATGCACTCATTCCCAAACTCATTGACATCATACCATACCATACCAACTTTATTTATGAAGCACTTTATACACTGACAGGACCAAAGTGCTGTACACAATCATAAAATACAATGCAATTATAAAATAGAAAGGATCGAATATAAAATACATATTAGTATACAGACACAATAAAACAAAGTGAAACCTCTCAGATTGTGCCAAAAGCCAAAGAAAAAAGATGGGTCTTAAGAAGGGACTTAAAAATAGCAAGAACATCTGCAAAGACATTTTCTACTCCAAACTTCAGTGCTTGTATAGTTATTCAGTTTCCAGTGTACTGATTTTTCACCTTGAACTAAAAGGCAGAAAACACAAAAATGGTTCACGGATATGGTTCACTTTCAAAGGAATATGCCCAACACCAACTAGGAGCCTGACAGCCACATATTTTTTTTGCATTCGCTGTTGTACACAGTCCCCGTTCTTCTCAGGCATATGACTTGCATTGCTACCTGGTGATGAGTGGGCCCCAATATTGGATTCATTACCTGCTTGCGCAAGCAATCAACATATGTGTCACTGAATGTGGAAAAAAGGTAAATGGAATTTCCAAAGCATAAGACTTCAAGAAATATGTTATAATCTTGTAATTTGCATATACATGAAAGCATATCTGTACAAATGAATGCAAATTAGGCTACAGTTAAAAAATATTCCTTGCAGACAGCAGCCATTTAATCAGAGCAACAGGGAACATGGGCCTAAGAGAGGAAAGAATAAAAGTGATTGCAAACCCATTTAGAAATGTATTTTTAAAACTTAATTTGTTAGAATAAGGTGGTTAATATTATGCCACTGTGTTGAATTTGGAGCATGTCCTGAAAGATTTGGTAGGTTATAAAATAGACTTATTGAAGTAGATCATTAAAGAAAAGGAAGCATGGACACAGAAAGCAGAAAACACTTTTAAAAATAACGGTTGACAGAGAAATCGGTGATGCTGAACAAAGTAAATTAAACAGTTTCATTTACAAACAAAAAAGCCAAATGTAAACCAGATGAGGCTCCTAAACCAACAAACAGACAAACAAAAAAACTCAGCAGGCTGAACTGAAACATAAAGCTTGGATGACTGGATAAACTGGATGATTCCAAATGAATCACATATCAGCATATGGTGCCAGAATATCTCTTTGGTGCAGGTTGAGTGAAAAATAAAGGTGACTGTGTAATGAAAACAATTTTGGAAGTCATCAAAACAACAATGCTTTTATTACAGTCGTTACAAAATACCACAGGTGTTCATAGAAAATTATGGTCATTGCATCACTCTATCAGCTGAAATATAGGTTTTGCAATAAAGCACGTAACTGAAAAATTTACTTTTATTAATTCCAGGTATATAGACAAAATTAAATGGCAAAGATTTTACAACATGGTCCACAACATGCCCGCCTATCCTGATCCTGCACAACTTTATAACAATGTTTTCAGTTCAAAGCCAAAATATTTGAAGTGTTTATCTTTTAGCAGAAATTGCTTGTTTTGCTTTTCCTTTGTTTGCCACATGTAATATGTCCACTCATGACTAATTCAGTTTTCCCTTACCAATCTTTTTGAAATAAAGGCATGCAAAAAACCCTGCAATTGTACACATCCATTTTGGATTGTTCAATTCAATTTCAATTCAATTTTATTTATATAGCGCCAAATCATGAAACATGTCATCTCAAGGCACTTTACAAAATCAAGTTCAATCATATTATACAGATTGGGTCAGATTATACAGATTGGTCAAAATGTCCTATATAAGGAAACCAGTTGATTGCATCAAAGTCTTGACAAGCAGCATTCACTCCTGGGGAACCGTAGAGCCACAGGGAGAGTCGTCTGCATTGTACATGGTTTTGCTGCAATCCCTCATACTGAGCAAGCATGAAGCGACAGTGGGAAGAAAAACCACCCATTAACGGGAAAAAAAAACCTCCGGCAGAACCGGGCTCAGTATGAACGGTCATCTGCCTCGACCGACTGGGGTTACAGAAGACAGAGCAGAGACACAACAAGAGAGACAAAAAAGCACAGAAGCACACATTGATCTAGTAATCTGTTCTACATTAGATGGTAGTAACGGGTGAGCCGTCTTCTCTGGATGATGTCAAAGTTAACAGAACGCCAGACCAGGTGTACCTACTATGAAGAAAAAGAGAGAGAGCAAAAAGTTAAAAGCTGAAATGACGACAGTCATTTCAATGTAATACAATACAAAACTGGAGAACCGTAGAATGAAGAACAGTAGAAATCAGTAGAGTGAGAAAATTAGACCCTGATGTCCTCCAGTAGCCTAAGCCTATAGCAGCATAACTATAGAGGTAGCTCAGGGTAACATGAGCCACTCTAACTATAAGCTTTGTCAAAAAGGAATGTTTTAAGATTAGTCTTAAAAATAGATAGGGTGTCTGCCTCACGGACCAAAACTGGGAGTTGGTTCCACAGGAGAGGAGCCTGATAGCTAAAGGATCTGCCTCCCATTCTACTTTTAGAGACTCTAGGAACCACCAGCAGACCTGCAGTCTGAGAGCGAAGTGCTCTGTTAGGAACATACGGAGTAATCAGAGCTCTGATATATGATGGAGCTTGATTATTAAGGGCTTTATACGTTAGAAGAAGAATTTTAAATTCTATTCTTGATTTAACAGGAAGCCAATGAAGGGAAGCTAAAATTGGAGAAATATGATCCCTCTTGTTGATTTTCATCAGAACTCTTGCCGCAGCATTTTGGATCAGCTGAAGGCTTTGAACTGCATTTTGTGGACTTCCTGATAGTAAAGAATTACAATAGTCCAGCCTTGAAGTAACAAATGCATGCACTAGTTTTTCAGCATCACCCCTGGACAGAATGTTTCTAATTTTGGCGATATTCCGGAGGTGAAAAAAGGAAACTCTGGAAACCTGTTTAATATGGGATTTAAATGACATGTCTTGGTCAAAAATAACACCAAGATTTTTTACTTTATTACCAGAGGCCAAGTTAATGCCATCCAGATTCAGTGATTGATTAAGAAGTTTATTTTTTGAGGACTCTGGCCCAAAGATTACAACTTCTGTCTTGTCAGAATTTAAATGCAGGAAATTTAAAGTCATCCAGCTTTTGATGTCATCAAGACATGACTGCAGTCGAAGTAACTGATTGGATTCATCAGGATTTATGGATAAATATAGCTGAGTGTCATCAGCATAACAGTGGAAATTAATCCCATGCTGTCTGATAATTTTGCCAACCGGAAGCATATATATAGTAAATAGAATTGGTCCAAGGACTGAACCCTGTGGTACTCCACAGGTGACCCTAGAGTTTGAAGAAGATTTATTATTAACATGAACAAACTGGAATCTGTCCGACAGATAAGATTTAAACCAGCCTAATGCTTGTTTTATACAATTGTATCAGATTTAATCTTATTAATGCCTCATGCAGTGGAGGAGCTCTGGAGGACCAGACGATGTAGCAAATGCATTGCATGTAAGACAAAGATGCAGTAAAGCAAACTCTCTATAACTCTTCCAAGTTACCATGCAAGTTCTCACTGTCCTCTTGTTAAAGCAATAGGCTAGCATGATATAAAGAGTGTAAGATTAGAATTCCTTGATTCAGTTTATTGAACCTTTCTCTAACAAATAGATCTGATTTCAAGTCAGGGGTGCTCAACACCTCTGACTAGCGCCACTATGCCACACATATATTGAATTGGTTATGTAATGCCAGAGCAAACAGAGAACTCGATATTTGAGTCTTACACGGTGTTTGCATTTAAAAGGTCTATCAAAAATAAAAGTAAAGCCCTGGTGCAGGAAAACAGAGATGGCTCTGGACCGGAGCACACAAGCAACTCTGGGCAGACATTCTGTGGCAAATCTGGGGAGGATCTGTGGTGAGATAGCTGACAGAGTCCAAGGGCTAGGCAAAGTTCATGGTTGAGGTTAGTCCAGCTCAATATCCCGAATAACTGAAGCCAAATGAAGTATCCGACAAGGGCAAGGCGAGAACAGGGAAATCCAAAAACGAGAACCTGGTCGGAGACTTGGCAATCAGGCAACAAAGAATGCTGGCCATCTACTCATAAAGGCAGATGACCAGGTGAACTGAATGAGGTTGATTAGATAGTGCCAGATCGGAGCAGCTGCAGCGGATAATCATAATTCTAACTTTAATCTGTCCTGTGATTTAATTCATAGTGATTTACTGCCCTTCCAAATATCACGATTGATTTATTCCTGAATTCTCTGACTTCTTGTCATGTTTTATCACTTACTATCAGAGTATTGGGGGATTTTAACATTCATTTATGTTGTGAGGATAAACCCCTGGTTAAAGACCTCTTGAACTTAACTGACTCTTTAAACTTCACATAGTTTGTCTCTGGGCCAACACGTAAGAGCCATACCCTTGTTTTGAGCTATGGGCTGAATATTTTGGTGACTGACAATTGTGTTTTACCTATTTTAGACCACTCAGTAATTTTCTTTGACATTTTATTCCCTACATCCCTGGTTGCCAAGAGGGGACTCATGCCCCATAGGTCATCTCGACACATTAGCCCCGAAGCGCTGCTCCAAATTAATTTATGTTTACCTGATGTGTTTGACTCCATTTTTAATGAGGAACTACCTGCGGATACGTTGACAAATTTAATGAATCACCTATTCTGATAGAGTCGACTCCTCCAAACTACAATTTTCTAAGGAAAGATGGAGGATTGGCAACATTGCTTAGTGATTCACTAAAGTGTAAAAAGGTGTTTATGGGAAAATTCGACTCTTTTGAATATTTGGCTCTCCTGGTAAAGAGCCCGGTACAAACTATTTTTACTGGCCTCCTAAGTCCAAATCAAACTTTTTAATGGTCTTAGAGACCTCCTATCTGTGATATGTGTTGTTGTTATGACTGTTTAATTATTGTGGGAGACTTCAAGTTTCACGTTGACACCTCCGACGAAAGAGGTCCAAAAGAACTTTGTGACACACTTAGAAACTTTGGTTTAACTTAACATGTTAAACAGCCAATGCACAAACAGGGACATATTTTAGACTTGATCATCACTAAGGGTCTAAACATTTCCAAAGTCACTGTCGTCATTTCAGCTTTTAACTTTTTGCTCTCTCTCTTTTTCTTCATAGTAGGTACACCTGGTCTGGCGTTCTGTTAACTTTGACATCATCCAGAGAAGACGGCTCACCCGTTACTACCATCTAATGTAGAACAGATTACTAGATCAATGTGTGCTTCTGTGCTTTTTTGTCTCTCTTGTTGTGTCTCTGCTCTGTCTTCTGTAACCCCAGTCGGTCGAGGCAGATGACCGTTCATACTGAGCCCGGTTCTGCCGGAGGTTTTTTTTTCCCGTTAATGGGTGGTTTTTCTTCCCTCTGTCGCTTCATGCTTGCTCAGTATGAGGGATTGCAGCAAAGCCATGTACAATGCAGACGACTCTCCCTGTGGCTCTACGGTTCCCCAGGAGTGAATGCTGCTTGTCGGGACTTTGATGCAATCAACTGGTTTCCTTATATAGGACATTTTGACCAATCTGTATAATCTGACCCAATCTGTATAATATGATTGAACTTGATTTTTGTAAAGTGCCTTGAGATGACATGTTTCATGGTAATTTTAATTTGGTTTGTTTCATGGATCTGAGTCTTTATGAGTTACCTGAGATAGTACTAAGGAACCCTCACCCTTCTTCTCCAATAAAACCTGTGTCACTGTGAAATAACAATAAAATACAAAATAAAAATGTATTGATCTCTTACCAGCAATTAGTCAATCAATCAATCACTCAATCAAAGTTTATTTATATAGCACTTTTCAACAACCCATATGGTACACAAAGTGCTCTACAAGTTAATATACAAGCAAGATGACAAAGAGATAAAATATAAAAATGAGTAGGAAAATAACAGGATAAAAGAGATACGAACTAAAAAATGCATAATAGCACAATTCAAAACTGTTCTAAGAGCTACATAGAAAAAAAAACAGGTAGGAGTGAAAGGCCTGTCTGAACAGATGTGTTTTTAGGTATGATTTAAAGACTCCTAGCTCAGTAATGGATCATAGCTCTGGTGGTAAAGGGTTCCACAACTTAATAGCTACAACAGCAAAAGAACGATCACCCCATCTTTTACACCTAGTCCTGGGAACATGCAGGGTTTCAAGCCTTAATGAGCGCAGAACCCTGAGGTGGTGGCAAACAGTTAAAAGTTCAGACAAATATGCTGGCGCAAGGTGATTTATAACTTTAAAAGCAAACAGCAGGACTTTAAAGTCTATCCTTAAGTGAAATGGAAGAGAGAGGAGAGAAGGGGGGGGGGGTAATATGGGCATTTTTGGGAGCCTTTGAGAGGAACTAAGCAGCTGCATTTTGGACCAGTTGAAACTTATGGAGAATGGACAGGCTGATTTCTGCATACAGACCATTGTGGTAGTCCAGCATTGAACTAATGAATGATTGGTACCATGCATTATTTGCATCAATCCAATCCTCTCTTGCTAAAATGTAACATATAGTAATTAGGGATTTTCTACTTTTATAGGCACCTACTTTTATAGGCACCTAGCGAATCCCGTCGGTACTACCGGATACTGATTCACGTACAATTAAACGGTACCATGTTTTGGTACTTAAATGCATCATTGTAACACTGAGGGAGTGGAAGAGTGGGTGATTTTCCATGCCGAACAGGAACACAGCATTGCACGCACAAGAGTGTGAAGATGTCAGTAGCCTCTGGCAGTGTTGTAGTCAAGTCACTATGCCTCGAGTCCGAGTCCAGGTTCGAGTCTCCAGTGTTCAAGTCCGAGTCAAGTCCAAGTCATTAAAAAAAAAATCAGAGTCGAGTCCGAGTCAAGTCCACTACTCATCCGAGTCAAGTCCGAGTCGAGTCACTATTGATCCAAGTTCGTTGTAGGAACATGCCGTGACGTGTGATGTATGACATGAAGCAGTAACATTCCATTGCACTAATAATGGCGTTCCGCGAGCGAGCTATTTTTAGAACGTGACGTCATATCACGTACAGGGCAAATATGCGTTTTCCTCCACTCTTTCGCTGTAGTTACCCTTGGTTTTACTCGGTAAAACGACTGCTTTTCCTAAGTCTAAGACGTCTCCTAACCATGGTTTTTAAACATTGTTGTTATGGAACGTGCAACAGCGACTCGAGGTACGCTGATAGCCCGCATATGAAGGATGTTAAAGCCGCAAGCGGCGTTGATCAGCCCTCGCAGCCAAGCGCCCTCCGGCGCGACTTGTGAAAAATCTAGCAACTTTCTTCTGTTATCGGTGATTTCCCGTGAATGTAACAATTGTTCTGGGGTTATTGTCTTGGGCACTTCTACAAGCTTCTCCAAGCACTGACTCCCAGACAAACAGACAGCTGCCTCATCCTGAAACTCGCCTGCAGTCAGAGAAAAAAGAGCAGAGAGGAAAGCCTCTTCCTTCATTGTAAATGTATCCCCGTCCTGATACAAAGCGGGATAAATTATGTCTTTAATGTTTTTTCTTCTTCTCCAAAACTGTTGCACTAAGACAGTTCCCTGAATTTTATTTACACACAGCTTCAATCTCTTATTCACCTCGTTCACTCTGTGCCTCTGATAACTGCTGTTATGGTAAAATTTTGTTTTAGTATTAATTAATTTTCAGGAAATGTATTAAAATTCAGATATGTTATTAATAATCTAACATTTATTACTATGTAGGCCGTCAAAAGAATCGAACATAGGTACCGTTAAGTACCAGTATCACTTCCCAGGTACCAGGTATCTGTACCGTATCGGTTCAAATGTGAAAGGTACCCATCCCTAATTGTAATCAAAATTCATTTCATTGAGAGCAAAGTGAAACTGCAGTCAAATTCCTTGTCATATGAAGCAACCTGGTGATTAAAATGATTATGAAATAAACGTCCCAAACTCTCAACATAAGTATATTCAGGTTACATTGTGGGTTAGACTTAACACATTTTTAATTGCATAGCTTTCAGTTGTTGTGCCAGGATATGAAAGCTATGAAGAGAGAATGAATTAAGTCAGATTGAATTCTGAACATGTACCATGGGGGAGGGACCCGAAAGGTATTTCACACCCAAAGCAGAGACTGTCTCAGCAGGGGTGCCTCTGCTGTTGAGCCAGACCCCTCCCCACAGAGGATCCCTTCAGACTGCACCTCTCAGCTCCCTTCACTGTCTTCTTCACTTTTTCCTGGAGCCCTCGAGGAGGGGGGACTGCCACCCAGGCTTCACATTCTTCCTGCCTGAGACAAAGGAGGAGAGAGTCCGCCCTGAACCAGCAGCCATGGGGCATCTCAATAGACCCCTTGCAACCACGTGACTCCGTTACCCAGAACCCCTTGCGTGGCGGCCATATTGGTTGGAACGCCATTTGACGAAATGACGAGTTCTCCGGGTATTTTTCTCCTTTAGATAACGTATCACAAGATCGTTTTAAGACTAAGTTGATGGTTGATGGTATCAGATTGCCAGATCCACACAGCAAAAGCCTGAAGGGACGGAGCGAGTCTGTGAAATGCTGCCAAGGGTTTCGTACCGCGACACAGCTGCTTTATAAACACGCAGGCCAGTACGGACAAGAGAGCACGAAAGCCCCTGAAACCACTGGACGGCTGCAATTATTTTATATCAGGGAAAAGGCTCCAGCAAACGCCCGCGACGCCATGAGGGATTAAGCGGGTCAGAAAATGGATGGATGGATGGATGTTCAGACATGTTTGTGCAACAGCACAAAGCAGAGAGGAAGACCCGCCCGGTAGGTTAAAAAACATTATTCACTACGGATTATTTTGGTGTTTTTGTCTTGTTAAAATGGGTGGGGTTGTCGGCGACATTGCAGCGTAAACACAGAATTACTAGCGCCCGTGAACGGGCGGAGGGGAGGTGGCGATCGTTACACTGGCCGGAGAGCCGCCACTGTCTGGAGCAGCACCCGCTTCCTGCTGCTCCAGACAGCGGCGGCTGCGGGGGCCGGTGTAGCGATCGCTACACTGGCCGGAGAGCCGCCGCTGTCTGGAGCAGCAGGAAGCAGGTGCTGCTCCAGACAGCGGCGGCTACAGCAGCAACAGCGGCTTCTCCGGCCAGAGAAGCCGCCGCTGTCTGCTGCTTCAGACAGCGGCGGCTGCTGTAGCGATCGCTACACGGGCCGCTTCTCCGGCCCGTGTAGCGATCGCCACCTCCCCTCCGCCGCTATTTAAGTATAACAATGAATAGAGCAGAATTAAGTTGTATTTACCGGAGATGAAGTGTAGACTGCAAATTCTCTCGTAGTATGATGGATCCCCCAGTCCATTGTGAGTGTCTGCCTGCGCTCTTTTCATTGAAAATATCCATTTCTTTCTTCTTTCCTCATCCTTTGGTAAACCACAGAAACGTACATCCAACGATTTGGAATGCCTCTCTGTGCAACCGGGAGCACAACAAGTCGTAGGCATTGTTTAGATTCCAAAAATAAACTAACTAAAAGTACGCTCTAAATCACCCGTTTTGTCATGTAGTAGACGGGCTGTCAGGCTAGCGTGCCCACCAAGATGGAGGCGCGCACCCCCGATCACGTGACTGTGACGTCAGATGCAAGGGGTCTATTGGGGCTCAAGGTCCACAAAAGCCCACAAGCTGCACAGAATGAACGTTCTGTGAAACTCATCTGCCCTCGCTTCAATGGAGCGAAAAGGGGGGGGGAGGAATTCTCATCCTCTGCGGAGCGGAGGACCCGACTGAATTCGGAGATTCATCGACCCGACCGAAGCTAAGTTGCACTCTGACTTCTGTGCAACCAGCCGCGGAGTAAAGAATGCCGAAACAGCTTTGTTTATCTTTGTCAGCTGTTGCAGGAAAGCGGACGCGAGACGGTGGATCAGTCGCCTTCCCTCACCAGACAAGCTGAGAGATCAGAGGCTGCATGGAGGATGTCGGCCCAAGCGGCTGCCTTGACCACACTGTCGGTTAGCTCATAGCCGCAGAGCTGCATGTCTGCTGCTGAAAGGACCAACGGTTTCCCTGTTTCCAATGTTCCCTTCCTTGAATGGCCAAAGTGGATCAAACTCACACGAGGCACTGACAGGTTGGACAGAGAAACCAAAGGGAAAGGTTACATGATTATTGGGTGTTATGCCAGAAACCTGTTTGATTATGATTATTATTATTAATTATAATTTGCTACTATAATTTTAATAATATATCATTCAAACTCAAATAGTAGCTATAACAAATGTAATTCAAATGGTTGTGATCCAAGGGCTACAAGCTTATAATGACTAACACTAACAATGCATTTATTAATCAGCTGTTATGAACTTATTTATACTGGAAAAGAGACCAGTCAACTTCTGGATCAAAATAACCACAAACAGTTACTATTTCACACGTTATTATTTATTGAACCAAATAATTCCCTGTTACAGTAATTATTATATTTAATAAACACTAGGAAACACTACTTGCTACTCAAAGAACATGCAAAAGAAAATAAATGAAATAAAACAAGTCAAAATGGATTAAATGAGAGGTAGCAATTCTTAGTTCAATTCACAGTTGTTTAACATCACATTTAAGATGTCGGCACTTTGACATAGCAGCATTGAAAAACAAAATAGCTTTGAGAAAACAGACCTGAAGCTAGATAGGCCGCTTTTGTATTTCACAACAAGCTAAGCTAACCATTTCGAGCTACTTTGTACCTTCCCAAGATGGCGACTATGACGACATATGACCTACGATCTTGCGTGATGTGTGAGGAGGAGGTCCTAATGACGTATCTAGCGCACACGCCTAGTGCAGGGCGGGGTTTGGTCAAGAGGCGGTTTCACTCCTGAACAAAGGGTTTTCAAAGGAAAATGCGGGAGAACTGAGATCAAAGAGATCAAAGATGAAGATAGGAAGAGAAGAGAAAAATTGACTCTCGGCGGAGTCAGCTTATCATCAACCCAAAAAAAACACAGCCAAAATCACTTATGAAATGCATGCATACACATCAGAAATATCTGATTTAATTAAGCATTAAACTAATTCCTAATAGGTTCTGCCCAAGCACAAAATGTATCACCTTATGGGTGAAAAAGAGAAATAAAAGGGGGGAAGTCCCGTTTACTTGTGTTGTCTCAGGGGATGTCCCAGCTCCGAATCCGTGGCTCCTGCAGCACTTCGGCGAGCGTGGGTCCTTCAGGCAACAAGGAGGAAAAAGGGAAACCCCAAAGTCTCTGGGCTCTCCAACGCTTGTTTGGCCAAAACAACAGAGGAGTTCTTGACGATCACTGGAGATAGCAGCTCCCAGTAGGATCAAAATGAATTCAAAGTACTTTTAAAGTCGACCTCCTGCATAGAAAAACAGGGAGAAGTTGGTTCAGCAACTCGGTCCAGTGAGGACTCGAACCCGTGCCACATGGGGAAAATCCCAACGGGAGAGAAACAGCTGCGTTGTCTTCCCAGTTGGCGTGGTGCCAGTGAAGAGGATGAGTTGAGCGCGCTGGGCGCTTTTATGCTCTTCCATAGCAACGAGATAAGGTCGCCAGGGCTGTTGGTCAGGTTTGACATTGTTGCATGCTGGGAGCTGGTGATCAGTTTGACTATATTGCATGCTGGGAGCTGGAGTCTGTCACGTCATAAGATGGCATTACATGGGAAATGTTTGTGTAATGCATCCACATGGTGTTCTTAAACACAAAGAGCTAACGGTCGTAGCTCATGATAGCATTGTGATACCATGTCATTGCCGATGTGATTCAAGTGTGTTTTTATGGTTATAACAGGGGCTATCTCCACAAGGGTTTCATACATTGATGGGATATTAATGTTTATGTTATCCAGCCCACTCATTATGATTAAAAATAAAGCTGAAGTCTTTAAAGTTAGTGCCGAAAGTCCGCTAGCCAAAATGCTATTAGCTTCTGGTAACTTCCGTTTCCGGACATTCAAAAAGGGCTTGTTTTTTTTCGGTCCGCCATCGTTCGATAGTGCTATGAGGATTATTAACGCTGGTCTGACGGTCTGTTAACTGTGACATCATCCAGAGAAGACAGTTCACCGGCTATTACCATCTAATGTAGAACAGATTACTGGATCAATGCGTGCTTCTGTGCTTGTTTGTCTCTCTTGTTGTGTCTCTGCTCTGTCTTCTGTAACCCCCAGTCGGTCGAGGCAGATGACCGTTCATACTGAGCCCGGCTTTCCTTCCCGTTAATGGGTGGTTTTTCTTTCCACTGTCGCTTCATGCTTGCTCAGTATGAGGGATTGCTGCAAAGCCGTGGACAATGCAGACGACTCTCCCTGTGGCTCTACGCTTCTCTAGGAGTGAATGCTGCTTGTCGGGACTTTGACGCAATCAACTGGTTCCCTTATATAGGAAATTTTTTGACTAATCTGTATAATCTAACCCAATCTGTATAATATGATTGAACTTGACTTTGTAAAGTGCCTTGAGATGACATGTTTCATGAATTGGCGCTATATAAATAACATTGAATTGAATTGAATTGAATTAATATGGATTATTAATGTCAATTTAAAAGTGTTTTGTTTAACCTTAGGAGTAACCAATTTTTAGCGACCGATCGCTGCAGCGACCCCTAGCTCCCGGAGGTAGAATCGCATTGATAAAATTGAGCGTTCATAAAGTTTCCAGATTCTTACCAAGAAAATCATTCTTTAAAATGTTGAATGGAATGAAACACATGCCAAATGTTGTTCTAAATTAGTTAAGCTTATTTAACCCTATTCCATGTTTTTCTTAAATCAGATCTGCAGTGAACCAGGATTCACTGAATTATTCTGATGATGATCTTTTGTTTTTGTTTTTTTTTGCATGTAAATAGTTCCTTAGCTTAGCTTCCTTTTTATCTTAATTTTCTTTAGTAGTTTAGTTAAGTTTCACTAGCCTAGTAGAGAGGATTTATTGATTGAAATATAGTGTTAATTCAGACAAACAGCATTATACAGTGATGTTTTCTGGATGTTCAATTTATTTATGTTATTAAATTCTTGAACTTCAAGAGAAGTTGTCACTCCTTTATTTTATGTGTGTGCAGAGTTTGCTACTAAAAGATCACTAGTGCTCCTATCATCCCTTTCAACTATTGTCCTGATATCAGCTTTAGAACTGATATCCTACAGACAATCCTTAACAGACAGAGAGTTATTTATTAAACATTAAATAACTTTAAACAGTGTATATTTGCACAACACATTGTAAAGGAGAGTGGCACAATAATATATATCATGCAAAGTCTCAGACTACTAGTCACATCATGAGAGTTTCGACAAGAGTTTGAAGCACTCAGCTGCCTTTAGCTGGTCTGAAAAACCTATTGTTGGTGATCCCCCTGCAGGTCCAATATGTGATCCAATCTTTAGATGAAACAACTTTGTTTGTTAATGAGAACACCTGGTCTTTTCAAAGTCTGTGACGACTGAAAGTCATGCAGTGTGGCCCAGGATTTATTCACCTTGGATGTTTGGTGGCAGCCAGCTCACTCTTACATGTTCATAATATCAAGATGATGTGCGTTGTTTACTGTTTAATTAGGGTTTGATCTATTAACAAACATAGCAGCAGCCAGCATTAGCATTTAGGATCAAGGTTAATGGATATCTCAGACTCATGAGTCTTGATTTAGTACAAAGGCTCAAGTCATTAACCTGGGTGATTCAGTAACCAACCAGCTCTAAACAACATGAAGATACCCCCTTGCTTTTACAAGTTTAGATGCACTGTTGGTTTTGAATTTTAATTTGTTCTGAAAGTGATGTTTTAAACAATACAGTAAATGGATGCAATAGCAAGCCACTCAATTCATAAACTATATTCAAAAAGGAACAAATCGCCTTATTGGAATTTAAAGTAAACTCTCTTTTAGGCAGTTTTTTGTTTCCCTAGAGTAAATCTGTGCTTTGAAATACTGCTTCTTTTGCATTGCTAGATGGTATCCTCCCTTAGGATACATCAGTCATGGTAATTGTGTTTACCCTTTTGGACTTTTGAATCTGCTTCATCACTCTCATCTCTCAGCTCTTACACTGCCAAGTACAGGATAGTTTCAATTATCCTCATTTCAAGGGGCTTTCAATTATAAAAGAGGCTCTGAAATTATAACATCAAAATGGAGGTCTGCTCTCCAGAGCCTTTGATGATGGGGCCACTTTTTCTATCCTAATAGTGCTTATATACCTTTTAAGGCAATGTTTGTTGTGGTTTGACACATGCTGAAGATGAATGATTTGGCACATGAAAACTCTTTACTTACAGCCTACATGTGAGTGGCTAGTAAAAATCCAGATGTCTGAGAGTGTGACATGTGGCAGACATTCTATAATGCTTTCTCGTCATGTGCAATCTCCAATGTAGGGACACAGACATAACTTATAACCACTTCACACTTTAGGAACAATAACCCTGTCACTTGTCATCTTTCATCAGAACCCTTTTGATTTTATGTAGTTCCTGCTATTTTTTCATAATATTTAAAGTTTGTCCAATCTCAAAACTGAATCAGTTTAAGTGTCCTGATGGATCTCAATAAGCCAGGTAGAGAAATAACAAAAAATTGGATAGGTCCTCCGGGCGAGTTCATATTTGTTGAAACATTTGTTTCGTCTTCAAGAGACTTCTTCAGTCTGAAGAGTTGTAGGTAAATTCAGTTTCATAAGAAGTACTTTTGCATAGTGGATCCACAAGTTTACATGTAAGTGTGATGATAAAAACTTGTTGTTAACTTGCAAAAGAGGACCATCAGGCTACTAACCAATCGTTAGTACTCTGATGACCACTTATTGTTCCCACAGGGCTGAGTCATGCTTGCAATAACAGCATTGTAAGAGGGGGACCACTGACGTCACACCAATTGTAAGATCGCTCCACCCACGCCGAAGTGTACCCCAGGATGCTCTAACCCCCGACAAACAAAGACGTTGTAATGGCGGTGATAGTGAAGCTCACAGTGTTAAAAGGCATTATTTTTCTTATCTATCAACATTAAGACAAAAAAGACAGGGGGAAAATACTAACAAATGGTGAATCCTGTCAATTAAGTTATTTCAAGGTAACCACAGACAAATCGATGTTAGGGTCCAAGTTAAATTAGCAAACCTATACCAAAATTTATACATATATTGTAGTAACTTAAAATGCTACTGCAGACTACAGTAAGTGTGTTCATGCTGCCGTTAAGATATCTATGACAATAATTTACAATGAAATTCTGTATTAGGAGTGCAACTTTTACTTTACATACTGAAGACTTAGTGCAAAATCTGAGTGCTAGTAACTGATCACAGCTGACAACAAAAACTCATGCAGCAAGTATTTATATTCGAAACACATACAACATTGCAGAACTAGAGTTAAAGTACTTCTTGATTCTGAGATCGACCAACTCGGAAATACATGCATTAGTGACCAGATTTTGAAAAAAATGTGGCATTAAGATCGTGATTGCGTCGTTAAAGGTTTTTTTAAGGACTAAAAATTGTCCCTCGGCGACCGCTAGGCTGAAGATCCACAATTTGGGTCACGTGGTACGATGACGTAGTTTGTTGATGTAGCTCAGGCTACGCTACAGAGAGTACAATGGAGTACACAACGACAAGTCTAAATGCGGATTCACAAAGTGATGATTTTAACACGAAAGACAGCGCAAGCGTCTGTTATGATTTGGGTAAGTCTGAGAAAAACCTTTTAGGAGAATAAACGAAATGGGTTGCTGGTGTATAATTGGAATCGGGGCTTATAATCGCGGTTCTGGCTGACAGTTTGGATGTAAACACGGAAACAACCCGTCGGGCTCTGGGCTCAGGCCGCTCAGGGATTGTCGCGGCTGGAGTGGGAGAAACACTCCGCTCAGGACTCGTTAGGCAACGCTGCGTCTGAAACGAAAGTTTAGAGGCTACCGGCTACTTGGCGATTCCATTCAGCGAGGATTTTCTCACCTCCGGGACTTTTCGGGTTCGGAAATATGTGTAAGGAGGCATTATCCTTGTTGGTATTTGACCAACCATAAGCCACACACTTTTTAGCCATGTTTTATCCGTCTATTTGTGTTTGAGAAAGCGAGTTTGCAACCAGGAAGTAACTTGTTGCAATGTCAACAGATCAACGCTTGTCAACAAATGACGTCATCGGTCACGTGACACCCGGCGCAACATTTTTTATGAGCCTTGTGCTAAAAAACCTTAAAAGTCCACTTTGTCATAGAATTTTTAAATTTTTTTTCCAATCAATGACGAGACACATATATGCAGAAGGTAAATATTTGAGTGCTGGTCGGGTGAAGTCATCTGTATTTGTGAGCATATGTGTGTCTGGGTGCATGTTGCGTGGAAATCTGTATGTCCATGAAGGCCGTCCCTCCGGCAGGCAAGTGTCCTTGATGGAAAGTCTATCACTATCCCGCTGCAGCTTGACTCCTCCACAGATGTCCGCAAGGAATGTGGGGGTAGCAGGGAATTTGTGCGATGTCGCCATAACAACCAGGGAGAATTTGATAGCGGAGAGTCCGATTTGAAAAAAACAGAATTTGTTATAAAAACAAGCTGACACCAACTTTTCTGTCAGCCTTAGAGTCTTTTCGCCGCTGGCTCCAAGATCCAATATTCCAATAATCCAATCGATGGGCTAGTAACGTTCACACTTCCAGGTTTTATCCCATCTCACCTTTGTACCACAACCGCGGTCAGCTTATCAAGCCGTCCGTTTTGTTCATTCAACGACCTCGTGATCGCGTCGACTGCCGCTGGCAGTCTCATCAGGGCCATATTTACTGCCAGCAGCTTTTGAAGGTGTTGATACATTAAATATCCTCCAAGGCCAAAAATGAGGAATCCAAGTATCATAAATCCGAATAAGTAGACATCTTCGACGTCCTCAACAGAAAGAATTGAGAGGCACACCGTGGACCATTTCTGCCACGGGTCCAAGATGTATCCCGCAAAAAAAGTTCCGTCAGGACAGGCACGCTCCCCGGTCCTTTGCTTTCCAGTTGAAAAAATTTGATCAATAGCGTTGAGAGACCAGCTGACGAGATCCATAATTGCCTTAGAGCTTTCGGTTGCTATGAAGAAATGGCACAAAAGACACAGACGAAGCAAATAGCAGGAGAATGGGGGCAGGGTAATAGCAGATAAGGAGCTCTGGAGAGCTGAAGAAAAACCGACCAACCTCGAGGAGAGACAGAACAGAAAAGAATCACTGTTGTGTTCTGCTAGTCATGAGGTTGGTCAGCTGCATAGCTATCTTTTACATTTTACAAAACTCCTTTTAGGTTTTGGAAAAGGAATAAACACCCTCCAAACATTCGGGATTAGGTGTGTCCGAATTGCAATTTCCCTACTAACAACGTTTTATCATTTTTACCAATGTTTCTTTTAACAAAATCACTCTGATCGCAATGCGTTCATAATGTAACGTCCTGTGATAACGTCGTAGATAAAGAGGGAGAAGCTTCTGCAGGTAAGGGCTGTTTCACTTTAGGACAAATTGCGATCGCAGATTGGTCAGTTACTGACGAGCCTCCAAGATTGATAAACAGGCGGCATCACAGCAATTGGACCTTGAGGTCACCACCCCTGTTTAATGACGGGCAAGTTCTCTTCACAAACATTTTCCCTTTACTCCCCTTTCAAATCAGGAGGAATGTTGGTTTGTAAGGGGAGTAAAGTGTAGATTCATCATTACAATACACCCTGCAGCTACAAATACTTATTAATAATAATAATAATAACAATAATAATAATACATTTTATTTATGATCCACTTTACATTCCAAAGAAACCTCAGAGTGTTACGGAGCAGAGGGCTAAAAACAACCCCCAGGATTATACACTGTCTTCCACAGAGGAGAGCTTGGCCCTGGGTTGGTGAAGGCAGTATGAGGAGGTGGTGAAGCGGAGGTTTCGTGAGGTAGTGTGTGAGGTGAGTAACTCGCTGAGGTAGGCAAGGGCAGTTCCATGTATGCACTGGTAAGTGAGTTTGGCGATGTTTTAAGGTGGAGGAAGGACACCTTGCAGAGGTGGTGGGTGTGGGTGTCAAATGGAGCTTAAGCGGAAGTTCAATTGAAGAAACTCTATTGCCTACCTCCATCCAATCAGAGACTCATCCGCCTCCGACGCAAGCCAATCAGCTTTGAACTGCTCCTCCACAAAGCCAATCAGCATCCTGGGTTCATCTTAAAAGAACTTCAAATCCACATCTCAGCCTTCTACCCAGCAAGCAAGCAGTGGCTGTGCGATGTCTGATTTGGACTCTGATGACTTGATTCAACCCACCTCCATACCCTTCTCCACCATCGTAGCAAGCTCCGTCTGGCTTCTTATGGTGCTCCTTCAAACTCGTCCCTATCAGAGTGTAATTCCTCCCCGGACTCTTACGGAATTCCCTGTCACATCTCAACCGGTCCGGCAGAAGACCGCGGGGGGACCGAGGTTTCTTCCCAAAGGGGAGTTTCTCCTCTCCACAGTCGCTTCATGCTTGCTCATCATGGACAGTTCATGCAAACCTGTGTTTTTCCAAGTTGGACATCTATCTTTCTGGGTCCCTGAGTGAAGTACTGGTATCAGCTCACGCAGTCTACTGGATCCCACCAATTCAGCTCAAGCAGATCATCTGGCAAACCAGCCACTATGGACTAAACCAACTTCATCTATCTCCACTCCACCACCAGTTTCAGGGCTGGGGGGAAACATCCCTATTTTCATACACCTGCTTATGCATATTGAAGTATAATTCAGCGTGAATGTTTCCTGCCGAGGACTGAGTGCCAAAGTCTTAAAATATTGTATCAATAAAATTCTTCTAATTGTCTTTTCTTTCCATGTGGGTTTTTCAGATTGAAATGTGAGGTGTGAGTCCAGTCTGACTCCAAGATTTGTGACAGAGGATAACAGGGTAATGTTAGATAAGAAAGGATAGGGCTTTATTGATCTCACATTGGTGAAATTTACTTGTCACACATCGGCTTAATTAACAAAAAGAAGGTGCCAAAAGGAGGAGAGGTGCATAAGGTATAAGGTATATACAGTGTGTCCACATGTGTACAGTGTATCAAAAAATAAAAATAAATAAAATACAGGGGAAGTAAAGCAGATATTTAGGGTGACTTATGTACACTCAGGTGACTTATATACAAATGGAATGACGTTTTACATTACATGGTACCAGGTAAGAACACGGTGAGGTAGTGAGATATCTATACAGCTGAAGTTGCTTATTAAACAGGATTATTTAACAGTATTATTGCACAGGTTTTTGCACAGTGTATTAAATAGAATTGCACAGTAGTTATTGCACAGTGTATTAAATAGTAATTGCATCTTAGTTATTGCACATTAGTTATTACAGTTATAGTTACAGTTACAGTTATAGTGCAGCATTGTATAATCTGATAGCAGCAGGGATGAATGACCTGCGGTAGCGCTCCTTTTTACAGACATGATGTCTAAGTCTGTCACTAAAGGAGCTGCTCAGCTCCTCTACAGTCTGGTGCAGGGGGTGAAATGTGTTGTCCATGATGGATGTGAGCTTGGACAACACCCTCCTCTCAGCCACTTCCTCCACCAAGTCCAGAGTGCAGCCTAGAACAGAAGTGGCCTTCCTCACCAGTTTATTCAATCTCTTTCTGTCCCGCTCTGCGCTGCCAGGGGCCCAGCAGACGACAGCGTAGAGGAGGGCTGAGGCCACCACAGAGTCATAAAAGGTCTTAAGCAGGGGCCTGCTCACACCAAAGGACCTCAGCCTCCTCAGGAGGTGGAGGTGGCTTTGGCCCTTTATGTATAGAGCTTCGGTGTTATGAGTCCAGTCCAGTTTATTGTTGAAGTGAACACCCAGGTATTTAGCAGGTATGTTACGGCTAAAAATAGTGGCCCCATTTCTGAGTCAGTATCCATAGCCAGACTTGTTGATTAATTGGGTGAGGGGGTTCAGGCCTATGCAGAACAGCAGAGGGGACAGAGTATCTCCTTGGTATATACTGCATTTGATGGAGATTTGTGCCTTTCATGGTTTTCCACAACCTCATGGAGTTTGCAATGAAGGCTCCCAGAGTGTTGTTGACCTTGTACAGCTTCAGGCATTCCAGGATCCATGTGTGTGGCATGGAATCATAGGCTTTCTTGTAATAAATACAAGCAGTGTGCAGGTTTGTTTGTCTGCTTTTGCAGTCTAGGGTGACTGTTCTGTCAACCAGCAGCTGGGTTTGGCTTATTTGGTGTTTTTACCTATGCCTTTCTGGGCCTCTGTCATGTGTTGATCCATGTACTCACTTATCTTGGTCTTTGTGATGGTCACAGTAGGAATTGTATTGAGTGCTGTATTCACATCATCTAGGACATCCTGTGGAGGCACTTCACTCAGCTTCGCAAGTCAATGTCAGGGTTGACAGGCTCCTAATTCAGCCATGATCTTATCTCTTAAGTCAGATGTTCTCCCATTCAGTTGTTCTTGCATCATTGGGGCTTCGTATCCAATTTCTTGGGTGTTGATTTTAACTAACCCTATCTGACTGTGTACCTTGCTCTAGTTGTGAAACTATTCAATTCAATTTTATTTATATAGCGCCAATTCATGAAACATGTCATCTCAAGGCACTTTCCAAAGTCAAATTCAATCAGATTATACAGATTGGTCAAAAAATGTCCTATCTAAGAGAACCCAGTTGATTGCATCAAGTCTTGACAAGCAGCATTTACTCCTCCTGAAGAAGCGTAGAGCCACAGGGACAGTCGTCTGCATTGTCCATGGCTTTGCAGCAATCCCTCATACTGAGCAAGCATGAAGCGACAGTGGAAAGAAAATCTCTTGGATAGTTGTGAAAGCAGCTGCCGTTTGTGGATGATGGAACACTGAGTTACTAGCTGTTACTCTAGACTGTGGGTATCGAAGCATCCATGTTTCCCACAGTCTTTTCATGTAGCCCCACTGACTACGGTTATTGGAATAGTAGCATTCCAATAGTGCCTTATTGTCTTCTCGAGTCCATTGCCGTCGTGTTCCAGTAGCCCATTTGTCATCAATGTGCCCTGGTTCCTCAACACTTGATGCAGACCTTGTTTGACCGAGCGACATCTGAGCCAGTATGGTTCTCTGTTTATGCACTTTCATCATGTATATGGACCAACACTGGATGAGGTTATGCACACTATATACATATTCCCCATGTAGGATTTGAACCCCTGATCTCCCGCATGGCAGTGGGACACCCTACCAACTGAGCGTTATATATAAGTCGGTCATGAAAATGCCTGTGAATATTTATGGCAACAACCCCGAGGAAATCCCCCAGCCACCGCAATGCCGACGCCCCCAAGAGCCGCGGGGACGAGCCCATAAATCTTTTCAAGCACCTAAACTATTGCAAGAAACCTGTCCATAACATGGTGACCTGCTGTGTGCCTACAAGCCCAACATGTATCACTTTATCACTAAGCTGTTGAAGCTCCCTTTGTGCATCATCAAACATCACCTGCTAAACTCCCAGCTATCTGTTATGTATATAAGAGCCAGATATGAATATGTGTGAGTGTATGTGTACCTGGTTGTTTGTCCTGTATGTCTCTATGTTGCCCTGGTATAAACTAGCGATCTGCCCAGAGACCATTGGAGAAAGGCACCAGCCTCTCCGTGACCCTGCATGGAAATGCTGCATGGAAATGTCTTTTTTTGCTCATCCTTAATTTCCTAGATTACATAACCACAAATGAACTTTGAGCCACTGGTGCAAGATGCATAACCACATCTAATTTGAAGTGAAAGTAGAAGGGAACCAAATCTAAGCAGCCCAAGATTTTGCCCTGTAAAACAATGAAATAAAATCGATTTACTGAAATCTAGGTCAAATGGTAAGATCTTATAAACACGTTTGTTTATTCTAACTATGCAGTTTTCCAAGCATTTGATTAAAATCGATTCTCTAAACATGTTCCTTCTGTCATGAACCTTTTCCGATCTACTGCATCTTTCTACCCCTTCGTTCCAGTGATGAAACTATGTTCATTTGTCCTGCCAAACTATTAAAGGAGCAATAAATAATAATGAAACTATTGTTTCAAATTTGAATAACACATACACACAGCCTTCCAAGGACAACGCCAGGTGCTGTGAAACTCCACTGAATTTTTACCTCCACAGGATAGGTATATGTTGATTTATTCTGTTCTATTTCTGGTCCGCTTCTCTTACTGACTTTCATTTTTGCAGGCTGCTGCTTTTTGTCAAGATAAAATACCAAATGCTGCGCTCTGTTTTGGGAACCCTGGGAACGCTCATGTGATTTTGGAATGAATGTTGTGATTTTCACTGATCCAAGAAACAGATATTTTTCACAAATTTTGAACAAAACATACATTGTGATTGTGCAATTCAAAGACAATGAAGTCTAAGTATTTGAAAGATTCTTTAATCAAATCTGAGCAAAAATAACAGCACAAATAAACAGTGTAGCAGAGCCAAGACCTTGGCTTTTATCCACACCTTCACAGGTGCAATCATTTAAGATAATTTAGATAATTACGGTCATTAAGCATAAAAAAGCTTTTACAATTTTATGGCCTGCAAACATGAGAAAGTGGGTGCTAGTGACATTGTGAAAAATGCCTAAAATGGTTTTTACCTGATCTTCCTCTGCATCTTTGTCTCTACACATGTCAGAAATAAAGCTACTGCAGATTTCTGTCAAATCAGTCAAATTTGTTTTGGAAATACAAATGGAGGTGAACTCTGGCTCAATTGGGAAAAGGTGGAGAAGGGATTCTCTGTAGACTGAAAATGTGACTTTCCAAAGGGTTGGCATTTTAGTTGCACAAATCCTGATTGGTTGGGTCTATTGTCTGTGTTTTTCAAGTACATACATGTGCAAAGTAACCCAAAGTAGGTATAAAGTTGCATGGAGGAACCTAAAAATAAATAATCTTACTTTCAGTCATCAAGATAATTTCAAATTATACTTATAAGGTTGTCATTTTGTAAAGACTACATGTTCAAATCTATCCATAGAAAATTACCAATTTAAAATGTAAATGGTAAATGACTTGTACTTGTATAGCGCTTTATCAAGTACGATGACCCCAAAGCGCTTTACACTACAGGCAGTCATTTACCCATTCACACACACATTCAAACCCTGACAGTGGTGAGCTATGTTAGTAGCCACAGCTGCCCTGGGGCAGACTGTAGGTGACAAAAGATAAAGAACTGAAACCAGCGTATTCATTTTTTAAAACTATTAATGGCACCAGTGAAGTTGTCAAGGAAAACAAAATTAATGACTAATTATGCTAGTTGTAAGCAATTCATGGTTCAAAAAATTAACAGTTGGAAAGACAGGGAGCACCCCTTAAAATGGGGCACTCAATGGCACTTTTTTGTCCCTTCCTCCTGATGCCCACCTAACATATCAAATGTAAAAGATGAAATAGATTTTACATCAGATTCTTTTTGTGTGATTTTGTTGATATATCTTTCACTTAACTGGTAAAATATTTTGTTTTATCTCTTACATTTGAAATAGCAGTAATTATGTTCTGAACTTGTTTTTCTAAGCACAAACACACTGTTGTCCACAGAGAGCAGGCGAGTCCAAAGTGTGGCCAGTGGGCCATTTGGGCCTGTGCTAATTTTGTGTGGCCCTCTAACTGCATTTTGAGAAAGATTTGTCCAATCGCCACTGGTGGCTGGTGCAGATGGAAACTTTTTATTTTTAAGTAGGGCAAAATCATTATAGACAAGTTAAGATGTTACAATTGAATTTTAGGTACATCACAAAACATTTGTCTTTTAATAATCACACATTTTACATGCTCTTTAATTTCATAGTAAATAGGGTTATATCTATCAAATGACTTACTTAAATGTAGATTTCGGGATGTCATTTATTAAAATTGGCAAAGTATTTGTTTATTTAAAATGATAATTTTTTTTGTAGAGTAAACAAAACAACAACAAAAATCACAGCAATTGTTTGCTAGTTATTTTTTTTTACTATTTCTTTGTCCCTCAATTGCTTTTAATTTGAAGAAGTCAGATGTAGAAGTCAGCTACATGACTTGGCAGAAATGCTATTGAAGGTACATTGTCTCTTTTATTAAATTCTTTCAAGGTTTTCACCCAAAATGGGGCATGTTACTCAAACCATCACAACAATATTATTAGAAAAAAATGTATGTTGCCTTTTCTGGACTGTGCGGTACACATTGAGGAAGATGGGAGTCTCAAAACTGAGGTTTACTGGAAGCCCAAACACACAGACCAATATCTGCATTTTTATTCACATCACCCACTGGAGCCCAAACTCTCTGTTATGAGAATCTGTTTTACCGGGCTGACAACATTCCCTCTGCCACAGAGGAGAAACAAAAAGAACACAAGCATGTCAGGAAATCACTGCAAGCTTGCGATTACCCAAAATGGGCCTTTTTTAAATCAGCCAACAAAGGTGGCAGAAAAAACAACACCACATCGAACATGGAGGAGAGAACAGAGAGACACAAGAACATTGTCATTCTATATGTGTCAGGAGTTTCTGAGAAACTTGGGAAAATTTTGTCCAAACACAGGATACCAGTAAATTTCAAATCACGCTCTCAGACAAAAACTGGTTCATCCCAAAGACAGAACATCCAAACCATAGCTGAGCGGCGTTGTGTATGCGGTCCAATGCAGCAAGGACTGCTCAGACTCCTACATTGGAGAAACTAGCAGCAGCTCGGGCCAAGGTTCAGCAGTCCACTTGCACCACTTGCACCTCAAGAACAAAGGGCACTTTTTTGATGACAATGATGTCCAGATTTTGACAGGGAGAACAGGTGGTTTGAAAGAGGGGAGAAAGAAGCCATCTTGGTCAAAAGAGAAAAGCCATCACTAAAAAGAGGGGGAGAATTGAGCTTCCAACTCCCCAGTGTTTACACCTTGGTCCTCCAACACATTCCAGAAAGACCACATCAGCAGTCTCATCATCATTCAGCTGAACAAGTATTTCACTCACACCAAGCAATAGCTTCTAATGACCCAGGAGAGTGGGGAGTGGGTCGTTGATTTGCATCTGACTTAAACTGTGCCCAGGAGGATGGGCCTCCATGTCCTTAAAAAAATAGCTGTGCACCAACTGCAGGTTGCTCAAGTGCGAGCCACCAGAATTGACAAAGATTCCTGGATAGGTGTCGAAACGTCTTCAGAAAGAACTGAGCGAAAGTCGGGTTGCCTCTGATTTAAGCACTTTTGGCAGTTACGATGACCTGGATAACTGAGAATTTGCACAGGCATATACACAGTTGCTTCTACTAAGACAAAAAAAAAAAAAGCTTTTCTTGTAACATATTTATAATAACTCAGAAGCTGGAGACCTGATAAATCAGCCAAACAGGAATGGTTTTAAAGGTTTATTGATAAACTGGTGTAGCAGGGAGGGAAACTGGCTGGACCACACTCTGGAACCACTCAAAGGAGGAGAAAAAGATCAGTGGCTAAATCACTGAATGCATGATCTACTTCAGGCAGGTTGGGTGTGGGGCAGAGATAGAGAGGGAATCCGTGGTCCAGGCTTGGTTCTGACATGATGAAGCACACATCAGAGGTTTACAATAGGGGCAGAGGAAGACAGGTTTGGTCGTGACACGGTTCAGGTTTTTGGTGTCCAGAAATCTGAGGGCTATAGGAGAGTCTGCCAGGACCAAGGCAAACAGGCAGGAATCCACAGATCGGTATGAGGTAGGCAATCAAACAACACTGGATGGTTTACTCACGCTATGGCTTTGAAGGATCTGGCAGAGACTGACTGTGAGAGGCAGGAACATATAGGCAGATCCACAGGTGCAGCTCCTCAGAGTTAATGAGCTCAGTGCAGGTGGTGCTGCCTAAACAATTACTGGAACTGAGCACAGGAGAGCAACACAACCAGTGAAAATAAACAATATTGGATATGGTTGCAGAAGCATTACACTATTCAGACCCTAAAAATGGCATCTTTGTTTATCTATAATTTACAATGTTAAGTCTGTCTTAAATAAGACTTGTGTTTTCAGTGAATGTTCAATGTAAGTGTTGTAGACATAATAAACGCACAACACAAGAACATGAGTCATCTGGCTTAGCTGCACAACATTAAACACGTCACGCTGTTTCAAATTACACAGATCAACAAATTACTTCAATTATAGTTAAATTTTAAAGATCAGATTTTAATTGAAGAATTACATCACAAAGGAGTTTTGCACTGCATGCAGAATATGTTCTAGCAAAAATGTCTTTCAAAGAACTATACCAACAAAAGTGATGCCTGCATTCCCCTTTTTGGATGTTGTAAAATGAGTCAGGTTCAGTCTCTTTTTGCTGCTTTTGATGTGGGTTGTCAGTGTGCCAGAATGTGATGAGTACAAAAATTCTTTGGAAAGCCTGGTCCCAGTAAAAAGTCATGAGTTCTCCAACAAAATAATGACCCAAAACAAAAAGCTAAACTACAATTTACTCTTCAGAAGTGTTCTTCTATAAGCTGTGATCTATGAAATCACTCATATGCCGTGACTGCTTTAAATGTTAAACAAGACAATATGAAATTATGGATACCATCCTCTGTCTCTAGGCTACTTTAATTAATATTACTGATTAAAGTTTTTTTTTTTTTAAGTATCATTTATTTCAAAACACTTTCCTCAGTTTCAGATTATTTCAATAACCAAAACAGATTTCTTTTAATGTAACAGCAGGGAGTCAATTTGGTCACAATATGCAAATGTAGCACACAAAGGGAATGAGGGAATTTTTGCTATTTTATTTCATTCACACAGATTAAGTGTAAAAAAAGCTGCATTTGAAGATAATTAGTATAAAATAAACTCTGATGACAAACGTTAATTTAGTATAATCCCTTCCTGTTATCGTCCCATCATCATTGCTTGTCACTTCCTTTTACGTTTATCCAATCACACATTGAGAGGTCAATACGCCCACGATGGGATTCATTCAATCAGACATTAAGATGGCCATACATCCACTATCCACTATAACAGCTCATCCAGTCATGTGCCACTCTTGATTATTGCTCAATCAGAGTTGGTGGTGGAGAAAAGCAAAGAGTTAAATACTCCTAGTTTCCCCTACTTGAAAAGCTGAGCCTTTACACCAACTCAAATGCAACTTGAATGTTTCAAAACCTCTCTCAAAATCTCTCAGAAGTTCATGAGACACCATAGTGTTCACTTACACAGATCAGCTTGACTCTTCTGATTGCTTCTGCCATCAATCCAAATACATAATGAAGAGGATTAGTTGATCTCTGCTTTATGCTTTGTAAAAACGTTGTATTTTGTGATATCCGACCGTGTGAGTCCATTCTTAATTATCCAGCTGAGTTCATATAGACAGTGTACATTTAGTGTAAGAAAGACGGCACTCAACAGTCTCTATACAATCTTCCAAATCATTGTTTAAAATTATGTATTTGGAGTTACGGGACATATTTTCTGGCCAGTCTAAATTTCCAGAATCCCTTAAAATGTTTCCTTTAATTTCACATTTTTTAAGTTTCATTAGGTTTTATCTGGAACCCCAAAGACAGGGCAAATAATTCTGTGAGATTATCCAAAACTGAGGAGCCAATAAAAAGGGAGGAGTTTCAATTGAATTTGTCAAAATCAAAATACATTGTAAAAAATTTCAATACACACTTCTTTGCACATATGCCACCAGGTGATGTTTTAGGATGGGTAATAAAAATGGCAATTTAGAATGTACAGAAGCAGCAATATCTTAACAATAAAAGTTCAGATACTGTTGATGACGGGATCAGTTATCTTTTTGGTATGAATGTCATAAAGGTCTTTTCATTGGAAACAAGAAAGTTATGTGCATCTTCTGGTTGTAAATCTTAACTTTTAATTTTTCCCAAAATTAATTATGGTTTTCTTTATTTCTCATTGGATGGAACACGTGTTCAGAACCACAATAGCAGTGGGTCTCTGAGACCTTTTTAAGACCATAACTTCAATATAAGCAAAACAAAGTTAGATGCATGGTAAAAATTATGCATCACCATGCAGAGGAACATTTGATTAGGCCCAAGATTCAGATTAAAGAGAGGTAGGTGGGCTTGTTGTTGTTTTGTTCTACTTCGTCACCAATCTGTTTACCTCTTTTAGAGAAGAAAACACATTACACATTCAGTTCAAAAGCTTTGAGATCAGCAATAATTAAAATACATGTATTAGTATATCAAATGTTTTTAATAATGTAGAAGCAATGCTGTTGAAGTTCAATATTATTCTCTGTAGTTTTTACAACTTCATATTTTAGTTTTGTTACATTTACAATATGCGTTGTGTTATTTGGAAGCAGCAGCAAACAGCTTAGATGAAAAGCAAGGTAGTATGCAGAAATAAGTTTGTATGTTGAGCACTTAAATATTTAGGAAAATATATAAAAGTTATTGGTAGTCAAAGCTGAGATACTGTACTGTGGAATTATCTATTAGTATGTACAAATGTAATTTCAAACTGATGTTTCAAATCAATACATGAATGAAAATGAGTTATTAGAACATAATCTACTCTTTTATATCAAGTCGGGTTTGGGAGTGTACTAGCTTGTTTTACAGCTGCATCTTTGTGGACCACAATACTTGAAAATAGGCTTTGAGGAACTGATTGTAAACCATTTCTTAGGGTTCTCAAAGTAGGCAACGAATGCTTTACCATCAAAGAAAAAGTGTAGGCCGTAGTGCAAATATGTTGTATGTCTTTTTAATATAATTAGCTTTTTATGTTTCTGTATATAGTGAAGAACAATTAAAAGCAAATCGGAAGTTTCATCTTTTTTTTCCTTTTAGAAAATACATCAAATGAATGCAAACAACCAATACTCACAGTGTTAAGTGTTGATCTTTTGTACATATTACTATGTAAAGCTGGGCCAACGTTTTTCCCAAATCCTGATGGTGACCCATCCACATTTTATCAATGCTTGGAGTTGATAACGTGTTGACTACTACTATCCAACCATTTCTGAGAACAAACCATGTTTTTATCAGTGTTAAGGTCTGTAGAGGGTCAAAGATGGTGTGATATTTAATCCAATTAATCACATTTTCCTTGATGTGGAAAATCCCCAGATCATCAGCAAGTTGTTTGTGAAATATATGAAAAAGTTGCTCTTGGGGGATGTTTGATAATTTTTTTGTCCTTTATGGGAGAGATCTCGGGAAGAACAGTGAGTAAACCCACTTTACTAGATGAGAATCAAACCCATACTTGGATTAAATTATGATTATGTAATGCCTGAGGCAGGACTAATGGTAGCTCTCACCTCTTCTTCTCTAGACAAATGATTCTACCTGGATTCCTTAATATTGATGCTTATATTATGATTGTACAAGGGGAAGTTATGTGCTTATTTTAAGCCAGAAAAATAAAATCACACAAAAGTTCTTGCATGTACTTTTAAAGTTGTTTTTTTTCTATTAAATAAGCCTTTCAAAATAATATATATTGAAGGTTTTTTTCAATATATTAGTATGCACATTTTGACTCTGCCTGGCTGGTTTATAGAGCTAACTTTAGATTAGATTAGCTTTTTTTTCCCATTACTGATTTAATGTGTAACTCTGCCTATGTGTGTTTTTTCCACTAGCATACCCAAATATTCCCCATTGTGGGACAATAAGGGAGTTTCTTATATCTGTTTTTCTTAATTTTTCAAATGTTGCTAATCTCTTGCATTTCATATTTATATATTTCTTCCTACAAGAGACATAATCCATAAAAAAAACATGGGTCAACATTAGGATTCTACATTGTTTAAAGCTGTGTTTCTCCAATTCTAGTCTTTGAAAGGGACAAAATCATTCAGTTGTGGTCTGAATAAAGTGGAACTGCAATTCCTCATTAATTTACCCTCGCATTCGCCCTTTTTACCTCTGGTCCGCAGTGCAGCTGAGAGCAAGTAATTTGGTGCAGTCCTCACACCCCTCCACCCTCCAGGTCGCAGATCGTTTCACTCCACCCATTCGGCCATTTTTGTAGTATGTTGGGAATGGTGTAATAAACAACTGACCGTTTTGACTTATACTTCAGTTTGGACTACAAGATTGCTCTCAATTCAATTAGTTTTTATTTATATAGCGCCAATTCATGATACATTTCTTCTCAAGGCACTTTCCAAAGTCGAATTCAGATTGGTCTGAGAAATAAAAATGGCAGATTTGCAAAACTGGCAAGCCTGAAGTCCATGACCTTGTTTAGTAGTTCCACAGCAAATACTGTGATGTAAAATTTAATAGAAAACAGAGAAAACTGAACTGCTTGAAAAATACAACCCAAATATAAAATAAAGATATCTACACAGCACCTGGAAAGACTAAATTACATGTTGCTGCACTCCTGGAAAATAAAAGTAGACAACAACATGTTTTTAAGGAATTAAAAATGGATTTTGCATGATATTTCCCCTTTAAGGCACTCTGCCCTGCATGTTTTTGATGTTTCCCTGCTTTAACACACCTGGTTCAGATGATTGCAGGTCAGCGAAAGCCTGTTAATAAGTCATCAATTAATATCAGGTGTGCTGAAGCAGAGAAATATTTAAAATATTTGGGACGTTGTGCCTTGTAGTCCAGGGTTGAAAAGCCTAAAGACAATGATAGACTTTCACTCTAAAATTAATGAGCTCAAGTAACTGAAAACACCAGGCAAAAATTACACGTTAAAAAGGGAGGTTATAGGCACCAGAGAAACAAATATTCGTATTGTGCCCCAAGTCAGTCAGGAACCTCTCATGAGTCTGTCAGAAAAACACAAATAATTTTTCTGTTAACCACTTTATGTAGAAAACACCAATATGTAGGTGGTGTGTATTAAAACGACATTGATTATCTTATGAAAAAGGAAAATTAAATGTTTGTTGACAGATTTTAACAGCAGCACAAACACATCTCTCTTCTTAGACATTTTCGTTCTGCTCACAACATTTGTGATGGTTTTAATTCAGTTCAGTTCCAACTCGGTATATTTATATCACGCAATTCAAAGCACATCATCTCATGCCACTGTATGTACAAAGGCAATTCAGCTTTTACTCTGTAGATGTGTTTTGAGCAATAGCACGTGCACATGAAATGCAATCGCTTTCTGTTGCTGCATAGCCAACACACATGGCACTAAGGACTTTACATACACAAAAAAAGCAATGATTGTGTCAGAATATTTTTGTAAAAGCATTGCTCTAAATCATGGTGTCCACTTTGACTGCAATTTGTACTTGAACTTCATGAAATTATTTTTTTTAAGATGTATTTAAATACACCCTCTTTGCCCTTTAGTGGACACAGACACACTTAATTGTTTCTTTGGTTTGCTCTGCAATAGGCCAATAAGGGTTATTCAAAGCCAAGGCCAGAGAAGAATGCATTTTCATGACTCTGGCATTAGTGGGGAAGGTGACAGTTGCTATAAGTTGGGCAAAGCTGGACGCTTTAATGAGCCTTTTTATGGCCTCTAAGATAGAGGTGGACAATTTTAAACGAGGGTCTGTGGAGGTTACTTCTAAATTATTCAAAAAGTGGTGTTTCAGCAACAGCTTCTTGTAGAATTCAGTCTATTGTTTAGAAAACATTGTGTTCATTCAAACTTTAATAGTGCCCAGTTGTTAACTCAGAATATTTCAGACTGCTCTCAGCAAGTGGCTGATTGTGCAACACTTTTTACCGGTAGCAGGGATCTTTGTGGGCTTTTCAGAAAGCAGAATACAAATTTGTCCTTCCTCAGAGGAATTGCATGACTTCTGTAGGCAATTTACTCAAGGGCCGGTCGATTACAGAACACAAATATCAAGAAAGTAGTAGTTCAAGGAAATTGCACTGATTTATGCACAGGTGAAATAATAAACCATTTCAAGACATCATACTTCACATACTTGTCTTTGTTCAAGGTTGTTTTTAAATATACAAAACAGACTTCTGGGTTGCTCCGAGGCTGATCCTTGGTTTCTGACATTTATTTTACCGAATATTGATTTGTGCACAAATCTAAATTTCTATATCTGGATAACTGATCATTAAAACTGAGCAAAAATGATGTGAGACAGAGCTATAGAAAAGCCTTAAGCACCAGTGTAAAGACCGGAAAATGAGTTTTGTCAGCCAGAAATCTTACCCGTCTCATTGCTATTGATCAACTCTGTTCTCCCTGGGCAGAAATATTAAGGTCATTTAGTGCTATGACGCAGTAAAACCTTGAATGTGGTTCTTTGATGAAAAGTCTGTCATAGCCCTGTCAATGTTCCTGCAATTATTTGGTCTCTAAAGAAATAAAATGCTAGAAGAAGTGTTTGCAACTGTTTTATAATGTGCAATATTTTGGGTTTAATATAAAATGTTATATATTGTTACCTTTTTAGTATTTGTACTGTATTTTCTATGCTTTTTAAATATATGTACACATTTTTGTATAAAGCCTGGCTGATAGCATTGCACTACTAATTCCAATGTACCCAAACCTTGGAAGTACAAATGGTAATAAAGTGTCTGTCTCTAAGTGAGGGGGCAGTAGCAGTTTTATATTAACTACAGGTACTATATCTTCAAATAAGAACTGGACCTGAAATCAATTAATCTTTTCAGCCTATTAACGAGAAGACGTCAAAAAACTTTTGTTTGTACTGCAATCCTTGGAGGTTTTATACATTTCAATGCATACATGTATTACCAACCCAGCCCTACACCTGTACCTGGCAGTGGTTTTTGGGTGGTGGCTGCTCCTCCTCTTTTTCCTGTCCCTCCTCATCAGTCTCCTCCTCGACCGCCTCCTGTCCCTCCTCATCAGTCTCCTCCTCCTCCTCACTTCTATGACTGGCATTATTCTGTACCCCTGCTTTAACTCCACAACCTTGACTGAAACTGACCTCCTCAGGTGCAAATAACAATAACAGCAACAATAATAAACATTATAGAATGTCAGTGTTAGAACATAAATATAATTAAAAAACAAAACAAGCAAAGCGCTAAACAACCAAACACAGTAAGGGAATTACTCAATTTCTTTCTACTTTTTTCAATCGGTACCTTCTGCTCCCCTGATCTGGAATATGTGGCACTAAAATGTAGGCCATTTAAACTGGTTAGAAAACTAAGCTCTGTTATCATCATCATTACAGCGTACGTACAGCGAAGATTGCATGTAGGCTGTAATGCCTACATACAGTAAGCCAAGCTAACACTAAATTAGCCCTGGAGGAACTCTATGCTGTCATCAGCAGTCAGATGAACACCAATCAAGAGGCAGCTGTGATCATAGATCATGAGCTGCCTGTTACAGCATTAATAGGGAGCATTAATGTTGATTTAATAGTGAACTCAAGCTAGTTTAAACAATGGCCAAAGGAAGTGCCCCGACACGTAATTTCCGGTCAATCATCCACTTTCAGCATCTTCTAGCGTCCTAAGTTTGTCGTGATTTAGGTTTTTGTTTGTTTTGCTTTGGACTTTTCTGGACTTTTCTTAATCAGCCTTCACCTCTAAGCCATCATTCAATCACCTCAGTCTCCCTCCAGCCACCAATCTGCTGTAGATCAGCTCCACCTGTTGCCACTGATTACAGGTAACTTGGCTCACCTGCTAACCCATCTACATAAACCTGCCTCAGTCATCTACTCACTGCCAGAATGTCTCATCTGATCTCATCTTTCGTGATGTGCTCTGCCTCTACCAGTTCATGTGTGCTTAGCCAGCTGGGCTCTTTGGTTGAAAGTTGCCTGTGTCTGCATGCTGCACAAGTGTACCTGTTTTCCTATGAGTTCCAGCCACTCGCTCTGCTCTTCTGGTGGTTCCTCAGTCCATATCGCCTGTTTTGATCAGCTCCTGCCTTCTTCACTGGTCTGGCCTGTCACTACCTGCATCTGTTCAAGTCTGGTCCTGCTTACCTGCCTTACCTGCCTCACCTGCCATTACTCATCCCCTACAATAAACCTTTTAAAAACATAACTCTGTGTCCGGCTGAATATCGGGTTCACCAGCATTACCCATTACAAAGTTACCAATTCGAGTGTTAATTATTTCCTGGAAAAATAATTGCCTTAATAGAAATCACGTTTCCTGAAGTTTATTGCCATTGGGGAGTATATAACTCAGGTTTTGCATTGTGAATGGGTTGAACAAACCAAATGTTCCAAATTAGTCAAACTTATTTTATGTCATTCCATATTCTTTAAGATGAACTTTGGTTCTCTAACTTGAATCCGCAGTGGACCAGGGTTCACTGAATCATTCTGGGGATGTTTTCAACTATTTTAATTGTCCTTTTGTTTCATTTGTGTGTACATAGTTCCTTAGCTTCTTTTTATCTTAATTCTGCTTAGTAGTTTAGTTAAGTTTCACTAGTCTAGTAGAGATTATTTGTTGATTGAAATATAGTGTTCATTCAGATAAAAGGTATTCTATCTGGTGTTCTCTGTTCATTTATTTCTGTTAATAAATTCTTGAACTTGAAAAGAAGTTGTCATTCCTTTATTCCACATATGTGCAGAGTTTGCTTTTAAAAGAACGGCAGTGCTTAAATCACTCTTTCAACTATTTTTCTAATATCAGCTGTTTGGGCAGATATTCACCGGACAATACCTAACAGGCCGATAGTTATTTATTTAACATTAAATAACTTAACACCGTGCGTAATGGCACAACACCTCCAAGGGAACGTTTGTTTAGACATCCATGCAAATTGCACAGTTCCTTAACTTGAAGATTAAAATTGTTCCTAAAGAATTTTTGCACAGTTCTAACTTCTCCAGGAGCTGACTTTGACTTGACCGTTACTAACTTGAATATTAAAAGTTTTGTTAATGCACAATAAAATTTTTCCAGGATTATTTTGTCTGACACATTCATGCCACTGCACAGTAATTTACAGTCTTTAAAGTGACTGCCAACTGTCCTTTTTTTGATGCAAACATTTAAATCTTACCAGATGCTAAGGACTATTTTCACTCTTTAACTTTTCAGGAAGTATTGTCGGTGCATTTAAGTTCAACATCTTCTTGTTTTGTGTCTGTGTATTATGTGTGAATTCAGAGCTGGTGTCTCATCAAAAATGTCATTATGGTCACATAATGACAATAAAGATTCTCTATTCCTGCGTACCTCCTGCCTTTTTTTAGGTCCTCTGTAATATGAAGACCAGCTCGATGTCAGAAGAATAGCTCAATGTTAGAAGAACAAAAATACTATAAGTTGAAATAAGTTAGATAAGATTTAGCATCATATGGTTAATTTATCTCATTCATCATTTGGTCATCTAGGTTGGTTATGGATTCTGAACTTCCCGTAACTTCTCAGAAAAGATGGAATGCCCACATACATCAGTATGACACTCTGTATTTTATTTTTTATTTTTTTTGCTATTCATGGTCTTTGTTATCATTTACCGAATATTTCAGGTACACATGTCGTAGCAAGAAAATTCACAAATTGAAGACTTGTCACTTTGGACAACAATGACTCATGACTTCACTTCTTCTTGACCCCTTAGACATGGAAAGGCCTGATATCTTACACCAAACAGAAAGTGTGTTAAAAAGGAAAAATGCATTTACAATGATGGAGCCATGCCAAGCACGCAGATCCAGCCTGCTGCTTTTCCCCTGCTATTGGCCAATATTTCTCCCTCTTTTTACTACAACTAGCTCACATCATCTACTGCGCTATTTATCTACTTTTCGTCTGCATCCTACGATAACAGCAAAGATGGCAATGGTTGCAGGGAGATACTGTTATCCAGCACCATTTGAAATGTGTACTAAGAAAAAAAAAGCTGTGTAGCCAAAGGGAACTATGCAACATAATTCTGTACCATAATATTAAGGCCCTTTCAGTAAGACCTTTAGTCCAGACAGAAACACTTGTCAAAGACTGATTCCTAATTGCAAACTTTGAGACAGTGACACAGGTGATGCTAGCAGCTGTATTGATAATTGTACAGGATGACATGGCTGCCATAAATGCCTAGTCATTGTATTGGGTGATGTACCCAGCACAAAATGCTCCAAGATGGAGAGCAACCATGAGGTCTTTGCAGAAGTCATGATGGAAATATTCTTCTTTAAAGAAAAAGAAAAGAGTTAAGCATGAGCATCAAAAAGCCCCCATCAATGTTACGCAGATAATGCGATTCACTATGGCAACGGCAGGAAATAAGAAGCCTCGAAGTGCGCATTTCACATGACTGGAATTAGATATCTTTAATGAAGGCATACGGAGTACATTAAACCATAACTAAAAATATAAACAGTGCTGTTGCTGCTGAAAAAGCGAGTTTGTGGCAGAGAATAGATGAAAAAGTCAATGCATTTGTGATATTAGAGCTATTTGATGGAGAATTAAAGCTGTATTCTCACACAACACTCATTCAACACCCAGAAAAAAAAAGGTGGGGG
Organism: Fundulus diaphanus; assembly: GCA_037039145.1. Lineage (NCBI taxonomy): Eukaryota > Metazoa > Chordata > Actinopteri > Cyprinodontiformes > Fundulidae > Fundulus > Fundulus diaphanus. The sequence continues at coordinate 10,013,358 of CM073122.1, read as the reverse complement.
TGGAGGCATAAGAATGACCCATCCTTCTAAAAATGAGTTGACACTGATTTTCTTGTAGGTGTACAATTTGTGCCAATCTCACATTATATTAATCATATAGGCTATATTTATATTTTAAGTTGAAGTAAAGGTGCCGTTATCTAAGTGAAGAAATGTGCTGTAGCCGTAATGGTGTTTCCCTAATGGGGAAAACATATATGAATGGACACTAAAATATATGAATGGAAAATTAGAGCTGGAAGTCTCCAAATATAATACAGAATCAATTATTGCTTACATTCTGTGTAGTTATTTTAATAATCTTGTGGGTTCTTGACTATGGAACATCTTTAAACCCTATTATAACTGAGTGCAACAGTAGCATTTCTGACAGCGCAACATACAGTGGCCTCAGAGAGATTTTCTGCATCATCTACTTTATTAGAAAGCTGATGTGGGCATAAAACAAAGTGCAGCAAAAAGAAAATGTTCAGAACTGAGAGCATCCCCTTGTTGTGTTATAAGAGTGATGTGCAGGCTGAGAATAAATGATTTGACAGTGGCGAGAAACAGTAACGCTTGAAAAAATATATATCCAGAAATAAGAGATTTAATCATGTTCTGATCAGCCTCTCCTGATAGGAATTTCTGTGCCGTATTTGCACTCCAGTTTACAGGCTCCCTCCAAAAAAGGACAAGCCTTTTCCAACGCTTCCTTGTGTAGATCTCAGCTAAAAGTAGGAAAAACTCAGAGTTGGCCCTAACAACCTTGCTACCAAGCAGTGTTGTTTCATGGAGTAATTTGTGTTCATAATTTGACTCAGGGTAAAGGCTTATGAGCTTTCTGAAATTAAAAAGCTAGGGTATGCAGGAATCTACCCCATAAATTACTCTGGGGTAGATTCCTGCATACCCTTCGGGCATCTGGGGCTCTGGCTTCCCCGGTGCCTGTCTCAGTGTTCTGGGTGGTGGGTCTTTGGCTCCTCACAACCACTGTTGAGCATTTTTCTTATAGATAAACCTTACATACACAAGTGCACTCTCACAAACACCTACAGGTGCTCAGCTTCAAGTGCTTACAGACTCACTTCTATACAAAACGCCCCGATCATTAGCTTTAGCTGTCACTTTATACATCCCATATTAAATAATACTGATTATTGTTCAGTGACTGTATCAAGGCATCTGTTGTTTGTACCTGTAATACTTTTTCGGCTGGTTTTGTTGTTCTTTTTATATCTCTCGTGGCAGGTGTAGAAGCAGATTCAGAGGATGTTATCTGTTCTCTCCTTTTCCTCTCCTATTTTTGTCACCTTTACTCCCTTTTTAGCCTTTTGTTTCACCTTTTTCTCTTCATTTTATTCTCTTCTATCTGCCCATTTTCGTCTCCATTGAACATGAAATAGTCCCAGAATAAAATCTAATAAAGCTTTTGGAAATATATAAATCAAGCAGAGCACTATGGCGAAGGCAGTAATGCTCCATTTGTGAAAGTAAAATCTGTTAGGCTCTCTTTGGCATTAAGATGTCAATTCTTAATGCTACAATGCCAGACAGGACAAGTTAAAAAGGAATCTACCCCAGAAATGACTGAGTATCCACTAACCCAGCTTTCTGTTGCTCTTATGATACTGTAGAAGCACATTTGCAACTTTGCAGTTGTTTAATGTGGAAATCACTTTTGTATTGTATAGAAGTTTCATTTTACTATTATGGATCAGTTTTCTCATTTTCTAAATATACTGGATGTTTTACATTTTTGGTTAGTATTTACTCTAAAGTAGAATGTTTTCTTTTGTTGGCGTTTCTGGCAAAAACACATTTAAAATAAATAGAACATTTTTACTCTCATTCAATTATATTTTTGGTCAAATTATTTGTTTTAGACTATATTTAAAGTTTAGGACATTGACTCAACTCAAGACTTTTATGCCTCGACTTTGGACTCAACTTGGGTGTTATGAACTGCAGGTCCGAGAACCAGATATTCAAGCCCGACACGGAGTTGCACTTTAAAAGGTTTATTTTACAAACAAAACAATTAATCAAACTCAGACATGGAGATTGGAGCTAGATTGGAGCAGGCTGCTCACAGAAAGAGAAGGCAGAATAGAGAAGGCAGAGAAGAATAAAGGGGCTGGGCAGGAATCATGGTCAGAGCAGTCCAAGGTCACAACCAGAGTTAGAGAGCCTATGAGGTGTCCAGCAAGAGCAAGGCAAACAGGAAAAATCCAAAAACTTGAGGCAAGGTCAATAACCAGGCAGGCAGACAAGGAATGCTCAAAGGTTTCTTCTTCTTCTTCTTTTTTTTTATGGCGGTTGGCAAGCAACTTTTAGATGTGCATTACCGCCATCTACTGGAATGGAGTGTGGATCGGGACGCTGACTTTAAACACCCCCCTCAAAGCAAAAAAAAAATCTTTTCTATCAATTTTGTTTTCTTGAGAATTAATTAAATAACATATCTTTAGAAGTAGAAATTTTTCCTAAAATATCTTGTAAATTTAACTGTAATTTATTTTCTTGTAACCGACTAACTAATTTCCTTCTCTCAACAGAATATTTTGTACAGAACAACAAAACATGTTTTACCGTCTCTTCTTGCCCACAAAAATCACAACTTCCATTTCGATGTTTTCCTATTTTAAATAAATTACTGTTATGCTCAAAGGCTCACTCACACTATGGCTTTCCTACCATCTGGCAGAGACTGACTGTGGGCAGCAGGTATACAAAGGCAGAGTCCCAGGTGACACAGATGTTGGATAATGAGCACAACACAGGTGAATTGAATGAGGTAAAGTGGCTGGGGCTATGACATACTGAAATAAACTTGAATGGAGCTGAAAAGAAATACAAGGACATAATCTGACTGAGGACACAAACACAAAACTTCAAATAAAAATGAATGCAAGAATTAACTAGAAGGCAAAAGAAAAGAAATGCAGTAAAACACGAATAAGTGAAAATTGTGGTAAAACCCCAATGGCAAAACCAATAACTGAATATTGTGAGACCTATACAACATAAATGACACGAAAAACATGAATCTAAATTAAAACTATAACAAGACACATCCAAATTCTGATCTTGGGACTATCATGCCTTTACTTGGGACATTTGAGACTGGGATTGAAAGACTGAAGACACTTAGGCAAGTGTCTTCAGTCTTTCAACACCTCTGCTAAACACGTCCTGGGTGGGCAATCGACAGCACAATATGCCCAGTGATAAAAAGTACCTGATTGACTGACAGTTAATTGTGATTCCAGTCACAATTGTTGTTACAACTTGAATTACAGATGATAGTTCAATAAACTCCACGTCATCTAAATCTTATTTGCTAAATTACAGGGGTTGTAAAGGCACATTTAAATCAATGTTTGGAACATACTTTTGCCTTTTTAACTGACCTGTGAAAATACCGAACACAAAATGATTGTAGTTTTCTTCACACCTTATTTTAACAGAAAATAACCCTCGCTAAAATGTGTGGAAGGGAGGCTATGACAACAGGCTGTGTACTGAAAAATCTGTATTAGGATAAATCAGTATGTGTGCTTTTAAATGCTTTTTAATGTTAAACATTTTAACAATGTTAATCAAGTTTGAACTAAGCAGTGCCCTACTGGTTAGAAATATTTAATAAAAAAATAAAATAAAATTATAATAAAAACTGCCAGCTGTCTTACTTGTTCTGGAATAGACAGGACTGAATAAGGTGTCCCAATGTGAAAATCCAAAGTAAATCTGCTAATCAAGAAAAAAAAGGAAAAACTCACTCCATACAACACTGAGCACCAGGTGGGCCCTTCTTAGAATCTAGAGGCATTTGTTTAGTGTCTAATGGTGCTTAGTGGCATGTGCAATGGGGTTCATTGACCTCCATCAGACATTGAAAAGCATTCATAGCAAGCTGGGAACTATAAGCAAAAAGGATGCCTGATATCACATGTAGAAAACAAAAATGTTTGTCAACCGATTGATTTGCAACAAATCTACCTCTTCCTCTCCACTCCTTACCTATTTATGGAATCTCAATACCCCTCTCCATGCTACTTTGAGCTTTAAACCTTCTGCATGTCATCATTTCCATCCATTTTGGCATTAGTTTGTTGCGAACTACTTTAGAGAACAGAAACGTCTAATAATCCTTACTTTTTTCTGTACTTGCTCTATTCAGTGACAATGCTAATTTCTGGGACCAGTCCCTTCTTTTTCCACTGCTGATGTCTGTACCATGACTCTTAGGCAGATGACAATAAGCATTGAACGTATTGTCACACATTGGGGAAATATTTATCCACCAACATTTTTATGGGGTGGCGGAGGTCATCTATAGCCCTATTGATGTACAAACAATACATTCTATATTAATCATATTTATTTCCATTCAACCTGAAATGTTTTCCTTAATTGGTTAGTTGTTACCAATGGATAAAAAAAGAAAAAGGAAATTAACATAGTTTTAACACCTGGGCGTAGATGGGATGTACAAAAACTTTTTATTGATAAAATTGTTTAATGTTGCTGTTTGTCTGATTAAATACCAAGATAGAGATGTTTGCAGAATTAGGGTCCTTGCATTTCAAAGTTCTAGACAACCCCAAGAGAATTTAAAATCAGTCAAGTCAACACGAATCAGTGTGACTGCCATCTAATTATTCACTAATGGAATTGGGTCATGTGATCCTTACCTTGGTATTCAAAACAATTTTAAATCTATCTCCACCTGCTGTTTGACCCTGGTTTGCTTTCTCCCGTTGCTTAGAATTGATGGCCGTGTAGGCCAGGTCTTCCATCACAAGCCTCTACCTCATTAAAATCATTTACTCTATCAGCACATTAACAAGCTGCACTTAAAGAGCTGGGGATGAAAGAGCAGATGAAGTGGGTTATCCTGACACACTTGTGCAAGGTCTGTAAAGATTTCCTAGTCATTTGTGTGTGTCTCAATGTGGTATCAGCCCCAACAGGACAAGTTGAAAAAGAAGTGGCTCCAGGCTGTGTAATTAGACTGAGAGCTTAATTAAGTTTGTGTATTTCAGTAGAGAGGGTCCTTCACTGTCATATTACAGCTGACCTTTGGAATCTTTAAACTTATCTAAAGACATGTTATCCCCAAGTTTTGACTGTAAAGTAACATCATTTTTAATTCAAAAATAGACAGGCAAATCTTGAAAAAAATAGTTAATGAACGGAAATTAATCCTATATATGTATATCCATATCTATATCTAGATAGATATTACATTTTGTGAAGGTAAAAAAAGAAAAAAAAAGACCTAAAAAGATCTAATCAAATTGCTTTAAAAAAAGCTTTATAGAAAGTTGACCGAGTCATAATATGTAATTGCGTGTGATGTTTGAGACAATTCTTTTAATTTTTTTATGATCACAAACTTGTGGGTGAACTATATATGTATATATTTTAACTATAATCTGATTGGATTGTACTGGACTGATTTTGATTACATATACTGAAAGCTAGAAATAAGATCTGATATTAGATTTGCTATTAGATGTTCGCTTTTTCTTTTTTTGACTTTAGAAAAATGTATGTATCAAATAGAATAAATCGAGTTGAACTAGATCCTACACAGCACATATTATTGGTAAAAACCTTCTGACAAAAGAGTAACGGGAAAATGTTGATCGTCTGACAATCCCATGTGTGGTTTGTAATGTGAGCATGTCCTTCCCATTTTCACTATACTTCATTCATTTAATAAACATGTTTAAACAAATAAAATGTAAAAATTCCTATGTAAACTCTAAGTAAAAGATACATTCAACAGTCCAATGTAAATAATTTGTTCTTCCATTTCCTTTTGCTTATGTTAGATTGGGTTCCTTTGCCAGAAGGGATACATCGTCCCTTCAGAGCAATCTGGATCTGCCCAGGCCCTCCTCGTATGCCTCTATTCCATTGCCTTGTTCATCCCCACACAACTCTACTGTCCCCGCCCTGCCCCAGCTGTACTCTACTCCTGTTGGCTTTCCACAGACCTGTGTTGTGCGAAATGCTCCAAAGTTTGTCTCAAAATTTAGGAATTTATGAGGAAGTTTTTGCCTCAGCTACGCGAGAACGACGATAAGGAGTTTAAAGCATAAAAGTTTTTACTTTAAACCTCAGTGAACTAATTTTTTTGGTCAGATATTCATGCTGCACTGATTTGACCGAGTGTTCTAGTCCCAGAGTTGCCTCTGCAGCAGCGAGCAGCTGACTGCTGCAGAGGGAGCTGCTCTCTGCCTTCTCCTTCCTCCCGCACATGGTGGTTCAATCAGGGGCCATAAACGCATTTTTGAATCAAATACTCTTTAGAGACAAAAACCTTATAGCTTTAAGTTTGTGCAAAGTGAGAGAAAACGATTATGAAATACAGCACGCCCATTTGCGTATAAAAAGCTGAAGTGTTCTTTTTGTTTTCTTTTGTTTCCAAATTTCAGCCCTACTCAGCCCCGCTCGTATTACCTCCTTAGGAGAGACAGGAAAAAAGCCAGCCTGGTAAGAAAGTTTGTCATCGAAATGCTCACAAAGTGGGCCGAGCTGAGTAGAGCTTGGCCAAGCGGAGCCCGTGGAAAAGGAGCATTAGTGAGCAATGCTCGGAAAAACCTTGAATGAGAGAATCCCAGCTTGTGAACAAAAGAAAAGAAAAAAAACAAATTTCCTCGGGGTCGTCTCTGCTCCTTCCTTGGGGGGGGTGTTGCAGATATCCTGTGTCGGCCCCTCCTGGGCGACCTGCTTTAGGGGCCCCTTTGGGAGTCCGGGGTTACGGGTCCCCTGACGCCTGCCTCTGTGCTCGGGGAAGGTGGGTCTTCGGTTCTCCACAATCACTATCAAGCTATTTCTGGATAATCTTCACCTAAACTAGTGCACTTTCACATCTCCCACAGGTGCTGGGTCCCAGGTATTAAGTGTTCACTTATATACAGTAATCTTATAATTTGTTTATTTATTTATTTATGTTCTTTCACTTTCTTTTTTCAAATATCACATTACACATGTCAGCTTACATAATAATATATATGATTTAGCAATGGCATCTAGGTGTTATTCGAGTGTAGCTGTTGCTTTATGTCTGTTGGTTGTGCTGTTTTTGTGTCTCTTTCCAGGTGATGGAGCAGACAAAGAAGGTTTTATCACTCTCTCCCTTTTATCTCCTCTTTCTTTCACCTCTAATCTTTTTTTTCTTTTCTTTCACTTTTTCTTCTTCCTTTAGTCTCCCATTGTCATGTCCATATAATCTGAAATTCTCCTTGCAGGAATCATAATAAAGCTATTTACAAGCATAAATCAAGTGGAGCACTATGGCGAAAGCTGTTTGCTCCACTTGTAAAAGCAAAATCTGTCGAGCTCTATCTGGCATTGAGACATCAATTCCTATTGCCACATTGCTAGACAGGACACTGGGAAAAAAAAAAAAAAAAAAAAAAAATATATATAAATGCCTTCTATAAAAATATATTAAAATGTGTCTGAATATTCCTATTAAAAAATGATGTTAAGTATAAAACATAATTTTTTTTATTTTTAAAGGGGAAGTCCGGTCAACAAGGAAAAATCAGGGTATCATTAGCTATAACTAAAACTAATACATTTGTGGTTATTTAATGAACTTATCTTTAATCAATAAGAAAATAAAAACATAAATTGTCGTCTGAATCACTGTGTATGGGGGCTGACATGACTGCCCAAATATGGGCAGTAAGGGGCGTTTGACATCACATCCTGCGACGTGGAAGAGCGGAAGCGGCGACAGTATTTCTCTCCGCTTTCCATGCAAAGTCAATAGGAGCCGTTCTACACAGCTGCGATCATCAATAATTATTTCGGATTTCCAGAGGACTTCACCGCTGACATTCCCAAGAGCTATTGCTGAAGCAACAATGCCCACGTGCATGGCCATCGGATGTTCCAACACAACTGGTAAAAGAGGAAAAAACATTGCTTATTTCAACACAGTCACTTCAGCGATCTCTCCTCCGCTGTGTGTTTGTGTGTGTGTGTGTGTGTGTGTGTGTGTGTGTGTGTGTGTGTGTGTGTGTGTGTGTGTGTGTGTGTGTGCGCGCGCTCAGCTGCAGCGCCGGTGCAAAGCCGTGCTCAGCCCAGCATGTGCTGGAATGCTCTTATATTTTAATACTTATACTATAATAATCAGCTAACTTAAGTCACTTCAGCGATCTCTCCTCCGCTGTGTGTGTGTGTGTGCGCGCGCTCTGCTGCAGCGCCGGCAAAGCCGTGCTGCGCGGAGCGCGCACACACACACACACACACACACACACACGCGTGTATAGACATATACTGTAGGACCCGACTGAGTTTGATCTTGGAAAATAGTGCGCCGTGACAAACAGAGCGTTGAAACTTGCTCAACAGCGGGTCCGCCGAGTGACGTCAAAAAATGGGAGGTGACAGTACTATTCTTGACCAAGATGGATTCCTCCACATAAACATGATTAAATGAGAATTATTATTAATTAAAAAAACTTATAATTTTTTTGCACAGTATGTAGTAGTTTTATATTTAAAGTACTTTCAGCAGTTTGAATTCTGATTTTGACCGGACTTCTCCTTTAAAAAAAAGGACTAAAGCATTTCTTTTAACATAACTTGACTTTTAACTTTAGACTATATATATATATATATATATATATATATATATATATATATATATATATATAAGACGTTCAGTGTTCAAAACTAAATCAGATATGAAGTCTGAGAACAACAACAAACAAACAACAAAGAGAAGAGGTTTTATTTGCAGTTTGGATGAGGGAAACTAAATGTTAAATGTTCAAAAGAATTGTAGTTATTAATTGGCCTGGGACTAATCAATAAATCAGACTGAAAGATGGTTGCTACTCCTCCTCCTCTTCCGGTAGTTCTGGGAATGTGGAAATTTAAATAATTAGAGGGAGTTCACTCATTTATACTAATGTAGTTCTCTTGTAGCCAGGTTTCTGTGAGACAAAATAATCAATCTGATTATCAGAAATCAATTCATTAACTGAGTCTTTGGATAAAGACCACATTTAATTGTTTTAAATTTGGGTTCAAGTTGAGTAGTATTAATATTTATAAGATTTTTATTATTTGCTCCTTTTAGATCAGTGTTTAGTCTGTTTAGTTTACGCCGTGGGAAAGACACTGTCTCAATGGGGTAATGGGTGGGTAACAGTACAGAAACTACAGAGAGGTGTGTTAAAGTTTGACTCTGCTTCCTGGTCTGGACCCTAGAGATCCTCTTCTCTTAATGACACATTGAAATCCTGTCCATAAATGCCACAAACTACATCAGTGACAAAAGACTTAGAAGAGTGTGGGGAAAACTATACAGTGAGCACAAAGCCAAATACCAATATTGCATGGTGTGGATTTTAAACCACTGAGATAGCATTAAAACAGACATCACTCTGCAGAGGAAATCATTTTGTGGGATCAGGAGCTAGGTTGAATATCTGTTATTTTTTACAAATGCTAAAAAAGCAGATTTCTTTTACCTGCCCTTTGAACTTGGGTGTCGATTGTGCATCTGACAAGTAGGGGGCCTTTTCACTGAGTTAATATGGTACATGCTAACTTTAATTATATAGATGTCACACATCCGTTTTGCTTTAATTACAATAAGGATCTCAAGTGACACGGACGCAGATAAATTTGGCAAAACCTCAAAAGCTCCAATTTTTTATCCTTTTCCTCTCCATTCTTCGAAGCCTTGAAGTGTGTTTGGGTTCATTGTCCAGCTGGATTATGAGTCTTTCCTCACAAAGATGCAAACCAGGGAGTGCAGCAGGTTTCAGAGAAAACGAGCACTTGTGTCAAGAGCCAATTCAGTGCAGGTGTCCAGCTTCAGAGAAGCACAAAAACAGAAACGGACAGGGTTATTCCTGCTGCCTTTATTCATTCTGGGTTTGACTTAACTACCGTGTCACTCATTCCATGCTTATGTAGCCTACACCCTTATTTTGACCCATCAGTGAAAAGGCTTTCTGGTTATTTATAGTGAAATATTTCTATATTTCAGAGCACTTAGTGACTACTATTTATTATCAAAAGAATTTATATGGGAAGATCAGTTTGTCCGCTGAGACAAAAACTACACTCTGTTTACCTCATCACAGCAGTCCTTATTTAGCACTTGAATAATTATAGGAATGTATTTGCTTAGACTGGAAAACAATTTGACATATTGGACTTCAAAGAAACAATTTTGTACCTTGATAAAGAAAATGTAGCATTACTTGCATTCCCAGGAGGCTTCCACTAGTGCACACAATATTATAGTCAGCGATCTCATGAAAGCTTTCTTGTGTGTGTGTGTGTGTGTGTGTGTGTGTGTGTGTGTGTGTGTCTTTTTCTATCATCGTGCTTGTAAGCTGGTGATAGAGCTCTGCAAAACATAGCTAAATCTGTCGGACATAAAAACTTTTTTCAGTGGTATACAAGGAAGTACAAGTTTTAATTGGTTGCATTTGATTGCTTTAGTAATTGGGTTTCTAAAAATGTCAAAATTATCATAAATCCACCTCTGCTTCATTGTTTGGATGAGGTTTGTGTTCTTAGTGGCACTCTGGTTTTGATCAAATATGGTGGCTTCATAAAAACAGCCTGACTTGTGAAAAGTGGTTATTCAACAACTTTGAAACATAAAACTTGCAGTCATGTTCTTTTAGAGAGAGGAGGCTTTCTCTGGAAAACTCTGCCAAGTAAAGCTACATTTGATACTGTCACAAACATTTTAGATTCTGAGGTCTGAAAAGTCTGAATTCCTGAATTTTTCAGAAGGCATTACACTGACTGACCTCTTCTTGAACTTCTGGAAATGTCCATTCAAAATAAATTTGGTAACTCTGATTGTTTTCCAATTGTGAATCATCTTCCACACAGCATAATCGTGGATCACTATAATGTTTTTGTCTTTAAATTAGTCCAGTATTGATGGATGACACCTGCTTCTCTGAAACCTTATCATTTCCTCCGTAGCAGTGTTTTGACACATTCAATGCCACAGACTAGCAAAAATGCTTTTTAAAGCAGCTGATGATCAGTGAGGATAGTATATTGGCAGCACAAGGCTGAGGTTCAAGCTCTAAATTCTCTAATGGAGCACAATGTACTTTACTGAATGTATTTAATTTCCCACACACTGTTTCTGCATTAGTGCTTTTCGTTTAATATGAACCTCAACTCTCATCCAATAACTACTGGAATAGTCCCCAGCTCCCCACAACCCTGAATAGGATTAGTGAGCACAGAAACAGAAAGGAAAGGTTTAATATGCACTGCTGTTCAGCTGAGGTTGTGTTTAAAGAGGTGGTAAAGACTAGGTTATTTTTGAACAATAATATATGACATAAATCTGTTTGTGACACTGTGCTTGACCTCAGTCATTTTGGGGCTACTGTCTGCGATATCTGCAGCTCAGAGTCAATAATACTCAAAAACTAATGAGCAGTTCACTTGTCATGGCCAATCAAAGTTGCAGTAGACTCCAGTTACCTGCATGAACTGCCTTATCTGGGAATGCATGGTAATTCACTGTCCACATCCGTCACAGTCAAGTTTGATCCAGGCATAATAAAGCACAGAAGAAGATAGTAAGAGAACAATAAGATGGTGGGGAACTTATGTATACATATTGGTTTTACTAAGCCCACCTTCAGGACATGGGGTGTTTAGAACCCAGGGAAAATCATCACACAAAACCTAAGATACAACCTTTTTTCAAGCCGTCCTCAGGGGTATGCACTTAAGGAATATATAAACCATGACTGCACGATCTTTGAACTGAGTCTGTCTGTATGCCATTACCCTCAAGGTGCACTCAAGTTAGAACACTCCTACATCAAAATATATTTTCCATATAGCATTCTGCATTGCCTTTTACATTAGCAAAGATGCAATGAACATCTTGCATATTTTATGTGAATATAAATGACTACATTAATATCCCTAAAAATTATAACAAATTCCATGTGAGCTCTTAAGAGTTTTGAAAGAAATGTGTCCTTGCAATGGGTCTTACACAAAACTTTATGTTGTTACATTATTCGAGAGATAACTTTTGTATGGCAAACAGACGAGATCTGATTTTATAGACACTCATCTGCTGTTTAAAAGTGCTTTGGATCGATCTTTCCATCCCACTGCTAGAAGCATGTCAACAGAATCCAAAATTGTCACGCTGGATTGACAAAAAGAAAATGGAAATTTGACATTTAGCTTTTAACCATAACTGACATGTTCATGATAAGAGTTTTAAAACATTTCTGAATAAACTGGATAAATCAAGTATTTTTGCTATATGATGATTCCGTTGGACAGCTAAGCTGGAAAAAAACGATGAAGAATTAATATTTGAAGTAGCCATTCAGAGCATGTATGATTATTTTATTTTATTTATCAAATATTTTCAAGATAATTTCCTTTACAGGCAAAACAAGGTCTGAATAACATGTAAAAATAATAAAATAATCACAGATAATGATGGTCACCCTACAAAGGGGGATTTTCTTAAAGAGACATGAAACTGTCAGTTTAGTGAATTAAATGAATTCCTGGGAACAAAGAATAGCCTATTCACTGTATATTTTTGAAGTCATAGTGGGGATTGGATAAAAGGAAAATTTGAAGGCAAAAGAATAGAACCAAAAAAGTCACAAGATGACGGGTTTAATGTGTAATTAAAAGAATATTGTAATCTATTGGATTTTGCAGGAGGATAATGGAGGTAATGGAGGTAAGATGCCTTTTTTCAGAGGGGAAGAGTGGGCTGACAGCAGAAATGAGCAGGTGAGAAATGAAAGGGGAACTACATTTTTCTCACTACTAACAATCCCTTTTATGAGTCAAAGTCAAATGTATGCTGATAAATCGTAACTATTAAGCTCATCTTTTTTTGTTTTTTTAGAACTGGTACAAACAGCATTAATGGAGAGCAATAGATCACCATTCCAGTGGAATTAAACACCAAATGTTACATCCTTTGGTATCCCTTGTGTGCACCATAGCTGTGTAACTTGCTATGATGTAGTGTACATGTTGTTTTACCTCCCTTTTTTCCTGTCTAAAAGGAAATCTGTGGAGTCCAAACACACAGTTAAAGGCTGGCATCACAAACCTTTGTTTAAAATCTGCTACTTATTCTGTGTAAAGAAAACCACATTTACAGAGTTCATGTTACCTGTTTCTTTCACACTGTGTTAAATTACAACATAATTAATCACAATACCTTTACAATCAACACTGAAATTGTTTTTTTTTCACATTGTCAGCTTGATCTTTGTGAAAACCGATCAATTGTGCAGCTCAGCTATAAATAAAGTCTAACTTTACTTGCATAGTACATCATTATCACACACAGCGAACAGCAAGCAGTAAATGGAGATGGCACACAAAAACCACGCTGTCACTTTGATCATATTCCAAGCATGTGTACTGCAGAGCAGGCTTGACCAAGATCCTGCTCTCCCATTGCTTTGGCCGCTGGTGGCTCTGAGCTTATGTGGCAGAGTTTGAAAGATACGCCGTGGGTCTCCAAATCCTGGCAACGGTCTTTTTTGTTTTCTTCTCAGCATGATACAGAGCCAACCTGGCGAAAGCTCTCAAACTTACAAAAAACATGGATTATGGGTCTCAAAATAGAGTGCAGCACCTGTCGGCTAATATTTATCAGCATGGCACTCTAGAATCTGGAGCAGTGCACAAATGTCATGAGAAGGGATACTGAGACAAAAAAGCTGCTTAGAACCGTGGCTTTGAAAGCACAGAAAAAAAATAAAATAAATTGTTTTATTTGCAACGATGGACACAACACAAACAACTGTCAGGATTTAAAATTCAAAAGTAAGACTTTGGGAGGTTACTGCATGACTTTTTAAATATGTATCTATTTTCTTAGATATCCTCTTTGCTCAATTTTGAAAAGTGCACTACTTTTAAAGTGCCCTCCTATTTTCATGCCCTTAGGACTGCCTTTAATCATTTGAGCATCCTTCTTATTTCCTATTACTTTCCCTTGTGGTTTTCATTCAAGATCTGCATGAAAACAAAATTTTTTATTTAAAAATATCTTATTACATCCATCTTTAGGTTTTGCAAATTCAGTAACATTTCTTTAATGGAACATTTAAAAACGTGTGATTATTAACATCTAACATTTTTCAACAATATGCAAATTTTGTGCTTTGTTATTTTCATTAAAAATCTGCATGCTTCATGGATATTTATTTAGGCTTAATACTTAGACTTGTCTGCTCATATTTATATTCCAAACATTAACAACTGCAACAGCGGTTTAATTTAGTTTCAATTAGTCAAACTAAACTAATAAATTTACATTTTTGTCAGTTATTTCTGTTTATTCAAATCATAATTTAGGCAACAATGAAGAACAGTTGTTTTTTGAAGTTTATCAAACATTACTTTTAATGGATTTTGAACCAATTCAAAATATTAATTTATTCACATATCTGAATAATAAAAATATTAAAACAACTTCAGATGTGCGACAGATGTATGTCAACTGCAAAAACCAAAAGGGCAAGGGGGTTTAAATGATCTAACCAAGAGCATATGAGAAATAAAATGTTATGAAATAGAATGTTAAAAAGGATATTATACGAAGATTTCTAAAAAGACTCAATTGTCCATGTGAAATATCTTTTTTTCCCTACGTGTCCTGTCTGGCAGTGTAGCATTAAGAATTGCCATTTTAATGCCAAAAAGAGCCCAACACAACAGATTTATTTCACAAGTGGAGCATTACTGGTTTTGCCACAGTGCTCCACTTGATTATATAAGTAACTAGCTTTATTAGATTTTATTCTGGGACTATTTCATGTTCAATGGACACAAAAACAGGAATGTAGAAGAAAAAAAGAAGAGAAAAGATGAGACAAAATGCCAAAAGGGAGAAAAGGTGACTAACATAGAGGAGAGGAAAGGAGAGAACAAGATAACATCCAGAGTCTGTTTCTACATCTGCAAAGAGAGATAGAAAAACAACAGTAAAACAAACCAATGATGTATTGCAGGTACAAACAACCAACGCCTTGAAAACGTCACTAAACATTCACTATTATTTATGACAAGATGCATGAAGTGACAGCTAAAGCTAATGATAGGGGTGTTCTGTATAGAAGTGAGTCTTTAAGTACCTGGATCCAAGCACCTGTAGGTGTTGTGAGAATGCATTTGTGTATGTAAGGTTTATCCATAAGAAAATGCTCAGTGGTTATGAGGAGCGAAATACCCGCCCCCAGACTGGGCCGGATTAACCATATGGGCAACTGGGCAATTGTCCAGAGGCCCACGGTGTCTAAAGGGCCTAGGGCAGTGAGGGCACAGGCAAAATATCTAGTTATCTCCTGCTTCATGTCTGCCGGAGCCCTTGCGCTGCACTGATGGCTCAGAGAGAGAGAGAGAGAGAGAGAGAGAGAGAGAGAGAGAGAGAGAGAGAGAGAGAGAGAGAGAGAGAGAGAGAGAGAGAGAGAGAGAGAGAGAGAGAGAGAGAGAGAGAGAGAGAGAGAGAGAGAGAGAGAGAGAGAGAGAGAGAGAGAGAGAGAGAGAGAGAGAGAGAGAGAGAGAGAGAGAGAGAGAGAGAGAGAGAGAGAGAGAGAGAGAGAGAGAGAGAGAGAGAGAGAGAGAGAGAGAGAGAGAGAGAGACTGCCTGTGACTGTGAACGTGAGTCACTCATTGGTCAGTCCATCCACATGAGGTGGGTAAAAGGTGATGCCAATCAACATGCACTCAGTAGGTTGTGTGATGTCAAGTGCCACAATGCAGCTCAGAAAATGTAGATGCTCCCACGAGCAAAATTAAAATTACAAAAGGACATCAGAAATACTGAAGATCTAAACTATCTACCCGACATAGGTAATTTCTTCACTTCCTTGAAGTTGTTGACTGTTTTTTTTAAGTCAGCTTCTGTGGTTTCCATCATTGCTTATTTATTTTTTGTGAACATGGAGGCAACTTACTCTCAATGTAGTGGGTCACTTTTACCAGATTATACTGATGCTGATATGTTTTACTGTGGCATCTCTTCATTTGGGACCAGTTAGGGCCTGGCCCCACCAGATGTTGCTGTGGTGCTCTATGTTCATTAATAGACATGAGTAATATTGTAAGACGACAGATTCCCTTGTCAATATAATTTTGTTATAAACATTTGTGTCGACATTTCTGCCAGAAAACTGACAAACTCAGTAGGCTAAATCTTCTTGAGGCACCTTGCTAATGTGGCAGGCCCACCACCGTTTGTTTAAATAATGAACATCACAGTGTGCATGCCTAACAAGCTCTCAGCAGACTGTGCTTTGGGGCACAAATACTACGGCCCCAATCTTGGATCATCCAATAAAAATAGTGTAATTGTACACGTTACGTTTATGTTGTCGGATAGTGTGCGACAATCTAATGTTGGTTGTCCTTCCTAGTTCATTGAAGGATTGATGTGAATCTTTTCTGTCCGATGAATGAACAACATGAGTGAGCCTTTATTTGTAGTTTCATGTATAGAATAATTTAATTACATTTAGCCTATATTAAATTGCATTTCTACTGTGGTGATTTATGCTATTTTATTTGTTTCATTTAAAAGTGATCAAAGTTATGTTGTATTAATCACAGAAAAATCAGTTGTTTAGTAGGTTTTGAGTTTTTGTGCCCCACTCATAATGCTAGAGATATCACGTGTCTTGTGTTCATAGCATCATATGTGAGTGTCCTTGACAAGAGGATAGGTAGTGCATTTGTAGTTCTATGCGCATTTATTTTGTGGATCAAAATACAGTTGATGACAACATTTTAAGCATTGAGTACATTTATTGTTTATTATGGTAATCTATTCTGTATTTTGACAGATTATGGTGATCTTGGGGTCGTGATGATGGTGCCATTAAATATTGTTGCCCAGGGTACAGAAAAGTGTTAATATAGCCTTGCCCCCAGAGTCCCGAGGCAGACACCGGAGAAACCAGAATCCTAGACACCCGAAATGACCCCCAGAGTAAAGGTGCCCAAAACGGACCAACACAGGGATAGTTGCCTCCCTTCCCCAGGGAAGAGCAGACAGGAGCCCCAGGACACCTCCCAACAGCCACAGTGCCTAAGCAGAAGCATGTGGGCACCGCCAGCAGCAGGCTACGCCGGAGCAGATCCAGCCATGGGCCCAGACACCCAAGGTCCAGGGGCACCCCACCCTGCAGCGGGGCCCCGACAGAGCCACGGAGCCCAGGGCCCACGAAGAAGCCGCCAGGAGTGAGCTGGCACACACCCAAGCATCCAGCCCCTGTCACCAAGGATCACTAATGCACCAGTGGATCAAGGTGCCAGCCAACGGAGGGGAGCCAGATGGGGGTGATGGGCTCCATGTGAAATAAAAGATAAGAATTCCTTTATTGTCCCTCAATTGGGAAATTCTACAAACTGAAACAAGTTGGCTCTAATACTTTAATATTCTCTTTCAATATTTTACATACTTTTACCTCGTTAAAACATTTACTGATGTTGTGACGCTCTAGATTCCACTTTCTCTTACGATTCCACTCGATTTCAATTGTAGCAGTTCTCCTAGAAAATGGGTTTCTATCATGTTTTGTGTGAGAGCATGACCAAAATGTAGACAGGAACTTAAGAAGAGCATAATGGAGGTTTTAATAATATAAATAGAAAACGTAAAAGCTCTTACACGTGGAGAACATGACATAGAGTCGGGCAGAGTAACTGGAGGAACCTGCAAAGCACAATGACAACCAGTGAGTTTATATACTGAGGTGGGAGTGGAGAATGACATTGAATGCAGGGTACTTAATTAGGGGATCAGAAAGAGCAGTGGAAAGGAACAAACATACAGACTGCAGGAAGATGAATAATTAACACAAAGGAAGATGAACTAGACAAAATGAAACTACAAACAAAAGGGAGGAGAGACTAACATAGTCACTAACATAAGGGATGAATATGCAGAAAACCACCTAATCCGTACTGTTAGGCTTGTTTCGGTATCTTTGATACCGGTCTGTATCTCATCCAAAGGCCCTGCAAACAGAATCTATGACAACATAAGCTGAAATACCAGGACATTTTGGATATTTTATTTTCCACAGTAAACTGAAAATGGGCTGTCGTTGGGTCTTTCAGTTCGGTTGAAAGATTATTAGTTACATGGCACCAGTTCACAGCAAATGTCATTTAAAGGCACTTCATAAAATATACAGGTCAAATTTAGATATAGATAATCAATTTAATATCATACAGGAAGAAAGCATACATTACAACTTGATCTTGGTTTTCCAATCACGGCAAGATGGTAATTCAACTTTGAGATTCTTACTGGAGTTTCACTTAAGTTGCAAAAAAAAGGCTTGTTCCCTAAAGACGTAAGACTTAGTTTTTAATCTCATGTAATAAAGAATGAAAGAAAGCTGGTATGTGAGCTACAGATTGCAGCTGTATGTTTTACTGTGATTATTTGTTGTTAACGGTTCATAAAAAAACTGTTCATGTTAGTTGTATCTTAATAATAACTATCAAAACTATGTCTCTTAAACTTAAAGCTGCATTAAATGACTTTGGATAATTTCAGAACAAAATGAATATAACTAACCTCAGATATTCACTCACTGCTAAACTAGCTGCAACATTACAAGGACACTTCCGGCTGAACATGTCTGAACAAATGGAATAGGAAGTGCTTTTAATCTGACACTAAGTTATTCACGTAATACACATTGTCTCATTCATTGTTATTTATTCCTTAAATCGGAACATCTTTACTATTTAGAATTGACAACATAGGTTTTAAATGTGAATTTAGAATGTATAATGTTTCTCAACATTATTAAAAATTATCCAGGTCTGACACAGGGGAGGAAAATCCTTCCAACACTATTTAGTGCAATATATATGGTTAGGAGGGTTAAAAATATTAAAAGGTTCAAAGATCAATCTTAAATGTTTATGTGGTAAATTAAGGCCCAAGGAAATACAGTACAAGTACATGTTTTAAATCCTTACAAAGAGTGATGCAGGGTTAGAGGTGCACTTGATATCATGGATTTAATGAGAAAAAGTAAATTTTTATACTTAGAGACTTGAGACCTGATTCGGAATTGGAGCAAAACACTTGAGACTTTTCAGTAAACTGAGTCGATAGTGTCTAGTAACTGATTTGTCAACAACCCATCTTCGTCGATGTGATCCATGTGGCAACGCTGGTTTGTTGAGTTGTTAACTTTGCTGCTGTCCATCGTCCTTTTAGGCATCTGGTGACAGTGGAAAGGAATGTCCACTTTTAAAAGCAAAAAAAAAAAAACTGTGAGAGGATAATGATTTAAAAGTTAAAAAAGGGACTCAACTCAGAAATTCTTCACCAAACACAAACTGTCTTGCTAAAGAAAACCTGAACCCAGGATTCTAGAAGATGTAGACTGTGCTAGGAGGAATGAATCTCTATGTGATCCAATATGAAACACATAGTAAAAAAAAAAAAATCTTACAAGAGTTTATCCCCATTGAAGAAATGTACACAATTTTCGATTGCAATGCAAATTGCAGTTGACAAATAAAATTGATTGATTGATTGATTTGATTGAAATTAAAGACTGAAGTCTTCTCTTTGTGGTGTAAAATTACGCTGTTGCAACTATAGATTAATTTACATTAAGACTTGTTAACCATATTCTTCAGGGATGCCAATTTACAGTATGGAGTTAAAACTGTAAACAACTCATTCTGACATCATGAAAAAAATTCTATTTCCATGACTTTGTAAGGATTAGTACTTTGCATTTCTGTCAGAAGATATCTCTGAATGCTGCGCAGATGGATCATTATCTTTTGAGAGATGTGGTGATACCTCCCTTACAAGCTCTCTCGCTGCATCCAGAAATGTATGACAAGCTGTTAGTATTCAGAGGGTGCAAAACCTGAGTCGAGATTCTTTTCTTAGATCACAAACATGCTCACTCATTTCTTTCCCACAAATCACCATTTATTCTTCACACATGTACTGAAAATTACAGTTTATTTAAAGGACACAGGAAGGTCAGATAACACAGATACATGTAGCTAGGAGTTACTACTCAGTGCATGGCACATTCTCAGGGAGACGACCCATTGTGAGTCTTTGGCTCTTTGCCTCAGGAGTGTTAAAGGCGGAAAGAGTGCTGAATATTAAACGTTGAACAGTTGGCCAGCCAACTTGAGCCTTTATATTTCAAAATGTGGAGTAAATTAACCTTGCTACAATGAGTGACAAACAATATTCTAAGTTGGGTAGTAGTAGTGGTAGTTGTAGTAGAAGTAATAATAGGAGTACTTTTTTTGTCAATTGATATACTTATCACAGGAAACAGTGTCAGACCTCACCAGTGCAAAGGGTATTTCTAGAAAGATCACACATTTAGAAAGCAGTGTCCTCACTTATAATAAAACTCAGAGAATTAAACAACAAATGAACAATCATGAAACAAGTTACGAGTGCCATTGCTACCTTTGAAAAGAATATCTAAACGCATGCCATTTTACTATGAAGGTTGTCAGATGACAGTTTGAATTTTGTTGAGAGTTCCAGTTTCTCAGCTTTCTTTAACAATGCTGATATGCATATGTCGTGCTGTTTTTGTGTGTGTGTTTATGTTTTAAAAAGTGAGCGTGTAAGTCAAAGTGTGTGGGCGCACATTTTTTCCTTGTAACAGTGCGCAAGTGTGTGCTCTTATAGAAAGATCCTCCAGGCGACGCAGCCTGCTCTGCGATGACATGCCGTCTGCTCAGTTGTATTCGTGGGGCTTTGTCTTTTTGCTGCTCTCTCCGTCTGCATCCTTGCTATTATGTGACAGCTTTGTGTCAAATTGTCCACTCTGCACTTGGCCCTTTTGCTGTTGAATAAAAAAAAAAAGTTTGCATTAGAAAGACAGAAGGAACTCCTTGCTGCAGAATGTAGGTGATCATTGTGTTGATTACACTGGGTAGAGGGTGGGTCTGACCCCCCCTAATTAAGGCTGGGAACCATAAAAATCATTTATAAACTCCATGATACCAAGGTGCGGAATATTCAACACCAACTGGGAGGGAGGTTGACTTCTTTTCCAGAATGTTAAAGAACACCTATAAAAATACAGCCATGTACTTCTGTAAACAGAATTCACAATCTTTCAAAAATGTTTTTTTTTTTTTTGTTGTGACCTGGTGTTAACTATCCATATAAATTACAAACATCCAACCTTGCAGTTCATAGGACATTAACATTACATTATTCTTTGTTGTCAAAGCTTTAAACACTGCAAGTAAATGAGTAAAACAATCCTTCATTCAGCTGCGAAATTCAAGGCCACAAATCGTATGCCAATTTCAGCAAGTAAGAGCAACAGAACCAGTTTGCTTTCAAGTTAACTTGAAGAATATGTAAAAAGGGTTAGCCGACACCCTCAAACACATAACAACATATAATTAGGTAAATCAGAAGAGAAAACCTAAAGGGAAATTTGTTTAAACCTGTATGTATCTACTGACTTTGGATCAGCTAATTGTAGCTGATCCAAACGGTGTAAAACTGCACTTTTAACGCTGCCCTTACTCCCCCCACTACTGTTTATCAAATTCACTGTTCTTAAACCTCCCTACTGATGAGTGTTGAAGCGCCATGATCAAGGTTGACCTAAAGTAAACATAAAGAGAGTTTCTCTTTGTAGTTTCTTCATCACATCGTGCAATTATCTTATGCAAAGAGTTTGTCTAACGGTTGTATATTTTGCCCTAACTCAGAGTTTACTAATTAATACTAGTAGGCAGGTGGTATCTTTACAACTATGGTGTTGGCATATGATTTGTAGTCTGATCAGTTAAAGGGATGAGCTGGCATTTAACAGCATAATTTTAAGCAACAAATCAGTTGCCAACTTCAGTGCCGTGTTTTTGAACTGAAAGAGTAGTGAACTCATTTTAGGAGTGCCATTTAGGAGTTGACCAGGTAAATGATTGTTGATCAGAAGCAGTATTGTTTGCATCTTCTGGCTTCTAGATGGCAAAAAAATACAAGATCATATTATTTGTAACTCATTAATTCACATAGCATCACCTGCTAGGAGTAAATAGAGCATATTTCCAGATTGTTTAGTACCAGTTAGTAGTTAGTAGTTAACATTTACTACTTTAAACCAGTCAAGAAAAAAGAAGCTTTGAAACAGTATCACTGTTTTGCATTACTGGAAAGGATAGGGCAGTCAAGGTAAGGCTTTTTTTATTTAAAGTGCTGTTATGTCTGTTATCTTTCTAAAGCTATTTTATACAATTATCCGTTTATGTATTTATTAATCTTTGATTATAATTCAATTATGTATTTTTTTATTTTTATTTAAATATTCTTAAGGATGCCGGTGACATATTAAATGATTCGACAATCCTAAAGTACTTGTTAGGCGCAAAGCTGCAGTAAGCACAGTATGGAAACAAGTCAACAAAAATGGGGGTGATGTTGCTTCCTTAAAGCATATAAGAAAGCTACATCAGCCCCTTTCTGTTGTGTTTCAAAGGAGTTTTGAGTACAGTACAAAGAACAGGTCTGATCTTGATGTATTTCAAGGGTATTTTCTATCAGTGATCAGGTATAGATTTCACCTAATATTCTGGGAAAAAGCATAAAAATGCAACGGCAAATGTCACTGAAAAACTCACACTTCGTCTGCAATCTATCTATCTGTATCTAGAGGTCTATACAAAGTACACACATTTGTTTTTATCTAAGAAATATGACAAAGTTTATAAAGAAAACAGCGAATGCTTTAATTAAACTGAGCACCATTACTCTTTATCTACATATAACATCTCTAATTATGCAGAACGAGTCCAAAGAAGGGCCAGACGCATCTCCACTGATCCCACACACCCAGGCAATGTGCTGTTTGCCCTTCTCCCATCAGGTAAATGCTTCAGAAGCATTAAATCCAAAACAAATACACTTAGAAACAGCTTCTTTCCAAGAGCTGTGAGGGCTATTGCGCCCTGATGGGAGACTGCAGTCCAACACTTTAAAATCAACCCACTGTTACTAGCCCATCATCACATTAATGTTATTGCCTATTTGTACACTATTATCTCAGAATATTTGTAAATGAAGCCTCAAATCATTGCACAATAGCACCTCATTACCTCATTATTTATCTGTGACTCATGTTGGACAATTAGTTCTTACGAACTTTTAAATCTTTATCTTTTTAATATATATTTTTTTAATCTTTTAAATGCTATAATGGGGGGGAAAAAACACTGTAACCCTTGTTCGTCACCTGTTTGTTTGTCTCTTATGTGTACTCTAAACCGGAGTGGGCACAAAGACATTTCACCATGGTAACATGCAGTGACAATAAAGAATCTTTGAATCTTTTAATTGGGTTTGAGCATCCTCTACTCAGAAGCCCCCAACTTCAGCTGATGGAGCCAAATTAAGATTTTGCCTCTATAAGACTAAAGACTATTGAAGTGCACCCTGAAGCAGTGTAGACATGGGGTCTGATAGGGTATTTAGGTAGCTTACTTATACAGGCACATCTCAATTAAAAAAGGATATAAATAGATTTTTTTCCCAGTAATTTAATTTGAAATGTGAACTGAATATATTTAGTATAACATATAGTTTCATTACACTATATCTTTCCATTATTCATTTATGTTAGTTTTGAAAATTATGGCTAGCAGCTAATGAAAACCATGATCATGGGGTATACTGCTGACTTGACCTTTGACAAGCAGGCTTCATACCCGCCACAAGGAATAAGTATAGTATAGAAAGATAGTAATCAAATGTTCAGAGGGAAGAAAACGTGTGGTAGACAAAGGTGCAGAAACAGCAAGAATAACCATACATTGTGAAGCAAAGCCCATTCATACATTTGGGAGAGACTTAAGAGTCACCACACACATATCCATATAGGACAACACTCACATTTCTTGTGTTAAGCCGCTTCGGAACCACAGACCGCATGAGATGCATCTTACTGCTCAAAAGTCTTGTTTTCAAAGGAAAGTAAATTTTGAATTTCATTTGGAAATCAAGATCATAGACTCTGGGAGAAGAGAAGCAAGGCACAGAACCCAATCTGCTTGCTGTCAAGTGTGAATTTCCGCAGTCAGTAAGGATTTAGGGAGCAGTCGTCAACCTGGAAATATTTAAAAGCACCCCAGGCTTCCTATTGCTGGCAAGCTTTATGGAGATTTACATTTCCTTTTCCAGTGGGACAAATCACATGCTCCGACTGCCAAAAGTAGCAGAACCTGCTTTAATGACCATGGTTTCACTGTACTAGATTAGCCAGTAAACTAGCCTTAACCCCCTAGACAATATGTGAGCTATTGTGAGGAGGAAGATGAGAGACACCAAAAGTCAACAATGCAGGTGAGCTGTTAAAGCAACCTGGTCTTCCTTGACACCTCAGCAGTGGCGAAGGCTGATGCCTTGCCACATTGATGGACTACTGTAACTCATGCAAATTGAGACCTGACCAAGCTTTGAGTTTTATGATCTGGCCTGTCTGTTGTCTTCCTCCTGCGACTCTTCCGTTGCTCTCTGTTAATAAAGGTCATGCACCGCACCTGTGTGCCTGCCTCTCCTTCTCTGGTCAAGTTCATTCTTCATACCCATTTCCTGGTCTTCATAACCTCTCCACAGACAGCAAGACAGTGCCAGACGATTGAAAGCTTTTGCAAGTAGATGTCCAACGTTTCTTCATGTCTGATTATCTTGTTTTGTCCATGATCACGTCTCTTGATTTTCCTGCCTTGCCTTGTCCTTGTGAGACATCTACCAACGTTTCTGACTTCTGGGCCAGGACCTGCATTTGTACCATAACCACAAGCCTTGCCTTGCCCCTTGAATTTGTCTGTCTTTTTCTGTCCAGACCACCCATGCATGACCCGAGCCTCAGACTCAGACCAAGCTTCTGGCTTCCATTTGCTCCTGCAAGCCTGTATAATGTCTCTGGGCTCTGTCAATAAACCTTTTAAAAATGTGACACCATATCTGGCTTCAATTCTAGATCTCTTGTCTGTCCGATCCCTAACATTGTGCATACATTGTACAGTACCTGTACATACTTTTCAGTAGGTGGTAGGGCTGGACAATAATTCAATAACAATATCTATCTATCTATCTATCTATCTATCTATCTATCTATCTATCTATCTATCTATCTATCTATCTATCTATCTATCTATCTATCTATCTATCTATCTATCTATCTATCTATCTATCTATCTATCTATCTATCTATCTATCTATCTATCTATCTATCTATCTATCTATCTATCTATCTCAATCAATATGATTTCCATTTTATCGATATGCTTTTTTCCTATATCGTCCAGCCCTAGTAGGTGGACATTTCCGCATAAAATAAATAAATAAATACATTTTTATCGGTCTAGTGTAGTATTAAAAAATTCAATGTGACAAATGTTGACTCATTATCAATACATTTATAATAAATGCCATGTTTGGATGAAATTACTGATGTGTTTATACAGTACAGTTTATACAGACCTTTTTATACGTTACACAATGTAAATGAGAGCCTGGGCTTTAGATTTGCATAATTTCTTTCTCTTTACTACACTAATTTGGTCATTCTCGGCAGTGTAATGGCATGAAAAATGTTTCTTAAATTCAAAATAGTTTTTAAATATTAATTCAGGCTTTGTTGATGGTAAATATCTTTTGTAGGATACATGTTTGAGTTCCTACATTTATAGGCAAGGTAAGTATGCACTGATCTCTCCTAACAGGTTCACATTGAGGCCAGTGGTATTGTTTCCTTTTTGGTGAATGCCTACTTTAGATAAATAACAGGTTGTGCATTGCTGTGTACCTCACTATGGCTGGTGAGAAGTGTTTCACCCATAAATTATTGATCTGGAAAGTCTTGCTGCCTTTTTTCTTTTTGCTGGTTGCATATGTCTGAATGCAGTGCACACAGCTTAACCATCACATCGCTTAGCGTATGATGGAGAATGTCCGAGTTGAAGATGTATGACTGTGTTTGTTCTTAATGTTACAGTTTTTTTCAGTGTGTATTATGACAAATCATAAAGGTTTACACAAAATAGTGTTGATTATGTTGCAGGAGTTTAATCCAAAGCTTACATGTTTGCAGTTATGGTGGTCCTTAATTGTGTTGACTAAGAAAAGAGAGCACTACTCATGCTGTTGCACGATTAAACAGACCTCTTCAGAAGTTCTTTATAATAATTCCCAGCAGAGGAAACAGTTTCAACATGCAAACATCACATATTTAAAAATGTCACTTTGGTATAGGGGTCTGAAGGCATGCACTTCTCTAATTTGTGTGCTTACAGTTCAACACATTAAAACATAACTTATATTAATCTTCCTTTTGATTCCTCCTCAGGATGCAGAGCAGCTTTCTCTGCCATTTTAATAATTTAAGTCATCGTTGGCAATGACATGTTCAAGCACTGCACGTAGACTGAAAAACAATTCTCCAAGCATCTGTTTAGTGTTCACCAGTGTCACTTCAGAGAACGCCTTAAGGCTCTCTGGCTCCTCAGAAACGGTTACATATGACTCTGCTTGGCAGTGGGCTTTAGGTTCAGTGTTTGTCTTTAAGCAAAATAAACCCCCCCAAAAAAAGACTAATTAACAACTTTTGATCCAGTTCCTGTCGGAGATGAATGCTATTTTTTATAGTGTACCAATAGTGTAAAAGTATACTTCAATACATAAACTAATGAGTGGTAAACCCCTAGTTAATTTTTAAAATATAAACTGAAAAGAGCCGGTGCAACTAATTCTCACCTAATTCTACTGGAAATGGGATCTTTCACTTGATGCACATTATTTGGATCCTTGACACACAAAAAAATCCTTTGTTTTCTAGATCTCTCTTTTATCAGCAGGGAAATGTCTGCAAGCATATCCATAAATGTCTAATCTAAAGTAGTCTATTCATTTATTTTTCAAAAAGAACTCTAAACACATTTATAGCAGTAGCTGTTCCAGTGTCAGCAGTCAAACTGAGTTGAGTATTGTTTCACGATTTGGGCCACATATAGCAGCTGTACCATCATTTCATAAGCTGAATCTTCCTGCAGAGATAGTGTTTTTTTTTTTTTACATACTTAAGCAACTGATCCTAATTGATACTGTGTGGTTACATAACTGCATATAACTGTGATGTGTGCTGCAAAAAAACACATGGTTTCCTTTTTTACTACACAAAAAAACCTGGAAAGTGGGTTGTGCGTTTATGTTCAGCCTCATTAGTAAATATTTTTGTAAAACTACCCTTTGCTGCTATAAGTTTTAGAGCTTTAAGTGTTTTGAGTATTTCGCTCAGCTTTGCACAACTAGAGACCAACATTTTTTGTCCATTCTGTTAGCTAAAGCTCAGTCAGACGTTAGACATTCTAATGCACAAAAGTACTTTAATTTAAACTATTACATGGTACCTCTGTCAATATATTTATGATTGCTGCCCAGCTGGAAGGTGAATCTCCAACCTACTCTGTTCTTTTGCAGCCTTGCACCAATTTTTGTACAGAAGTCCTATGTATAGCTCAATCTAGCTTCAGGTAATGTCTAACATGTCTCCCTGTACGGTGCCTGGTGACAAAAAAATGCTTCCACAACAGCATGATGCTACCACCACCATGTTTAATCGTGGGAATTGTGTACAGGATGATGTACAGTGCCAATTTTTGCCCGCATGTAGCATTTTGCATACAGGCTAATATTCACATTTTTTGGCTCACTTATCAGAAGCACTTTCCTTGGCATGTTTGATGTGTCCGCTACATTATTTCTGGCAAACTTTAAACTTTACCTCCTATTATTCCCACTATGGCTTTCCTCTTGCAACTCCACTAGAGCAGGACAGATTCAAACACCTAGCTGTGAATTACTACAGTTGCTCCAGAGCTACAACAACACTATTGACTGCCCTTCAGCAAGCCAGTTTGGGTGGACAGTAATAACTTGGTAGGTTGGCAGTTTTGCCAGAATCTATTTTTCTGGATGATAAACTGAGCAGTGCTGTATATGCTCAGAGATTTTAAAATTGTTTTATGACCTAATCCTGGTTTAAACTTCTCCAGAAGTCTTTTCCCCCTGACCTGTCTGCGCATTCCTTGCTGCATGCAGTCACTTACACAGGATTTTAGTTCAGAATCAGACATACTCTAATAATCCCAGAGGGAAATTGTTGTTTCAGTACCATCAACATTACATAAACATCACAAACATTTCAGGGGGGAGACAGTTTACTGAGTCCTTGCTGCCAAGGACAAATTCTGTCCAACAGGTGCTGCCCTTTATCTGTAGAAGGAAGATTGCAACACATGGGGGAAAAAGGAGGAGGGAGAAAAAAAAAGGCAGAAGTTTGACTATTTATGCTCTCACTAATAAAGAGTTACGGGCTAATATGAGTAAAAGAGCTAGCAAAGTGAAGGATTAATGTCAATATATGCTTCATTTCAAAGATTTTCATTTGTAAAAAGAAATAAAATAAAATAAAACCATGGATACTCTTCCTTCCACCTCACAACTATGCATTTTTTGTTTAGTTCATAGAATCCCAAACTGATACATGTTAGTTGCCATGGATTTAGATCAACTTGGGGAGCAAAAGGTGGAATCTTACTTATGGTTCTGACACCAGGGACTGATTGGCTGCTGTTGAAGCATGTGACAAAATCTCTAAAAGGGAATTAGTAAAGCAATGTTCTAAATCTCTAAAGGTTTTATGCTTTTTTAAAGCGCTTTGAATCGTCTTGTTACTGAAATTGCTAAATAAATAAACTTGCCTTCCCTTAAATATCACAAAAATGTAATTCCAGTGTTTTGCATGTTATGTATATTAAAATAAATGGAGGAGTAAGAGCTATGATAACTTCTGCTCTAGAGCTAAAAGTAAAATGTTATTTTTTTGGTATATGTGTAAGTGAGTTTGTGGCTGCATGCTTAACAACTGTTAAACAATGTCACATCTTTATATTTGAACGCTCCATTGTATTTTTTGTAAAATGTCAGACTGTCAAATGCATACCATGCATTGCATAAGTAATACACTTCACTACCAGATGCTGAAGGTATCTTAATGTTCAAGCCATGAACATATAAATCTTTACAAGCAATGCATGGAGAGTAAAAGTATTTTCAAACTAAAAAAACAACTACATTCTTTATAAGTCTGAACATTCATAGTTCACGAGGAATGGAAATTTCACTCAGTTTTATCCTGTCCCGAGTTCCCCTATGTCATTTTTTTCCCCCACCTTTCATAGAACATCTTCACATCAAGCTGGAAGCCTCTTAGGTTTTCACTCTCATAAATCGAACATGAGGACACATAATGAAGGTAGACTGACAGAAACAGGGAGCGCGTTAATGCAGATTGATCCGCGGGGACCGGAATGCAAATAACGACTAATCACATTGTTTACTACACCCTGAATGGCAAAGGGCTGTGAATGAGGGATGTTGGGAAAGAGCTGATTATAGACTTTCTTTTTCCAAAAGCCAATTCAAAAATTTCCCTTGTAACAAAGACATTTCCCACATGTAACATCTTTGCCTGCTTTCCAATCCTTTTCAATGCTGATTCCTTGTAAAACTATACCTTTAACAAAAATATGTTTCTCTGGAATTGTATCTATCACTTATATTGATTTTTATGTTAGTCAAATTCTTAAAGTAAAATTACTTTTTCATACTTTCCCAACAAGTAAGATATTAGACACATATTTCTCTACACTGACCCCCCCCCCCCCCCCCCCCCCCACACACACACACACACACACACACACACACACCAAGCATGGAGGAAGAAAATTAGATGTTTTCTAGCATAAAACAAACCAACAAAGTCAAACGTGTCCATTGGATCTGGATCAAAATGCTTCTAAATTCTGGTACAAATATCCTGTGTTTTCAAAGTATGGACGTCTGCCACTTGGAATGGAAGACAGTTGCTCAGTTAGGGCGTGTTGCACTGCATTTAAAATGAGATGCATTGTTTTGTTGTGCCATCTGCCACCGCCAAACAGGTGTGACTCAGTTCAATAATAGATTGACAGAGGCAAATATGCATAAACTTTGGCAGACCATTGAAAATCACACACTGTAGGTGACGTTGGCACACGGAGTATTCAATTTTACTGGATTGGTAGTCTTTGTTTAGCAATATCATGCAGGTTAGTTGTTTATTTGCAATATATTTTCATATATTTTAGTTAGTGGTTGTCAGGTAACAAATAGTTACACTGCTAGTTTATGATGCCTTTCTTAAATCAGAATTCTTTAAAATTGACTTTCATTGCATTATAAAGTTATCTCATCTCCATGCCCTCTAAAGTTTGAAGTAAATAACTAGAACAGTCTAAATATGGAGGATATTAAAAAATATCCATAAATTACATTCTCTCCTCTCCAAATAGCAATCATCAGAAGTGCACCAAATACTCAGTGATGCAGTAAATTAACCCACAGCATAAAAAAAGTCTCTGTAATTAACATTTAACCAAGTCTGAGTACTTTATGACAAGAATGGCAGGATATGAAACATACCTGCTGAATGTCTGGTAAGCTTTTGCTTTCTGGAGCTGATTCGGCCGTCTGATTCTGGAAGCATTCACCTGCGGTCTACAGGAGGAGAACAAAAGTATGTCAGAACATTGTTATGGATTAATCTTTTTCATCATTCTGTTTAATTCAGTTTAAACTACTGAAGAGAGTACACCCATATCAGTGAGCATTGAGCATACCCACCATTACCGTACATTTGTTTTTACCCCCACACAGAACTTTGTTTTAAGCTTATAGTTGATCTGCTGGAAAAATCTAAAATAAAAATTACAATTATTGAGATTTTTCATCAATCAATGTTTTCAGATTTATAGATTTAATAATGGAGAATGCATTGTTATTCTTCTTATTCTTATTGTTCTTCTTATTATTATTATCAAGTATTGTGTAATGACAAAATGAACATGGACGGATGCATAATTTCTTAAAATAATACAAAACATAACAATGATCCAAATTATATATTTAAAACCCAACATTTCACTTTATTTTCCTACATCCAAGTGTACCAACCTCCAAGCTCAGTTACAAAGGTAACAAATAACAACCCTACAGCTTTTCTGTTTGACTTTAGCAATGGTATTAAATAGGTGATTCCCATAGCTTTGTTTCCTCCACACACAGTGTTGGGAATTGTGGACAAATAGTTCAATCTTTGTTTCATCAGAACAGAGAATTTTGCCTCTCACAGTCTGAGAGGTGTTAGGCTAGCTCTGGTCAAATTCCCAGTGGCCTCTCATGTGTCTTTTAGAGAGCAATGGCTTCTCCCAGGCCACTCTAACACAAAGGCCCGACTGGTCAAATAATGCATCAATGGCTATCGCTCTGTGAGGTTTCCTCTTCTCCAAAATGAATTTCATTTATAGCTAGCATTGACTTGTAGGAATTGCCTGTCTGACCAATACATTTTTGCCCTAATCTAGCAGGGTAACCAGATCTAGGATACTTTTCTATCAATTTAGATAAATATAGCACATTTTTTCGTATTCTTTTGCATATCTATGTCTTGACTAAGTCTTCCCAAGGCCAATTTTTGCTGCACCACTGCTTGATTGTAACTCTGACACACAATTTTAGCTGTGAGATCTCACATAGATAGGTGCTTGCCCTTTTAATTATTTCTAGGGAATTCAATTATACACAAGGAGAGTTCTGTCAAGTTCCAGAACAATTAGAGGGACTATTGACAAAAGAATAGCTGAGATTCTGGCTTTCTGATGTAGGTTTTAATATATATATATATATATATATATATATATATATATATATATATATATATATATATATATATATATATATATATTGAACTCAGAGAGGCTCTGTGTGGATAAAATGAAACTGATGCTATTTATACTAGCAAAGATCTTACTTTCTCCATAGTGTCAGCCAGGGTTTGAAGGTATTAACAGTGACCCCGCCATGGTATTAAAATCTGTCAGGTTATAATTACCCTGTTAATTGTATTGCCTGATAAGTGACTTGAAAGTGTCTTTCATGATTGATTTTTCTTTTTTTTTTTACTGAAGCCATAGACAAGACCTTTCATGATGCCAGAAGCTAAAAAGAAGGTACTGTAGCAGAGCAAGCTCAAACCCCCCTTGAAGAAAAGGTGAACGTTTGGCAATCTCCCAGAAATAAACCCTCCCCAAAACAACAGCTGGTGTGGAAGGAAACACAATCAAATAATAAGTAGAATCAGAGCTAAATGGATACTAAAGTTAAATTTTGTTTCAACCAATGTGTAAATGTTTATTGTCTGCAACAAATGCAAAGATGGAGCAATGGAAGGTGAGAATTAACATGGCATACAGATGGAATCTACTGATCATTTTTTGGGAGGGGGCTAATTCCTAACTTATTTACCTTCTGTTAAATGTCAGAAAATGATTATTCCCAATGGGAAACTCTAAAACAATGGACATCCATTTACTCTTCTTAGATCCTGCCAATATTAATTCTTTATATTCCAAATAAGCTGCTCATTGGAAAAAAACGGGTCCAGGGAGCACTTTAAAGTTTTCCATTCAATTCCACTTGATTTATATAGTGCAAGGCAAGTCAGTCCTATTGAATCATACAGACAGATTGGTTAAAACGTTTCCTATCCAAGGAAACCCAGCAGATTGGATCAAGTCATTGACTTACAACATTCACTCCTCCTGAAAGAGCGCATAGCGACTGTGGACAGTCGCCTGCAAAGTGCGACTGTGTTGCTGACTTTGCAGCCATCCCTCATACCGAGCATGCATGGACTCAGGATTGTATTTGTTGTTCTCATGACAATAATGATGATGATGCATTTATGTCAACAAAGTAGGATGTTAAGTTTGTTTTTGTTTGTTTTTTCACAAATTCATGCATTGGGGATTTATTTATCCTCTCTTAAAGACTATAGATGAAAATTAGCCGGTGGCTAAATCTGACCCAGTGCATCTCCTTTCCTGTAAGATTAATGTCCTTGTGTACTGTCCTGAATTAATGAATTTTTAAAAACACTCAGCATATGTGCCAGGTACCAGCTCTAAGCAACAATAAATAAACACAAAAATGGAACCATGTTTTTTTAGATTTCATAAAATTGGATCTGTAAACATTCATCCTTTGCTTATTAAATTCTTTGATGAATAAAAGATTAATCTGCACACATTAGGAGGGAGTCAATTTAGATTCAAAATACACACCAACTAGGCTGTAATCCTTTTCAAATACGTCCAAATAAAATCAAAAATAATCAAGTCTTTTGAAGAAGGACCAGATACAATTTTGAAAGAAGGTCATCACCAAGGTAAAACGTGTTGAAGATCTTGTTTTAAATTAGCCAATTTATTAACCCTAAGGGAGGCACTTGAAGTAAATTGGTCGATGTGATTTCCGATGAGGGAGCCAGAATTTCATGAAAAGATGAATCTCATGAATACAAGCCCTGTGGCCACATAGGCCATTACACATTAATTACTCCAACAGCTCACCTTTTCCATCTGGCACTCTTTAACTCCGACACTCTCTCCCCTCGTCATTTCACTGATGTTCATGGGAGATTTACTGGAGGTAACAATTCTCTGAACTTTGGAAATATCCTATAGGGAAAAAATAGACATCTTTTAATTTGGGGTTAAAAAAGTACTTGTATACTAAAAAGCTCTGATTGCAAGGTATTTGACTTGTAGAGTACTTACAGTATGAATACAATTTAAATAATATTTTGCCACTCTATTTGGTTATTTGATATATATATATAAATAAATAAATAAATAAATAAATATATATATATAATCTCAAAATTTCACATTATTTTACAGAAGGAAGAGGGATGGAATGTCTCACAAAACAACATTTCAGTTGGGTTCAAAGTTTCAGCGTAAGGTTTTCAATACAGGCTGTTATATTTTTTTGTCAACATTCCAGAAATACTGTACAACAGCATTTCATAATGAACTTCTGTGTTGCTGCAAGAATAGGGGCTCCCAGAAATAAATGTTTGAAACTCTAAGCCTCAACAGCAGCCAGGTCAGAAAGCTGCTTAGCTTTCCGACCTGGCTGCTGTACTCTGCTGCTTCAATAGGCTACCGGCAAGACCTTTTTCTTCCTTATGTGCTGCTCCGAACCATAGACACGTCACCCAAATCGAGACAAGCAAACCAAATATTTTATGCAATATTATAGCCATCAAAGCACCACCTGAGTTAACTAATTCTTACTGAATTCAAGACTCAAGTAGATTCAAGTAGATGGACGTATTGAGAATACTGGTCTTAGCAGGTGTAGTAATCAGTCATATACAAAGGATATGTAGAATAATAAATGTTACTGGATAAACGTTGAGCATGAATTAATTCCTTTAAACTGCTATCTCAGTGCATCAAATAGGAAATAAGTAATTGCAAATATAGGGGAAGTAGAAAGTAAATGGGCTGAATTTATATAGGGCTTTTCCAGTATAGCCAAATTCTCCCAATCACATACACTAATGTGCAAACATTCATACACCTATATGCAGATCAATAGGCAATTTGGGGCAAAGTGCCTTTCCCAGGGGCACGTCGAAGCTGGAATCTAACACACAACCTTCTGATCACAAGGCACCTACTCTACCCATTGAACCGCAGTTGTCCCACAGATAGAGGTGTCCCTCCCCAGGCCCTCCTGCCAGTGGACAGCAGGGCCTGGAGCCGTAAATCTCCAAATGAAAATGTGCAGAATCGTGATCCTGACCTCTTGTATCGTTTTCTTCCCATCTCAGTCCATATCATGACCATTTGTGAGAGTCCAGGACGGATTGATCAATAGAGAACTTAAACTTGTTGCAGCACCTGCATTCCAGCAGATAAAGTCCCTAGTTTGTCGGTCCATTTCCTTCTCCTTACTACTATCACTTGTGAACAAGATACTTAAACTCTTCCACTTGAGGCAAAGCGTGACCGCTGATCAGAAGGGAACAGTGCACTTTTCACCATGAAAGTAATACATAGGTGTTTCTTTCTACATAATGTAACGTTGTTAAAAAGTGTTGAGAAAATTATATTTTTCAAGTATTTGTTTTCCACTCAAGTATACAGTTAAAGTGGGTCAGAAGAGGCCTCTTGAGAGCTTAAAGTAAGATAGCTGCAAAATGAAGGGAGGCAGTCTTATCCTGTCACTGTCAAACCTCATCCCGACTGTGTCAGCTGAAGCAACATCCTTTTAGCAGGTTCAGTGGAACTGACTTCACTTGAAGAAGTGACCACATTTTAGCCATTTCATGCATAATTTTCAAATGTCTGACAGGATCTGTCTAAATCAGCCAAATTTTATTAAGATGCAGAGAAATAAGGGAGGCCTTTTAGATGTCGTTTTCTGGAGTGATCTTCCACTAAACCCCTGATGTTTAAACTGAGAACATTTATTATTCAGCAGTTTCAAAGTAAATTGAATTCCACTGTAAAATCTCCTGAAAAAAAAGGGAATAATGTGATATAATTTATAACATGATGGCTCAGTCTTCATCTATTGGAAAAGCTGACTGATGCTTTTAAAAATGGCCGAGCTTGCAAATATATTTACTCTCTACAATGAGTCCAAAAGTGTGTGCAGGGCCAGGGCTCAAGCTTCGCACAGTAGAAAGATGCTCTCCAAGCACAAACTAGAGCCAAAAGTAAAGAAAATATCAAACTGGGAAGCAAAACATTTTGCTCTGCTAAAGAAAAATCTTGGCACTTATTTTCAGCATATAAATGTGCTTCTGGAGTATGCTTTTTTCTTTCTTGTTATACTGATGTTGAGATGTACTTATCAAATAAATCAGGGGTGTCACAAGCTCTGGATTTCCAACCCTCAAGGATGTGAAGAAGGCTGTGAAGAATGCTGTGAATGTGAGCCGACTCACATCAGATTCAGCGTTAACTGAACATTTAAGAAAGCATTCACAGCTTTTTGGATTTTCAGAGAATGTGCAGGTCCATCCAAATAATTACATTTCACTTGTTCTCCCATTCATCAGTACACATGTATAGGAGAATGCCAATCAGCATATTGTAATATGTTATATATGTATGTGTGTGGCATTCTGAAAAGAAAGGGGGAACAGCTGTTTGAATTATGTTGAACCCTGAACCTTGAAATGACAAATCATGCATGTTTAAAATCTGTTTTGTGTGTTTTATTGTTTTTATGTTTGTCTGTTTTCAATATGGACCAATTTGTGTCTGAAATAAATTGATGATGATAACAGTTTTACTTGTTACATGTTTATTAAGAGGACTTCTGAGTATTGTGTTTTTATTTTAATTACATTTTACAAATGTTACTAAAAAACATTTAATTATCTATATATTTTTTAAGCGTTCTTTGTGTAGGGAAATAATCACAGAGTAGTATATAGTATAAATAAGTGCAGAGAGCAAAGCAATAAAAGGTTTGAGTTCTCTTCTCTGCGGCAGTGCTCTCAGCATCTAATGAATCATCTCACATCACCTTGATGAAAATTGCATACTATTGGACCACAAGGCTTGGCTCTTCCCCAAAGACTGTTAAATATGAAGCAACTTCAATTTGAATGTTGCTGATCTCTGCATCCTCACGCTAATGAATCTTTCACCAGCAGGGAGAGCTGTATGTGTGTCCCTATGAGTGTGAGAGAAAACATCTGAGAGAGTCTTATCTATGGAATTAAGCCAAACTAAAGTACTATGTTTACTCAGGCTATATGGCTGGAGCTCAAAGTGAAGGTACTGATGGTGTAAACAAACAGTCCTTTATTTATTGGTCTCAGATTTTAAAGCAAAACTCATTTTTAATTTGATTTTGCTCAAATTGGTGAAACAAATATTTTATTAAAGATTTATTAAATGTGCTGCAATATAAGGTTATAACTTCCTGTCACCCCTACGAAGAATCACATGGTGGAGGGGTTTAACTACCCCTATGATCCTGGGGGCTATGTGGTTGAAGTGATTGACTCCTGGCATGGAGTTCCTTGGCAATATGCCTCAGGGGCGGAGCAGTTGGTAAATATCAAAGGATAGCAGACCACAGCAACAAGTGAACCTTATCCAGACTTGGGAGATTGGCGCACCCTCTTGAAACCAGGCATGGGAAGGGAGTTTGGAGGTTATGCTTATTTCCAGGTGTCATAATCTGGCTTTTGTGACAATAAACGTGTGAAGGTGGGTCTCTGCCTCAAGTGGAGGAGTTTGATTATTTTGGTGTGTCTTGTTTACAAGTGATGGTAGTATGGAGCAGGAGATGGGATATATGGATAGGGGTCTCCGCTGCAGCAATGTAGATGCTGCTCAGGTTGTCCGGATCCCCAGGGGTTTGATTACTTGTTGTAGCTCCCTGGAGATCCTGCAGCCTGCTTATTGTTTTGCACTTTTAGTATTATTCATCTTTAGATCCTAATTTCTGTCATTCGTTTGTTATCTTAAGTGTATTCTTGTGCCTGTTAGATTTGGTTCCTGTTTTCGTTAGCTTCACTTCTTTATTATTTCAGTATTTCTGTTAGGTCTTTATTTTCTGCCAGCTCTTCTTTAGTTTAGTTAGGTTATTCCCTTATGTCTGGCCATTCTTCATGTTCCCAGCTCCTGCTACTTCATTGTCCTCCCTCTCCTTCAGCCTACTTGCTTTTACTCATCTCACCTGTGTTTATTCGATCCACCTGCTGTTCACTCCGTCTCCTCCCCTGTAAATTAAGCCAGTTCTATCACACTCATTGTTAGGTCCTCTGCTATGCCTCTCTGGTTCTGGTCGCCGTCTTGCTGGGTTCCTGGTCCTTGTTTTCCCTGCCAGCCTGTAAGACTTTTGTTTTCATTACCTAATAAATCATCCTTTCACTACAACATGCAAATCCTGAGTTCTTGCCTGCACTTTGGTCCACAAATTAATACACAAAGCCAGACACAGGTCTGTCATTGTAAATTAAGAGCTGAATCAAAAATCTTGACCTGAGAGTACGTGGATTTAGCCTTGGGGATAGGATAAGAAACTCTGTTGTTCCAGATTAGTGCTGCCGTTCCATCTATGTTCTGGTTATCATGAGAGTTCATGAGATGTGTATCTTGACTGAAGGAACAAGCTCCTTCCTGAATACAAGCAGCCAAGATGAGCTTCTATGTTGGGAGGCCGAACGAAGCCTCAGAGAAATAGTGAGAAGCTTGATTAATAGGGGGAGTAGTATTAGAGGGGAGTTCCCCGTTTCAAATCTCACTGACTGCCACTCTGGGTTCCTGAGCAAGACCTTGTTGTTGTCGGACTTGAACTAAACCCCCTCCTCCATCCTTCTCTATTTTGGGTTAAAGCTCAGACTAGCTAGGGTTCTAAAGACCTCTGAATCTAAGGAGTATTACCTTGCTTAGAGTTCCTGTGAAACCTTTTTAGCTAAATAAATAGGACACGGCCGATCTACTAACCACCTCCTTCCTAGGGCCCCACCCTTTTTCAGTAGACATATTGGGCAACCTAGTAGCCTGAGGCCACCTATTTCCTGTCCACCGTCCTAGTTAACGGTAGCTCCTAGTTTTACACAATGGCACTTGTTATCGGATCAGTTAGTTTTTAATGACTCAAGAGTCCCTAGGGGTGTTGTTTATTATATTTTGCTATAGGTAACCTTTAAAGAACTGCTAAATAATTTTAGAACCATGCACCATATTTGTTTTACAACCATTAAAAAACTCACTAAATGTTGACTCAATAGTTGAATGTCCACAACTCCTAATATAATTTTATATGCTTCCTTAATTAGTATGCTTTTAGCAGAGAATTAGTAACAGCATTATTAATCAGCTACAGAAATCACAAATTAAAATTTAACCGACTTCCTAACTCTTATCTAAGACTGATTACTAATATGTTCAGGAGATGCTTTTGAATTTAGCAATGCACAATAAATGTGCATTGGACTCAGCCTTACTGGTTCTCAGAGACAAGGGGTTCCACGGTCATCCTTTGGCCAGTTGATCTTCTTACTTCTGTCTTGGGTCTTCTTCTTTTCTTCTGCTCCGTGTAACATGTGTTCTGTGATGAGAACTGAGCCCCGAACACCCAAATCATCTCACTATTATGTGTCTATTGAAAACCGTTATTGGGAGTTGGAAAAACTCAAAAAGACCCCGTTAATGTTGCAACAGGGAGCGGTCATCACAGCCAACTGGTTTCTTCCCCTTTTTCGGCTCAATTCGTGACAAACAACAGGTTTCTACCTCTTTAAGTCATCCATCTTCCTTCTTTCAACTTTTACTGGTCAAACCCAAGATTGCTCCACAGCCTTCAATGAACACGGTCAAAACATACTTCTTCTTTTCAGCCTGTCTAACATCTACTTTATTAAAAACAATCATTCAGTACATAAGTGCTTAAGCCTTTAATAAAAAGAAAACAATCAATCGAATCATACAGTTCCAGAGCTTTTATGTGATCTGTTTTTCTTAGTATATTTAATGTCCAAATTATCTATCAGTTTCTGAATAACATGGAACATGGACGAGCTCACCACACCACCGATTGTAGCAACTTGACAACCTTTAGCCTCAGAGTGCTGCCCGGGAGCTGCACAGTGGCAGCCCACTGCTCCATAATTGATAGCTTTAATGAAGAGAATGTACAAAAGTTGCAATGGCAAATAAAGTTGATGATAAGCTTGGAGTAAAACAGCTGCTTCACCACTACAAAATACTTTTTTTGATTCCTCTGTATGTCAGATACATGTCAAGAAATCGACAATCAAGCTGATTTGGTTTAGAAAAAGCTGACTACATTATCTCAATGCGGCACTCTTATGATACATTACTTTCAAATCATGCGTGTGCGGCAGGTAGAAAGATTTAATTTAAATCCAGTATATATAACACACAATATACATAAAGGGTATAAATAAAATGACCACTGTACAATAATTCACTTCAATTACCGATATTGTTTATTTAATATAAAATCCAGAGCATGTTGGCTTTCATCAAGTTAACTGAGCTTTGATTTAAGAAGCCCTTCTGTGATGCACTGTGTGATTTTAAGTGCTTAGTAGTTTTGTGCACTTATCCCTGCCATGAACTGTAATCACTCAGTTTTTAATACGATTTTGTTTGAGGACATTCTTGTGCTTGAATTGTTACAAAGTGTTTTGCTCAAAGAAAATTATTTTGAAATCTTAAATTTAAATAATTGACCTGCTGTGGTCACCCCAGGTTCTTTTTCTGAATAATGTGGTGTTTCTATTGTAGACTTCTGTAGTAATAAACTATATTTTACCATATTTAATCTAAGAGGCAGAGGGATGTTTGCAGCTTCAGTACTGGGCTCTCACAACAACGCGACGGGCAGATTTCCGGATGCCGGAGAGCCCCGTTCATTCCTCACACAGACATTAAGTAGGACCAATTGAGTACACCTATTCAGGGGCGTGCCCAGCATGATATCAGTCTTCCGTTCATCACATTGGTGGAGAGGATGATGTTTTAATGCAGAAGTGTCCTAACACAACTTCCCCTAATCATTTTGTCCAATCTAAGTATATCAGACTCTGTGCCTCTAGAGTCCGTTTATCTGTAATTTCCATGGTAAACGGTTTTGCAGTCCAGTCTCTGTAATCTCATAATCTCTAACACAACATACTTAAATGCTGAGACGCTAATCCCCCAGTTAAGGTTTCTATTCATAAAGAGCAGATTCTGACATAGATGTCACAAACATATCTGAACCTGTGACGGCATATTTTTTAGTTTTGCTTGTAAAAGCAGATACTGAGTTTGAATTAGTATAGGACTGGCAGTGAGCCAGATTTTCCTACTGTTTAGGAAGCCATCTTGCTACAGCCATGTTCCTATGTTTTTCCTGCAAAAAACAAGAGTGCATGGCTGAAGTATTCAGACCCCTTGACATTTGCCACATTCTGTCAGATTACAACTAAAAATGGGATTATATTATATTGAGATTTGATATAAAATAAGATAATCTTTACTGATCTCACAATGGAGAAATCCACTTGTCCCATCGGCTCAATAATCAAAAGTCAGAAGAAGGAGTTATACACAGTTATTCAGCTATTTACAATTCTATACAATCCTATGTATAAATAGGTTATTGCACATATGTTATTATACACTTTGTACATGGTTATTGCACAGGCGTATTGCACAGGTTATAGCACCTTGTATAAATAGCTTATTGCACATAAATTATTACAGTTATTGTTGCAGCTATGGTGCATGGTTGCAGTAATTGCTATAATGGTTACAGTTATAAAGCAGCAAAGTATGATCAGGAAGCAGCAGGAATGAATGGCCTTTATGTTGACAATAACTCATTATTGCACGTAGTTACTGCAAAACACTTATTACAGTAATTGTAACAGTTATACAGTTATACGTATAATCCAGAGATTGAATTCACATGAGTTGCATATTATTGTACGTTAGTTATTGCACATTACTTATTACGGTTGTGGTTACTATTATATTGCAGCGTTATATAATCTTGTACCAGCAGGAATGAATGACCTGCGATAACGCTCCTTTTTACAGACAGGATGTCTAAGTCTGGCACTAAAGGAGCTGCTCAGCTCCTCTACAGTCTGGTGCAGGGGGTGGAAGGTGTTGTCCATGATGGATGTGAACTTGGACAACACCCTCCTCTCAGCCACTTCCTCCACAGAGTCCAGAGAGCAGCCCAGGACAGAAGTGGCCTTCCTCACCAGCTTATTCAGCCTCGTTCTGTCCCGTTCTGCGCTGCCAGGGGCCCAGCAGACGACAGCATTGAGGAGGGCTGAGGCCACCACAGAGTCATAGAAGGTCTTAAGCAGAGGCCTGCTCACTCCAAAGGACCTCAGCCTCCTCAGGAGGTGGAGGCGGCTCTGGCCCTTCTTATACAGAGCATCTGTGTTATGAGTCCAGTCCAGTTTATTGTTGACGTGAACACCCAGGTACTTGAAACTCTCCACAGTTTCTATGTCCTGCCCCTGGATGTTCACAGGTGAGTGAGGTGGGGGTCTTCTCCTGAAGTCGATCACCATCTCCTTGGTCTTATTGGTGTTTAAACAGATAGTTTTTCTCACACCAGTCCACAAAGTCCATGATGACCGACCGGTACTCCAGCTCGTTCCCCTCAGACACACAGCCCACAATGGCCGAGTCATCAGAGAACTTCTGAAGGTGGCAGCTGTCCGTGTTGTATGTAAAGTCCGAGGTGTAGAGGGAGAAGAGAAACGGAGACAAAATGGTTCCCTGGGGGGCCCCAGTGCTGCACAGGGCCACCTCTGACTGACAGCCGTGCAGCCGCACATGCTGAGGGCGGTCAGTGAGGTAGTTCATGGTCCAGTCAGCTAGATGTTTGTCCACCCCAGCGAAAGACCAACACAAAATGGTGCACAATTGTGAAGGGAAAAGAAAATCATAGATTTCTTTTTTACAAATAAAAATTTAAAAAAGCACGATGTACAAATGAATTGAGTTACATAATCAGTAAAGAGTCAGTTTGCGTGTAGCCTGGCGTGATACCGCTGGAAAATTGCTACTCACAAATGCTCTCCATGCAATCTGACTGAAATTGAGCTGTTTTAAAAAATATCAAAAAGAAGAAAGAAATGCTGTCTCCAGAGCCAAGCTAGTAAAATATAGACAAAGGTAGTTCAGCAAAGCATTGCTACAAATGCAAGCCACATTTCAGATTTTTATTACCGTAATAAAACAACTGAATTATAACTACATATAACTGAAGTAAATAGCATCCCAACAAAATACAATTTAGTCTGTGGTTGTAATTTGAGAAAATGTGAAGAAAAAAAAATCTGAATACTTTTGCAAGGCACTTGTCAAGTGATATAAGAGGGCATAACAGTCTGGGCTAGTTAATGTTTTTTTAGAATTT
This sequence comes from Fundulus diaphanus, assembly GCA_037039145.1. Classification (NCBI taxonomy): domain Eukaryota; kingdom Metazoa; phylum Chordata; class Actinopteri; order Cyprinodontiformes; family Fundulidae; genus Fundulus; species Fundulus diaphanus. The sequence continues at coordinate 9,970,445 of CM073122.1, read as the reverse complement.
CTTCTGAAATCATAAATAACACTCCACACTAATAGGGGCTTTCACACCAGAGAAGCAAAGACAGTTCAGAGTTATTGTCAAGTGTAAGCAAAATTAAATAAATAAAAAATTTTAGATCATGATTTGTGATCCACAGACATAAGTAAATTGTTTTGTATCCCAGAATGGGAGAGATTGAAGTTGATTCTCAGCTGATATGGCTTTTAACTTCCTCAGGAGTGGGTCACAGAGCCATAACAGTCATGTTACAAATATCCGAGCCAAGATTTCTGGACAAGTGGGATGTTGATTTTCTCTTAGGATAATCTGGTGCAGGTAATCCAGTGTTGAGGATGTTTCACAACTATAGTTACCTTTAAAGCACTATAGTTTTTAAAACATTATTTCTGGTTGATCTTCAGTTTCATTCATTATTTTATGGTTAGACAATGTTTCACACTTTTGTCCCACTTCTACAAGGTTATCGATAGTATTTATAACCACTGAACCAATATATTTGGATCTTCTGTTCCAATTATATAGAAGTTGTCTTGCCTGTTGGATTATTTGTACAATACATTTCATAAATTCTTTAAAACTTTATAAAGCTCATGCTCTAAAAGTAATTTTATGAAGATATTTTTTAGCTTGTAATAAACAAAACAATCACTTGATAAACACAAAGGCAAGCTCTTGACTTTTTTACCTCAGCTGTTGGTTATTTGGCTCTTCTAAACCCAGTAAGTGGTGTTGCTTGTTGTTTATGGTTTTTCTCCGCCTAATTTGAGTTAAATTTGGCAGTGATTTAAATGAAGTCTGACCCACCTCCACATGCACAGGCAGAGTGGACAGATGGAGCGCCACAGTAACTTTTACAGTGGGGGCTTATCAGACAGCCTGTCAACGAAGCAAAGCGAAGGGAAATGCTGCTATTTGTATGCTAATGATGTGGAAAGTAATAATTTTGGTAGTATAAAAATCAAGCCATTATATTCTGCAGTTTCTTTACTTTTCTTTTTTTAGATGCTTATTTCTGTTTTATCTGGTTTGAGCACGGAGAGAAGGATAATAGGAAAATATGCACTTTGCTACTGTATGATGAGACCTAAATATTTGCTACAACGAGAATGTAAATGTGTACAAAAAGCCTCAGAGATTACTGTGATCTACAATGTGACAACAGAGGGACAGCAATGGCACTGGTGGGCATCGTGGGATTGGCATGATTAAAGATAAAGAAAGCTAAGAAGGAACCCTTTAAGTGGTATGTCAAATTTCACCACCCACGGAAAGTAGCACAGTGAATTGTGGCAGCGTTGAGGGGAGAAAAGCTTCTTAAAGCCAGCAATGCTCACCAGGATCATATCAGATAAGACACAGCAATCCTGCGGCCAGCTTGATGATTTCAAAGTGAATACTTTTCAAAAATCACAAGTAACACAATCTCTGATTGAAGCTGACATGGCTGCTTGAGGAGAAACAAAACATCCATTGGTACCATGAAGTGCATTTTTATGAAACAACAGTTATATGTATATTTTGTTTCCTTTCAGTTGTATTATTTATATCGGTACAAATAGTTATTTTTGAAGGCCAAAATGTTCCCGCATGAATAGAACCATGACAGATGATATTGGTCCTAAAATGTCAGTGTTTTCTAAAGAAAACAAAAAGCAATATTTACACTGAAAGTTAAATCCTATATTTACTATGACTCTCCACGGCAGTCACCTTCTTTTAATTTTAAAATGGATTAAATCCTAAACCCTCAACTGAAGCTGCTGTGACCTTGACTTAAAGAGACTCCCAACAAAGACTGTGTGACAGTGAGTAATTCTCATGCCACACGGACATAGCAAAACTCCCATAATGCTTGAAAGTAATTGTGTTTTATATTAAAAGCTACTACATCACACTCTCCAAAGGCAAGCATAAAGTTTCATATTGCTGCCTGATTCAGACATGCTATTATTCTGACTTCTGGAATCATGTTTGCCCAACTCCTTTATTCTAAAGTAATTATTTTCTGGCCTATTTCTGTCTAGAGAGTGATACTAAGGGCATTAGATTGACAAATAGTCACTTGAAGACGAGGTTACAATTAGCAAACAATTTTCAATTCATATGGCAGTCTGTACGTTCTGTGCAATCTAAAGTGCAGTGAGGTAAATATTGTACCACAAAGTTATATTCAGTTATGTTCGCAAGTCTTGTCTTTCAATTTTATATAAATTTTATGCTGAACACACAAAAAACAGCGGAGGCAAAAGAAAAACTGGCTTGCTGTAAAGGTTTGTGTGAAAGCTTTGCACACCATGATGCATAGAGGCCAGTCAGTGTGGTGGTTTCCTTTTACGCGCTAAGGAATGATGTTCTCTGTGACTTCATCAACCTCTTCGTTTTCGTCTGCCCGGATGGCATCCTAATATACTCCATGAACATTTCTGGTTATTGTACACATGTCCACCTGGTGTTTCAGCGCCTCCTAGAAAATAAGCTTTTTCAAAGCTGAGTTGTATGAGTTTCACCAATGTTTCCTCACCTTCCTAGGATTTGTCCTTGAGGGCGGACAGGTGTCAGGAGATGCTTAAAGCGGGACTTGAATGGCCAGTTCTGGACTCCCTTGAACAACTGCAGAGATTCCTGGGGTTCGTTAATCTCTACAGACGCTTTATCAGGAACTATAGCCACACTGCTGCCCAGCTCACTGGTCTGACATCTTCTAAGATCACTTTCTTCTGGACACCAGAAGCAGACAAAGCGTTTTAGAACTTAAAAGAAAAGTTTTCTGAAGCTCCAGTCCTCGTTCAACCCAACCCTCTTAAACAGTTTATTTTGGAGGTAGACACTTCGGATAAGGGAGTAAGGAATGTCCTCTCCTAGTGAGGTCAAGATGAGAAGCTTGTGCTTTTTCTCTAGAAGATAAACCTGAATGGAATGCAATCTCAAGTCGGAGATAGAGAGCTACTGGCAATAAAGCCTGCACTGGAAGGGTGGAGTCACTTGCTGGAGGAAGCAGAACACCCTGTATTGGTTTGGGCAGATCACAAAAAATGTATAATGTCTACAATCAGCAGCTAAGCACCTCAATACACATGAGTCCTGCTGGTCTTTATGCTTCTCCTGATTTCACCTGTCAATTTCTTATTGAGCAGGTTCAAAGAATGTCAAACCAGATGTTCTTTCCTGACAGTCTTCTTCTGACGATGAAGTCAAATCTCCTCCCACCTCCCACCTACATTATTGGAGCCCCAATTATGGGAGATTGAAGACATTATCCACCAAGCCTTGCAAGGTAAGCCTGATCCTGGTTCTGGAACTCCTGACCGCACATCCCCCCCCCCCCCCCCTCCAGTCAGGTCTCGTCTGGTACATTTGGTCCAGGGGGGTGTGCTGTATTTTCTTAATTTTAGTGAAAACAAAAGCAGCAACAATATGGATAAGCTGTAGCAATTTGATTTGACTTTTTAGGCAGACCTGTGAAGACACTGTTGAAGTAATGAATTTGACCAAAGATTGGATGAGATTTTGAAGATCCTGATGGGAAATTAGTCCTTTAAACTTGGAAATGTTCTTCAAATGATAGAGGTCTGACTTTATTTATGGTACTATTGGACCTCAGTGCAGCATTCAATACTGTTGATCACCCCATTTTGTTAGAACGCCTGAAAAACTGGGTCGGCCTTTCTGGTACAGCTCTCAACTGGTTTAAATCCTACTTAAAGGACAGGGACTTTTTTGTGTTAGTAGGTAACTTTACATCCCAGACGACAAAAATTACATGTGGGGTTCCCCAAGGGTCAATCCTGGCTCCCCTCCTATTCAATATCTACATGCTCCCTCTAGCTCAGATCATAAAAAACAACATCAGCTACCATAACTATGCAGACGAGACACAGCTTTACATCACCATGTGGGCGACTGTGGCTTGATGGCTTGAATAGTCGTCTGGCAATCAGAAGGTTGTGGGTTTGATTCCAGCTTCCCCTTGCCACATGTTGATGTGCCCCTGGGCAAGGCACTTAACCCCAAGTTGCCTACCGAGCTGTGTCTCGGTGTATGAATGTGTGCGCGTTAGTGAGAGCGACTGGGTGAATGTGGCTATAGTGTACAGCACATTGGGTGGTCAGCATGACTGGAAAAGCGCTATATATAGAATAGACTTTAAAATACTTCTGCTAGTCTATAAATCCCTGAATGGCTTAGCACCTAAATACATCACAGACTTGTTATCAGTGTATCAACACTCCAGACCACTAAGGTTGTCTGGCCTCAGCCCACTCCGCATACCTAGAATCAGAACCAAACACGGAGAAGCAGCATTTAGTTCCTATGCTCCACTTATCTGGAACAAACTTCCAGAAAACTGTAAAAGTAAAAATCAAGATTAAAAAGATATTTGTTTAGGATTGCCTTCGACTGTTCTAGTCGTTCGACTATTTTACTGAAACATAATTAGTTCAACTTTGTAGTCCAACTGTTTTTAATGTTTGCTTTTAGTTTCTCTTCTCTCAAGTTCTATTTTGTTTCTACATTTTATTCCTACTTGCTTTTATTCTGTTTTATTTTCCTATATTTTAATCATGTAAAGCACTTTGCATTGTCTCTGTACTGAAATGTGCTATACAAATAAATTTGCCTTGCCTTGCCTTATTTAGATGTAATAACGGAAGCTGTGTGCTGGCTCGTGATAGTTGGTCCAAAAATAATTGCTTGATTGTTTTATTCAACTGAGGAATATTATGGAACATCCATTCATTTGTTTATTTTATGCATCTACTCAGTGCTTGAATAGGTTTATTATTTTGCAATATAAAGCTGTGTATCAATTACAAAGTTACAGTAACTTATATTATTGTTTATTATTATCTGACCTGGGGGCTGCATGCAGCTATTGTTTACACAAGGATCAGCTGCCAGCCCTCACTAATTGCTCAGCTACTGTTCAAGCAGATTGGTCAGAAATACCCTCTGAGGAGTCGCGTGAAACAGGCGGGGAGAAGCTGGCATAGCTTAAAGAAAAGGTACAGAACTACCTTTCCATCCATCATCATGGGAAATGTAAAATCCCTCACAAACAAAGTAGAGGAATTAACAGCCTGAAAAGGGCACAGAGGCCGGCTGGTTCATGCTAACAGAAACTTGGCTGAAAGAGCAAATTCCAGACACCAGCGTAAACATAGACAGCTTCCATCTGGTAAGTGCCAACAGAACAAAGGACAGCGTTAAGAAAAGGGGTGGGGGTGTTGCTGTATTTAATGACAGATGGTGCAGCTCTGGGCATGTTACAATGAAAGATACATTTTGGTGTAAGGATATAGAGCTGCTAGCTGTTGAGCTGAGATCTTATCAGATCCCTAGGGAGTTTTCACACGTGATTGCTATAGTGTATATCCTCCCTAACAATAACATCTTAGACTTACTGTATATAAACTGCAAAGAGACATACAGTTCATCCCCCAACAACCCCCCCCCCCCCACACACACACACACAAATACACACACACCCCGGGGGTGGCTCAGCTCACAGCCGGGTTCACCTCCAACCTGTGTATAAGCCACTTGTACATAGAGAACTAGTCAAAGAAGCTCTGAAAGACTGCTTCACCTCCACTGCGTGGTATGAACTTTGCTATCCTCATGGGGAGGATTTAGATGGAATAACAAAATGCATCACAGGCTATGTCAATTTCTATTCGTACTCTTATTGTGCCTCTCATGAAAGTTAAGTGCTTTTTCAACAGCAAGCCCTGGATAAACCCTGACATAAAAGCTTTGCTAAAATAAATGAAGAGCACTGAGACCAGTGCAGATGGAAAAAAAAAACGCTACAGGAAGAAAATGGAAGCACAGCTGCTAGACAGTGATGTTTGGAAAGACCTGAAAACAATTTCAGGTGACAAACAGAACTCAAAGGATGTAGGTGACTGGAGCTGGATCAGCACTTCCTCAGGTCCCAAAGACCACACAACCCAAGGACTTCAATAACTGCAGGCCAGTAGTACTGACTTTCCATCTGATGAAGACCCTCAAGAGGTTGATCTTCAACCATCCTTGCCACCTGGTGAGGTCTTTATGTGATCACTTCAGTTTGCCTACCAGCCTGGCATCGGGGTGGATGAAAGTATAAAAACAGGGAATGTTCCAGTTTAACTATTTTCAGCTTGAATAATGTGAAAGTTTCTTAGGATCCTTCACAGCTCCCGTTTCTGAACTGTATAGAATTTTGTTTTTCATTTTCCCTCATAAAAAAGCATAAAAATTACGGATCTGCTTTTATTACTCTTTATTCTGAGGTTTTGTAAATGCCTATGGCCTTTTTGAGATTTACAAGACACAATTCCTTACATCTTGATACCATGAGCATGGTTAGACACCAGCAGAATAGTTTGCATTTGTGGTTCTTTGAGTATTTGCTTTTTAATAGTACCACAGCGTCTAAAGTTGTTCAAAGCAGTGTTTGACAACCCTGTTCCTTATTCCATCTATCCCTCCATGCAAGATCCAATTATAGAAGTAAAAGGCGCATAAAGTAATCAAGCACTTTATTCCCTCGTAGAATTCTTAAGCTGTTCACTGGAGATCCCAAGTTATTCAACAGCAGTCTAATGAAAAAAAAAATCTATACAGATGTTATATGTCAAACACAACACAGTATGGGTCTCCTCCAATCAGGGAGAATAAGTGAAAAGTAAAGAACCCAGACAGCATCCAAATCAAATGCTCGAGCCACCTCAACTGATTTATTTCAGTACGGAGGAGCTCAAGTCCTCTATATGTTTTTTGGTACAGTGCTCCGAAATACATGGTTTAAAAGACTAAGTTACTTTAATAGCAAGTCATGTTAATAACACTATAATTCAAAGTAAGGAACAGTGTAAAATATTCAGGGCAGTTTGGACCAGGGCTTGAAAACACTAGTTTTACAACATAGGCAAAAGGATGTAAACGGGCTTACAAAACATGTTAAAAAATCAGTTATCAGTTCAACTCAATTAAGTTATCATGTTGGATAATTGAACACATACAAATCCATTTTGTAACCAGCTTTTTGAGATTTAGTATTAAAGGTCTCTGTCAGTCTCGGTAGATTTTATACATCAAATTGTCCCGAATTAAAAAAAAAAAAAAACATAAGCTGGTTAGAATTTTAAGAGTCCAACTTTCTTCTGCAGACTGTATAAACAAGATTTTTACAGGCCGGTCTAAGAGGCAGCTTGGCAGAATGTACACTGGCAGCTTAGAGGGAAACATTTTGCTCAAGGACAAGAGAATCTCATCTACAGCAGAAGTATGCTAAACTGAGCAAATCTCTTTACTCACTCATCAATTATAAAAAGGTTGAGTTTCTTACAATGCTCAGGCCATCTCTTGGAAAAAGATTAAATTAGATGGAACCGTGTGAAATGTTGAATTACCTTAGCATGTGGCTGCTGAAAGGTGACTCTGGAGCTGTTGATGAGCGATGAGTATCTGAATAGGTGGCTGGGCGAGGTGGGGAATCTGTGACTGCTGCTGGGCTGGTTGTGCAGGACAGCTGAAAAGCAGATGTGAACTGTGTCCTTCAGTGCCTTCAGCTGTGACTCCTGTCTCCGAAAAAGATTACACACAGAAGACACCCCAATTGTTCCATCTCTCCTTCCATCCACGTGAAAAAAACAAATTCAAGCCAAAAAGCCATAGGTCATACTATAAAGTGACTGCAAAAACAACTAAAAGAGATTGTTAGCCAGGACACAGAGAAGAATTCAAACTAATAAAAAGGAAGCAATGTTCGGGAAAAAAATCCTTTAAATCTAATCAATAAAAATAGAAAGAATTATTGGAATTTTACAACAGCGCCTGATGTCAGTAGTCCACGAGATAAACTGTAGAATTACCTGCCATTATAATCTGCATTTTTCACCTCACATTATTTCAACTCATCCAACTAAACCCTGCTAACAGTATGTCAATAAGCATACGGACAAATAAAATATCTTATTGGTTAAGCCTGAAGCATGTGTCTAAATGGAAAAAACTAAGCAGTCTGAAAACACAATCTTAGGTGTGAAAACGTGAAAGAAAAGTATTGGTATTTTCTCCTCTTTTCAAACGCTACTCTCAAAAACAGCTGTGTTCTTTCTGCCGCACATGATTTATTCATTCAGTAATTTAGATGCTGTTTTTTTTCTTATTAAATCGCTGTGTCTGGATGGATCCGATTGAGATATTCTAACTTGCTTCAGAGATCTAGAAATGTTAGATATATTATTTAACAACAAAAACAACATGAAATCCATTCTATGTCACCTTATCAAGCGCCGTCTTCTCTAATTCCTCCTTGGCGATGGTAAGCTTGTGCTCCAAGTCCAGAAGCTGCTGCCCCTGCACAGAAGACATGACATTAGAATAAGCTTTACCCAGATTTGTTAGCACAAATCACTTTTGGGTCGTCAGCTCATCTTAAGGGCAGAAGGGACTTGAAAGATGCTGAGATTTCTTTTTCTTTCCATGTGTGCTGGTGGCCATGTATGCTGATTTAAGGGGTCCTAAAAGTGGGAAATGGAGCGCATTTTTGTTTAAAATTCAGGTCATACAGTGTTTTGAAGAATGTGTGTTGGATTTGATGCAATTCCACAAAGTGTCTGTATTTCGGGATGAAGGCTAAATTATTAATAGTGTTGAGTCACTTTTGACATTTCTGTCTGACATCTGTGGGATCAATTCACAAACAAGGGATGAAAGTTCAGGGCTCTTTGACCGTCCCCAAGTGGTGAAAAATAATCATTAGCTGGATTGAAAGGAAAAAACAAACAAACAAAAAAATAGGATGGACTGTCTGCAGTTGGAGCTGCTCCAAGCATTCAGCATCCCAAGATGACTTTCTCTTTATTAATGCATTAAGTAACATTATTAATTAATCACTGTGATATGTAAGTAGCACTTGCATAGATTTCAATGGAATGCAGCACTAATAAATTGCATCTCAGTGTTGTGACATTCATAACAAAGAGTTTTTCACCATGCCAAAAAAAGTCTTTGTCAGCTTTGCCTAACTAGAGATTACATTGCCGTTGCAACAGTGTCAAATGCATTGTAAAGCGATGCTGGGGCATTGTTCATATCAGTGCATTTATATTATTTAGATTATTGCATTACTGCATATCTTCCTGCAAAACTGAAACATCAGGCAGATACGCAATAGTGACTGTCTTAAGGGTGTGAAAGCATCCCAAGTGGAGGTCCAAAAAATGTAGAACAATACATTGAAAATTTAGAAACTGGTGGCACTCAGTTAATTACTTGTTATACTTAGAATTAATGCATTGTAATATAAAGCTAATAATTAGTATGAACTATTCAATAAACATAATTTTATTGACTTCTTTTCTTCTATATCAGAGCAAAAAAGGAAAATTAGAGGGTCTTATGGAGTAGACAAGCAAATGTTATTGCAATTGATTTAAAGACAAATAGAAAACAAATAATCAGTTCTTCCCGTTTACCCTGAATAAAAGCAAAATCTTGACACTTTTAAGAACAGGGCGTTTGAAAACTAACCAATTCCTTAACGATCATTATTTCTTGAGTGTAGTCCCTGGACTGAAGGGCATACACAAAAGGGTCATATTCAGTAAATGAGCTGATATAACATCACACGAGTATCAACAGAGTTCCCCTCTGAGGAGTCTTTTATTATTGATAAACTCATCAGGAAGGCAGAGAAATATGCTCATTTTGGGATCATTTGCATGCAGCTTACATATAACCGGTTTTGATAGTGGACTTTTGAGCCATGAACTTTTATTGGGTGTCTTTTACTGGCCTTTCGGTGATAAACTATTTAAGCTCCCATTCTGGACTATTCAAGGTTAGATAGTACAGCAAATAGTATCCAAAATCTCTGCAAACAGTCCATGATGTTATAGAGTGACATGAAGAGCCAGAATGTTGGGTTTTACAGAATTTTATCCATACATCTGCATCACTGTTTTTGGCAACCCTATCTGTCTTTATGTAATATTATAGAAATTAAATTGTAATAATTTTAAAGACAAACCGGTCCATCCCTTCTTCAAGGTTTTCTGTTTCTTTTTCTGCAAATGAGTCACTCAGTGATGCAAAGACAGAACAAAAATCATCTATGTCACTTTTCAAAGAATCACATTCTTCAAGTAGGTATCTTCCCACACAAAAGGAGAGTTGGGACAATTAACTAAAGTGATTTGTTACTGTTGGGTTGTGCTGAAAAGAAATTCAAAGGTTATACGTCTTTAGGAGCAGTCCTTTAATAATTCACACAAAGGCTTATATACTGGGAAATGAAAGTGTTCACTGACACATCGGGTTAAATTCTTCAAGACAGGAAATATTCAATTAGATGTTTGCCACTGAGTTAGTCACATTGGACAACACAATATATTAAATTTAAAATGGTCAGTCCAGACAGTTTTAGTCCAAATATTGTCCATGCTTAGCTCTTTTAGATGCATTGCATGACTTCGTGCTCTAAGTTAAGTTTAAATACTGCAAAACAAAAATGCCTTTAAATTTAACAAAGATTACATTTGTGATCATTCTTCTTTTGCATTGAGAAAATGATGAGTGCACGACTAATTTGTCTTTTAAGGGTATGACCGTTATTAGTGTCTTTGTGTGTTGTATTACAGCACAGAGTGATTACATCTATTACAGAGCATCATTAGTAGATAGTCCATTGAGGAAGATGCGTGCCTGACCACTCACCCAGAAATGCTGACTTCTAGGGTTACTGTCTCCAAGTCGCACGCTTCATATTTCTGTGCTGAGTCCATTATAGAGGTTTGGGGTCAGTGGGCCACTAGCTGCACGGCTATATGCGGCACACAGCCCAATCAGGCCGTCATTTTTCTTTTTCCTTTTTCTACGCTCGAGGAAAAGCAGCTCTAGGGGTAAATTTAAAACCGAACTGATGGAGGGAAGAAGATATGAAAGCCTGAAATCAGCTTCTCTTCCAAAAATACTCTCTCAGGGAAACGCTGCAAAGGCGCCGGCGATCCTTTCAGCATTTTTAATAGTATGTGTGAGCAAGAGAGGGGAGATCTGGATCTTTGTGTGGTTTGCACCTGACACGTCATCCAGATGCAGAGTTGGATCTTTTTTTGTTGTTTTCTTTAAAATCAAAGAAAACACGCAGAAACAAAGACACATCAAGTACAGAACAACTGGACAGAATGTCCTTATTTTATGACTCTGCATTTCTTATATTTTAGAGGTTAAGTATTCCTTCTTTATAACTGCAACTGTGTTGTTACTTTGAAAGCTATGACTATGTAAGAGCCAATAGTTTTTTGCAAATAATACTATACTTCCACCCACCTTGGAGTGATTGTCCCATACGGAAAATAAATAGAAAAAAACATCATAAAACATCTAAGGATTCAATAACCTTCAGTTTATGTTTCATATATTGTATATCCTACAAGGTTTATTTGACTTACTCTTGAAAGTGGCCACTTTTGCATTTATTTCATACACTATAATACAATTTAACAAGAATTATGTGAAAACTATGTATGTTGTGTATATTAATAGACACACAACAGGGCATACATACATAGCAATCACCAACCCCTCCCCTCTGAGGAGAGTTGCACCAAGCCTTTGCTTCAGAAAGTAATTAAAATCAGCCATAAACGTTTACAAAGTGCTTAAAATGCTTACATTATTTTTTAAACAGCAGAGAGAACTGCCCTCAGTTCAACTTCCATTGTTAAAGCTATAGTTGGTAATCCTGTTTTGTAATACTGGGTAAAATCTTCCTTCCATCCTGAAGGTAGTACATTATGTATTCACAAGAAGGAGGTTCAAAAATCAAAAGGCATGGATTCGCCAGATGATTATTCCTGCTTTCACCCCCCTCTGTCCCTCAAGTTCTGGCGGTATCACCTTATCTATTGGTTGTCCCACATGGCAGTCATTATGACGCGCTCACGTAATGGCAGTATCCATGCTCATGCTCATTCATTCATAGTTCCTGCTTGCTGGCTGCGCATGCGCACTTCTAGTGTTTATGTATCTGGCTAGGTTAGTGGTTCACTGTAGCTCCACTGCTCTCATCGTAGACTTTGAAGATGGCTGAGAGTCGCATGAAGTGAAACGCTTTCATGTTTATGAGAAGAAGAGGAAGGACTCAGTCGAAAGAAATAAGACCAGAGTGGATTTGGGAGATTTTTGAGACGCGATCCCCCTGAAGAACAGAAGAGCGAGGTAAGACGGTCTTGCACATATGCAGTTATTCAAAAAGGGACTTGGGGAAACTTCCAGAAAAATTGCCGACCCTATGTTTAAGTTCAAAGTATTCCCAAGAAAGTTAAGGCCACACATCAACATGCTGCTTTGAACTAGAACTCTCGTGTACAGTACTGCTGAATAGTAACATCATTAGGTCAGTTGTAACACCCTTATGGAAATGATATAGATTAATCTTATAAAGTTTGTGTCTATTTTAGTTGAAACTTGTATGTAATGCATCAGACTGTGATGTTGGTACAAAATGAAATTAATATAATTTGGGTACTTATCAGAACATTATATGACAGAAATGTCATAGACAATCGACCGGGACAGTGGACATTGTATGTACATACAGTAAATTGTCTAATATTCTGCATTGCATTTATAGCTTTGTGAAAGCCTGTAATGAAGTTGATAGTTGACATACTGCTCAGTTCAATTCTGATTAGAGAACCTTTGGCCAGCTTCTGCACTGTGCAATTATCATATTTTTTAATATATGAAAAAGACATACATATACAAAACATGTATGGAAAACATGTTGTCATATATATAACTTATATATAACAATCATAGTTTTCACAAGATTCTTGTGAAATTCATTATATATTGTATGAAATAAATATAAAAGTGGCCACTTTCAAGAGTAAATCATATAAGCCCTGTATGATGTCCAATAGTCGCAAGAAGCAAACAGTCTTACACGTTTATAAGGAAAGGATGAAGGCCTCAGTAGAAAGAAATAAGACCAGAGTGCTTTAGGGAGATTTTTTTCACACGATCTCCCTGAGGAGCGGAAGAGCGGGTAAGATGGTTTTATTCAAAAAGTGACTTGGCCGTTTTTACCTACATTTCCAGAAAAATAGTCTTCTATACCTTTAAGAACCGATCACAAAGAGACCATTTTTTAATGCTTTGCATTTGAAGCACTGAATGTATTTGAAAGCCCAGCAAGACATTCATGACAAAACCATATGTCATTATTGTTTTGAAAAGATGTCCAACCACACATTTTATCTGTGGTGCCAAACTTAGAGACTGCACAGTTATACGCCGTGATTTCTTTGGTCCCTTCATGGTGGCTACATCTTCTAAGTACACATTGTAGCAGAATACGGTTTGCTCCATTGAAGCAATTTATAGACCAGAGACACATATAAAGTGGGGCTCATCTTTGGAGGCATATCATGTAACTGTATTGTAACATAATGTAACGGTCCATTAACTCATGAATTAGAATAATAAGTTCTGTTGAGTTCCTCGACTGTGCTTATCATCATGCACTGTGACACTGTGCGACAAAATGGTCTTTGATACGGCACAGCATCTGTCGTAACCCTTTCAGCTGCCTACTGGAGGTACCTTGACTGACATTCTCCCTATGATGTTGATGACATTTACATATATCAAGCTACTTTCTGCTGCTTTGTGGCTTGCTTGGCTTTTGATCGCAGCTTATAGGAAATACAAATGAAGTTTCAGGCACAGAAGGATCAGGGTCAGACGAACGTGAATATTATCTGTTTGACCTTTCCACGTGGGGAAAAAAAATAAATCCTGTTCTGCTATCAACCAAGGCTGACTTTTTCACTGGAAAAAAGAATGTCCAAATTAGTATCATGCTTTTGTGGTTGCCAACCACATCGTCAGCATGAATATTAGATGTTTGACATTGAGAAATAAAGTTACTTCACATTAGTGACTGATGCAAATTAGAGACAGTGATTTATGAGAACTGACAGCAGGCAAACAAGTCAATACATTCATCATTCATGGAACAAAATCAGACCACAGAACACCCAGCGACAAAAAATTCAGCTGCAGAGCTAATAGCAGAAAACATAACCTACGATGAATTCACTTTTTGAAATCATCTCTTGAAATATCTCCGGATATTATGAATTTAAGACACCAAAATGCACATTTTTAAGGAGCCATTACAGGGCATTTTTGAAGAAATGTGGACTGACATTTTACCACTGCAAACAAGGCTGGAAAGGTCAGTCCATGTACCGGTGAATGCCGATACATATTACGTGCTCACCCAGATATGAAAAAATTTAGTCCTCACAATACAGAAGAGGCAGTGGAGTAAGTGCAATTGCCCTTCAGCTTTTTATATACCACTGGTTGTGTTCTGCTTACAGAGGCAGGAGATGCGTGAGAAGTAGAAGCATATCTGATTCCTTTAAATAAGGATCTTCCAGGAAAATGGAGCAATGCATGGGGGTCATGTATAATTTCGGTCGTAAAGATTCCCATATAAGATCTCACGTAATTCCGTGTCAGCGTCATTCTCTGTTGTCGACGTTGTTCATCCACAACCCTCGCTTTATTAAAAAGGATGGGCCGTATCATGCAGAAGCAAAATCAGAGGACAGCACTTAGCACTATTCAGTTTAAGAGACGTACAATTGACTTTGCAGGCTGCTGTCTGGCTGCGGGCAACTTTGCAACTGCCAGCTGAATTAATTGGAGCACCGTCTGTGATGGGATCATTTTTTTCAAGGTGGCCAGAGGTAGGTGTTTACCCCTGGTCTACCACAAAGCAAACCCACCTTCAGTTTGAGCTTACCTTAAAAATTAAATCCTTCTTCCCGTACCGCAGTTCTTTCAGTTGAGCCTGGATTTTTTTGGACTGCAAGGGAAAGATAAGAAAATAAGTGTTAGCTTATTCAAATAGCAAAATTGGTTTGAGATGTAGCCGGATTCTGCGAGCTGCAGCAGAAGAGTCCTTTGTGAGTGTTCCCTGGGCAATGCTATGGCTTAGAGAAAGGCCCTACTGAGAGAAAGAAAATATCAAATCTGCCCTTCACTGAACTGCATAGTACACACAATGATGCAGTCATGCTCTGGCTTCTCGCCTACTGTTTGAGCCTGAATTCTTACTGCCATCACACATGCTACTGCCCCCATCGTTACACACATGCAGGGCTTTTAGATTGTGTCTGGCTCTGGCCCATCATTGGTTAGCAATACACACAAACAAAGTGGTTCTTCACTGCCAACTACCATGAGCATGCAGGGAGTCCAGAGCTGCCTGACATTCACTCTGCTGTTTCACATCACTGGACACACATAACGCAGGCTGTCTCTTAGTTAGACATACAAACATCCTCAGAACTGGTTTCATTGTGGGTAGAACACAGAAAGCTCTCAGATGGAACCCAACTTTTTTTGACTAAAAAGTATGACTGCAAAATATTATTAAGTAGGGCATGAACTGAACTATAGAGGGCCTTAGAAGCAAGTGGGAAAATAAATGAAGGACCTCTTTTCCAAGCCAGGACCAAAAAGGTTAATTTTCTCACTGCCAGGAACCATGTCGACAGGTAAAGAACAGTGAAGGAGGGAAAGATAAATGTCAAATATTTTTTGAGTGTGTTTTCATTTCAAAAACTTTCTTTTTGAGTTTGGAACAGAAATTACAAGGGTTGAAATGTTCTGGCAGTGGATCACAACCATGTTGTAAACAGACCTTTAAGATGCAAAAAGAATAAGCCTTAGTTTGAACAATTTTTGTCTTCTATTCTTTATCCAATTAAAATGTTTGGAGATGGACGTAAATTACGGTTTACAAAACCAAACTTCAGCTGCAAAATGTGAATGCTTCTGAGGCCATCTGTACACCATGCAGCCTCCTGGAAAGCACTCAAATAAAGTTTGCTTAAACAGGTTCTTAAAGTCACGAAAGAGCTACTAATTACTGGCGCCTATTATTAACAAACCCATACACACATTTCTGTTTGTTTATTTGCATTTCATGGCTAAAAAAGACAACTGAAAAACTAATATGGCTTATTTTAGCTTCTTTCTTTTTTATGTTTTGGCATTAGTGCTTTATTTGAGAGTAAGCTGACAGAAAATGAGGTTGAGAAAGTTGGAGACACAGGCCAGGTCTGGAACCTGTCCACGTTAAGGACTGAGGTCTCTGAGTTGCGTACTCTACCCTTTTGCCAGCCCCGTGGCTGGTCAGATTTTCATGGACCGCTCCCACCCGGGGAACCGGCAGCTCTGTGGGTCTCTCTCCTGGTGTCTTTGAAGATTTCTAGGTGGCCACTTTTTTCTGTCGGCGTTGTATTGGAGTGGCCACTGCAGAGACAAGACAGGGCCCTTTGGAGAGCTAGTTCGGGGGGTGGGGGCACAGCATGGTCCTCTTGCTCCAGTGTGGTGCCCACGCTGGTTCGACTGGGGCTGGAGGTGTGGGGATGGCCTGGTACTGTCTGGTGGCCTACAACTCCCGCGGATGTATTGTGCTGTCTGAGCTCTGGTGAGCGTCCCCTTATCTTGTTGTTGTTTGGTTTCTCGTATTCCCTTCTCCAGCTGGGCGTCTTTTCAGGCCCCCAGATCTAACAGCCATCTGTTTTTTTATATAGTTATAGCCGTTTGACCAGTAATTTCTTGTCAGAAAACATCCATTTTTATCTTGTGAATCTAGATTTAAAAACTTGAACCTGGGGAACCTCATATTTGTTTAAATCAGATGATTATATAAACACGGAGCAAACTGTAACATCTTACCTGAAAAAGCAGGAAATAATTATTTTGTTAATATTAGGTGTATATTATAGGTAAAGCTTACAAGAAAAACTTTTGAAAAAATTATTTTTAATCCGGTGAGTTTACTGGCTCTTTCTGAGCTCAGTTGCACTAAACCATATTCATATGCCCTGTTAGCTTATAAATGCTGAAGTCTGAATATACTCAGCTTTCTGAATTGTTTTTGTTTTGCCATCTCATTTACCCTGAAAAATTATAGCAATATTTTCCTTCCCATTACTAAAATCCTTGATGGATGAGACCTGCGTTCCAAAGAATATTCTTAAAATACACAAAATACAGTGACACTGTATTTTTGGAGCTTTTTGTAGTTTATCATCTTTCCCAAACTTTTTCATGCGAAGACTCACAAAATGTGTCACTATGAGTCATCATCCCTGTGAGCATGATGACAGAGCTGTTAGATTTTAGCAGTCTGTCCCAAGGACAGACATAAACAGCACAGTGTGTCTTTGTCACTTATTATTTGGAAGGTTTATTCTTTACCGACAATTAATGACACTATTTCAAATATGGAGACAGCTCTACAGTTTAGTAATATAATTGATTTGGCATTCTTAAATATATCTACTGTAGTCTAAGTTCAGCTGCGCTAACTCAAAGTAAAATGCTTTAATTTATAGTTCTTTAAAAGCAACCTCAACAATAAAGATGTGTAAAAACCTTTAAAATCTGACCTACAATTTGAGTGCATTTTATTTAGCAGGCAATACAATCATTACATAGTAAACATCACTTTTTTTATTATTTTTTTACACAAAAATCACCTTTAACACACTTTTTGGCACCATAACTTTTAATGTGTAAATCTTATTCAGCAATCCACAACTTCCTTCTTTCATAAGGTATAAAATGAGACAACACACATAGCCCTTTCTCTTAGCTACTCTTCAAAATGGGAATAACAAAAGAAAACACTGTTAGGTAAGTAGTAAGGTAGTTCCGAGTTGGCCATGAAATACTGTAGCTACTCGTCTAAACTTGCACAAATCTACAGTCTGAGCAATAATTAAATGTTTGAAGCCACTGGAACTAGGACAAAGCTGGAGGAGGACCCATATTTGTCTTGCTAACACATAGTTGTTAATTCAAGTCAAAAACAACCTTAAAAGCCCACTATAGAGGATTGAAGCAAAGAGGGCTATTTCAGGGTCATCAAGTCACCACAGTAACCACTTATTTTGTTGCTTTCATACAAATGTAAACCAGCACCGCATATAACTGTAGAAAGGTGTGTATTTCTTATCTTTATAAAAAAAAGTCTAGTCAAATCGAGGACAAAACAACTATCTGTACATGAGAGATAATGCTTTGCCTTATAAACATCTTAGCCGTGTTAGGGGGCCTACTTCATGGGTAAGGTGGTCCTCCTCCATGGTCTCTAGTGATTTGCCAACTATTAGCAACATTTTCAAAGTAAATACAGTCCCTAACTCCTGCGCCACTGTCCTGCACTTGGTGGGTTGCCAGTTCGATCCCCTGGTTTGACCTTCTCAGTTTTTGTATCCTTTGGCAAGACACTTCACCCAAATTGCCAGCTGGCGCTGGTCAGAGGGTCCGGTGGCAGCGTTATATGGGTGCCTCGCCTCTCTCAGTTGGCCAAAGGGCAACTGTGGTTACTAACATAGCTCACCACCATCAGGGTGTGAATGACTGACTGTAGTGTAAAGCGTTTTGGGATCATCGGACTTGATAAAGCGCTATATAAATACAAGCCATTTACCAATTCAATCAGAATATTCCTGAAAAGTTAATTTATTTCAGCAACTCATTTCACTAAGTGAAAACTAATTATATAGATAATTATAATTACACACATTATGATTAGTTTCTTTTACAGCAAATATAACATGAGACATTATGATTAGAATATTACATCAGACCAATAAAAAAGTTCTGATAGAGAACATGTGAGCTTGATGAAACGTGTATTTAATACCTGCTTAAAAGTTATTTTCAGGAGGTACTTTTAATCTGAAAAAACGAGCCTCATCGAAAGGCATACACTAATATATTGAATATGATTGTAAATGCAGACAAACTGTTTTATTTAAAATGTACTGGCAGCCCAACTCTAAGGTTGTAGGCCTAAACCAGCATATTTAAAGCTTGGATTATTGATATCTCATGCAACTAAATATAACAAGGAATATTAAAGCAAGTTTTTAACTCTATTAATTATTTAGAAATGCAGGTCTTGGAGGCCACCCAACCCTTCACGGTTGAAGTAAAGCAAGAACCTAGCCGCCATCCCATAGCAAGGCCAGCATCAAGAAAGCTACAACCATGCACTTTGTATTGTAAAACTGGACCTCACTTAGAAAAATGCACCTATGTAGTGTCTCGAGAACATACAAATTTAATTCTGAAATTTAATTTCAGCCAGGAGCCTCATCTTCTTAAGCCACTTTAATCAACTTTGGACTGGCCGCTCTACACTTCCCACTTTTTATTTTATGAAATGAAACTTTTTTGCAGATTTTTGATTTGCGCAAAGGAAAGTAATCTCACTGTCAGCAGCCCTCTACATGAATATAAGAATGATCTAACAGTTTTGTTGAAGTGGCAGCCACAGTGAATCTGTTAAAGGGTTCTACTGCATCCACAGTGGAAACTGCTGCTTCTTTCCTCTTTGTTACTCACTAAAACAACCCGATTGTATTTTAACTGTCTGAAGTAAAAAAAAAAAAAAAAAAGATGCAATGAAATGTCCAAAAGTACATCCTCCCAGAGGTATTGTGCCTTGTCAACATATATTTTTGAAAACTCCAGTCAGGCTCTTTTATGCCTCTGGTTCAGAAGTGGGGTCCTGCTGGGTCTTGCTCCTTGGAGCCCACTTTCATTCAGAAAGCAAAGAGACAATGTTGCTCCTTGATCTTGATGTTGAGATTGTATCTTGTTTTGAGGTTTTGTGTGGTTGTTTTCCCACCATTTAAATCATTCACTTGGGAGACTCCGGGTACAGTTATTTCTGTTGTTCATGTAGATTGAAAATACAACACATGAAAGCAAATACGGTGTTTTACATTTAAAGCTAAACTGAAGGCAGAACATATTAAAAATAAGGGAAGTAAGACATTTTTTGGAAAAAAACAACAACAACAGATAAGCTGAAACATTACAGCCAACAAAGAATAATCACATTACTCTTAAACACATTTGTTAGTGTAATACAGTTTGCTGACAGCCTGTTTAAAATCTCTTGGTGTGGTTCCTAGAGTCTCTAAAAGTAGAATGGGAGGCGAACACCTTGTCTACTTTTAAAACTAGGCTTAAAACTGTCCTTTTTGACAAACCTTGGCTTAGGTTATCCTGATCTATCTCTGTAGTTATGCTGCTATAGGCTACGCTTGCTAGAGGGAATCGACATCTATCGATCCATCTGTAAGGCTGTCCGTCTATCCCATACTTATTTATTTCTGTCGTACACAATCAAAGATGTCATTTTAAAAATATTTCTTCTTGCATGCAAGGATCTGAATGGCCCAGCTCCTTCTTGTCTGTAACACCTCTTTGTTGCATATAATCTGGATGGTACCCCTCAATTTCAATATATGGGTTACTTTTGGTGCTAAGAGTTTGACAAAAAAACTGCCATGCATTCTACTTATACAGAGTCCTCCCTTGCAGGAGTGATCAGAAGAAAAACTATTAAATTATTGAACTATTGAATTTGCAGCCACCAATGAGCTACTTCAGAGAGTTTTGAGGTCACCTTACCTTGTCCTTAAAAGCACTAATAATGAAACTAATTTGCAGAATGTATGCAGTAACTCCAATGACCACCGCATCTTTCAGATGTCCCTATATGCCTCCTCAGGATTAGCAATTGATTGATGAATACATTTTTAGAAATTATTATTATATGATCAACTGAATTTGAGATTACAGTATTATAATAACAATTAAAGAGGACTATATTTAATTTAAACCAAATCTGTCAATTTCAATGATTGTACTGCTATAAATTGGATTGATTTGATTATAAATAATATTCCTGTTGGATATGAACTAGATAGTTTTGTCTCAAAAGTTCCTTTTGGTCAATATTAGAAAATATTTTCAGTCAGTTGATGTTTATCCCACCCAATGATTGTATTTTTAGAATCAGCCGTGGTCTTTGTATTACAACTGTTTTCACAGACAATTGAGCCGAGAGAGAGGGGGACAAAGCACAGCAAATGGCCACAACCTGAAACCCTAAAATAGGAGCGAAAAGCAACAAGGACCTACTGTGTCGGTACTAGGAGGGCTGTGCGATATAAGGACATGTTTCAATAATATTGTTAAATGCTGTGATGACGATATCAGTTGTGCTATATGCCTATTTGTGTCTTTCCCCTCTGTCTCATCTGTGCTTCCATGACTCTGTCACCTTAAGTATTTTGAGCAATGTCATCTGTCTCTGTTGTGAGCATCTGCTCCAGTGAGACTCAGTCCAGCCAGGTAAACATTAGGGGAGGAATGGTACACGTATCCGTACCAAAAATATCTGGTACACGCCTGTTGGTGAGGTACGCACATGTACCACACATAAAGTACGAATGCATCACCTAAACACATGCAGTATATTTATGTGTGCAACTAACCGCACAATGTACCTTCATGTAGTGCAGAGGGGAGACCTAGAAACACTAAACCCTGTTTGGGAAACATGGTGGTAAGGGACTATTATTTAATGACAACTGTTTTTTTTTCATTGATTTATTTCCTTTAATTTCTATGGAGGCGTAACAGTGTCAGATACCTGCTATGTCTATTGCAATTACAAAAAAAGATTGGATAATGCTCCACTTGTGACAATAAATTCTGTTGGGCTCTCACTTCTTATTGCCACATTGCCAGACAGGACACTATAAAAAAATGAAAATTTCCCTATTTATGAAGTGTGTTTGATTGAAAGAAACATTGTGTTTTAAGGCAAAACAGTGACTAGATGACAGCTAAAAGCTTAAAGACTGAACTGTCCAATTTCAATCATTTCTGTCAGAGTAATTTGATTTATTCGGTGAGAATAGTGAACGAGGTAGACCAGCATATCAATGCATTCATTTTACACATAGATTCTGCTCTTGTACGTTCCCCATGAACAGGTTAATTGTTCTGCAGGATCTATCATACTGCAACAAATGCAAAACATCTCTAAAACAACAAGTGATCATAGCTGCCGAACATCAAACAAACCATGTGACGATCCTGTGTAGTGTTTTCATGCCTGGATGAGGCCTGGGGTGTTCCAGTGTTACACGGCATTTAACATTTTCACATATAATCATGTTTCTGCCCCCTGGTAGGCTTAATACATCAGCAATGGGGTTAAAACTTGAACGTGCACTCACATACCCCCCCCCCCCCCCCCCACAAAACAGAACAAAACAAAACAACAAACCTCTAAGAAAAAATTGGCTAATCTTGATAGATTCTTCTCCATTTCAGGTAGCGTTATCATATCAAAAGCACAAAATGGCTGCAACATCCACTTTTCACAGCTGATCATCTGCACATTTCAAATACTTTCGGCTATGTTGTTGTTGAGTGTTTTTAAAAAAAAATGCTAGTCACCACACAAATTTATGAGATACAACTGTGTCATTCTTTGTGTCAACAAAAAGAAAAAAAGAAACCCATTCATAAATGTGACCAGACTAGTATAAATTTACTCATAACAATTCTAAAATAAATATATTTGTTCACCAATATATTACAACATTACCGACAAATCAATTCACTTCAGTGGTTAAGATTACATTTCCTACCTCACGTCAAAGACTCAGTACAGCGGGCTGCATCATGGCACAGCTGACAGCACAGTTGCCTATCAGCAAGAAGCTCCTGGGTTCAAATACCAGCCAGCATGTTCTCCATGTGGATGTATGGTACCCTGGCTTTTTCTCACAGTTAGAATAACTGGTCTCTCTCTAAATCACCCTTAGGTGATGGACTGAATGTCTGTCAGACATTCAGTTCCTCATGAACTCTTTGGAGTTCAGTTCTTTAGAAATCTTATATGATGCATAGACATTCATGACAAAGACTGCTGACTTGACCAGTTTACAAGCATTGACACCCTCCACAAGGAGCATAAGCTACAAATGGGTATTAATAATAAGCGTGCTGTTTATAGACAGCTTGGGGGAGATTCACAAAACTTGGTCTGCAGCTGGAGTCTGTGTTTTAAAAGCCACTACACAAAGATATATGAGCTACAACTGTCTCATTCCTTGTCTTAATCAACTCATGAAGCCGAGAATCATGTTATGTGGGCAGAGGAAAAATAAGACTGAATTGCTGCTCAGCGGTCCAAAGGCATGTTTCTCAGATTAAAGTAAAGAGGAAAGCAGGGAAGGAGGACATAAATTTGGCATTTCAACATGAAATTCATTATCCCAGAGCCTAGAGAAGGAGTGAAGGGCACAAAATCAAAATTGCTTTAGGTCCAGTGTTAATCTACATAATATATTAGTTCTACTTATCAAACTAAATTACTAAATTCAATTAATTATTTTATCATATTCTCATTTATGAAGATGCACCCGTTTTTATGCAGAAATTAGTAATAAAAAACTTTTTCAGTCAGTTGCTTAACAAACATAAAGTCGGCTGTAAAGGACTTCCTGTCTCTTGGATATTCATTCACTCACACTCTTTAATAAAGGTGCAAGGATCATTTATAAAATAAAGCTGTGGGACGTGGGAGATCATCTTCCAAGCTCATTAATTGTCCCTAATATCTAAAATGAAAATGACATGCAGCTTCATCCAAAAAAGCCCTGCAGAATTTATTACACAAAGCCATTCACCTTGAAATGCGTCATTACAAGAAATCCTCCTGAATCTTGTGTATTATATTTTATCCTACTATGTAATTTGTCCATATAAGCGGTATGTATGCATGGATGTATGGCTGGCTGCCTGGTTGGCTGGAGGGATGGATGGATGGATGGTTTGTGTGGATGTTTCAATTAAATCCTGACGCATGAATGAAAAGTAATTTTAGTGATAACAGCTATTACACTGAAGTGTGAAAACATCATTCTTCACCATCGTGACTGTGCAGCAACACCATAAATTTGACAGAGGAGGAAAAGAGGTGATAAATTCATGCAGATGTGAAACAGATTAAAGGGCATCTCAAATGCCATTTATCTCCCTCCTTTAGCAAATGGTTCTAACTTTGACACTGAATCAAGCTTTTTGAGCTATCAGATGTTTCCCTTGAGCGCATCAGCACCACTTTGATATTTTCTGTGACATTTACATAATGAACTGATAAAACGTAAAAAATAGTCAGAAATGTATAGCAGGTACAGCAGGTTTTCTTTCCAGTCTGAATGATGAGTGGAGTTTTGTGGAGGGTTTATGCGATTTCTGAGCTGAACGAATTGATTTAGGTGCCTGTTAGTGGCTTTCGTCATTGTGTCGGCGTCAAATATGATCAGAGTTCTTTCTGACTCTCATTCAAGTCATTCTGTTTGAATACTAGCAAATCCTCAATTCTGATTTCAAAACTAGAAAGGAGTAATATGTTAATTAGGTGTCAGTTTAGTGCCAACAAACTAAGCCAATTTATCAGTTAGCTTTTGGTAAGTAATTTGTAAGTGTAGATACGAATGCTATGGTAATTTTCCCCCAAAACAAGGGTTACTAAACTTAAGAGAAATTGATTTATGTCCTGCTTTTAAGGAATTGGCTAGACTTACAGTGGCAGCCACATGTATTACCCTCATGTAAAAAGCCTTAAAATAAATTCAGACACATTTTATCGCAGTAGCACAATCCCAGTTTAGAAACCCCAACCTTTGATTTGAATGCTAACAGGGGGAAAAGGATGGTGAGGGTTGTGAAAAAATGTTCAAAGCATACAGTTGGAAAACTGCGCAACATGCCGACTAGTTGTTTTAAAGTAAATAGCACTGGGACAAAAGTATGAGCAAATCTGCACAGAAATGTTCACAAGAGAAACATTCAATCTTATTCCTTTAACACCTCAATCATCAGACCTGAATCCTATAGAATACTTGAGGGATGAGCTGAAGAGAAGAAAAGAGAGGATCTAGGACTCTGGATGATCTTGTGAGATTGATCTCTGCATAAACTACTTCTGTGAAATGTGAGAGGACAAGTGCGGTCCCACTGGCAAAAGGAGTGTTGTGAGAAGTACCGACAGCAGGGATACCAATATTTGTGTTTCCTCTGATTTATTTTAAAACAATTACAACTTAACAATCAAATTTTATTTTTACTGTTTAAATCCAAGCAGACATTTTTTTCCTACATTTATAAATGGTTACTATGCTACATTTATAAACGGTTACTATGCTACTGCAAAACTACATTTACCAGGTATGACGCTAGAATGTCTTCAAGTTTTAAAACTTTACATGTTACAAGGTTGGCTACTTTGAAAAGTCTGGCTTTGTAGAAAGTATGATAGTCGTTACTTGAAACATGTACCATCCATTAACTCTCTACCAGCTATCATTTAACTAACATATTTTTCAAGGCAAATGAGAAACTAACTAACAAATACTAAAACCTATACTCACTGATTCCTGTTAAATACATAAACACATCGCTGTTGCTTTTCATGGAAATTAATTTCAGTTGAAGTATGTTGAACTATGAAAGTTTCTCAAAGACAAATGGAGGCATTACACAATTTCACACCACTAAAGGAGGAATCTTTACAGTAGTAACTTTTACCTGAGGAGATTTTACGATGTCAGAGAGATTAAAGACACAAAGCACTACAATGTAAGTTAACGCAGGTTCAATCAGTTTTGCTATAGTCATTACCACACCATAGAAAATGTTTTCTAATATACAGTACAGGATATTGTAATGTCATTTCACGGTTTATTCACCAAACATTTTAAACTACAGTAGATAAAAATCCCAGGTTTTGGTGATGAAACCATGAGAATTTTTTTGCTCACTGTTTCTGCCTTCAACATCACATCAACATATATTCTGTACAACTGAATGGAAAAAGAAATACATTTGGGTTCGTCAAACCAAAACACATCTTCCTAAAGGTTTTGGGAGATTTTAGCTAAGTCATTTATTGATCACTGTCTTCATTGTGCCATGGTATGTATATAACACAGATCATTTTGTGTACTCCTCTCCTTGGTGATGCTGTATTATAAGAAAATGTTTTGAAAGGTGGGAATGCAAGAAGGCATAATAGTGAAAATTAATAAAAAAAAATGTGCTCCCACAAACTACTATTATAAGACTATTTACTTCACTTTTTGTACCTTTATACTGTTACATTATTACACTTTAGATGAAGGTGCAGCATGCATATCACATTAAAGGTGGATAGAGTTCTCAAGGTGTCATGTTTTAGCTCAAATATTGTGTTTTATTAGGAATGGTTGAGTAGAAAGGTTTATCCAAATCTAAAGGACTCTACTCATTTCTTGGTATAATACGTAAAGGTGTTAACTTGGTTTTTAAATAGTTTTTTCCTTTTTATTTTCTTTTTCCTTTTTATTTTTTAATTAATTAACTCAGATTTTTTTAAGTATCAAAACACAACATCTAGATAATAATATACACAGCATGAACAGATGTTAAATTGTCAAAAACAAAGTCTTGGGTTTCAGTTTCAGTACATAAAGTTTCCTTCTTGAACCGCTCAAACAGACACACTTGTGGCAAAAGAAGTGTTGCTTGCAATTACCTTTAGCAATTGTTTTTCAGGCTCTGAGACCATCTCTTTCTGTCAGTCTGTGGTAATTACAGTGTTAATACAAGTTGTGTTGCCAACCCTTTCTCTTGAAACATAAATAACTTTCTGGGATTAAAGTCAAAGCATGGAACAATTTCCTCTCACTGATTTACTTCAAAAGCCAAAGTCTGCTAAGGGAATTGAAGACAGTGACCTCCATCTACCTGTTTTCAGAAAAAAAGTCTGCTAGCTACTTGCTGCCTTAGAGATCTTAAAGGCAAGAGATACACAAAGTAGTTTGGTCTTAATATGTTTTGCTGATGATACCTTACAGCTTGTTAATCACAAGGATAAAGTCAACACAATTTATCGCTTTTTGAACCATTTGCCTAGAAAAAAGTTGGCTCACTAAATAATGACCCACAACTTCAATCAGAACCTCTGCTTCGCCTTTTTACTCTTTCCAACACTCGAGGTGTTCCAATCACACGGGCTGCGTCGTGAAATGTGTCATTGAATATGAGATGATAGCTTAGATAAGCTATCGCTGGCAACATATGTCAGCGAGTTCAGCTTGAAGATCTTCGAAGGAAAGAGGCCAGAATTTTTAACTCCAATTTTCTGGGTCTCAGTGGGAGTGTGGGAGCAACCTAAGCATTGGAGCTGACTTCAGAGCTGATGAAAAGCTCCTCAACATCAAAAGCTCCCAAACCCAGTGTTCTCTTTGAAGGCTTTGGAGATGTAACTTCAAGTGGTGTTGACTGCACAGATTAGTCCATTATTGCTGATGCAGTTCGAGCCAAAGGGGGATTTTCCAGTAATACAGTTCTAAAGTTAATACTGATGCATGACCTAAAATTAATTATCCCCCCTCATTACTTAATGCAGTGAATTGTGACTGCAACAATGGGGAATTGTAAATAATTCATTTTTAACTGCAATGAAAAATATACTTTGGGACTCAAGAGCAGCAATTCAAAAGGAGAAACTACCAATGAAACTATGTAGTTTAATTTTACCACCATACAAAAAAGCTGAATTAAACAAAAATTTGTGTTTTCCTCAGTTTTCTCTTGATTAAATAATCATTTTTTTTTTTATAAGTAACAAGTGCAAACAATGTTGTTAATATGACTTAATACATACGTGAACCGACACCTATGTATTTATAAACTACTAATTCTACATTAAGAAAAGGCTTTCATTTTTGATGTGAGGGTATTAGATTTTGCCAGAATATGTATTTATAAAAGTAATACTTGCCTTTGCTAATCAAAAGCCAAAATTGCTGCACACTATTGCATTAAAGGCGCATTGCCACAATATTTGATTTTTTTAAATGTATACATCAGTGGCTCACTCTGGTTGCATACAAAGTTTTTATGAAAGATTATCACACCCTGCTGGCGTATTAATTATTATTTTGCTGTTTCACGCTTTATATTTGCTGAATTTGTTAGTAATTTAAGCCTTACCTGTTTATTTTTAATAACAGAGGAAGTACAACACTGCGGATGCGCAGCAGGGGATATAACAAGGAAGCGGCTAACGATTGTTCATCAATGCAGAATGGTCCGAGATCCAGTGAAATAAACGCAAAAAATAAAATAAAATGATTCCAAGAGGGAAAAGACTGGAATGTCACTGGGAATACGGTATGACTGTTGGTGTTCATTGAAGCGGATGCTAAACCTGCCGAGGTCAGATGCAACCAGAGTTGATTTATTGTGAGGCATTGCAGCGGGTCAGGGTCAGTCCAGCATTATATAATACTGTTTTATTATTTAAGCAAACCAGCATTATGATAGTTCTGCGATACTGTCGCTAGATGGCGGTACATTTGTTTATATCTGGTCATTGCACCTGGTGCTAGGGCTCTTTTTATCCACAAAAAGGACCATTAAAAAATTATCAGGATGGAAGCTTGGTGTATCTAACTGTATTTTATCATGATCATACGGTTTTTGGTCTTTTTTATAAGCATATAATGTGGCTATATACCTTTAAGGTGCGGATATCCACAGTGGAGCATGCAGCATCTGTCAAGAGGATAAATGTTGGTCATGCACTCCATAAATCTGGCCTCTACAGAGGATTGGCAACACTGTCAAAGAAGAACCCCAAAAGAATTTCCCTTTTCAGTTCACCAGGAGCCATGTAGGGGAAACAGCAAACATGGAAGAAAGTGCTCTGTCCAGATGAGAGCAAAGCTTAACATTGGGCCTACACATAAATAACATCATCCTCACAGCTTCATAATGTTTGGATACCGTTCTTTAGCAGCACAGAGAACGATGTTAGATACGATGGGAAAAAGAAAAGCGATTCAATCGTAGGAGAAAGCCTTTTGGAGGCTGCAGAGGACTTGGGACTGGAGTGAAGATTCACCTTCCAGAAGGACAACAACTATAAACACACATTTCAGCAAGAACTACAATGGAATGGCTTTGGTCAAATCATATGCGAGTGTTAGAAGGGCCATTTAAAAAGCCCCGCTCTAAA
Organism: Fundulus diaphanus; assembly: GCA_037039145.1. Lineage (NCBI taxonomy): Eukaryota > Metazoa > Chordata > Actinopteri > Cyprinodontiformes > Fundulidae > Fundulus > Fundulus diaphanus. The sequence goes on along the minus strand of CM073122.1, from coordinate 9,941,470 downwards.
ACGATAAGCTTTAAAATCTGTGGCAAGACTTGAAAACTCATGTTTACACATATTTTTTGATCCAAACTGGTTAAGCTTGGACTATTTTGCAAATAATAGTGGAAACATTTATGAGGATCTAAGGATGCACAGATTTGGTAGAGGCATACTCAAAACCTTGCAGCTTTATTTGCAGTGAAAAGTGACTGTATAAAGTATTAAGTCAGCACGCCACACTTTTCAGAATTTTATTTGCAATTCCGCAGTACTTTGTGTTGATCTAACGCAAAAATCTAAATAAAACATACCAAACTTTGTAGTTAAGTGACAAAATGAGCAAAAGGTTCAAGGCCTGCTATAATGTTTGCAAGAGATCTTAAGGCTAAAGCATCACACTTTTTCTAAAGATATAAATAATTTCTCTGAAGGACTCTCGTAACTGCTCAGCTTTTTAGTTGCACACTTACATCAACAAACTGGTCACATAAAAAAAAACTTAAATCATAAAGCACTAATCAAATTTAAGATGCCACCTCACAGTCTTTCTGCAACAATAACAGTTATCAAGCTATCCACATTATTGCAGTAAACATCTTAAATGATTCCATACACTCTACCCTGGATAGAAGAATAAGTTGGGAGCTTCAACCAAACGACCACATAACTATAAAACCTATGATTACACAGCAAGAATCAGCAGTGATGTGAGCATGTCAAGATGCCCGCCAGACCAGCTGTCTTGTACGAGACTTCACGGCTAAATTACAGCATAAGCTTTGGTCAGCAGGAAGGTAAAAGGCAGCAGTCAAAAGCTCAAGGCTTCAATGAGGATGTGAACTCCCTGGACTGTGCTGACTGTGGCAACTGGCAGCGGAGTCGAAGCACGAAGAGATGAAAAGTGACAGCAAAAATGACACAGACGAACCTCACTCAAAGCTGCTCTCGCTGCAGCTATACCTCCTCAGATTACTCTGCACAGCAATCAAATGGCTGACAGTTAGGTACAAGTTTCTCTGAAATTCACTAGACAAGCAAAACCAAGCAAGTTTATGTCCATGTCTGAGCGCTACAAGAATGTGTGACAGAGAGAAAGAACAGAGTGAAGGACCGCTTGAAAATAAGACTGCAGATGCAAACAAGTATGTTTAGAGACCGTAATTTACAAAAGTCAAAGGCCAATGCTGAGGCGAATCCTAAAGAAATATAGAGAAAAATGTAAAACGTATGGACAGTCATTTTGGAAAATGTCTTTTGTTTGTTTGTTCAAATATACATTTGTCTAATTTAAAAGATACTGCACTATCTGCATACAAGAAAACAAGAAATGATCAAAAATTGCTTTTGACTTGCAATGAGCCTGTTATCAACCAACAATCAGATATAGCTTACTGCATTAGTAAAACAGAAAAACCCCTTACCTCTTCAGCGTATGCATCACAAAGTTTGTTTCCAGAGAGTAGCTTATTTTTTAGGCTCTTGTTCTGAAAAACAGAAAAGAAAAAAAAGGCATTTGCTTCTGGACTTCATGTTCCTTTAGCTTCTTTGTTTTAGCTTACAAAAGAACTTTGACTTTGTGTGCTTCCATTTGCCCACCCCCTCATTGTGCTGCAAAGAAGCGTTGGCAGCGAGTACTCGGTTAGTTCTCATTTTCAGATAAGACCAAAGAACAGTCACACATGCAATTGTTACAGGGGTTCACACAGATTCACAGGTTTTTTAAAGGAGGAAGTTGCAGTTCAGGGTTTTAACATGGTCTTTAAAGAATTAAAGTATTTTTATGAGTCGTGATAATGGAATCTGGTCTTATTACGTTAAGAGAACAAACACAACACATAACAATAACTCACAAAATATTTCTTAACATTATCAGTGAAGATTTTTACTGTACAAAAAGTAAAAAAAACTCTTAAACATGTTGATGTTTTTAATTGAATCTGTCACAATGCAAAGTCAAATCTGCAACTAAAGAATCCAACCTGAATTAAGATGATGTGACACTCTTCCTTTTTAAATGTGTTACATCCTCAGCAGGCATCATAACATAAAAAAATTATAATAAAAAATCATCGTTAGACAAGCAAAAACCCTGACTTTTCAAATGAAGGTCCCATTTAAACACAACAGACAATTCTGTCCATGGGTTAGCTGTAAGATATCACGCCACTAAGATCTGCTCCAAGTTCTTTAAGGGGAAAATTTGCAAATGACACAGCTGAGAGAGAGCATGCTGAGACTGAAGAAAATGAGGCCTGAAAGTGATAAGAGCAATTTAAGAGGAAAGGAATTTTCCTTTATAATTGGCAATGATCTGTTAGTATGAGTTTTGCTTAAGTAACTTGAGGCTTAGCCTAAACGCATCCAGATCTTGAGATGGCCCAATAAAACAGCACAATCAGCCATGACAAAAACTTCACCAGGGTCTATGGGAGCTGAAATTGGACTCTTCCCAGCATCTGCATTAGGGGGAAAGCCTTTTGAGACAGTCTTTGCTCTGATTTAAAACAAAACTGACTATAGCTCAGAGATATCAGGAAAGCATGCTTGGTAAAAACAAGCATAATGCAGGAAACATTCAGAGACATATATACAACAAAAAATATAAGTGTTAGATATGTATGTTTACTTTTTCCTTAAACTGTTTGAAGATAAATATAAAACACAGCAGTAAGAAATATTATCGCATCTACAAGTATCCGCATGCTTTTATCAGTTTGCTGAGCTGCAAGGCTCTGACGGGTTTGGATGCACTATTACTCTCCTCTTTCTCTTGGTTAAAGCTGATAAAGTGTATATGTGGATGTCTGCAGATACTCCCAGTCATTAGAGTTTTACTTTCATACTGTATTTTATAAAAAATCGTATTCATAGTCACTAGATGATTGAGGAAACCTAATCTAAAGTAGCACACCAGATTGTAAAGATGGTAAGAAAGGAAGAAACCTCAAATGTGATTTTGACTGACAAAACTACCTGAACACTGACATAAAGCCAATTCTGTGTTTTAATCAAAACAAGCTCATGCGACTAGCTGTTTTATCATCATGGCTGGTGTAGGTTCATTAACACTTCACAGACTTAACATTGCATCAAAAATCCATGAGTACATCAGGGAGCCAGATACCTGGAGTTAAGGGTGCATTCTTCAAAGAAAGCCATAACAGTGTAAGAAATATGAACGGTTTGTTGTGATGGTCCTGCTGGGAGTGGGTTGGTAGTGATTGTGTTGAGTTCAAACTATTGATTTAGGATGAAACAGCAGAACTCAAACACCTGGGACTCTACGTCCCCCCTCAACTCCCGCACTGCTATCCCTCAGAGCCGGTGCTCTTTGGTTGCCTTTTGGTTGACTTCATGTCCACTCATTACATTAACATCAGTGATCTTACTGCCTTAACGCAACATACTGTTATTGGTTTGATTTGAAATAATTTGCCCTATAATAAATGCTTTTAGTTGCCATGTTGTGTTTTTTTCCCTCCATTTTTGTATAACCCATTAGCCAGGCTGTGAGAAATGGGCTCTTGTCCATGGATTAAATCAAGATCTCTCCCATATTCTAAATTTGATCGAAAGCAAAAATGAGAAAAGAAAGTAAAGTAAAAACAAAATATGCTGTTTATTATACTATTTTGTGCTACTTGTTGCAATGACAATATACGTATTGAAAGAAAATGTATAAAATATCATTCACAGTCTTTTTAGCTGCATACAGTCAAAGTGTTCTAAACATAAACCTTGAATAAGACTTATTAAATAGACGATTTAACTACATCTACTACATTACTCATTGCTGCTATTGCTCTAAACACTGTAACTGTGTTCAGTCATACCAACAGTTTTTGGGGTTAGCAAACGTCAGTATGTCTAATTCTTATTATGTAAATGATGTTGTGATATTAAATAAACAATACAATATTACTATACATATTACGGTTTTTTATGTATCAGCAATAAATATCCACACTTATTTTGTTCATCAACAATTTTGAGTTTAGAATGTTAATTTAACATATCATGAGTTGAAGGACTTTGAGGTTTTTTTATGTGTTGGGTTTGGTTTTGTCCTGAGTTGCAGTTCCTGTTCAATTTTTAAAATTTCTTCTTTTGGTCGAGTTATTGATTACCTGACCGACAAGTGACAACAATTCTTAACCAAAATTAAAACAGTCCATAATCCTCACCAATAAACATAGATTTTTTAAATATTAACATCTTCCGAGAGAAAATTGAGTGTTGCTTTATCAATGTTAGGGCATATATTTTTAAGCTGTCATGCATGTAGGATGTCATGATTTTGGAATACTTTATCATAACTACACACACGCGCAGTGCACTATATTCTTCAACAAACACACCAGAGGCACACTGAGGTAAGGTAATGAGCTGCACTGGCAGCTGCTTTGTGATTCAGCGAGGCAAAACTGCTCAAGCATCAATTCCACACAGGAATACCTTCAATCGTCCCTACTGTGGGACCACCATCTGAGGACATGTGGAACTGGCAACTATCATAAAATGTGAGATGGCTTAGCCTCAGGGCATACTGAGAGTGAAAATTAGATCCTTTGGAGTCGGAAAGTCACAGAGCATTATGCAAAATGAAACACACTGAGCTGTATGTGTCATAATGTGTTATTCTTTCAGCACCGCCATCCTTAGGATCCAAAAGATTTATGTAAACTTTGCTAATTTATTTATTTTCTTCGCCAACTTTGCCTACTTTCAGTGCAACTGTCAGGTGGCGATTGGGTGTGTGTGCATATGGGTCTGAAGCATATTGCCGCTGTCGTGGTGCGAAAAGCAGAATATAGTGGACAGAAAGCCACCACACCTAAAACACAGCACATGAGACAAGCTACATATTCACAACCGTTCAAAGGTTAACCTCGAATCACAATTCATATGCATGATTTTGGATTGTGAAAGAAAAACAGAGTAAGGGTGAAAATTCAATCAATATATAAAGCCCTCAACATATGAACTCGCAACGTTTTGTGCACAAACCTGTTCAAAACAGCGGTTCATGAACAGTGTTAACTTTTTGGAGAAATTCTGAGGTCTTAACAATGTTTGTTTACCGAATTTACTTTATAAAGAAGGGCCCTTCAAAGGCAAAAGACTCCTATGTGTAAATGTGTTAGCATGAGGGTGGTTCAGGCTGTCACATACATATTTTTTCTGTGGAAACTTGTTACTGATGGTATTTGCTTCTCCCCCTGTTTTAAACCTATTATAAACTGACTGCTCATGCCCTGACCATCAACATTGCCAAGATTATGTCAATTTGTTATTGTGTGGGAGCTCCATGCAGGAAGAAACTGAGACTAGTGGTAGGTTTGGAGGTACGGCACAAACAAGCAGAGGATTGACGCCACACCTAAGTGCATTCTGTCACTTCTAGCATTTCTTTCTCACAGGCATACACAGCCATGCTGACAGCACAGAGAATTTATTACTTTATGTAAGAGACAATTTTATCACCTACTGTATTTAACCAGAATCGAGATATTTATTAAAGAGGAACACCAGTGCTTTAAGGGTTTCTGCAATTAAAAATGCAGCACTAATATGGAAATTCTGAAACTTTTTGATTTGTTTTTTTGCTTTTTCAACTAAAGATGAAATATATGCGAATGAGATCAGCTTGTTAAATAATGTTTTGAAGTTTCTTAGAGTTAAGAGAAAAGGAGAGAAGAAAATATGTAAAAAGGCTTGTTTGATCTCAAAGATTACTTCAGTAAATATAAAATGGACTTTCCAAATGCTGATTTCATTTATTGAGGGGAAATAAACTTTCCAAAAAGTGATTTCCCCCATGTAAAAGTATAATTACTCTCTTAAGCACACTTTTTGGTTCCTTTTCACATGACACAACAAGGTATGATTATTGCTGCCCCATAGAATCAAGAACCTAAATGGAACCAGTTTGCCAACATGAAGTTGGGTATATCACAATAAGCAACACAACATGCACTGATCTAGAAAAACAGATGAGCAGATGAGAAACACATTCATCAACACTCATGAGTCTCAAAATGGTCGCAGAGCCATTTTACGGCACCTAGGCTTTAGGTGAACCACAAAAAGAGCCTTTATCCATAAATGAAGGAAACACAGGGCAGTAGTAGGTCCAGTCAGGAAGGTCTGGCCTTCCAGAATTACTGCTAGGGAAAAGTGATGATTCATCCACAAGGTTACAAAAGAACCAAGAACAACATTTAAAGCACTTCAGAGTCCAGCTTAACAATATTGTTTATGATTTATAAACTCTGACAGAATTGCTTATGATTCAAAACGGCATCTAAGGGAGAGTGCCCAGTCCAGGACCGTCTCACATTCCCTAAATGAAATCTGGATGATTCCCAAGACTTTTGGGGAAATATTTTGAGGTGTGATGAGACAAAGGTGGGGATTCTTGGTGTGCATTGCGCTACATTTGGCAGAAAAGTAATATACAATGGCATTCAACAAAAAACAAAACATCAAAACAATCAAACAGGGTTATAGTCTGGACCTGCTTTGTGGCTTCAGGATTGGAAAACCTTAACTTGAACAATGTAACAATGACTTCTGCTCCCTGTGAGGAAATCCTGAAGGGGAATGTCCAGCCAACAGTTTTTCTCCAAAAACAGGAGAAAGACTACAGCAGCTAGTACAACTAAGAATGGCTCGGAAAGACAAAATTAAGGTTTTTGGCATAATCTAGTCCAGACTTTCATCTGTTTCAAATGCTGTTGCATGGGCATTATGGTGTTCATGCTCCAAAATCCTCCAATGTGGCCCTACAGGAAAAAGTCATTGCGCTCTGAAACCTAACAATTCATTATAGCAAGGTGGAGGATTTCGGAACACTTTTCTTTGAAGATGTGTTACCCAGGTTATCTTCGTTTGATATCAACAGACAAAGATAAATATTTGATGATTTGTACACTCAGCACTGCATAAACACAAGTAATGCTATGCGTAGCATAAGTGCACCAGTCTATGGTTCTTTTTTTTGATTCTGAATCCGTTTAGTTTGCTGAATAAAGTTGTACAATGAAGTTCTGCCTGTAACAGCACTGTTGATACATTAACGTTCTGGACCTTTAATTGCTGTTTAGTGTGTTATGTCACACTAAATACTGACAATTTCCACATGATGTTGGAATTACCAATCTCATCATTGAACACAAAGAAAAGTGAATTTACAAGTACATTTTTTACAGCTCATAAATCGCTGAGTCCCTGGGTGTTGTTTACTGATCTTTGTAGTCACATTTCACAGTGCTCAACACTCATCAGTGTAGGGTCCTTATAGCCTCATTGTCAAGTGTGAAAGAGTAACTCTTCTGCAAACAGGTTTTTCATTTAATCTCAGTCAAGCTGTTATGTCATTCGTGCCATGGAGAGTGAAAGTCACACGCATGATAAACACATCCATTTTCGTTTATTATGTCCCCCTACAAAGCAATTTCCTCAAAAATGTAGAAAGATTTGTTTAAACTACAAAAACTACATCCCTATTATCTTGATATTTCTATTTTCACCAGATTCATACTATCTATGGCATGAACCTTGGCTGACACCACTTATGAGTGCTACAAGCAAAGCACTGTTGTCACAACACATTTTATCTTGAAAGGTCAGAGAGGCAAGAAACAACACTGCATGGAGATGTTTCTTTTGCAATAAAACTTTAAGAGCTTGCCTACTAGGAAAATATAGACCTTCATTATTCATATCAATTAAACGTCACAGTAAACAATGAATACTGAATCAAAACGCTTTCAGAGTTTTAAAGGAGGGGCAAGCTAAAGCTGAGAAATACTTATTTTTTAAATAAAGAGATATTTAATCTTAAGTATTTTATTGTTTTTAAATATGAAACCAGTATTTCCTAAACATTCCTGTGGTGAAAAAAATGGAGGGATGAGACATTATTTTACCAGATCTAAGAATCTTAATCTTAATCTGTTCACAGCTTCTCCAGCACAGCTATAAATTCTGGAAACATTACAGACTCGTTGTAATCCAACCATGAACGCTTTGTCCAAGTTATTCTGAGAGGCATGCAGTGACATTCTTATATCTGTACAGACACGTTTCCTGGGCCACATCGAAGGACCATAAACTCACATAACCTGCTACCACTAAAGCAAAGAGGAATTTCAGATAAACAGAATAAGTACTCTGTATAAATAACAGTTAAAGACATGCAATGTCTCATTTAAAAAAAAGAAAGAAAAAAACCTCGGTGCTCCTTGTTAGTGTTTATTACTGCAGCGACAGTGAACAAAACAGTTGTGACTTCAGAGCAAATGCTTTGGAGTGAGAGGTAAATACGCTGGCATGCAATAAAATAGATGCACGGCCAATGGTTGTCTTGCAGGCAGCAAAGATTCATTTTATGGGATGTGGGGATCTCAGTTGTTTTTCAGACTTTATTTCCTACAAACAGAGCTGATGACTGTAGTGGTTCAAAAAACATTCATTCAGCTGAGTTTTTTTTTTTTTTTGCTCGGAGTTCCAGAAATCTTTAACTTCATGTTTTGTGCTTCTTTCTTTTCCTTTTTTTATATATTTTCCATCAACTGCACAACAAAGCCAAATAAAATGTTTTTTCTCAAAACCCAGCATTGATTTTGGCTCAGACAGATCTGAGAAGTGTTAATCTGAGGCGATGACAATTTTGTTGACATGACAGGGGATTTTAGGATTTTGCTAAAATTTTCATAACTTTGTCTTATTTGCCGCAAGCCTCAGCCAACAGACATGTAGGTTCTCTATGTTCCACACAAAGCAATTAGTTTGTGTCGACGTCAAATTTCATGTGATCACTCCAGATGACCCAGTGTAACACATGTAACGTGACGGTGCTAGGCCAACATACCTTTATGGCAAAACCATTTATTACCTTTATTCCACTTGATACTAATGTTAATTTGTGTTGGGCTATCACTTAAAATCCCAATAAACACATTAAAGGTTGCGGTGGTACCTGCTGGATATTACTATTGTATGACTTTTTTAAGCCTGCTGATTCATATCTTTATGGTAAAGAAGCTGCCCCCAGGTGAGGAAAATTTTTCTGTAACGTTAATAAAATGGTTGTTACAGTAACATAGTCACACTGATAGGTGTAGCTTTGAGTGCTCAACGTTCTTAAAAATGCAAAGATTTATTTACATTTTTTCCATTTTTTATTGTCTTTGTATAAAGTATGCAAATAATATATTTTACTGTGATATAGCAACCGCTAAGAGAAAACTAAGAGTGTGAGGGCTGTTATTGAGAAACATCACATGCTGTACTGTCCATTCTCATATGATTGATTTGCCATAAACATCGTGTTTTTTTGCTAATTTTCACAGCCATATATTGGTGTATGAATGAAGACATGAGGAATCACTTTCTCCAGTGATGGAAAAATGGAGTAATTAAAATCTATATGACTGATTGCTGCCATCTAAAAAGAACTGATATGAAGCTATTAATGGTGTACTGGTATATGTAAAAATGGGGAGAATGACCTAACCCTCCACACCATGAAAGAAAGCAAAAAGAGCAGAAACAAAACAGAAGAGGAATTAAAAGTCAGTTGATGTCTAAAAAGGTTATGTATTATATGGTTGAAAGGTTTAGATTACCTTCAGCTGCAACTATGTCCTAAGCTGATTTTAACATGTTTTCTAGTTTTCTTTCCTTTTCCTCTTCATTCTTCCCTCTACTTTAAAATATGCATGTACATTAAAAGAGAAACACATTCAAGGTTCTGCCTGTTTGGCAGCATCTGTCATATATTAATGAAGAGATTTCACACATAACATAACCAATTACAATCTCTGTCAGTGCAGACCAAAAGCCGATCCCAAAGCATAAAAAAATAAGACCCTCACAACGCAAGAAAACTGAGGTGGGGCCCACACAACGAGGAAAGTAGTTGAAGAACCCATCCAATATAAATTACTGACATTAGCAAAGCAAATGTTTGGAGAGGATAAGCTATTAAATGTGACACATCTCCAGACATCTTACAAGACATTTGGCAGCTTCACATGAACTCATCTTGGCAGTTTTTTTAAGGACTCCTGAGGTCAAAGGGAAAGATTATGCATAAGTCATGGTGCTTTTCTGTCACAAGTCCACTGTTGTCGCACATAACTTTATCCATGCCTGTGGTTTCAAAAAAGAGGCTTTTACTGGTTTTCTTTTTTGCATAACCATCCTCTCTTTCATCTTACTGTATGTATTCCCCAAGCAAAAAGGCAAGAGAAACCCTTACGATTTGAAGAAAACATACGACACTGGTCGCTGTAGTTTATTCCAGCTAACTCCGGTTCAGATCATCTCATTGCTCTTCCAGGTATTTGTTCACATGCACCACATCATCATTAATATGCATTAAATTTTTCATGGATAGAAACATTTTCCAGACCCTCATTTGGCCTGACCACATGTGTCAGTTCCATTTTTTTCCTGTATTGCCTTGGTGAATTTCTCATTTAATAGTTGAGGAGTTGTGCTACAAGACATGCAACAAGGCTTCAGGCTATTCAAGGAATTGGGAAAAAATTAACTCAAGCGATCCATTAAGAGAACTTGGAGATGCTAGCTACTTCAAAGAAGAGCTCAAATACTCTATGTTCCTTTAGTTCCCTTAGCAGCACCACAATAATCCAGCTCCTGCTCATTCCTAAATTAACACACTGACCTCAACACTACTTTTCCTGGTCAGTTTATTGGCATTAATTTCATTTTCTTAAACGGAATAAAATTTGCTTTTGCAGGATGATCTCTAATTTTTAGAGTTAATTATTTTGGAAATTAATCAGTTGTATACAAACACCATACAAATGTAAATTAGTTTCATAGTTTAGTTTAACTATGCACAGTATGTTGGAATATTGTGTTTAAATTTTTTTTCTCTGAGATGAAGAGCTAGGACAGAGAAAAAAATAAACCAAAGTATTAATAATGAAAACAATATTAAACAAAATACCCAAATGTAGATATAAGTATAAAGGAGTAAATGTCATAAAAAAACGTTTCAACATTCAAAGATTTTTTGAGAAAAATCGTTCCGATGTTGTCTGATGCTGAAAACTTGTACATTTGTGGAATTTTTAATAGTTTTGATATTTCCATGATTAAAGGCATTTTTGACACTGTAAACTCAGAAATTTGACAGAACAAAACTCGTAAATATATCAGAAAAAAAATCAGAAATTCGCTGAGATTTTAAATCAGATATTTCCGACAGAAAATGGCAGTCCTCTAAGATTTAAGTGGTAAGATTTAAGATTTAAGCTGTACTTCTGGATATTTCTCCAAGTGAAACTTGTACATGAGGGCTCTTTTCCTGTATGAGAATGACTTCTCCCAGGTGTAGACTTGGCATGAATACCTCGGCTGGGATCCCCCTGAGACTGAGGAAGAAGCTTCCACATGGCTGCATCAAGTAGGTATAGAAATGCTGCAATAACTAGTATAAGAAAGTTACAAGTCATCTCTGCTCCTATTTTTTTCTATAAGTATCTCAGTTAGCCGATCTTAGCGCTAACTAAAATACTGTCACACAAAGTTTGTAAACTCAAGAGTCCTTAAAGAAGAACTTACCACACTCACAATTTAAATCTACAATTGCACTGCAATACCACTGGGTTTACTTAAGTTGTTCAAAGCAGTGTTTGACAACCCTGTTCCTTATTCCATCTACCCATCCATGTTCACATTATCAGGTCACATTAATTTTTTCTAGCTCCTCAAGGGAAATAAGGAGTTCCAAGGCCAAAAGGGATATGTAGACCATCCACCCCTTCTCTAAGGCGGTCTAAGAAGGGAGCTCATTTTAGCTGGTTCATTCTCTTACTATTCTTCTGGTCATGCACCATATCTCATGCCCAAAGGTGAATTTTGGAACACTCACCAGTGAAAATAAACCTTGAACCAGTAAAAAATAAAAAAATAAAACTTCATATTTTGACTTATCTCTTTGTTCCACATCACACAGTACAGCGCCCCCGTTACTGGGGAAAATTCCCAGAACAGTCTATTCATCTCTCTTTTCAGCCTACAATCATCCATGAAGAAGACCTTCAGATATGTAATCTACTATGCTTGAGACAGAAATTCATCCATCACCTGCCAGGAGCATCGCACCTATTTTACAGTTGAGAACTTCAGTTTTAATCTTTGAGGACCAGATTCTCATACTTTTGTGTTTCACAGTCAACTGCAAAATGCTCCACTGCATAGTAATGATTTTGGTTTGAAGACATGCCACCAAACGGTACATAAAGTAAAAGGTTTTTGCACTAGAAAGCTTCCTCTCAATAACTGAACCTTGAGATCCTCTCAATGAAAGCAACACAATGAACAAGGAAACTATGGATGAGTGAAAAATCGCAAAGGAAAAAAAAAACGGAGGATGTGGACACAGCACCTTTCTCGATGCAACATATTCACCCAGCACATCCCCACAAAAGGCCTCATCAGACATGATTGTAAGTTTTTTCAATAGCCACAAAGCAGCTGCAAATCTGTAAAACTAAGGAACTTGCCTGGTGCTCCCCTTCCCTCTGAGGTTTGACGGTTAGCTGACAATGCTATATCAATGTTATTTTTACTTTCTCCATCAATTTTTTGGTAGATGTGATAGATAGATGGGACAGATTGATGGACAACATAGCTGTAGTAAGACGATAAGTGTGCACTAGTCATCATTTAAACTAGACAGTAAAGTGCACTGAGTGAGGTAAGACACCAGAATAAGTGCTACCTTTCAGCAGATACCAAGGCCAGCTTTTTTTCCCTTTTTTTTTTTTTGCACAGCAACAGCAGCATTAATCTTAAGTGCACCATGTTTATGTGAAACATACCTGTGATCGGCCGGAGCAATATCAGCTGTCTACATGTTGCAGGTTGTTGCCTCACTGGCTTCTCACTCTAAAGGTTTTCACTGCACTTAAGGTAACAAGCACAGTAGACAACTTTGTCCCCTGGCTTTGTGCTTCCCAGGACTACGTTTTGCTAACTGTTTTTTGTGCGTCCACTGTAGGACAAAGTAGGAAAAAAATAGCTTTTTATGTAATATTAGATGTTGTCTAAGTGAACAAGAGGGTGAACACAGTAAAAGTTACAATAACCTCAAAAGGCATTAATATTTTATCGTTTATAAGGTGAGGACAGTTTTTTACATAGCCATGGCACATCAGTACAATGAGTCAGAACTCTGTTACATCCAAATTTTACTGCAAGAACACGTATTGTGCTTCTTTTTAAGATAAATCTATCCTGAGACTGCCCACTGTCTTAACACTGCCTCATGGTGTCAAGACAATATGAAATTGAACATCCTGTGCAGGCGCAGATTTGTTTCACAAACCCTCTAGCTAGAATAAAATCGGAAGAAAAAAAGCTAATTTTCTGGAATAAAATGTTTTCTAAACTTCACAGTCACAGCCTTCATCAGTCTTGATGGACTTAGATGTATTTCTGTATATAAAAAAAATGATCGCCCACTTTGAAGTGTCACAGTTGAATATGAAAGAAAGCTGGTCACTTGTCTAGAAGCTGAGGGCCAGAAATCAATATCCATGGCAGGCTGTGAGGAAAAAAGCCGCCAAGTGACAGCATGACACCAACACTCTGCACACAGGGAGCAAGCCTTTACCTCTTTCATACAACTTTCTAAAAGCAGCTGCAATTCCCAAGATTCAACCCATGTTTAAAATGTAGTCTCAGGAATAAAACAACTTGCAGTATGCCACAAATGTAATCCCACTTGAAGATATTGTTATGCGTAAATGTAAGAGTTGGCAGCAGGTGGCTGCGTTACTCAAACACCCCACATGCTGCAAATGAGGGAGTATGATTTTTCATTTGATGCTGATGCAAAACTCAGAAGTGCCTCCTTGATGGCAGGGACAGTTTTACCGTTGATTGTTTTCCTGCTTTTAGAGTGAGGTTCCAGGGTTACTATGAGTCATTGTTATGAATCACTGCTGTAAAGAAAAGCTGTACAATGCTGCAAACATTTTGAATCTAAGCTCTGCATCGGAAATCATGACAGCTGATGACACATTTGAGCAAATTATAAATCTTTAAATTATCAACCAAAAAAGAGACTGAGTTATGATGATAATAGGTAGGTATGCACATGTTATGGAACAAATATCAGCCCGTGAAGTAAGAAAACATTTTAATATTTAAAGCTGTTGATTTTCGACAAAACATAGCTCTTTAATGCAAAATTGTGATTGATGACACGGACAAAGGCCCAAGTCGAGACAAAGGTCTTAACACATTGACGTTTATAAAGTAATTAGTGTTGCAATGTGGCACAAAGACTGGAAAAGCATACAGAAAACTGTATGCAGCCCCTTGTACATAGAACATGATGAGTGGGCTCAAAGCAGGAAAGAAGGGCACACATACATAAAAGTAATATTGCAGATTGGGCATGGTTGCTGGGATACCATTGGATAGACTTGAGTTTTGCTGGCTGCACTCTGCAATCAGCATATTGCTGAAGTTATCCAAAAAAAGCCTTGGCATTACATGTATACTGTTAGGAAGAAGATGAAAGAGCAAAAAGAAAATAGGATGTTGCTGGTGTAAGCCCAGAATTTGGAGAGTTTAGACCCGTTTAGTGGCTTTCAACAGTTGATTCTACATAACTTAAGACTTTGTATTAAGCATTGCGATAGCCTGCCGGCATCACAAATTGAATTGCATCCAGGATCCAAAAGACTAAAATTTTTGTTTAATCAACCTTCTTAGCGCAGAGATTAGTGCACATTCTGTATACACACATAGTGTGGTCTTTTTATTTAGAATAATTCATTATTTTTATGATGATCCCTCATTATATCTACAGCATTGCACCCAAATACACATTGCTTAAACCTGGGCATATGAATCAGTAGGGTAGTTTGCTTAGATATGTGGTACGATATATAGGAGTCAAGCTGACATACATTTTACCCTCATCTGAACTCTGATTTCCATGGGATGAGCATTTTAAGATATCCTGCTATTTTGTTTGTTTGTTTATGTGTCATTCTTAAACCTTTCCGATAATCAAATCACGTTTAACATCAGACAATGAAGAGAGTAAATACAAAAAGCAGTTTACAAATAAGGATTTAATTTGATAAGGAAAAAACCCTGCAAACCAATATAACTGCTCTACTTGTTAGTGTTTACCCACATGTTCTTTTTCTCAATTTCACTAGCTATCGGTGGTGGGCACAGCTAACCAAAAGTTAGCTTCGCAAACTCATATTCCCCAAACAAAATCATTAGCTTTGCAACCATTAAATCGATGATACATAGGGAAATTTGAGGAAGCTAACACTAGCCGCTAACAAATGGCTGTCAGTCTGTTTCCCACGTCTTCAAACAAAAGGTGCTGCACGCACACACGGCATGGCGCATAACCAACGTGTGCAGCACTGCATATTTGCACTGTGCTTGCTTTCTGAGAAGGTTACAAGTTCCCGGTTCAGACTGCTACTGTTAGTCCCTGAGCAAGACCCTTAGCCCCAGATTGCTCCCCAGGTGCTGTAATAGCTGCCCACTGCTCCTTAAGGGATGAGTTAAATGCCGAAGACAAATTTTGTTGGAATGTACAACTGCAATGACAAGTAAAGATTTCTTTCTTTCTATCTGTTTTTGTTCAGGATAAATGCCTTTTAAACTTCAATATTCTATTTCTCTGTACATTTAGAAAATAACGTTATGTGTGTGTCAGAAAACCACTCCAGTGTTGCCAGTTATTGTGAGAGAAACAAGCCACCAGCTCTATTACCTCTACAATATAAAGAATATAAATAAAAAATACCAAAGTTGCTGATAAACAGACCTGGCAACACGGCTGGAAGCCTGGAACACAGTGCTGAGCGTTTCTGGATGTCTCTTTTCCCCTCTGTCACTCTCTATCACTGTTTAACAAACAAATCATGACCTTTTGGGTTACCTATTGTTGTGACATTAATGATATCATATATTTAATGTGCACTATTTTTGAATTGCAAAGCATGAATACAACTGGTATATCATTGCTGTGTAGAAACAAGCTTTTTCTTTTTTTACAGATGCTGGTTAAATATCCTTCGAAGATTGCCACAGTGGAATCCTCTTGGAGTTGGGGGAGTGTTGGGGGAATAAAGGGTCCTGCTGAGCCATGCAGCGACCCAAAAGCTCGACTTCGAGTAAGTAAACCAATTAAAGGGATTAAGCAAGGCAAGGCAAGTTTATTTACAAAGCACTTTTCAGTAGCAAGACAATTCAAAGTTCTGTTTAGGGTGGAGCACTGTTTACAGAAAAAAATTAACAAACTGGTGTCTTTGTTTTTGACCAATGGGAACCGACAATGGTAGCTGACCACATCATAACAACAACAACAGAGCCATTCACAATGCCTTTTGTGGAGTTGTGACTCTTACTTTTGTGAAGAAGTCTGTGTGGATGTGTATTGAGAACCAGAAATGTGACGTAAACAGCGGCTGAATAGCTTGTTGTAAACTTATTGAAACCTAATAAAATGGATGCTAACCATTCTGCAAACAATTTCTAAACTTAGCATGAACGATATTGTGATGAGCAAAGATTTAGCTATGCAATTATCTATTTTCATATTATAAAGACTGTGCCCACCACTGCTAGCTATACGCAGGTTTGAGACCTGTAGAAATAAAAAACTTTTAGAACCTTTCTGAAAACATGAAGTAGACTAAAGCATCTCAAAAACCAACACATCACTCCCTGGTCTTAAAAGCAGATGAGAAACAAAGTCTTTGAAATGCACGTATCAGTCTGGAAAAAGGTTACAATTTCTAAAGCGTTGGAACTCCAGTGAATCACAATGCATGCCATTAGCTATATATGAGGAAGACATTGTGAAGAACCTTCCCAGGAGTGTCCAGCCTACCAGAATTATTCTAAGAACATAAACAACTTATCAAGGAGATCTAAACAAAAGAAGAAAATCTAAAGCACTGCAGGCCTCACACAGTTCAGTGTTCATAAATAAAGTATGAGAAAGAGACTGGGCAAAAATAGCATCTATGGCAAAGTTTCAGGTGAAATCTACAGCTGGGCAACAAAAGACAACAAAAATAACTGTCTTTATTGTCATTGCAACATACAGTATATTCCAATGAAATTTGACCTCTGCATTTAACCTATCCTCTAGGGAGCAGTGGCTGCCACTGTGCAGTGGAAGCATTCTGGGGGTAAGGGCCTTGCTCAGGGACCAAAGGTGGCAGTCTGTGGGAGTCAAACCAGGAAGCTTGCAGCCTCTCAAGGACAAAAGCTCCCTGCTCTCTAACCACTAGGCCATCACTCGCCCAGCTGTCTGGTGATAAGCCAAAACTACACCTTGTTGCAACACCCTGATGAAACCCAAGATCTTTGGGGAAATATTGTGGCTTGATAAACAAAGTGGATTATTTTCCAAATATGCATCCTGTTACATCCGGCATAAAATTAAAACACCTTTTTGATTCAGTTCAATTAAATTGCATTTATATTGCGCCAATTCACAATACATGTCATCCCAAGGCAGTTTACAAAGTCAAATTTAATGAAATCATACAGTCAGATTGGTCAAAAAGTTTCCTATCTAAGGAAACCCAGTAGACTGCATCAAGTCTTGACAGGCAGCATTCACTCCTACAGGAAGAGTGTAGAGCCACAGTGGACAGTCGTCTGCATTGTCCATGGCTTTGCAGCAATCCCTCATACTGAGCATGCATAAAGTGACATTGGAGAGAAAAACTCCCCTTTAACAGGGAAGAAAACCTCCAGCAGAACCAGAACCAGGCTCACTGTGCCTTGACTGCCTCGACCCACTGGAGGTTAGAGAAGACAGAGCAGAGACACAGAAAGCACAGCACACGTTGTTCCAGGAATCCCTTCTATGTTATATGGTAATGGCAGATGATCTGCCCTCCTGGAGTCACAGCTAACAGAACGCTAGACCAGACCAGGAAAAAGACAGATCTAAAAGTTGAAATAACAACAAACAATGCAAATTGGAGAACAGTAGGAGAACTCAGCAGAGTGAGGGAAAAAAAGACCCTGATGTCCTCCAGCAGCCTAAGTATATAGCGGGGGGGGTCGTGGCCGAGTGGTTAGAGCAGCGCGCTTGCACTCAGAGAAGGATGCAAGTACCCGGTTTGATCCCCAGTGCCGGCACTCTGGGTCCCTGAGCAAGACCCTTAACCCCTGATTGCTCCCCAGGCGCCGCACATTGTGGCAGCCCACTGCTCCCCAAGGGGATGGGTAAAGATGCAGAAGTGAATTTCTCCATTGTGAGATCAATAAAGTTCCATTATTATTATTATTATTATTATTATTATAACTATAGAGATAGTTCAAGACATTTCTTCACTTAAATAACGCCATCTTAACTTCAACTTAAAATATAAATATAGCCTATATGATTAATGGCCTCAATGCCAAAACAAATAAACTTAGAAACAGCTTCTTCCAAAGAGCTGTGAGGGCAATCGCGCCCTGATGGGAGACGGCAGTCCAATACTTTAAAATCACCCCACTGTTACCAGCCTGTCATACGTTACAATCAACCTTAATGTTACTGCCTACTTGCACACTGTCATCTTTGAATATCTAAATGCACATTGTTGTACACAAAGCCTCAGATCATCACTGTTCAATAATCACCTACTATCTCATTGTCTGTTATCTGTGACATTCCTGAATGCTAAAAAAGAAGATATAACCCCTGGTCATTGCCTGTTTGTTTTGCCTTCATTATGTGTAATGTGAACTGCAATGTGAACAAGAGTACCAAAGAGAAATTTCGCTGTGATAACATGCGGTGGCAAATATTCTATTCTATTCTATTGTATTCTATTCTATTCTAATACAAAGTCAGGGTGGCACAAATTATACACCTACAAGAACATCTGTGTCAACTCATTTTTTAGAAGGATGGGTGAAGCCAAATGCTGCCAAAAAGATGAAAGAACATATCAGTTATGTCAGTAACTCATCCCATCCCATCATTAATTACAAATGTTGATTATAGGCAATTAATGCTTTAGTTGAGTATGGTTAAACATAAGAAAAACGTAACCTTACCTGATTAAACTGTATTTTCATACTTCATCTTGATTTGCTGCTATGTCCTTTTATTGCCTGTCGGGTTGCACCTAGACACGCAATAAATGTGCCCCCTAACTTTTTTGTGTTGAATGAGTGTAGTGTGAGATTACAGCTTCAAATAACATTCATATCACTCAAGCATTGACTTTTTCAGTAATTCTCTGCCTCTAACTAATTTTTTCTCCAGCAACAGTATTTTTTGTTTTTGTTAATTATGGTTTACTATTCTCCATATGCCTTCATTAAAGATTTCTAATTTCACTTGCGGAAAATGCGCACTTCCAGGCTTCTTATTTCCTGTCGATACCATGGTGAATCACGTTATCTGCGTTCCATTGATGAGGGCTTCTTTCATGCTCATTCTTTCTGAAATTGGGCCCAGGAAAATAAGTTGAAGCACACAGAAAGCGGGAATTGTTCAAAACATCTAAAAAAATAAAAGGATGGATTTGGTGTCGGAAAGTCAACATCTTGATTTAAATTGAACTGAGGTGCAGTGGCACCAGCTTAAACACGTCAATCATGCTCACGCTTATCTTGGCAAAAGAACAGCAGCCTGTAAACATGGAAGCAAGTAAGAGAAGTGGAACAGAAATAGAACAAAATACAACATCATATACCTATCTTGTGGAAGTAAAAATTCAGTGCAACAATGGACCGTTGAGCCAATGGGGGGGTCTCTGTGAAAGGCATTGTGTATGTGTTGTTCCGATTTTAACCACTAGGTGTCCTTACTACTTATTGTTCCTTTAACTGACTGCTGCATCCTAAATGCATGAAGGAGAATTATCTTCCTCCCAGCAGCCTTTAGACTTTATAACAATTGCATTGCCGTTTTTGCAGTTTTCTTCATTCTTGGAAATAGTCTGTTGGTGTTTTTATACATAAATATACATATCAGTTTGGAGCATTTTTTTTAATCACTGTCTTTTTATTGAGTTTCCTTTTCCTTTTGTACATACAGTTTGTAAATACAAAGAAAAATGTATCCAACACAGACAGACATAAAATAATAAACAGAAAATTAATCCCTACAAAGCAATCCCATTTAGCCCATCAAGGTCACTAACAAGTAGGTCCACGCACTACGTTCCTATCCCTGACAGAGATGGAATACATTTTATTAAAATTAATTAACTTTTAATCCGGAGCATCATTGTAAGTTTTGAAATGAGTCAAGAAAGGGCCCCCATGTTTCTTCAAATTTACCAGTTGAGTGTTGAAGAGAACACCCAATTCCTTCCAGTTTCAGACACGACATGAGCTCACATAACCACTGCTTGTGAGTTGGAGGAGCTGCACCCTTCCACCTGGCCAGAACCGTGCGCCTCGCCAACAATGAGCAAAATGCCAGTGCCTGTCATTTAGAGGCTGGTAAAGGCGACCCCTCACCACTGAAACCAAACAGAGCCAAGAGAGGGCCAGGTGTTACCACCACTCCGGCCAACCCGGACATCGTATGGAAAACATCTGTCCAGAACTGACCAAGAGCTGGGCAGGACCAGTACATATGGACCAGTGTGGCTACGGCAGTTTTGCATTTATCGCAGTATGGGGTGACTTCTGGATAGAAATGGGATAGTTTGTTTTTGGAGAGATGGGCTCTATGTGCTGTTTTAAACTGGATGAGACAATGGCGCGCACACAGAGATGTTGTATTCACCAGTTTAAGTATAGAGTCCTATGTCTCATCCAGTATGGTCATATTCAAGTCTTCTTCCCATGAAGCTTTAGGTTTAAGTGTGGAGGTCTCTTTCATAGTCAACATTTTATTATAAAGCCACGAAACCAGCCCTTTACGAGTTGGGTTCAATAATAGGATGGTTTCCAACAGTGTGTGCTCTGGCAGAGAGATTGAGCCTGACAAGAGTTTGGAGCATTTTTTTAAAAAAAAATCACCCCACTTAGTTGCACAGTTCTTTACATAATTCTGAGAGGAGGAGCTTTGGTGCTTTTGTCTGGTGTTTTTCATATCTGATATTTAATACTTTGGCTTCCATTTTAAAGTATGACAAACATTTGAGTCTTGTGACCACAGAATGTGTGTCTACCTTCATCCTTATGTCAATGGTCATAGGAAAGAATAAATGTGTTTTCCTTTTCTACTTGATTCTGTTGAAAGATCCACAGAAAACGTCACTTTTTGATTTCTTTGTTCAAATATATAAAACTTTCAAGCTTTTTCAGAAATAAGCTTTTGCAGTATTGTAAAAGTTATTTATGGTCTCAAAGTAACTGGGTAATCCGTGGCTATCAGCATTATGTTGAGAGACACTTAAAATAAGAAATATTACCTGTAAATGAAAATGAAACTGCTGCATAGGCTATTTCACAGATGGTAACTGCAGTTTGTCTTTTTGCATATTGCAGCAGTTTGGCAGCGCTGGAAGAAAATGCAGATTTAATACAAGCTGCGTTCAATGTCCCAGAAGGAAAACATACTCTTGTTACTATGTGATACTGAAATCACATAATGTGGTGGAAGTTTTTACTAATCAATGTAGGTTTCAGCATTTCAAAGTAATGGCAGAACTACTTTACGCCATGATTTTAAAAGGATCTATCCCTTTTCTTTTCACGGATGTTGTTAGAACAGCTTATTGTGTCCAAATTTATTGCCTATGGAAAACTGTCCTCACACAGGGTTTTAATCAGATTCAAGGATATCTACAAGCTTAGCGTTTAAGTTTTAATAAAAACAACAATGCAGCATTAGGAAAAGAAGAGTTTACAAAGTTGCTTATCCCAATGTCATCTATTGTATGAGTGCCCCTGCTGATAAGAAATCTGCAAACAACAGAGCCAGAAAAAAATCTCTATTACAGCACAGCAGCATCTGCTTTAGATGTTAAAGTTCACAAATTTACTTTAATCACACAGACAGCTTTTTTTAGAACTGCTGCAGACAATATCAATCAATGTTTGTACATATATTGTGCAAGTAAGTACATATACATATGGTAAAATAAGTATGGGACATGTCTACTATTTTGTAAGTTTAAATATTCATAGTGGATGTCAGATACACATACAAAGAATTCAAAGCAAATAAGCCCATAAATTAAGTTATTGATAAGTAAATGGAATGAAACTGGGAAAAATAATAACTAAGACAAAAGGATGTGCAAAATGGCACAGAAAGCAAGTTAAATACTAACTGCAATACTTTGATGGCCTACAGAAGATTTCGCATTTCCAAAGTGTAATCTTTGAGGCAGGGTTGGTCGATATGGACCAAAAATAATATCTCATTGTTTTTAGGCTATTTTTAGACAATATTTATCTCTATATGTTTTTCTTTAAATAAAGTAATTATAAAAAGGCATCTCCAAATCAGCTTTATCCCAAATGTCTCACAGGCACACTTTTTAACAAACAGCTATACCTAAATATGAGAAACTGCTGAAAAATTATCTACCGGAACACATAAAAGTATAATTCTAACGCAACATAGAGCATCTCAATATGAATGATATAGTCTGATCTTAAATCTTAATAAAAAATAAAAAAAATCGAAATTTTTAAAATCTCGATAGCTATGTTTTAGGTTAAAGGAGGACCCAAGCGAGAGCACGATGATGATAAAGATTTTATGAAATAAAGACAATTTACAGAACACAAAGAACTGAGTGTGGAATAGATTTATGTTAAAAATATAAGCTTGTGAAGTCACATTTTCATTCAAATGCAGTATTGAATTTTGAAGCTCTGCTGGTTTACTTGCAGTATCATTATGATATTATTGTTATTGTATTGTATTAAAAGTCAGTCATCAAACTTGATTTATTTGAATTGAGAAACATTGTTGTTTTGAATGAGAAATTTGATAAAATGTGGCTGATCACAATGAAATAATTACAAAGCTTCTAATTAATTTTATTAATCATATCAAGCCACTAGCGACTTTTGAGGCATGCCTGTTCCATTTCCTTTCAAAAACAAATGTCTTGAGTGCCTAAAAACCATTAAATCTATATATGCTAGATTTATCAACAATATGATGTGTTTGAATATGTGTTTTTTTTGTTTGAAACTCCAAACTTGAGGAGCAACTATAAGTACTATAAGCGAGCACTGGCCTGTATTCCTGTACCAAATACAGTTTGTTCCAGAAGAAAAAAAAACACATAAATTGTTTATGGTGGAATCAACAATTTCTGAACAACCATTGGTGTATTTGTTAGATTTGTTGTCTTCATGTTGTAATTTTGCATTGCAGCACAGTCATCTCTTTGCATGTGCTGCCATAGATGTGTTGCAAAATTAATGAGGATTTTTTCCTAATTTGCTTGTGTTTTGTCTATTTGAGTGGATGCTTTTTCTCCAAGTTGAAATCCACTGAGCTTACATTGGAACATTTACTATTTCACAGCCACATTATACCAGAGAGAAGCTCTTCAGTAACGTTCATCCTGCCCATTATCCAGATTACTTCTGTCCTCTCCCAAAATAATTTGAAAGCTTTTCTTTATTACAACTTTGTAAAATAAGATTAAGCAATGTTATGTAGGGGGAAATTGAGTAATATACATGACTGGCTGAAATGTTACTGAACGGATAATCTGAAAATATACATCTATGTCAAAGAGTAACTGAAAATGGCTTCCAAGAGTGCATGGAATAAGACTTGAAATGTAACTTAGTGGATAAACAGGGGGCTAACTGACTGACCAAGACAGTTAAGTCAAAAACATTTCTGGTGTTTAGTAGTTTACTGCATAATAAATATATTTTTTTGTCTGTTGCACTTATGTAGTCAACTTCTTAGACTATCTCAGATTGCAGTCACTAAACACCCAATTTACAGAATTATTGAGAATTGGTGACCCCATAAGTCCTGCTGACAAGGCACACATGTTTTGTTATGTTTTTTTGCAAAAAAAACAAAACATTATTGTATCCATTGTCAACTTAGCATTCAACAAAAACACAGACTTGTCACATTGTTTTGCAAAACAATATTGCACAGTTGCTGTTTTTTGATTGAAATAATGTCTTATTTAACTATGTAGAATTGTTGGACAAACAGCAAGTTTTGAATCCTAACTTACAGCGATGTAGGTTAACTTAATGAAATGGAATTGATGAAAACATTAATTTCAGTAACTACATACATGACTGTGACTTGGGACAAAAGACTTGAGGGTTTACTTGAACTTGCCCGTCAGTGACTTGGGACTTGACTTGGAAAACATGACTTGTGAACATCTCTGATGTGACATAAGAAAATGTTCTGTTGACCTTCCAGCTTTCCTTGAGCTTCATTTGATAAAATGAAAATGTGTAAAATCATCAGCACACTGACAATGTTTCATAACTTCCCTGATCTCATTGGAAGAAAAAAATAGCATGTGTTGAGTGCTCAGGTTGGGGCTCTTTGGGTGCCTTGATGAGCATAGTGTCATAAACTAAAATTATGTGGTCACAGTATGAAAAAATAAAAAAAGGTGAATGAAGAAGAATAAGCTGAGGGCACTGAAAAGCCAGGGTGCATACTTAAATGTTTTTAACTTCTCAGATCAGGTTATTTTGAACTATTTTGATACTTAGCTAGAGTAAATCCTAATCAAGAGTTTGTTTTGTTAATCAAAGGCTTATTGAAGCTACAAGGATGTCTAAATTTGTTACTCAATAGATGCTGATTGCATGGCAGGATGTATACCAGCTCATTAATCACTGCTGATTGCTTGTTCTTATAATCTTTTGCCAGTCCTTGAATAAAAATACTGTTCTTTATTCTTAACTTATTTAAGCCTATATTACCTATAGTGTGAGGGAAAATGTGGGTGTTTAACTTCTTTTTAAGTGGCTTGGATTTTCCTTTTATGTAGTCACAATAACTTTATAATTATTTTATTCCACTGTATGCTGTTTGTATATTGCCATTCATAGCATTGTGTACCCGATATGCATCCTTGAGTTTACTACATCTAAGTAGTGTTTTTTGTAATATTTCTGGAACCTTTAAACTTTAATATACAGCATGCCTATATTCATATGTCTGCAGCAAAAAGCTTGGGCAAAAAAAAAAAAAAAAAAACATGTCAAATTTGGGAAATTTCTTATCTTACTCACGCTGGAAAACGTATCGCCAGCATCAGAGTGCTGATATTTGGAAATGGATGGGTCCTTGTTTACAATGTTTCTTTTTTCCTGGCTGAAATAAGAAAAAGAAAACATAACTTACTGGATTAAATTAAAGGATAAAGCGATACATCTGCAGTGTCAAAGGTTCACTGTTGATACCAAAGAAAAACAATTTATGAACTCCTTATTTTTAAACTTTGTCCAACTCTAACTCTGATATTAGATTACAAGATGAAGTTTTGTCCTTGTGTCGGGTGTGCCAGCATGAAAATATTTTTTCTGTAAAGGAGAAATTCTGTTATGTTAAAGCTATACAAAGTTAAATGCAAAGTTTGGAGAGTTTTGCTGGTATAACTCCCCGCTTTGACATCTATATGTTGAATTTGAATGGTCCATACAACTGCAACCTATCCATTTACATTTACACTGGTACTCTTGCACTACTTCTTGCCAATCATTACTTTTGAATAATAAGTTAGTTCTCTTGTCTCTGGTACATAAGAGTGGCAATCAGGCTCAAGCCCACCCGTCTGCTTGGAGCAAACCTACATGCCATCCAACCTATCGCTTTATTTTTCTGAAACCTATGATTTTGCCTGCTGACATTTCTTCATAATGCACGTCAGCTATAAAATGTGTTGGAAACTGGCCTGATGAAGTCTGGATGGGTTTCTATCTGTCAAGTTGCTACCTATTTATTGAATGCTCACCCACACACTCCTAAACAGGATAATATAGGTTTGGAAAGTATACGAATGCATGAATCTCAACAAAAAAGCATGACATCCACTGCTACTGTATTACCATTATACTCATCTGCTCTCTACAGAGAGTGTCTTGCAAAACTGCTCCGTATTCATCCCCCTGATAACATGCTGTCATGATACTATCACAGACATTGATATGCATTATATGGAATTTGTGAGATAGCTTGTTTTCTATACTTTCTGTGATTTGATTTTGAATATATTCTGTTGTGAACTAAACATATTTGACATGCATAAATAACTTTTAAGATTTAAATGTCATCATTATATTAAGTTCAGATTTGTAGTACGTTAACTACGTGGGTTTCATAAAAAACATGGAATGTATAAATCCAACTATAAAATTGGTTATCTACTAACAGCCCAATTTGTTTCCACTGTTTGGCTAGCATGGTTATCACAAAGACATCCAGTGAATGCTGTGATGCATTTTTTTTCGTCTGCCCTTCACCCTGAAAAAAGGAGGAGGACAATGATGTGAAGCCATTTAAAAAAAAAAAACAATATATATATATATATATATATATATATATATATATATATATATATATATATATATATATATATATATATATATATATATAATCAGCACTGTGCTGGCAAAACTGCCTATTACAATGCTCCGTGAGAACCCGATGGGTCCCAGCAGGATCCAAGTCAGCCTGTAAATCATTCTCCTGCAAAATGCTCATAATAAGCCTTGAAAGCAAATCATTGATGACGGCTTGACAGTGAATTGCAGCCATAAAGCTTCCCCAGTGACACCATGATGGACATCACAATGATATGCAACATAAAAAGACATTTCAAAAGCTGGGACTGATGTGAACAAAGGACATTGTTTGTGTTCTAGATGCTCCTTTAAGCTTGGTCAGGAATTACTATGAACTTCACAACAAAAATCACATCTCTGTAACAATTGTATTACACAAAACATTTTCAACATACATTTCCAATGAAGGCAAATCCTGAACTAAGGCACAAAGGCTGGTGCTAAAATGTTTAAAACACATATAGCGCCATACTATGGGAGCTTGAATTGTTCCTTGCTCCACACAAGTGTGCACATAACTCAAATATGTTGACCTTACATAGCTGCTTTTTGAGAAAACAAAAAACTTTAACGTAACTCTTTTAATGACTCTATTAAGTTCCCTGAATGTAACATATAGTGCCATATGTCAAGTCAAAACTCTGGGGGCCATTGCTAAAGTTGAACAGTAGTTTTTCTAGACTGTCTTTATAGCAGTGTTTCAACCTTGTGGAGTGACTGTTTTGACTGTTACTGATGTGCTAAGTTAAGAATGGAAGTGGTTAGAGAGAAGAACTTATATGTATCTATACAGTAAGCACTACTTTTACTGTTATTAAAGTCAGTTATTTAACAGTCTTTTAAAAGCTAATAGCTTGTGTAGGCAGTTTCCCAACCTGGGGATGACAGTGGGGCAGGAGCTAGGGAGGGTTGTCCTGCAAACACTGGATTGACTGACTGTCTCAGTTGTTATGCACTCGGGCAAGACATTTCACCCGCTTTGCCTCCTGGGAGTGGTCAGAGTACCCAGTGGCGCCGATTGTATGGCAGCCTCGATTCTGTCAGTCTGCCTCAGGGCAGCTGTGGCTACAAGGTAGCTCACCACCGTCAGCATGTGAATTGGTGAATGACCGATTGTAGTGTGAAGCACTTTGGGGACTTGATAAAGAGTTATACAAGTGAAGGCCATTTACCATTTAACATGATCCAAGATCATTAATTTTTCAAACTATAGATCTTTTTAGTGTGTTTTATAAGCATCCAGAATAGTATGCTTAACCCATTTAATACAAAATTGTCCCCAGACATGAAAATATCCAAATCAGGTCCCAATGGCAGCTCTTTGAACAAATGAAGATTTGTAAACAAATAATATTAATATATGCAAAATGTCTTGTATGATCAGTCCCAATTGTAACTGGTGGGATAATGTATAGTACTCTCACGTAGAGGAGCTCAAGGTGTTTTTTGCCAAATGATAAAGACATTATTATATTATATCAACATTGTTTCATATTTTTAATGTAACTTGTAACAGCTTTACTTTAGTGCAGTGCTTGAAAGTGTGCTTTCATACAATATTAATTTCAATCTAGTCACTATAACATTTTAATGCATCATTCACCAGAAAACCCCCAACACTCTTGTGATTCATTCACATTGAACATTCAAACTGTACGTACAATGCTCCCTGTATAGTAAACATTAAATTATTAGCATATTCTATGTCAAGGTAAATTAGAGAAATTTATAAAGAGCTCTTGAACAAGGCATTTATTTGCTTATGACTATTATTTTTATTATTTTTTCTGACTGTTTGGGGCACTACTGGCACATTTTTTCAAAGTGGACTTGACAGAAAAGGGGGTTTGAGAGAGGGGCGGAGACATGCAGTGTCGAACTTGGGTCAGACGCGTTGAGGCCTAATGCTCCATGCATGGGTCGTGCTCACTACCCCTGCGCCATAGAAGCACGCCCCATAATTATTTTTAAGATAAGTCAGTCATACTGTCATTACAGTACATAGTACCGAAAGGTAACATCGATACATCGATGGAAGAGGCCTTCATTTCTATTAATAACAAAAAACATTAACTCTGTGTGTCAGTCACACTGCCATATGACATGACTCAGCAGATAATCTGCTGTACTGCTTCTTTTCATCATACCGTGATGTCACTCAGTGCTCTTCACTTTTGGGTCCTTTCACTCCCTCTCTATTTTCCAATGTGTTTCTTGAAGGACTGTGGTGCAATGGGTGAACTACCAGACAAATTACTTATACATATCAAATCACCATCCACATATTGATTGTGGTAAAAAAACAAAAAGCCCAAATCTGAAGGTTTTATGATTAGGTCTGTCGTAATGACTAATCTAAGTGCTTCTAAATGTATGACTGGTCCCCACAGTGAGTCATGAAATGATTTCAAGAAATCGAATAAACTTTTAAGATAATTACTAACAGCACATTCTGGCCACAATTCTTCCAACTAATACAAAACAGTACCCTTTAAATAGATAAAAACAGCAAACTAGTAAAGATTAAAATGGTTGTTAAGCACATTTTTGTTATTATCTCCAGCATTAAGTTGCTGGTCATTTTTGCACTTCAATTAACTACAGTTGTTCTCAAGTCTTTATAATTTATTATTTTGCAGGGCATTTTGTAGGTTGTAAGGCTAAAGAATGAAATGTTTTCAAAATATATATTGGTCAAAGTGTGACTTGATTATCCAAGAAATTGTTGCTTTATGTGTTCCTTGGTAATGAGGAGGCACGCAGTGCAGTTATTAGAGCCCTAATCCAGAATTTGCTAAATTCCTGCCTCAAATCTAGAAATTATAAAATGTGTTTGTACTCTGTGTTGTATGGTCATTGAGAGCTTTCCTATTGTCATTCATCTATATTCATCTATCCATAGATGCCTGATTATATTGTAAAATGGGAGTTGCTAAATTCAACTAATACATTATTCCCACCACATAACATTAGACTGGCAAAACGTTGAGCTGGATCAAACCATATTATTATTATTATTATTATTATTATTATTATTATTATTATTATTATTATTATTATTATTATTATTATTATTATTATTATTATTATCATCCCATTGTCTATAAAACAACAGGGGAAGGGCAAGGACACGTAGGTCGACCTCTTATGATCTACAGCAGCAAACAGGGAGAGCATTGCTGTTTGAAATTATTCTATTTTTAAAGGTTGATTTGCACGGTTTAATATGATTGTTTTAGTCAAACTGTGATCTATGAACTGTTGTTACTATTGTATATTCATTTATTATTTTACTGAGACTCCTTTTATTAGTGATTGTATATGTAGTACGATGCAGCTGATCCTTGTATCCAAGGCAAATTTCTCTCAAGGGAGACTAATAAAGATACTTTGGCAAAGATTGGTGTGAGTAAGGTCTAGAAATTTTAATCGTGATAAGTTTCTGATAATATTTCTTTGGGTCAAATAGATGAGTAGTTGCTCCACTAGCTCCACTGTCCGTCCATTCATCCATCTATACATCCACATGTGAGACCCAGACATTCCTCTCCATAGAAGCCTCCTCCAGCTCAGTGGGATAAGCACAGCAAACCCACAAAGAGAGCAATGTCAGCAGTCTCCTGATCAGATGCCTGAACCACCTCCCTTCAGAGGAGTCGAACAGTAACTCCTCACATCATCTTTAAGGGCGAATTTTGAGATATTTTCAGGAAAAAAAAAAAAGATTGGCAGGATTTATTCGTGACGATTGTCTCAGAATACAATGTTGTGGGTATGTTGGCACTGCTACATATTTGACATTGAGACACAGAAGACAAAAACCCCTACCACACCCAAGGACAATTTACAGTAACCAAATACTCTACTTTTCATATTTTTGCACCGTGGGAGGAATCCAGGGTACCTGGAGAGAGCCCACGGATGCACAGGGAGACCAGGCCGGGATTCAAACCCAGGACCTTCTTGCTGCTGGGCAACAGTGCTAACAACAGCTCCATTGTGCAAGCCAAAAAACATAACAAGTACAAGGAAATGTTTCTCATTATACTCTGCATGTAGCTGTGATTTAAATGTCAACAGGGCACAGATGTCAAAAGTTCTTTGACTCCTATTTACTGCAAACAACTCGTTCTGTGATTGTAAAAGCCCTCTAACCTACAAGATATGTAGATCTGTAACGGAGAAGGCAGATCTTAAAATGTCAACAGCGATGCGGCAGGGAGGACAACTGTGTGCTCGTGAAATAATTTATTGTCTGTGCTTCCCACTGCTTGCTGCTCCAGCCTCTTGCCAGCATTGTCATTGTGAGTAAATAACTTCCGCACCATCTTTGCTGTAGCACAACATCTAAACAGTTTTCATTAAAAAGTACAGATAATTTGCCGTGTCTCTTCAATTACAGCTCAGTTAACTCTAAATCAAGTCTAACAATTGGCAAAGCTGTTTGCCAGCTCTTTGTTTTGGCGAGATTAGTGTGTGCATTGATGACTGGCTTATGGTAATAAGGATTAGTGATAGGAGCGGGTTAAGAACATGTGAAAACATAGAATCATACAGAAACTGCACTGGCTGTGAGCAACACTCTGCCATTTTTATGCCCCCTCATTACCGTTTCTGTTTGTAATTCATCCAAAATGAGGTGCTATGTGGTAGTAAAGAAATCTCTAATTGTTAATCACAAAGCTAAATCACGGCCCTCTTTATGGGTCATTTAGTCAGTTAAACTGATCTTCTGCAGAATATCGCAGATGTGTACAAACTCCTTCTGTGAAAATCACTTGATTGATTATTGAAGTGTCTCTGCATTTATCTCTGATTACTTCATGCAGAGGGACATGCAACAGCAAGAGCAAATCTAATATATCTAATCAAAAAACACTCATTAAAAGTCATTCCATGTTTGATATTACAGCGTAAGTGCATTAATATCCAAGCAAATACTCTCTCTCTCTCTCTCTCTCTCTCTCTCTCTCTCTCTCTCTCTCTCTCTCTCTCTCTCTCTCTATGTATATATATATATATATATATATATATATATATATATATATATATATATATATATATATATATATATATATATATGCTGTCCAAGTAGTGATGACTGGTTGGCATAAAGACTTCTAGAGAGTCAATTGTCTTTCAACTTATTTTAGCACCAGAGTGTTAATTACAGTAAAGGTGTAAAGATGGGTTACAGTCTCCACTATTATTCATAGATATGTATGATGTGTATTAAAAATATCAACCGTTTCGTCTGCAAATATAGATTTTTTTCAATATTGTGTATCAGTATTTTACTTAATAACTGAACAGAAAGGCAGTTAAAGGAAATTGTAAAAAAAAGGAATATATATATATTTATATATATATATATATATATATATATATATATATATATATATATATATATATATATATATATATATTTCTTTTTTTTTTTTTTTTTAATACACATAAATTGATTTGATCGAATGTCCACCATCATCTCTAATATGTTGCGAAAACCATTGTTGAAACAAAGTCATAGGAAGTTCTGTTGCAGTTTGCCACAAGACAATAAGGGCAACCAGGAAAAATGTAAAATAATGTGTTCTGGGGCTTCATGCATAAAAGAGTGTGCAGCTACCATTAAAAGTTGGTGGAGGCGAGAAATTTTGAAACTTGCAGCACACAAAACCATCAGATGTGTACAGTAAAACCGTGCGTAGCTGTGTCACAGCACACGTTGCCTTGATACATCCAGATATGCGGGGAAAAATGCAGAAGTTCACATGCGCAAATCAGTATAAATACCAGGAAGGCACACATCACGTGTTCAAATAGCGGCACAGTCAGATAGTCACAGAGACACCTCGAGGGATATTCGCAGTTAATTACAGCAAACCAACAGCTCATTGCGTGACATCAGCGTCTCGTTAAATAAATTGGCTATTTCGATGAGGATGTCTGTCACTACACACACTTTGTGAACTGCTTTAAATCTTTAAAATGATTCAGGATGTTACATTAAAAAAATCACTTAGAAGTCAGACATCACGTACGGAGCCTGCTCATATGTTGTTCCCAACATTACTATTTTAAAGAGAATAACTGTAATTGTTAGTATAGTATAGTGGAATCCAGAGTTGAGCATGATTATAGCAACATGAGTGCAGTCATAGCTCTGATTACATTTAGGAAATCAGCTACTACAAATGATCCACAGTTTAGGGCACGTTATTTTTCTGAACAACACGTATGAGGCCATCCAACACAGCTGGTTTAGGACAGCTCAGGGATAACCGTGGAATACCTGACCTGGTAGTCAGCTCCCTCTGAAAACTTGCAGTGACAACTGCAGTAAAAGTTGATTCTAAAAACAGGCTGAATTAAAAAAAAATGCATGCCTCACTTTTCAGATGGTCAATAGAAGTGTAAGAAAAAGAAAAAAAGTAATAATACATTTTAAATGGACTTAGTACTAATGGAAGAACACAAGAAACCAAAATACCTCGGTGTACTAAAGTAAGAACCTGTATTGTATAGGTCTACGTTCACATTCTGAAATAAACTAATCTGCTGCAACTGTCAAACTATAATTTGAGCCCAGAGCGCCAACTTCATTAAAACACCAAAATGCAAATAAAATAACCAACCAAACAAAAAACAAAAATAACAAGGATTCACCTGAATCTGCTTTGACCATTGTGAGTAATGTATTTTAATATCCACAAGGGACTGATAGAATTATTCCGCTTGGTGACTTTGGCCCTTTCTACCCTGCTAAGGATGGCACAATGTTCCCTCTGGCCAGTACGCTGGCAACTGTTCAGTTCAGTAAAATATTGAGACACTGAGTTAAACATTTTCAAATGTGCCATATTTCCAGAGGTCAGGAGCTCAAGAATACAAGACAAGACAGCATATGTTTCAGTTGGAAACTGCAGAACAGACTATGACAAAAGATTTTAACAACTTTAAACAATGTTCAGTTGTAATTAACAAAAAAACAACAACCACATAAGATGTGTAAAACTGATTAAAATGAAGGTAAAAAAGTGTCTTGGAAAAAAAGTATGAGCAAATCTGCTGTGATCCTACATTTGATAAATGCGCAGAAACCTGCACAGCGACAGGTACTTCTCAGAACAGCTTGACTGCAGTAATTTGATGTCATTATGTCATTGTTTGGTTCCTAATCTGAGGCACTTGATCATGTTACCAAAACAGAAGTTTAATCAGAACTGGTCCCCAATTAATTTGAGCACCTGGCAAAAAAACTACTTCCTACAGAGCAGCTTTGAGCATTATTTATCACTTTTCAGAACAGTTTCATCATGGTCCAGGGATTTAAATTATTAGGTTGATGCAATTGAAAACATTCTCTGTTACTGTATTACATAAACATTACACAAGTACTTTTCATTGCTTTCAAGTCAAGAAACAATGTAGTTTAAAAGTCAATTACAAATTGTTTGGTATGAATTACACTTAAAAGGTTTCTCTGCTGAATCAAACACCAATGTAGAAATGAAGCTTTCTACATTTTTAAAATACAGACAATTAACAGATTGTTTCAATCTATTAATTGACATTTCCAGCAATACTGATCTGTGAAAAAGGCCCTCTATATTTTCAAAAGTCAGTTAATTACATGGGACTGTAGGATTTTTATCTCAGTTGTCACAATACTGCTCTATAAGGGTCCCTTTGTTTTCTCATCACATAGCTAACCCCAACATCCCTTAAGCGAAGATAATAAAACATCCAACCTACTGGCATAAAACATCTATAAAGTCTCCGACTGCCAGTATAGCCATGTTCCATTTAATGGGCAGAAGTTGTTTTGATTCCTTTTATAATCTTTTGTTTTTCCTGCAGATAACAAGCTAAATCGCAAACAGTATGAAGTCATAGTGAAAGTTTAGTTGAAGCTGAAGTTTGTTCTGCAGCTGTTTAAGGCTTCGATCCTTTTTGTCCTGGTATTGACAACCATGCATGGAGGTACTTAAAAAAATGGCCACATTCTCATCCAACAATTGCAATCAAGACTGCAGTGATGATCAAAGAACGCACTCCTGCGTTCACAAAATAGTTGAGAGAATCCTTGTGTTCAACCCAGTGAATGTCCACCTTTGATTGAAATTAACAAGCCCTTTCCCGGGTCCCATCGGATTGTCAGAAGTCATTTGGCAAACTCAGAAAATCATTAAATTAAATTGATCTAAACAAGGCAAGAGGACAGAGAACTTTGATGGGAAAATCACGACAAGATATGTTTGATACATGTACCTTATGGCTGTGTTTTGGGATTTTTTTTCAGCCTTTGATGATACGTTGATGACTCACCTCTTGTTGTAAATCCTTGATGATTTTGGTTTTTTTCTCCATCTCCACTTTCAGAAATTTTATCTGAGAACAAAAGAGGAACAAAAACGCAATCAGAGGAGCAAACTGAGTAGGTGTATGTGTGTGTGTATGTGTATGTGTGTGTGTGTGTGTGTGTGTGTGTGTGTGTGTGTGTGTGTGTGTGTGTGTGTGTGTGTGTGTGTGTGTGTGTGTGTACATGTTGATATGTCATGTGAGGTGTGTTAGAACAAATGTCTAAGAGGCAGTTCCTTCAACAAAAAAAAAGAATCAGAAGAAATGGTATTCATTTCATCGTATATTTATATTTTTAAATCTAAAGCTTTCATTAACTTCTTTTTTAGCTGCTCCAGTGAGACATACAACTATTTATATTCATATTAGAACCCTCTTTTGGTAAAAAAAAAATAAAAATAAAAAAGACAAGTAAACACAATTACATTACTTATATCAAACACAGCAGGAGAGCAACAGGCTTTGCTTTACCATACATTATTATGCCAAATAGTGAAGGATATGTTTTTAAAAGGCCTGCATTCAAAGGCTCTTGTTGTCTCAGAAATTGTGTTTTTACATATATATAATTTCCTAACATTAACTATGCCCACCCAACTTGAACAAATGCTGTGAATCAAAGTAATTTTGTTCCTGAATTGTTAAAAATGGGTCACAAAGAATTAGAACAAAAAAAATGTTACTAATCTTCTTAAACAGCTTTGTAGTCTAGCTCTTAGCAAAAATTACTCATGCCATTGGGGAGAACTGTTTCAGCTGCGGATTACCACACATTTGCTTCATCACACAACCACTGCTACTAAAAGTAGAAAATAAAATAAATCTGGAATCAAATGCAAGGGATTTATATATTTGCCACTAAACCACAACAATTCATATATAAAGAAACAAAATATTTTTATTTTTTGTAAAAAAAAAAATTATTAAAAAATTTATTACTTTCCCAGTGAAGCACTTCAGACCTTACCAGTAGACTCATTCATTCAAAAGTCATGATTACATTAAACGTCATATTAAGTCATTGTCACTGCCCCTTAGAATAGTACAGAAAAAAGATACCACTGTAAAATAAAGACAGAGCATTACATTAGAGCTCTAAATCAATTTAAATAAATTGATCATGGTTTGCCCTTTGCAATGTTGATTGTGTTAAATGGAAGTTAAATGGCTGTTACATTTGAATTACAGACTTCACACAATAGAAGTAATATGGGTAGCTTTGCAATTATATATATATAAAAAGTGGATATAAAATGGCAGGTTTTTGTGAGGTAAAAAAAAATCTGAGCTTGTGACTTTTATCTATACAAGTCAAATGAAAAAAATACAAACAAATATGCTAGATGGCAAAAATAAGTGCTACAGCAACCTGGTTGCATTATTATGTACTTCTACTATGTATTTCCTCTAATATTTTTTTTAAATCCTCTTTCAAATGAGGTTTATCATTCAGTCCTCTATAGTCACGCGCTGCTACGGGATCGTCTCTCACTGTAATTCAAATGCTCCCCAGTGTCCGGTCTTCAACCAGCTTTTTCCATCAACCAGTGGGGCTGTATGGGTCTTTTTGGCATGAGCTGCACATCCAAACTGTGGGCCCTTGACATGTTTAGGGATAGAGTCCATCCCCAACAGTGGAGATATGAGAATCACTTGTGTTCTATAATCTCGTCTCGATAGCTCTCTGCATGGATATTGCCTCCAATAATGTCAAGCCTTGTTTTTTTCCAGTGAGGGAGAAGCCACCCCACATTGCTACCACCTAAACTTAAAAGTTGTTTTGGCATGTTTTTAAAAGCATGCTCCCTATATACTCTACTCAGCTGCTCAATTCACATATGGATTTTCCTTACAAACGTAGCGCCGTTTAGGGGGAAATTAACAAGCTTTCCAACATCGTAAGAGTTGTTGTCAAGACGCTCTGTTAGAGTAAAGAAATAATCAACCAAACACAGTTTACAGTTTAATGAAAGCAAACATAAATGTCTGGTCTGACTTCCATAGAGTAGGTTTGGCACAAAAACTTTCCTCACCAAATGGAAATGCACCAAGTTTTGACCCAAAACTTTTTATTGTCTACTGGAAAGTTGAAGATGAAAAGAGGTTTTACTTTTTAGCATCAATATGAGGTTAAGCTTACATTTAAAAAGAATGAAAAAAATAATGCCTTCACCAGAAGGAAAATAAGGGTATTGGAACAACTTCGCTAAAATCCAGAAACATATCTCAGACAATTTGAAAAGTGCTGTGGCCAAGAGATATTCTCATAATCTGATACATCTGGAAGACTTAGGCAAATATTCCTAAATCAAGATGTCAGGATGCTGTCAGAGTCCTATCAAATAAGACTGAATGCACAATTTTAATCAAAAGGTTGTTTTTTAATTAACTTAAGACATAATTCAATTTGTTGTTTTTATTTTTTCCTTCCAGCCAATTGGCTTTTTTCCAGTTGTGCAATAGGATATTCCAATAAATACCTAAAAACATCTGAAATTATTTTTCATGGTCTCATTTTACCATGGTGTGTAGATTTATTTCCAACTAATAAACACAGTTCCTCTTTAGTGGCCTTCTAGAGTATTTTAAGACATAACATTTTCATATTCTTTAACAATTTAAATGTCAGTTCATCCAGATTTAAAAGGCTTTTATTTCTAACCAAAACTGGAACATGGGATAATCCATTTAGTGCTTCGTAAGGAGAATCTAAAGTCGGTATGTTTAAGTACAGACTTCCAGAAATGTGATACACTGACACATTTATCCCATTTTGTACACAGTCCCTGATTTATTTGCTTATATTATATTTTTATTATGCCAGAGTGATATCTTTGTTTTTGGCAATGCTTTTATCAACAGCTCAGCATGTTTCCCGGTGCAGGCGTGAGGCCTGTGTGTGTGCGCTCATTTCAGCCAAATGGAGGTTCAAACATCTACTGCAGATGGCAAACTCCTGCCATGGGCAACCAAACAAATACATTAGGTGGTTGTGTATCAGAGAGATAGGCTTTGGTTTGGAATGTGTCTGCTTTCCCCATTTAGAGTATTTTTATTTTTTTTCTAAATGTTGTATGTCCTTGGGAGAGGTCATCAAGATAGTCCCAGGGACAAAAAGGGAAAGATTCATGGGGCTGGTGACCTCATGCCAGGTATCCACCCCGGGGAATAGTAAACTAAGTCTCGCCAGTTGACTCACATCTCCGAGCAGCACATGATAACATCGAGGTTCATGTTTGAGCCTTTCAGTCACTGCCACAGCCTGAGGGAATGGTTAGAAAAACAGCGACAGGGAAAAATACTGCCACTGCACTTTAGATTTTAAAGAAAAAAACCCAACACATAATAATAAATGTATTATTTAGATCATGGACTAAAAAGGCTGTTGTTTTAATAACTGGGTTTTAAGCACAGAAATTTGCATATTTCCGGACAGTAGCTTTTTGAACAAAATAAGAAATGTTCAGTGTGTAGCATCGATGAGAAGGACAGTTTGACTTGTGTGAAATTAACTAAAATACAGGCATTCTGTACTGGTGGGACAAGTTTAAGCATCGTCCTCTTTCTCTGCTGCCATGAGTGCCCTCATTAGAAAAAACACAGAAGATAAATACTTCTGATTCTGATTTGAATAACTATAAGATTTCAAATACAAGGTACAAATAAAGAGTTTATCATATAACTGGACTAAATAGCAGGTTATTTATGTCATCCTGAATGAGAGGTTTTTAAGCTAATCTTTATAACAGCAATCATGTAAATGTAAATTATTAGAGAAGAGGCCTCGTCTCTTATATATGGGAGTATATATATAATACCCCAACCATCAGCTCAGTGATGCTGTTGACATACAGTAGGTCAATGCAGCAAACACTGCTCAGTAAACAGGGGAGAGAAAATGGTACAGCAGAGAAAGAATTCATCTCTAGTTCACAACTATTCCGTCTGCATCTAGACCGTAAGAGGCAGTCATTTAAGACAACAATTTATATATTCTGGGCAGGAAAAAAAAATGTTTGAAGGATGCCACAAATGTGACAGTGGAAGAGAACATCTCTTAGCAGCCTCAGCCACAACGACTTAACATCTCTACCCCATCTGTTTAGCCACATTTCGTGTCACATGATCGCAAATATTCACATAATAAACTAGAGAATTAACCACACAGAGGTAAGAAGAGCTCTAATGTTGGCTGGGTAGGTGGAGTAAATGGTGTCATGGCAGTAATTCTCCAGAAAAAGGTTTAAGGGATAAAACACGACTTTAAGAGACTAGCTTGTGTCCCCCCTTATGTTCAATGTGTCAGACAGTTCAAAAATCTCTTTATCTTGGATAAAACGCGTAAGTCAGGTTTTGGGTCTTTCCCTTTGTGCGCGACTTTCAGGCTGAAGGAGAGGAAAATGCATAACTTCATTTTCACAGAAGGAGAAGGGTGTTTTCACACGAGGTTGTGCATTTTCCCAGAACAAGAGAAGGTCTAAGCAGAACATATGAGGCAAAGGAAAGCTGTATGTGCCTCCATGAACGTCAATGCCCTAAAATATCTTTACATAACATAAGGCCAAGCTGAATCTTTAAATAATTGGGAGTGAGTCAGTACTGAAGTCGCCTCTTCAGATTTCTTTTTAATATCAAATCCACTTGTATTCCATGAGTCAATGCTGTTGTCCAATTCATGGCAGAATTATTATTTCATATTTGAACAAGTGAGAACCAATTCTAGGGAATATAAGTTATGCAGTAAGCATTTATATTTCTGACAATGTAGAGCTCATTGTCAACAATATTGCAAAAGGACAAGTCAATCTTTATTTTCAGGATTTAGCAGTTGTAACTTTGTGAGAATTTTAATAAGCTGTTTCTGTAAAAAAAAAAAGTGACTTTTCATTTATCAAGAAGGCAGATCTGTGCTGTTTTGACACATGATGGCTTGACAGGATTTTAGTACAGAAAAAGGTTTTGAACCTTAAAGGGTTTCTTTTATTTATGCTTTCAGTCATACTTGTATGTTCCAGATCATCAACAAAATTTGTTCAATTTACACATGCTGTTGGTCTTCCTGCGTTACAAGAAGAGAGACATAGGGCACACATGCGCAGTCGGGGCATTTTTCTCCAATACAAATAAGATGATTGGAACTGGAAGTGTTTAGAGGGATGCTATTTGGATCAATGACTGGCCTGAATACAGTTTCATTCTAATTGAGCTTAATCTGATCTCAGTATTTAGACTGGTATGTTTTCTTCCAATCAGCCCTTTATTCTGATTACTTATGTCCATGTAAACATGGCTATTGACAGCTACCAGTCTGGAACGTCTACCAGGCTGGAAAGGGTTACAAAGCCTTTCTGAATCTTTGGGACTCCAGGGAAAACCACAGTGAGGTTCATCTAACATGACAAAAAAAGACTTTTGCTAAATATTTTGGGGACTGACAAGACAAAGCTGGTGGCTCCCGTCGCGTCTTGCAAAGTTGATGGTACCATTAATTCTGCTCTGCCAGAGAGTCCTGAAGGAGCATATCTGGCCAACAGTTAATTACCAAGGACATTTGGGTTATGTAGCACAACAATAAACCATGTTGGACCGACTTTCCATACTTGTATGGGGTTCCAATGATATGGCATCACCTTAAACAGACTGTTTATGTTCAGAAACTTCCTTTGCTACTGAATTAAATGATTTTAATCAGAACAGTGGGTCAAAATTCCTCCACAGTGATGAAAAAAAAAACGTATTCACAGTTATAACCACTTGATGGCAGTTCTTGTCTACAAGAATGGAAAAAATTAGGGGGCAATTACTTTTTCACATAGGGCAAGGATAGCATGAACCGCTTTTTTAACTTAATAAATTAAATTATCTTTTGAAAGCTTATTTTTATTCAGGTTATATTTTGTGTTAAATTGGTTTCATGGTCTAAA
Source organism: Fundulus diaphanus (assembly GCA_037039145.1). Classification (NCBI taxonomy): domain Eukaryota; kingdom Metazoa; phylum Chordata; class Actinopteri; order Cyprinodontiformes; family Fundulidae; genus Fundulus; species Fundulus diaphanus. Next base: position 9,900,683 of record CM073122.1, on the reverse strand, counting down.
AATGAAACGCCTTTACATTACTGTTGTTCAAACCATGTGAAGAAATAAAAAAATTACTGAAAACTACACATTTATAAGGTTTTATATTTTGTTTTGATCTTGTGATCTTTTTGTACAACCAGTATGTTAGCAGAGTACTGTCAGCATATGTAATGGCCTTAGAAAGTAGTTTAAAATGAAATGCTTAATTTTTTAAAGATCACTAGCGTCTGTCATCTACAGCAAAAACATCAGTACCCTAATTTATCTTTACATAACAATTATAAGATGAAACTTTGTATAATTGGCAGTGAGTCGTTATGGGAGTAGCCCCTTGAGAGTCCTTTTTAGAACCAAAACCGTAAGTATTCAATCAGGCAATATTCATGCCCATTCATTTCATGGCAGGAGATTTTATTTTATATATTTTTTTCTTGACAAGTGCAAACAAATGGCAGGGTTTTAAACGTTGCTCCTATACAGAAAACCTTCATCTTTCTTCAATCTGTTCAACCTTTTGTCTCACACTGTTTGGTAGTAGAACTAGTAAAAACACTAGCAAACATTAGGTATGCTGATTGAAAGTCATAACCTCGGTGGGATTTTAATGACTTGTTGTTGTGAAATAAATTGACTTCATTTAAAATTTCACCAGTTCGTTGCTGTTAAGGCACATTTATGAAAAGCAGGATTGTGGAGAAAATAAACTGAACAAAACTTTTAAAAAGTTTAAATTATATCATGATTTAGTGATAATATTTTTGAACTTGAACTTTGACTATTAGTTAAAACTGACTATTAGCACAGTATTGTCTGGATATGTAGAGGACCTTGGGAAAAGGTTTAAAACATACCATATTTTTCCTGATCAGTGGTTATCGTCTGCTGAAGTAAGAATTTCAATAACCTTACATTCTGTATCTTCACATGTGGAAAGCCGAAGCTCGAATTTAATTACTTGGAAGTGAGTCTGAAGGAGCCTTTTATTTTATAATAAAAGATAAATTTAATCAATCCAATACATGGCTGAATCATGGCTGAGTTTTTATTGGTATTTTATTTTTATCTATATATCCATTATTGGTTTAATGCCTCTGTTACGGCCCCTGGCCTCTTGAGACTGTGCAGGCTTCTATTAATTATGCAGATTCTGCTGTGGGAGAACACCTTCCTGATTGGCTGCCAAAGACCTGCGACCTCATTGGACCAGCAGAGGACTGTCATGCCAATCAGGCCGCTGATGAGGCCCACCTGCACCATATAAAAGACTCTTGGACTCATTCCTTCAGGGGGAAGACAGCTAGTAGGAAGCTACTTGTGAAGTTGTCTTTTTCCCGCCTTTGCTGTTTGTTTGCATTCAGTCTGGGTTGTTTAAACTACTTGTGCTGGCTTTGTTTGTTAAGCTGTTTTGTTTTTGTTGAAGCTTGACTTTGTAGTGGCTCATAGCTCATGTTTGGGAGGTTTTGAGGCTCCCTTTGTGTGTACTTTTATTTTCTCTATTAGTCATCTTGGGTGGTTTGAGTTATCTTTAACCTGACTTGTTGAACCTTATGTATTTTCTTTTGTATTCAACATCCCTAAAATCATTAGCCCTTTTTCTTTGGTTCTGTTAATTGAGTTAAGAGTATTGTGTTTTGGTTATTGTAAAACCCTTCCTTGTAAATAAACCCTTTCACATGCCACTCTGCTTCTCTGGACACAGTTGTATGTTACCTCCTCTGAACCCCTAGACAGAGGGGGCGTAACAGCCTCTATATTTGCCCTCCTACGTGTCATCTAAAGACAACAGTTACTTTATACAATCCCAGGATGTTATTACTCTGGTAATAAACAGATACATGAAAATCCTCCCTCCCCCCCCCCCCCCCCCCCCAAAAAAAAAAAGTGAGAATCTTCACCAACATAGTTACATTTAACTACCTTTATCTTTATCCTTCTTAAAGTTGTTGGTGGCCTTTGCCTCGGATATTGTTTGACAGTAAAATGGAGCATTAATGTAACATTACATGCAGTAGGTAGAAACCATAACATATGTAGGAATTTCAATAAATAGTTTTTGCAATAGTTTTGACCCTTTTATTTAAAGTACCACTAGTATTTGATGTTGTGAAACATTTGAATAAGCATAAAATTTATAGTTCCGGCTCAAAACTTTGGAAAATAAATCTAAATATTCTCTGATTCAGCAAATAAGGGAAAACATTGACGCTACCATCCCTTTAAATACAATCTCTTGCTTATTTTTCATTATTTTGCATGGTAACAAACGCATTCGATTTGAGTCCAAACAAACACGACGTGGCACAAGGTTTTTCTCCTGCTGTATTAGAGTTTTAGTTTGGAGTTGTGAGATGGAAGGGAGACCCAGCTGCTGTGTAATGAGCGTCGATCACCGAGGGGGCCTGTGTGACAGGTGACGGGGCTGGTTAGAGGAGACCGAGCGCTGATGGTGAGGTCATTGCTGTCTTACCGTGGCCTGCTGCTTTTCAGCTCTCTCATTTGCCTCATCCAGCTGCTTCTGCAGGGCTGCCTGGAGGGACTTCATCTCCTCTCTGTCAAGTGGCAGGGAAGTGAGAAACACCCTGTTAGCACATCGTCTTCACACTCTCAGAGCCCTTTACTACTCTACCTCTGAATGGCTTTCTTAAGCACAGTTCTTTGAGACAAAACTGATTTTGTGTAGAAAAAAAAGTCCCCCTTACTATATAGTATTGTTTTTATTTAGTAGAGAGTAAAAAAACAAACACACATTTTAAGCTAATTTTATCATAGCTATGTTAATAGCGATAGAGTTGGTGAACACTTGTTTGTTACATTTCTAAGCTAAAAATGAAAACACAAACAAATACATTTGGGACACCTTTAGGTAAATGTAGATAAACACGGGCAGCAAACTGCTTTTTGAAATAGATATCAAAACTAATTGATTTCTGTAGCAATTGCCTCTGTCTTCAAGACAAAATACATATTTACTAGTTTCTTTCCCTACACAGTGCATTGCAAAAGTATTCAAAACTTTAGGAAGTGTTTCCTTTTTTTTTCCTTTTGCAAGCTCATGATTTTTGGAAGGTAAATTACCACATGCCAATTGCCTTCAAAAATCTCCTTATGTGTATAAAGACCTGTGTAGTTTAATTTCATTACAAATAAAGCTGTTGGGTATTATGAAGCAGAAAAAATACCACAAATGCCAGGGATGAGCTTGTGGGGAAGTTTAACACTTCTCACAGAGCACTGTTCTAGGCATCATCTGAAAATAAAAGAAGTATGGCACAACCGCACACCAACAAAAACAGAGTCATTCACTTAAACTTACACACTGGGCATTAATCAGTAAAGAATTCAAGAGGCTCATGGTAACGCTTGAGGAGCTGCAGAGATCCACAGCTCAAGATGGAGAACCACCTGGCAGGAAAACTAAGAGTTGTGCACTCCTTATTGAAGACCACCAATGTTGCCTTCACCAAATGACAAAAAGAAAGTGACTGTTGAAGCATATCCTTCTCATTTAAAGTTTGTCAAAATCAGTGTAGAAAGAAGGTGCTAAATTCGGAAAGCAAAAAAGGATACAAAAAAAGTCTACATGTTAAAAAGGAGGGGGTTTTGGTTTGCGGTTGGCTCTCGGGCCTCGCCGCTTGTCTCTAGCCTCTGAACCCGCAGACTTTGCTGGCTAGTTGTGCCAGCAGGGGAGCTGGCTTCCTGGGAGGGAATGTTGCTCCCCAATCATTTCCTCCCCATCCCCGGACGCCTTCTTCTGCCCGCTCCATCACGCTGCCACACATGTAGGACCTTGGGGAGTGGGGACGTCGCTGCCCCCGATGTCTTGTGATGTCCTTTGCCCAAAATCTATTGTCCAACTTCATTTAATTTAATTTGTAACATTCTCACACAGGCTTTGGGTCTTTCTCACACCCCTGTTCTCCGACTGACATCCAGAGTCCAGGGCCTGGAGGACGAGTGAGCCACCTAGTCGGGGTCTGAGCTGGGGATGGGTGTTGGGTCCCTGAGGTCGGCTGGGGCTGGAACTTCTTCTCTCCCACAGAATATAGGGGTATGGCTTATGTATGAAGGGTAGGGTGTGGGGGAGGAAGCACCTCCGGGTTCATGGGTCATCTGTGCTGGGATCGGGGTAGGGGGTTAGGGCCGGAGTATGGACCGGGTAGGTGGGGTTATGGGGACTGTTGCGTTAGATGGGTTTGAGGTAAAATAAAATAATTCTTCCTGTGACATCTTGTGTGTTCTTTGAAATGCCCCACAGCTTTTTTACCCAACTGCATGAAGACCTTTACTGCATTTATTATGTTTTTTTAACGTAAATGTAAATGTAGATGATGTGGCTGCAGCTATTTCTGTACTGTTTGATTTTCCTGTGCACAGACAACGGCAAAGCACAATGAATTATAAATTAGGCAGGCGAGTGATGTGGGTCTTTTGTTTGAAAAATGCTTATAGAAATCACATCACAAGAGGCAGCCGAGTTATTCAAACAGTCTGCTAAATATTTCTAAGCATGGCTGCAAATGTGAAAGCATTACGATGCAAGCCATAGTGAAATGGTGACGTAATAAATCTGCAGTACCTTTCAAGATATACAGCAACACTCAGTCTAGAAAGGGTCTTGCTGCTCCACACGTATTATGTTTAACAATCGACTTTTCCTTTAGCAAACTGTCAGCAAAATATTTTCTTTACTGCAATCAGCCAATCCCTCCTTTTTTCATTTATAATCATAAATCCTGCATCTAAGACAGGGAAACATCTTGAGGCACAAACAAGTTCAGCAGTGTCCAAACTGCAATTGGGGGGGGGGGTAAAATGTTTTAGGAACAGTCTCAACAAGCCACTTTAGTGAACGAATAGAGACTTTTGATCAATCATAGCTTAGTTAATTGCTCATATTTAAAACCTGAAAATGTTATGTTCTAACTATGTGTGTCTTTTCTGTTGGAAAACATCTCTGTTCTGTCACAGTTTGGAGCCGAATTATTTTCAGAAAGCAATCAAATCTCTGTTAAGAGATGTCAAAAATAAATGACTAGCAATGAATCACCTGTCTGCATCTTCCATAATGGAGTCAGCAAGTGATTGCTCTTGGCAGCCGTGGAATTCCAAAGGTGGATTAATAACACCCGGAAAAAACGGTATGCCTCACAAAATGCTAGGTAAGCAACACTGAGCCAAACTGCTGCTTTATGGTTTTTAGCTTGATGACATGTGAGAGCTGCCATGGACTTGCGATGGACTATTGATTGGCTATCAAGAACCTGCTCACAAGAGGTTGGACTTTTATAAGGCTGGCATTTCAGAGAGCATGTGAGGCGACAAACGATTCCTAATCATGAACAGACTCATTACACACATCATTAATCAGACAATCCTAACTGGTAAAATGCTGTTGATGAATTAGTTTTCATCCGTCCAGTAAAATATAAGCCCTAAATCACAGATGGTTTTTCTGATCATCGACTAAATAAAGACAGAGTCATCATTTTCAAGTATACTAGTTAGTTTTAGGATTGACTTACTGTATGCAGTGCCAGCCTGCCTCTTTCTCTACCATAAATAAACTAGACAACAGCATCAACTGTAGTAAACAGTTAAAAGCCACTTTTCCTATTTATATTTCTTGCAGTAAATTACATAGGGAATTGAAAGTGAAAAATCTAATAAAAAATCATCTTGAGGTTTTATGTTTAACATTTAACACTCCTCAATTGACTACATAAGATGAGTCTGTAAATGTATTGAAACACTGAAATTGATTTTCACTGAAACTGAACAAAGGCACCTACCTTCAAAAGTACTGATACTGAAAGCAGTTATCAATACAAGGTTAAATGCAAAATATCCAAACAAAAGCAGATGACTCAAATGAAACCAGGCAAAACCATAAATTGAATAAAAGCTGCATTAAGGACTGCTTGGACAGTCTATCATCTGACCACGTTTGCTGGTCATTTCGTCCAGTTTGCCATTTTGTACTTTCGCATTTTCAGTTGTTTTATAGCAGGGGTCTTCAACTCCAGTCCTCGAGGTCCTGTGTCCTGGAACTTTTTATGTCCTTTTCCATTGCTGTTTCCCTGCTCGGCTCTACTCCCCTGTTGTTTTCCTGCAGACCTGGTGATGCCAGGGGGTTGATGAGCTTCTGCAGAGAAGGCGGCTCCCTTGCCTTCTCCCTTCTACCGCACACAGTTGTTCAATTGGGATCTGTGAACAACTTTTTTCTTTTCTTTTTTTTCCTTCAGGTGTGGTTTATGATTTCTAAACATCCATCCATCCATTTTCCATCACGCTTGTCCCTTGTGGGGTCGCGAGGGGTGCTGGTGCCTAACTTCCAGCATTCAATGGGCGAGAGGTGGGGTACACCCTGGACAGGTCGCCAGTCTGTCGCAGGGCAACACAGACAATTTCAAAACAATAAAATTATATTTTGGTTTATCCAAATCCATTCATGGTGGTACTTAGTATTAATGTTGTCACTCTTCAGTTTATTAATTTCCCTTCCTCAATTTTTCCTTGCACTTCCTCACCCTTGGCCAATCAGAGAACAGCAGTCTGTTCACATCACATTTCAGCCCTACTTTGTTCCATTCGTACTACCTTCTGAGGACGGATGAAAAAACCCCAGATCGGTATTAAGAACACTGTAATCAAAATACTCGCAATGCCAGCCCAACGAAGCGGAGGCCATGGAAAAGGCGCACTAGATATATCCCTGGTCTTCTGAGTCCTGCTAATGACCTGATTATGACTCAGGTTTCTTGAAGAGGAGAGAATATAAAAGTTGCTGGACACAAGACCTTGAGGACTGAAGTTTAAGACCCCTGTTGTATAGCAAACAAAAAAAGGGAGCATCATTCACAGGCTATTTTGTACTGACCAATTATCAAATCATTGGGGACACTTTTATCTAATAATTTCAAGTTCTCTTTCTATAATCCAATCATAGTTTTCTGGAAAGGGGGTAATGTGAGTAATAATCCACTAGCGGTAGGTGGCTTGTGGTTATTTTGGTTATTTAGTTTGATCAGGGTTCCAAATCTCTTATATTTAATAAGAGTCGACAGGCTCAAACAAGGATCAGAACTTCAATCGATACAAATTAATTTAAGATATTGGGAAAATGTTACACAATCAAATCATATGCAGGGACTAACCATATGTCATGATTACCCATATAATGCATTGAATGACTTTGAGCACTGGACACTAGCCACAAACCTTGGTGTCATATTTGATTCAGAGTTTCACAAACCATATTACAATGTTTTAAAATGCCTTCTATCTGCTACAAAAAGGCCAACTAGGTTCAAATACCTTGCTCGCATCACACCGATTTCAAAGCCCTTGCATTGGCTATCTGTGATTGAACTACTCCCTTTTTTTAAGGTACTATCTATCTATCTATCTATCTATCTATCTATCTATCTATCTATCTATCTATCTATCTATCTATCTATCTATCTATCTATCTATCTAGATAGATAGATAGATAGATAGATAGATAGATAGATAGATGATAGATAGATGATAGATAGATAGATTAGATTATGTTTAATCTTGTGCTACACCTTTGTCCCTTGGACAGTAGATTTTCTTTTCCTAATGCTATATATGCAGAAATTGCTGCAACATTGATCCCGCTGCATTTTGTTTTTGCAGTTGTTTTACATATGAGGAATTTGACTCTGGATTGTACAATGCTCACCATGTGCTTACTTATACAATAACACCATAACACAATAGTGCAGTGATAAAAATCAAACACAGTCTGCAGTACAGAAAACACTTATGAACACCCTTTAAACAAGTAGGCAAATTCAAACAATAATGCAATGGTGCAACGAGGAGAGTGCAAAGGATGCAGGAGTAAATATTATTTCCACTCTTGTTATTATGTTGGAGGTGGAAGTAATGGACGGGTGTGCAAATACATACAAACATACATGTCCACAGCGTGATGAGTGCAGAGAATGGGAATGCTGGAATAAATGAGAATTATGTATGGTGTTATGTACAAAATGTGTGGATTTGATGTGCAGTATATGCAATAAGACAATATGAACAGTAAAGACGAACAGCACTTTTTTCGTCAGTCAGCTGTTCATTAGAGTGATGGCTTTAGGGAAGAAATTGTTGCTGATGAGGAGGTTCACCTCCCAGGTCTGGTGTGCTGGTACCTGGACCTGGGAGTATAGGATGTATGTGGTGAGTGAGTATGTGTACTGCGTCCCCCTTTTTTTTTTTGGTTTGTGGGTAAGAGGGTGTGGGGGTACCAGGGTGGGAACCTGTGAATGTGACGTGGTTTACTGTTTGTCTTTTTGTGAGGTTGGGTTTTGGACTGCCCCCTTATCTGGAACGTCTCAGGTCTCCACTAAGCATGGAGCCCATCCCCCCGTCCTGCTCTCCTCCGTTGATAGGCGTCTTGGCCTGCTGGTGCGTTGGTGGTCCTCAGTGTCCGGGGCTGGATGCTCAGGTGTGTGCTGGCTCATCCCTGGCGGCTGCTTTGCGGGGCCGTGGCTCTGCCGGGTCCCGCTGGTTTCTGGGCCCATGGTTGGATCCACTCCGGCACTGTGGGTGTTGTGGGGTTTCCTGAGGCTCCTCTTTGCTCTCCCCTGGGATGTGGGAGGCAGATATCCCTGTGTTGGTCCCTCTTGGACACCTTTGCTTTGGGGTTCTGGTTTCCCCGGTGTCTGCCTCGGTGCTCTGAGGGGCGGGTCTTTGGCTCCTCACAACCACTATTGAGCGTTTTTCATATAGATAAACCTTACATACACAAGTGCACTCGCTCCTCTCTATTTTATTTATTTACCTTTTCTCCCTTTTATAATGTAGTCTCATCTTTTTCTCTTTGTTTTTTCTGATACCTTCCCGTTTTTGTGTCCATTGAACATGAAATAGTCCCAGCTTTTTGCATATATATAAATCAAGCGGAGCACTATGGCGAAAGCAGTAAGGCTCCACTTGTGAAAGTAAAATCTGTTAGGCTCTTTTTGGCATTAAGACAGCAATTCTTAATGCTACACTGCCAGACAGGACACATTAACAAAACAAAAACATAACATAAAAATGTTCCTGAATCTGTTGGTTTTGGTGCAGGGGATTTTACCACGAAGGAATAAATAAATAAAACAATATCAAACTGCAATGTACTCCAAATCTGCATAGGAAATGGCCAGAAGCCATTTCTCAGGAAGGGCACATACTTTTATGGTTTGATCTCTAAAGGCAATATATGACAACCTTAGAAATGGCACTGTGGCTTAAGTCTAATCTGATACTTGGATAAACCAGGACTTCCTTTAGATTTTTTAATAAAATACCAGAAATTATTACCATTGTCATTATCACAGTTCAAATGTTGACTTCTTTATTTTGATTATTTTTTATTTAAGATATTTTTTTTTAAATAATCCATGACGCTCCATTTTACCTCTGTTTGTGGCTGAGCTCCAGAATCCTTTGCACGTCCTTCTTGGCCACTGACTCATCATTTTTCAGGGACTGAAAAAAAGAATAAAAGACACCAATTTTTTCCCCAGCAAAGGCAGTTTTCCATATTGCATGACTATTCAAACCATCGAACAAGGAAAACACACGCTGCATACACATTTGAACTGGCTCTGCTTGAACTGTTTGATTATATTCCCAGGGTTTTAGTTTTGAGAGAAGATGGACTGAAATCCAGTAGTGTAAGCCAGTGTGAAAAGGACCTAAAATGATACAATAATTGAGGGAAGTATAACAATAATGAGCAGCAGATGTGAAATCGTGTTGATGTCCCTTTCCTAAATTGTATTGCTTTTAACAATCTGCTGATGAATGTCCTAATGAGGGTGAACACAGATGCACAGATTGGTTTCTGCTGGTGGCTAACCAGATTCCTGATGGGTAATTAGGGATTAGTGATATATTTGATTGCCCCATAAGCCCTCTGAGATCTTTTATTAGTTGTAAGTGGAACAGAGATGCGCTGACGTCTGGGGAAAAATCTGGAATCAAACTGAGAGTTTGTTTTTTAAAATATGCTTGAAAGACTGTGCTAATTAACACAAGTCAATACTAGCTGACTATTTTTTCTCTCTCTCACACAAAGGAGGAGAAGCCGTGAACCCAGAGCAATATCCATGCTGAGGATATTGACAAAGAATGTGAAAATACAAGCAAAAAAATGCTAATGAGAGTAGCTACCAGAGCGACCACATCAGTGAGCTCTGACCTCTATCGAAATCGATACAGCTGCTACATTTTTATGTAACCCTCTGCTGGAAAAGTTTTGAGTCACATGCTCTACATACCATCAAAAGTTAAACACACCTACCAAAATAAAATCATTGTCATTGAACTGACCTCCAAACTCCTCAAATCGCTGTCTGACTGAGCGTATACACAAGCATGACCCACAAAGGCAGCACCTCTAGCTTAAGGCACAGAGTGAAGCCTGCTGGAAACTGTCCAACTTAAAAAGCAACTTTTTGTCTCTGTCTCCTGCTGTTGCCATCTGTTCTCATTTCTCTTCACGAGAAAGGCAAAGTTGCTCTTGAATAAGTGTACTTAGTTAGATGTTAGTCTGAAATTTAAAAGCCCTTCGTAAACATTTTTTTGCGGACCACATACTGAGTCTATTCCTCCTGGTGGCAGTGGACAATCTTATCTGGGGAAACCATCTCCACACATTGAGCAATTTATTTAGGGATGATAGATGAAAATCACAAAGATTTTGAGGTTTTGATTTTGCCGCAACAATCCCCAGATCTTAGAGCAACCAGGCAATGGTAAGCTCTCCCTGGAAAAAAATATGACTGATTCAAGAAGAGCAATAAAGTTTGGTGGATTTAATAAATCTGCTGCTAACATCTTGGATTCTGTTATAAAAGCGTCCCATTAGAGCTTTCCTGTGCCATCTTTGCTTTGACAGGTCGGTTGTTATGGTGGCATTAGTTCCATCTCTCCAGTAGCAGGCAGGAGATATGATCACCTCCATAGGGTCCAGATAATGCCCAACTGGCTGAGAGACATTTCCAATGTTTTTTCAACATTACTATTCAGTAGCACAAAATGCTTTTATAACATAAAAAAACTTTTACGTTTTTCAATTATGATATGAAAGCTTGGTGAAATTGTAAATCTAAAGACTATTTTGATTGTTTATATTTTATAAATAAGTAATTAAAACCCATTTGATGTTTTTTACATTAATTGACTTACAAAATCAAACAGACTGAAAAAACAAGAATCCTTTAAACTTATTTTAGAGATCTTAACTTTAAATGATATACAAATAGTTTTTACAAATATCAGCAACGTGTCATGTGATATGAAACAAGATTTTCGATTAAGCTTCCAAAGCAAATGCACAGACACTAACAGCACAGTTAAAAATGTAGCTGGAAACTCAAATAGCAACAAAACAGACTGAGAGACTAGAATTTGCCATGGAGAGCCAAAAACAGAAAGGCTTATAAATACTGGGAGATGATTATTGGAACAACAATTAGGTGAGTCTACTAACCAGACTAAACAAATGGTGAAGGGAGCAAGAAAAGGAGATGAGGAGATTTAATGAGTGAAAACAATGCAAGCAATCACGGGAGAATAACCGAATAACAAAACTGCAACTAACCACATATGAACACCAAGGAAACAGAGATAAATACAGAAATGTTTCATACAGACGAACCATAATACATAACCTTGGGATCACTACACAATGCAAATGTTGTTGTCTGAGGGACAATATGGACATTTACATTATGGATATCTGAGAAAACTGAAAAGTACAAAAAAACCTGCCAGGTAGACAAATCTCGTTGATTTTGACAATCCTTGGAAAACCAAGGCTATATTCAATATTTAAATTATTTTTAAAAATAAACACATCCATCCATCCATCCATCCATTTTCCTACACGCTTATCCCTGTTGGGGTGGCCAGGGGTGCTGGTGCCTATCAAAAATAAACACATGTATATGCTATTTTCTTTTGTCTAAAATTTTTGTTTATTGGTTTATTTCCACCTCATAAATTTAGCTGATGTTGTATTTCCCCCCACACTAGCTTGTAGTTAAATAAAAACAAATTATATCATACAAGGTTTAAAATGTGAATACAAAATAGAGTAAAAACATAACACTCATTCAGACGTGAAAAACAGAAAGACAAAAAAGTAATAAAAAATAAAATTTGTTACATAAAACTGAGTTAAAATTGAACGCAAATATTCATTTACTTTCCAAAGTAACTGAATGGCAGTCAGAGTTCTGTATTTTTTTTGGCAGGTAAGAAATTCTACATGTCAAAAAAAAAAACTGTACCCAATTCCACTTGTAAACTATATGTTTAAATTCAATTCCGTTTGATGGATTATGATAGTTTTAATTTAAAGTAAATTACATGCTTTAGGTTAATCGCAAGCAGACACCTTCAGTCATCATAATTTTGTCACAAATGAATTATAAAAATTGCATCCAATCTGATGTACTAAATCATTAGAGCTTGTTCAATCTTCATAATGGGTTAATAAGGCTCAGTCATAATTTTAACGCTTATAACAGTAAACACCACAAGCACTACTTTGAACCTTCACAACGTCACTGGAGCTGGCTGCCAAGCATAAAGCCCCCCCCCCCCGTCACACAAAGTTTAATTATTGGGGTTGCTGACCTGGACCTAGAGGGCAACTTGTTAAAAAGATAAGCACTGGCTCCATCATCTTTTGAAGAAACACAGCACTGATTTGTTCCGTTGAAGTTGATTTTCTTTTAAAAGTTAATGATGTTTATGGAGATGGTTCCTTGGCCCTGAAGAATAGATTTGTTCCACAGCCTACTAATTTAAATCTAACCCAACCTTTGCCCTGCCAAACATGCTGGAGTGGGCCCAGGGCAAAGATGGTTGCCAGCTTTGCTTGCATAGAGTGAGCACACATCAAACCCTGTCCTAGGGTAGATGGTGGCCATATTACCTGATCTTTTACAAACATTTAACAGACATTTGAAAACTTACAGTGGAGGTGGAAATACATATATTTTTGGGATGAATAGATGACTATTCTTTATCTGGTACAAATCTTGCTTAAATTTTCTAAAACATCAACAATAAGAAAGCTTTAAGACAGATTTAAATGAAAACTGTGTTGCATACAAAGAAGCAAGGACGGACACCAACACCTACATATACAGACAGGAGGCAACTTTTGTTACACAAAATTCTCAGAAAACTTTAAACTTTTAAAAGAGTCCAAGGTTCTTTTTTCACTCAACCAGTTTTTTTTTTTGCAATTAAGATATCAGTCTACTGTATTTCTTTAGTCTATTTTTTCTCACAAAATTGTTTGGAAAACAATGGAATACCATTGTTCATGTAGAAATTTGAGATACAGTACATACGGATAAAACTGAATATTTACATACTTTATAAAAAATACACAATCTTATCCCTACATGTCTGACAATAAATCAGACTAAATGTATAATGTTTCTATTTACTAAGTACTAGAATAAGAATATTGATCCTTCCATCCATTGTCTGTACCCGCTTGTGTCAGGATTAGAATGGTTTGGTTCTGTGTAGTTGGTCTGTCCCTGCCTCTAGGTCTCCTTCAGAGGGCACTCGTTGGAGTGACTATATATTCTTACTGTCACGCCTTGGGTTGCCCCAGAATGAACTGGAGAATGTCGCTGGGAGAGAGATGTTTGGGTTTCTCTCCTGGACTTGTTGCTCTGTAACCCAATCTCAGATAAGCAGAAGACAATGGATCAATGAGTAAGACCAAATATGAGCCAACTGAGAAGTATGTTCAACTACACACAGTATTGGCACCAAATATGGATTCAAGGCTCCTTTTTGTATGAAATAATGCATCAGTGATGCAAGACATGACAGATATTGGTACTTTTGCCAAATTCTCCTGGAAAATGAAATCACCATGTTCAAAAACCCTGTCAGCTGAGGAGCGCTTGAAATGCTCTAAAATGTTCTGGTAGATGGTGACCTGTCCAGGGCGCACCCTGCCTTTTGCCCAGTGACTGCTGGAGATGGGCACCAGCCCTCCCGTAATCCTGAAAGGACAAGCGGGTATACCAATTCGAAGGATGGCTTTGCTAGACTTGATAAAACACTTGATGATGTGGGTTTTTACATTTTTAAGTGAACTTGTTTAGTTCTGCAATATTTGTCTTAAAACCATCGTTGTTCTGCCCTTTCAGGGTTAAAGGGTGGCTGTTGTAGCCAAATGTTCCTATCAATAATAATCATCTTTATTGTCATTGGAACATACATTCCAACATACATTTGATCTCTGCACTTAACCATCCCCCTTGTGGAGCAGTGGGCTGCCAATGTTAGGTACCTCTGGGTCTAAGAGTCTTGCTCAAGGACCCGGAGTGGCAGTCTGTGGGAGTTTAACCCAGAAGCTCCAGGACACAAGTGCAATGCTCTAACCACTAAGCCATCTCTCCTCTTATTGGTTCCAGCGTGCATGCTTTCATCACATAAGCCCTGCATTTGGGTATAAAAAGTAATTCAATCCAACACAGTCCACCACCCAGTAGAGACTCAGACACAGAAGGTGGAATCATGAGCGTTGAATGATAGTGCTTAGCACTTGTTACTGCATCCAGCAGTGATTCTGCTAACATCACTCTGACACTGCACCCAGTCTTTCCTCCACTTCCTCTGCAGTGCTTGGCTCCACAAAGCCTCCATCAACCTCCAGTGTCAAGGTGGGTTGAAAAATCCTTCACCTCAAAAGACAGACCATGACAAAATCACCAGATGTCGCCGTTGTCCCTCGATGTTTCAACTTGTCACTTTGCCTGATCCCGACCGCAGGCCCGAGCCCTGCTTAAAGCTATAGTTGGTAATCCTGTTCAGAAACACTTTTTTTAATACTGGGTAAAATGGTCCTTCCATCCTGAAAGTAAATACATTATGTATTCACAAAAAGGTTAAAAAATTGTTTTCTGTGGGAGCTGCAGGCCTGTAAAAACTCTAACCAATCCATGCCCCTCGGTCCGAAGGGCATGGATTTGAGTTTTGTTCCTGCTTTCATTCCCCTCTGTCCCTCCAGTTCCAGGATTATCGCCTTTTCTATTGATTGTCCCACATGCCAATCATTCTGATGCTCTCACGTAGCGCCAGTTCCATGCTCGTTCCTTCATAGTTTCCGCTTGCTGGCTGTGCATGCGCACTTCTAGTGTTTATGTATCCGGTTAGGTTAGCGGCTAGGTTAGCAGTTATCCGTTCAATGTAGTGCTACTGCTCTCACCGTAGACTTTGAATATGGCTGAGAGTCGCATTAAGCAAACCGCGTTCATGTTTGTGAGAAGAAGAGGAGGGCCTCAGTAGAAAGTAATAAGATCAGAGTGGATTTGGGAGATTTTTAAGACATGCATGCACAGTTATTCAAAAAGAGACTTGGGGAAACTTCCGGGAAAATCACCGACTTTTACCCTCACTGCTCATCCACACACTTAGCCATGACTCTTGGAACCGCCCACTGTGGTGGCATTTTTCAAAAGTGTCTGGGGGCGTGGTTATGTCTTTATATCAGGGTAAGTTACACTTTAAGTAAAACACTACTCACAGTGTCTCTGGTTCAAGAGAACCAAAGCAGAAATGGTCATTTAGCCATTTGAACCAGAAGTGTTGGTGCAGACATACAACTGAAACATGCAGAACATCGGACTTTGAGGGCAAGAGTTGGACACCTCTGATCTAGTCCATACAACCCTAACATTTTTTGATGTTTGATGATTTTTTAATTGGTCAAACAAAATATTCTGAGAAAACGAATCTTGGGTATTCATTAGCTGTGTGCTGTAATATTTGAAATTAAATAAAAAATAAATAAATAATTGAAATACAGCAGGTGTTAGGACTCCACAAGAGTTCAATTTTCAAGTGCATTACTGAGATATAATCAAGAATAAGTGATCTTTACAATATTCATATTCCAAGTTATTGATATGAAGCTCTGCAACGTTTTTGTATCAAGTGCATTAAAACTTTGATTGACACATCACTTATCTAAAAATGTTATGTAGATATGATTAAAATTCATTAGGCTCTTAATTATACTGAAAAACTAATGATGTCACTCAAATTTTTAATAAAAAAATAAATAGAGAACCAAGTTCTGATTATATCAGCATGTTGAACAATCAAATACTGATTAAATGTCAATCAAGAAATTTAAAACAGATAAATATCAACATTCAACCCATCTGTTTGATGACTTATTATTTTTGTGTTTTTATTTAGAAGATGGGTAACACGGTCAGACTATTTAAAAGAAACATTATAGTGTCGCCCTCCTGACAGAGAGCAAAGCTGAGGAACACAGTAACTAGAGGAGGTGATTGGAAATTTTGATGCAGGTGAATAATTCAGGTAGAGCTCACAGATGCTGACATGGCAATCTGCAGCAGAAACCCAAAGGCATAACTGAAGCTTTTGAAACTGAAAACAATATACAAGGAAAACCCTTCTGATAGAATTGTGAGTCCTTTCAGCTGCTCCCTTATTTGTCACACCAAGTCATTACAACTTGCACAAAGACTTGGCAGTGTTTTATGCTAGATGCCCTTCCTGATGCAATGGGATTCGGACACTATTGAAAAGCTGATGTAAACAGCAAGAAACATAAAATCAAGACCAAACATGACAGGACATCAGCAAATTAAGAATAACCAAGAAAACCTTTGAATTATGACAAAATCAATGATTACAGCTTTAAAAGAGAACCAAGCATAAACAGGTACGTTATGATTTGAATTAAAGCAGCACCATGCAAGTTTTGACCCAAGTATTAGCTTAATTTGAGATAAATTAAATCATTGGTCAGGTTAATATACATCACACTGATGCTCCATGTGGACTGCCCTTCTCAAAAAACTTGCCTATGTAATTTAAGAGGGCCGCACCTGTCACTCAATGTCGCTCTATGAGCGCTGCTCTAGGTAACATGACTCATTTCAACTTATGACAGTCTGAGCTCAGACTGCCATAACAACAAAACAACACAGATATGACCTGATCAGACATATGTTTGCTTCTCTGATAGAGGATTTAATCTCGAGGGGTGAACAGGATGACTTCTCAATCTGCTAGCCAAAAGTGGTCTGCTATCAGCTTCCAAAACCCAGAGGGAGACTGTTTAATTTTGTGACAGTGTAGTTTTGCCAGTGGCCTTTAGGTGCACCAAACCTGGAAGTTACAGGTCTAGCGCCCCTAGTGGCCAAAGGTTACAGGACGTTGCTTTAAAAGTCCCATTGGAAAGATATTTTATTAAGAAATGTTTAAGAAGAGACTAAGGAGAAATTTTTCTGTTCTACCTCAAACACTGTTTTTATTCATGTTCACAATGAAATGAATGCAATTTCTCATTACATTTATATGTAATAATCGTATTTTTGCAGAATTTAAAACATCTCTACACACCCATTTAATAAGTTGATTTACAGAAGAATGACAAAAAGCAAACAGATTTCTTATAAATGACCTGCTGTTCAAAACTCACAGCTGAAAAATGCTTCTAATGGTGCTGAATTATGAGAAGCAATAGATTTCTCACCTGAAGGTTGCCTTTTATGCTATCCAGTTCCTTTGATGTCTTTGAGAGTTGATGCAAGATGCTGCTTCGTTCACTGAAGACTTCTTTTAGCTTTTTCTCCAGACCATCGTAGCTTTGTCTGTTGAGACAGTTGATATTTCACTATTTAATGTCTGCCACAAGCTGAGAAAATTCAATCATCACAAAGCTCTTGAGAGAGAGAGAGAGAGGTGTTTTAACTTGCGGTAAAAGACTCACTGGTTAAGCTAAAGAAGGTAGCACAAGGTTCAAGGTTCAATGTTACTCTATTAATACCGGCAGGTGGATTTGTTAGCAGGGGTTCAAAACATTCACACATTCATACAAACATTGTAACACAACCAGAACCATTCAAACAAATATAATACTCAAAGTGCTCCTGGCTTCACAAATCAAATTGAAGCAGGATACAGACCAGTACAAGACACAAAAATAGGATAAATACACATTAAATACAAATGATAAAAAACAATGGATAAATCCATGAAACCAAAATAATGTGAGATCTTTTAAACTCATTAAAATCCATTGATAGCTTTAGGAGAGAGGGTTGC
This sequence comes from Fundulus diaphanus, assembly GCA_037039145.1. NCBI lineage: Eukaryota > Metazoa > Chordata > Actinopteri > Cyprinodontiformes > Fundulidae > Fundulus > Fundulus diaphanus. Next base: position 9,882,557 of record CM073122.1, on the reverse strand, counting down.
CTACTTATATCTATTCAGTAGAGAAGAATTGAATGAGCAAAAATAATTTATTTTATATAATATTTATTGAAGCTAGTTTTTGAGAAAGAAAGAACTTTGAAATACAAAACATTAGGTCATTAATTATTTACCTGTCTCAAAGTCAGATCATAATATGATTTGACTTATTTGACAGAATGTTTCCAAAAACCATAACATGACTTTGGTTTGGGATTTGAAATGATCCCCAATAAAACGTCTTGTGCAAAAACATGTCTTCACAAACGCTACTTAGCACAGATAGACATGTTTCTTTTGACATGCTTACCCAGCAAGCTCATGATAATCCTAAATCTTTTGTGGTATAAGGTAGCTTTACTTCCTTTCACAGTTTTTTGATTGAAGAAAGAGAATTGATTTGATTTTCAAACAGTTAGGATGATAGAGACTGAAGTTTAGCTGCTGGGGGTACAGTATCTTCTGGTGACTAAAGTTGCTGGCAGACTGTTCCCTCGCCTGTCAGGTATACTAGTGTGTTGGAAAAAAAAGCACATTTTGTACTTGTAAATGTGAAAAATAAAAGAGATTTTGTGGAACATTAAGTTCTGGCATGTCTTTGAAGTATGTGTTGCTTTTGATATGTTCCTTTTCTAAATAGAAAAATAACTATACTATTAATAATGGGGTGGACTTCACAATGTTCTGCTTCATCAGCACCAGGTACTTTTCTGTGTTGTCACCATCTTTTTTTCATATAAAAGGATTGCCTGACCATTGAAGGAAGAAATTTCAAAGCTCTCGGAAGGACCCAAAGTGATCAGAAAGTATAGCTGAAACAGTCATATGGGAAACGATGACATAGCCCTAAATTTCAGAATCCTGGTGTGCTTAAAACCATCTGCACAGTCTAGTGTTGGCTTATATGATGTTATTATCGGGTCATTGCTGTGATATATTTCAGTTCCATTGATTCTGTATTAACCCATCTGTATGTGAAGCATTCATGTTGTTTGGGAGCTTTGGCACTTATGCGATGGAATATTTTAGCATTCCCAAAAGAATCCTGGTGCCTTATGTGGTGATCAAATTGAGTATTTTACCGTGTTAAATGCGTTAGACGATGTAAGACTTTGAAATTATTATGGTGTGATATCTTCAAATGCTACTGAAACTAATAGAAAATGGTAGTAATAGGCTTTCAAGGTTAAACCTAATGTCCAGAGAAAGATGAACATCATTTGATTTAATACCTAAAACCAATAGATATCTGAATCTATTAATAACATTTTCATTTAATCTTTGTATTGTGTATTGAAAACACATGCACAACAAAATGCTTAGATATGTATGAATGTGACTACCCTGATGTTGAAAAAGTGAAATTCCATTAAATCAGAAATTCCCCTAAATCTAAATTAAAATGGTTACATTAGCACTCATGAAACATCCCCTTCATTCACGTCTTTGGTAGACAACAGGGAGCTGGCATGAACAGTGCCCTCATATTATTGTAATCAATGCTAATGGTGTGTGAAGAGCCTTAAAATAAATGTATTACCTATACAATCTTGTATAAAATCAAAGACTAGCTTATTCAAAAGCTAGCATTGTATTTCATATGGGATTATATAGCAAATTAATTTTCATTTAATTTAGTTGCAAAATCACTGGAATCCCTAACAATTTTGATAAAATAAATTTATCTGAAAGTCATTTTTGAAAGTTTAATTAGTAATGTATGATTTTCTGTTAACCCAGGGGTTTAAATATGACATGACACAGAAGCCATCTTTTAAGCTTTTCAAAATGTGAAAGACAAGAGAACATGTCATTCAAGTGAGGCAAATGTGTGTTGAGCTCCATAAGCTAGGAAACTGCAACAAGTTATTACCTATTCGCCAAAAACCCACATCTAAGTTAGTGCAATGATTTAAAGTTCAAAACAGAGGACTGGCTGAGGACCCAAGTGTACCTTCCAGAAAGTCATTCAGCTTTCCCTCTCTCTGTCTGTCTGTCTGTCTGTCTCTCTCTGTCTGTCTGTCTGTCTGTCTGTCTGTCTCTCTCTCTATATATATATATATATATATATATTAGGGCTGTCAAAATAACGTGTTCATTTCGATTAATTAATTTAATAAAAGATAACGGATTAAAAAAAATAACGCAGATTAATCGGTGAGGCGCGCCTCCCCTGGGGGGGGGGGGGGGGGGGGGCGCCAAAGAGTCACAGGGGAGGCGCGAGAAGACAGAGAAGAAGACAGCGCTGCCGCTCAACTCTGTGAAACAGTGGCCGTTTCTCAATATGCGTTCTTGAGCGTTCTTGTGTGCTCGTGACACGTCATCAGCCTCAGCCGGAGCACTGTTCCAATACCGAGAACGCCAAATCGAGAACGTGCCGAATTCCCCGGATGTTGTTCTCGCCCGCCCTCTTTATCGAGCATGCATCAGAGCAGACTTGTGCGTTCTTCAGACTGACCGCTTGCCCAGAATGCACCGCGGCAAGATAATTGTTAAGCTTTTTAGAAATTAAAAATGTTGTTTTAAAAAATTTTTCAATAAGATTTATTGTGGTGTAGTATATAAATACTTTTGAATGTTAAAGAAATGCTAAACAACTGTGCGTCTCATGACGTCACAAGTACGCTTCTGTTCCAATACACCATACGTGCTGCGTGCTCGCGTTCTTGTCAAGTCCAATCTTCCTGTGTTCTCGCCAAGACCGGTCTTGACGAGAACGCGAGTCCGTACTCGCGTTCTCGTGAATTGAGAAACGGCCAGTGTAGCGATAAACTCTTCTCAACCCGCTGTCTCCTCGCGGTGAGTTCCATCTCTGCTCGCGCGCACCTGCTCATTCCAAGCTCAACACTAGCTGTGCGCTCGCTCGGCAGTTAAAGCCAATCACAGACAGGTTGTTTTTTTTCATACAAACAGAGTATGGCTTGCAAATACTGCATTCAGATGAATTAAATCAAAATGCTGCAGCCTTTGGCAGAAATTACTAAACATCATTGAGGGATTGAAGAAGAACAAATAAAAAGTGTCATATTTTAGCCTAAAATATTTAGGCTAAAGTATTTAGACTAAAATATTAGAGTTAGTAAGTGAGGTGTCAAAAAGAGACAAAATGTTTTTGTCTCCTTTCTTTCCAGCTTCTGGGAGGTGATGGAAAAGTTTATTCTGATCATAATCATCATGAATGTCATCATTATTTAAAGAGCACTTTAACACGAGGTAAAACAAAGTGCCAAACATCAGAAATACATCAGATAAGAGATAACAACTAATAAAATAGCAATAGGTCTAAATTGTGTATAATTAGCCTAAAAAGTAGATTGGAATATGGAATATGTTGACGTCTGTTAAATTCAGGTTATCTTTTTTTTTTATTATTTCAGTTAATGTCTCCTGCTGACGTGAGTTCAGTTTGACATTGGCATCTGTTTAGTTCAGTTTGTCTGCTGTTGAAAACAATTGTTTATGAATTTGATCTAATGACAGTTCAAAACTAAGCCCTCTGTCCGTGATGTTTCAGTAAAAGTAGCATGTAAGATGGAAATATTTGGATGGATATTTTATGAATAGGCCTTTTTTATGAATGTACTTTGTTAAAAGAAATACAATAAAAAAACATGTGTTGGACTATGAGTTGTTTTTGAAACACAGCATTCTAGGAAAGATGCATTTACTGCAGGGACCTGTGTGGGGTAGGTTTGTGGTTGGGGGGGGGGGGGTGGTTATCTTTAAATATTCCAAGGGGAGGCTCACATTCAATGAATTTGAAAAGCCCTGGTATAGGGTAGTTCACTGCTATTGTTTTCATCCGGGTTTTTCGCGCCTGCGCGCCGGACTGGAAGGCAGAAGGCGAGCACAGTGGCAGACGCAAACAGAGCAAACGACGAGTTCTCTACGTATTTTTCTTCTTTAGATAATGTATCACAAGATCGTTTTAAGAGTAAGTTGATGGTATCAGATTGCCAGATACCATCCAGATACCGTCCAGATAGCGAGTCTGTGAATGCTGGCCAAACGATTTAGTCCGGCCCGGTGGCCAAATGCATTATCAGTATTCAACGGATAATGCATTAGATACAGCCGATACTTTAATGTATCTAATGCTGATTATTCATTGAATCATTTGAATTTAAATATTTAAAATACTTTCACAGCAAAAATTATATGCGATTAATTTAGATTAATTAATTACAGAGTATGTAATTAATTAGATACATTTTTTTAATCGATTGACAGCCCTAAAAAAAAAAAAATATATATATAAATATATATATATATATATATATATATATATATATATATATATATATATATATATCTTTTTGACACATCACTACCAGGTATAACAGTATTTCAATCTGAAAAACTCACAGAGAAAGAAATGGCAATTAGAAGGATTTTATTGATACAATATTTTAAGTCTTTGGCGCTCAGACCTCGGCGTGAACATTAATGCTGAATTATACTTTAATATGCATAAGTAGATGTATGAGAACAGGGATGTTCCCCCCCAGGTCTGAAACTGGTGGTGGAGTGGAGATAGAAGAAGTTTGTTCAGTCCATATGATGATCTGTTTAAGATAGATGTCCAACTTGATAAACACAGGTTTACATGAACTGTCCATGATGAGCAAGCTTGAAGCGACTGTGGAGAGGAAAAACTCCCCTTTGGGAAGAAACCTCTGGCAGAACCGGGCCCAACATGGTGGTCTTCTGCCGGACCAATAACAGGCGATAGGGAGTGATGAAGACTGAAGGGAGAAAACACTCTGATGGGTTGAGGATGGAGGAACGTCTTGGAAGCTAGATGAACTCAGCTATGATGGTGGAGAAGGGGTTGGGGGTGGGTTGAATCGGACATCTGATTCGAAATCCAACACGCAATCCGTTTGCGCTTGCTGGTTAGCAGGCTGAGACGTGGATTTGAAGATGCTTTTAAGATGAGCGCGGGATGCTGATTGGCTTCATGGAGGTGCGGTTCGTAGCTGATTGGCTCACATCAGAGGCGTATCGGACTCTGATTGAATGGAGGCAGGCGATGAGTTTCTTCGATTGAACTTGCGCCTCAGCTTCATTTTTCAAGAACATGTAACAGACCATAATATTCTCAGCAGGGGACGATAGCCCTAGCTTTTGGGAAGAAGCTGTTTTTGAGTCTAATAGGATTTAGTGTTCCTGAAACGTCTACCTGATGGAATTGGATCAAACAGTGCATTGTTCGGGTGGTTGGGATCAGTGGCAATGCATCTGACCCTTTTCTGGACTTGTGCAGCATAAACCATGTCCAGGTCTTGCAGACGTCATCCCACAATTCCCTGTGCTGTCCTCACCACCCGTGTTAGGTCCTTCCTCTCCTGGACTGTGCAGCTCCCATACCACACCGTTATGCTGAGACATAAAATGCTTTATATGGTAGCTCTGTAAAAGTCTTTTAACAGGTTAGTGGAAAGGCCAGTCCATTTCAGTTTGCTGAGGAAGAAGAGCCATTGTTGGGCCTTCTTTACAATGTGGGAGGTGTTTACAGTCCAGGAGAGGTCGGAGGAAATGTGAATGCCCAGGAACTTTATGCTGTTTAAACGCTCCACCACCTCCTCCTGTATGCAGAGGGGAGTGTGTTCGGTGTTCCAGGACCTCCATCCATCCATCCATCCATCCATCCATCCATCCATCCATCCATCCATCCATCCATCCATCCATCCATCCATCCATCCATCCATCCATCATCTTCTGCTTATCCGGGGTCGGGTCGTTGGGGTAGCAGCTTCAGTAGGGAGGCCCAGATGTCCCTCTCCCCAGCCACTTGGGCCAGCTCCTCCGGGGGAATCCCAAGGCGTTGACAGACAGTTCCAGGACCTCCTGTAGTCCACTATAGCCTCCTTGGTCTTGCTATTGGCCAGGCTTAGGTTGTTCCTGGAGCACCACTGTTTGAGTTTGCAGACCTCCTCTCTGTAATGGGTCTCAGTTGTTTTGGAAATGAGATTCACCACAGTGGTGTTGTCCGGAAACTACACCACGTGTTTGTGGGGTGGATAGCATAGCCGAGCAGGTATGGGTGAAGAGGGTGAAGAGAGCAGGGCTGAGGACACAATCCTGCGGTGAGCCGTTGTTGAGGATCAGTGGGGGGGATGTAGGGGGCTACAAAAAGTGAGTTTCATTGAGTCTTTGAAATAATTTATTAAAATTTTGTTTATATATTATTTTTTGGCTTGATATTAGGTCTTCGCACTAAGCAAAATATTTTTTACAGATTGAGCTAAGGATCAAATAGTCCTCCTCCACTCTAGGAAGAAGAAGTTGCCTTGTTGCACTTTGTCCAATACAGCTTGTCAATTTGTATCTTCACAAGGTGCAAAAAATCCAATCAGCTTGAATAAACTGCAGCAAAGTCCTATTTATAACTAAACCAAGTAAACATTTACCAAGCATACAAAAACCACAAACAACTCTTCAATAGGACTCCTTTAAATGCAGATGTTATGTTTCTCTTCTTTAGATATACTTGCAAAATACTTCTATATGTTCTTTATACTTATTTCTAGTTCCCTCCCTTTTTTTACCTTTTTCTGTGAACAGGAATTTGCCTGAGCCTTCCTCTCCAGTGAATAAAAATAGAAAACTAAAACGCTCCTGGATCGAGCTTATAGTGCTGCTGAATCTAAAACATTATTCTGAATCCATGGCTTCGTTTCAGTCTGGGCTTTTTTCCAAAAACCCTCTGCACCCCGTGTCATAGATCCCAGCAGCAGATCATACACAATAACACATAAATCACTAACAGAAAAGCAACACCTGGGAAATAAATAAATAACACAGGGTACTGAATCCCACACTTGACTTGCTACCATATGGCATTGGCGTGAAATTTATTACAGGTTCATGCAAGGGAAGATAGGGTGAGAGAATCCTCCCGGCCTGCCGTATTATTCATTACCCAATGGAATTGGCCCTTGGGTAGCCATGAAATGAATAAGACCCATAATTTGAGCCTCACTGACACAGAAACATGTATATCACAAGGATGTTAGTCTTTTTTTTTTTTCCAGCGACCCAATTCACCGTAAATTGATCATTAGTGAAAACAAATGGTAACAGCTGCATGATTGTACCAATGAATTTAGTATTCTAGCATGCTCTGTCCAAACAAAGTCTCTCCTTGTTTGAGTCAGTGACATTGATGACAGCTAAAATGTCTGACACAAAAAGGCTTATGATCAGAAATGGCACCACCAGGCGCAAGCCCATAAAGCAGTGATGATGAGATAATGAAATCCCCCCCTTTTTTTGGAGATTTGCAGAATGAAATGAGTCCCAGGCTGTTATAATGAAACTCATCAAACTCCCAAGACTAAGAGGGAGGTACATTTAAAGGGCCAGATTACAGAGGACAAATATTTCCCTACCCTTAGAAACCTCATAGCAGGTTTTAGAGCTTTTTCTGTGCTGACCCTTTAATGGTTAAGATACGTAACTGCTGAAGCCAACTGAAGCATAACAGAAAACGACACCTTATAGTTTCACATAGTATAAGATACTTAAGAAACACTGACCTCTAAATACCTGTAGTTGTACTTTTAGAACATATACATATGCCAGAAGTGAATTTAAAATTAGCTGCCTTATTTGAAAGCATGATCTAAAGAGCTATTTGAAACACGCTCCATAGCTGTTTGCATGCTGTATTTGGGGTGGAAAATCCATAAAGAATTATATTTTTCCATGATGGCTGATAGCTTTGGGCCTTTCTTGATCAGTGTTTATGCATTGACAAAGTCCTTTGTTGGTATTCCTCTGTTTTACTGTGGCTTTAAAATTTTCATTCTTGTTGTTATTGTCATAGCCAATGAAAAAAACGTACCACTTGTCAATAATGCTAATCAACTCGCCCGATGTCATTTCCTAATCTTTCCTCCCAATATGTAAACCTCTGGGTTCCTTGAGTCCTGTTACAGATCACCTCCTTAAAGTGGCACTATGAGCTAAGGGGCTTTTGGTTTCTGGTTTGCAGTTATGTTATTTTTGTTTTTAATGTTACACAGTATTCATCCCGATTTTGCCTCCAGTGTGCCTGCATTTAAGATCTCTACAACCCAACATAATACTGGAAGACATTTTGACAAAGAACAAGTTTATCACAATAATTGCAGTACACCACTGGCGTTAAAAGATGAATTTACAGATAATCTATATGGTTTTACCCAGAAGGGCCCAACCCCAGCCCTTGAGACCTGCTATCCTGCATCTTTTAGATACATCCAGTTCTCCAACACACCAAAATCAAATAAAAGGCTCATTACCAAGGCTCTGCAGAACTGAATGACATGCTGATAACAGAATTCATATGATTTATATGTTTAAGAAGTGATACATTGAAATTGCAGGACAGTTGCTCTCAAGGGTTGAATTGGGACTACCCTGGTGTAAACGAAGCTGCAACCTATAGATGCAGATGGCTGATTCTTGAAAGCAACATGTTGGATGTGAGAGAGGTTGTATGTCATCGGCATAACACAAATAGTAATTCTACAGCAAGACTAATCCTGTTGTGATGTCTGGTTATGGGTCTAATGTGTGTCTTCCAATATGGTGAACAGTCAGCATGTTTGATACTTTACAAAATCCACACCTCAGTGGCTCAAATGCGCTTGGTGGGTTAAACATACAACATGCTGTTGTTAGTCAGTTTATGTACAGACAGGCTTTAGGGAGGCAGGTTTGATGGAGATAAAGGAAAGCCTTAATAAGAAAACATAAATGCAAACTCTACAATTAAAGGCAAAAGAATCAGAAGACAAAAAAAAAAAAAAATAACAAAGGACACTAGATGAAAACCACTCTCAGATACTTTACTCTCAGGAGAGAGCTGTGTATGTGAAGGGGCGGAGTGATATTACACACTCGGGAAGAATATGTAGTGCACCTTATAATCCGGTGTGCCTTATGGTCCGAAAAATATGGTATGCCTTTGTTATGCAATCAAGCCATGAGGAAAAACCAGGCTGGGTTGTAAGCAAAGTTGGGGGGGGGGGGGGGGGGGGGGGTGCGGGGTTCCACTGTATAATGACTTGTTTGCCGAGAACAATTGCTCTCTTTTCTAGCTGCTGAATTGGAACAGCATCGGGGAGAACGCTCTCATCCTCCTCTGCAGAGCGGAGGATCCAACTGGTGATCAGAGAACCGCAGGCTGAATCAAAGCTAAGTCTGCAGTCTATCTTCAGCATAACCAGGCGCCGGAAAAAAAATCCATCTATGCCAAAACCAGCCTTGTGATTTTTCTCAGGAAAGCTGACTCGAGACGGCGCTGAACGGTCTCCTTTTCTGTGGCCAGGCCAAGCTCAGAGGAGGGGATGATCTGAAGTTGCCTGCTGCAACCGGCACAGGCCCCACAGGAGCATCTAGGCCAGGGAAATAGAGCGGAGGTCCCCGCTTCCACAGGCCGACGCAAACATGCTGCAGCCCGCAGTGCTGAGCTTCCTACGGCGTAGGACCCGGAGCCGGCTCCTAACAGCCACGTTTCGGCTAGACGCATAGTCGCTGATCAGACAATCATCTTTCCCTTGGAGTAATTCACTAGCAACCGGACACCCATGGCCACAACCAGAGACAATAGGAGAGGTTTGACAGAGAAATAAACAGGGAAAGTTTAGAATGGTTTACTTAATGTGTTTTCATGGTGTTTTTAAAGCTTGACTGGGCTAACAGGCATAGCTCCCGTTAGCATTTTGAAACCAAGCGTCGCTGATGTAGATCGAATGTGTTTTAACAAACTTTATTTCCATAAGGGTTTTACTCATTGATGGGATTTTAATGTTTGTGTTTACCGGTCCGCTCATCATGACCAAAATAGAGCTTAAGGCCTTTTAAAACTAGTGCCAAATGTCCACTAGCATGCTATTAGCTTCCCGGATATCATATGGTTCGTTTTAAACATAAGGTTTGTTTTCATTTCGCTCCGCCATCGTTTGATAGTGCTATGAGCATTATTACCCCACAAATATAGAACATTAATGGGGTTTTGTATAATTTTAAGATTAACCCATTTAGCGACCACTAGCTTCCCAGAGGAATAATCACATTAATAAAATCAAGCATTCTAAAGTTACGGATTTTACATTCTTTAAAATGTTATTTTATCAAACAGTGTGTTTAATTTAGGATTTGCATTGCGAATGGGTTGGAACACATACCAAATGTTGTTCTAAATTAGTCAAGCTAATTTAATCTCATTCCATATTCTTTAAGATGAACTATGGTTCTTTAATTTAGATCTGCAGTGAACCAGGAATCACGGAATCATTCTGATAATTGTGGTGATGATCAACCATTTTATTTTGTCTTTTTGTTTCTTTTGTGTGTACATAGTTCCTTAGCTTCTTTTTATGTTAATTTTGATTGGTAGTTTTAGTTAAGTTTCACAAGCCTAGTAGAGAGGATTTGTTGATTGAAATATAGTGTTAATTCAGATAAACAGCATTCTATAGTGATGTGTTCTGGATGTTCATTTTATTTCTGTTAATTCATTCTTGAACTTGAAGAGAAGTTGCTGACAATACCTAACAGACCGAGAGTTATTTATTAAGCATTAAATAACTTAAAGCAGTGTGTAATAGCACAACACCTTGACTACTCCACATGTGAGAAACAACATTTATCTAACTTAAGATTAGCCATTTAGGTGGCAGGTGGTGCTTTAAAAGAGTCTGCGGCAGAACAGTGTTAAAACAAAATTCATACCCTTTATCAAAGTTTTGTTTAAACAGTCTGTTTTCCAAAATATCTCAATACGTTTGGACAGGGTCTTTAATCCACTCTCTGCACACATTCATCAAAACATTTAAGGACACATTACATAAAATACTCAGCTCTAAGTTTGTTACATTCATACAACTAGGATCACGTCCATCTTTACTTCTAATGCCTATACTGCTTCATTATTTTCAAATGTCCCTTGGAAGTGAGTGGAACTGGGGAATTATTTCCTTGCCTGTTTAAAGACTTTATTAGCAGTTGAATTTAAATTATGCAGTGACATTGAAGATACCCACCATAGTCTGCTTAGTAATTAGCTGCAGTAAACATGAGAAGCTCAGTGTGTGTCAGCAGGTTGAGTAACCCAATGCCTTCCACTCCAAAACATAAGCGCTGCTATTTTTGGAAAATTATCAGGAGACAGACAGCATTTCAGACAAGGACAAATTAAAGGATTCCCTGGGGCTCAGTGCCTTTGGAGGCCTCTCCACTATGAGACCTGTCACTTTAATACCCACCCACATCCCCATCTGAGCTCTATCAATCACGCATTTCAAATGTCAGCTGTGCACATAATTCAGTGAACACACAGACAGCAAGCTGCTATCTTTTTGGCATAACCAGATGTTTTCTTGGACACAACATAACTTTCCAGACTGAGCTATTTGAATATTTGCCAATAACTTACAGCCTTTGAAAATGGCAGCCACATTTGCCAATTGAGTCAGACTACCATGAAAACGTGAACATGTTGGACCTAAAATTTGTTTTCATGGACACAAAGTAACTTTCCAGACTGAGATATTTAAATATTTCCCAACAATTTACAGCTTCCAATTAATGCATTTGTCTAGTCAGACAATTATAAAACATGATCATTTTGGATCTAAGAATTGATATTGGTTACTTATTTGTAAGCATTTCATATCATGCTCAGTACTTTTCATATAAATTATATTTAAAGTGTATATAATTTGCCTTAAAGTGCTTTTTAACCTATTTCTGTCCATCTGCCATGCTGTCAGTTATGACAGTATTAATAATGTAGTTGCGTTGCAAAAATAAAAAATGTTCAAATGGATTTGCATGAATCAGGTGAACTGATTTCTGTTCTAATACAATTGTTTTATTCTGTGCCGTTAGAGTTGGATAGTAAACAGTTAGGCTGCAGTTCAGAGGAGAGTTATGTCACAGCAACTTGTATTCCCATTCTTCCGATTATTCTTTGTATAAAACATATTACTGTCTCAAAACACTTTCAACATCTAATTGAGCCTCAGGACATTTTAGTTTTAGACTTACAATAAGAAGTGACATACTAAAAACATCTTTTTGTTGCTGCTTCTTGTGTCCTGGGATGACTGTTAAGGCAAACAGTTGTGTGGTTGTCCTGCAGTGTCAGATTTTCTCTATGAGAGGGATGCAATATAATATTCAACCTGCTACACACTTAAATCTATTTAATTACTGCCATAACAGGCCATCTCTGGTTCAGGCAGTAAATATTATAGTCTACAACAAATATAATGAGACAGTCATGATGGGGACAGAAAATATAAAGCAAAATTACAATTGGGGAAACTAGTAAAACAACTACATTGATGAACAAAATGAGCATAAATTAAAATATAAATAACAAAACGTGAATAGCAGAGTGTGTCCAGTGCACCAATACCAGCACTAGTAAATTTAATGAACCATTTTGTACCTGCTCCATGCTCAATGTGCGTGCTTCTATATGTGTGATTGCACCTTTTTCTACGCATGCATGCCAGACGGCCCGCAATGAGTATTTCTGGATCCAATTGGATGTTTACAAATAACCATCTCTTGTGTTTACAGAGACTAGGTCAAAAATGGAAATATGCAGTGGGTAGTAGTTGGTTACACAAAAATGCCTTCAAGATGATAAAAATGCAACAGTAGCTCTAATAACCACTCCTAACCATCTCCACATAGAACACATCAAACCTTGAAGCAGATGGGCCACAGCAACAACTACACCAAGTACCTCTCCTGTCCGTTGAGGACAGGAAACCGAACTTTGATTTGTACAGGCTAAAATGCAAACACCTAAAAACATGAAAAGGGTCTGACTTTACAGAGGAAACTGACTCATGTTCTTGACAAGTTTTGTTTCCCTGAGGAAGATTCATCAGGAGGAGCTCATCAAAACCCAAAAATTACTCAAAGTCTGCAGAACATCTCCACATTATTTTAGATGAACAGACCTTGTAGCTGCTGTTCAGAGCAAATCATTTTTGAATTAGGACAGATGTCACAGGCTGAACAGTGGGATCATTTGTCATGTCTTTGTTGCTTTTGCACTTATCAACTTGCATTTTTCCAGTTTAGTCTTGCTTCAGTAGTGAATAACTGCATGTGAAATGATGCTTCACTACGTGCAGAGTGAAAAATTCCAAAGTTTTTTTTTTTTTTTCTGTTTCTCTCCCTGTCAGCTGCTACTGATGGGCACCACCGCCCACAGCTCCTCTGAGCGCGCCAGATACGAGAGGACAGGAGGCGGGACTGAGAGGAGCCTCGACTTTTTAAGAAACGGGAGAAACTGCTGAAACAGAAAACAAATTAAGATTCAAACTACAGTACAGTCGAGCTCCAAAAAAGTAAGGAAGCATGTGTACTGATTGGGCATTAAAAAATGAATAGCGTAAAATTAAACTATTTTTTTCAAGGTCCACACTACCACGCCGTTTTCCATTCAACAACTCGTGAATGTCTTTGGTTCCCTCCGTGGACTCTTGGTGCCTCACACACAGTGCGTGGTGCACGTGGGGGGAGCGCCGATGCTGCTTGCACCCTTTGAGCCCCTTGGTGCAACATGAGCATCGTTTACCTATCACAGTGTGAGTGTCACAGCTTGCCATGTCAATTCCTTTATGACTACCCATGTTCTCATTGGCTACGTCAAGCAGGATACTGTATCAACTCACAACGCTCAAATCATCTAAAATATGTTTCATAGACATGGCAAAAAAAAATATTCTAGTCCAACTGCCTCCAGTCACCAGATCTGGATCCAATAGAGCACCTTTAAGATATGATTGAAGTTGAAGTTTGTATGATGGATCAGACCACAACAGCTAAAAACGAAGCAGTGACTAACCTTGGTGTTATTTTTGACCAAGACATGTCATTTAAATCCCATATTAAACAGGTTTCCAGAGTTTCCTTTTTTCACCTCCGGAATATCGCCAAAATTAGAAACATTCTGTCCAGGAGTGATGCTGAAAAACTAGTCCATGCATTTGTTACTTCAAGGCTGGACTATTGTAATTCTTTACTATCAGGAAGTCCACAAAATGCAGTTCAAAGTCTTCAGCTGATCCAAAATGCTGCAGCAAGAGTTCTGATGAAAATCAACAAGAGGGATCATATTTCTCCAATTTTAGCTTCCCTTCATTGGCTTCCTGTTAAATCAAGAATAGAATTTAAAATTCTTCTTCTAACGTATAAAGCCCTTAATAATCAAGCTCCATCATATATCAGAGCTCTGATTACCCCGTATGTTCCTAACAGAGAGCACTTCGCTCTCAGACTGCAGGTCTGCTGGTGGTTCCTAGAGTCTCTAAAAGTAGAATGGGAGGCAGATCCTTTAGCTATCAGGCTCCTCTCCTGTGGAACCAACTCCCAGTTTTGGTCCGTGAAGCAGACACCCTGTCTACTTTTAAGACTAATCTTAAAACCTTCCTTTTTGACAAAGCTTATAACTAGAGTGGCTCATGTTACTCTGAGCTACCTTTATAGTTTTGCTGCTATAGGCTTAGGCTACTGGAGGACATCAGGGCCTACTTTTCTCACTCTACTGATTTTTACTGTTCTCCAGATTTGCATTGCATTACATTGAAATGACTGTTGTCATTTCAGCTTTTAACTTTTTGTTCTCTCTCTTTTTTCTTCATAGTAGGTACACCTGGTCTGACGTTCTGTTGACTGTGAAATCATCCAGGGAGGACAGATCACCGACTATTACCATCTAATGTAGAACAGATTACTGGATCAATGTGTGCTTCTGTGCTTTTTTGTCTCTCTTGTTGTGTCTCTACTCTGTCTTCTGTAACCCCAGTCGGTCGAGGCAGATGACCGTTCATACTGAGCCCGGTTCTGCCGGAGGGTTTTTTTTTCCGTTAATGGGTGGTTTTTCTTCCCACTGTCGCTTCATGCTTGCTCAGTATGAGGGATTGCAGCAAAGCCATGTACAATGCAGACGACTCTCCCTGTGGCTCTACGCTTCTCCAGGAGTGAATGCTGCTTGTCGGGACTTTGATGCAATCAACTGGTTTCCTTATATAGGACATTTTGACCAATCTGTATAATCTGACCCAATCTGTATAAGATGATTGAACTTGATTTTGTAAAGTGCCTTGAGATGACATGTTTCATGATTTGGCGCTATATAAATAAAATTGAATTGAATTGAATTGAATTGACTATGTGTATATCAATGTGAACCAATATTCTTTGAAGGATGTTTCTGAGACCTTGATCAATCTATATGACACAATCCAACTTTATACTTGCAAAGGGTATCTAAAAATACAGCCAGTGGGAGGATATCTTGTCAGTATGTGTTCGCATGTAAGTATGCAAAGTGGATGTAGGAGTTGTCTGTAGTAAAATTGTGGGAGGTGCCACAGGAAGGGAGGGCATCAATATCAAGCCTGGGACAGGCTTCCAGTGACCATGGACACAAACAAAAACTGCAGCGGTGTAGGAAAGACGCTGCCAAGAGACAGCGTACAGATGCCAGGATGGATGTTGTCCAAGACCCAGCAGGCCTTCATTCATTTACTGTAAACTCCTGATGAAAGAAGTTTCAAAGCTTGCACTATTAGATAAAAACAGTGGCTGTGCTGCCAATGAGAATAGGCTAATTTACCATAACACTTTTTAGATTATCAAAGTTGAATATCTAAACTTTTATAGAGCTGTACCCTAAAAAATACTACTGAGCATAAAAGGACTATTTGCCATCAAGCAGATTTTTGGCAGCCAGTGGTTTAGGCTGTGCTTCCAATTTCAGGCTGGATTAATTATCCTGTTGGAACTGGACAAATAAATACTTTTAATAAGGAGGGCTGCCCAAGGCCTGTCAGCAAATTAATATATTCTTCTAGCAGAGCATGACCACAACCATAGAGCATCTACAACAAAAGTCAGTCATGTTTACCAACTGTTGTATAAACAAGGCAGACAGCAGGGAATATTAATTGCATGCATGTCAGGGGATGTCTGACACTAAATCTGCCTTAATTGTTTAGTCAGGGGATATGATGAAACAACTGGTGAAGAGGAAGCCAATTTTGTTTTGTTAATAAAGGTCAGCGTTGTAGAGAGATGTTGAACATCTCAGCATGTCAGGATATTAGTTTTAGACATTCCCTTGATTTATTGTCCTAAAATGTTAGACACATATTTACTCACAAAAGACAGACCATGAAATATTATCTTTAACTTTTCTGCACAATTAAATCATATTTCGGTAATTTCTGTTTGACTTTAACTTTTTACGCACAATTAAATCATATTTCAGTAATTTGTCTTCCTCCTGTGAATATGCATGGTGTGCAATATTTACAACTTTATAATATGTTTTTATATTAAGAAAAAACAACTTTTGTCATTTCGCACTTATGCCATACTAGTTTAATGGGGAGTTAAAATGGTGCTTCTTTGATTTGACAGTTTGATTCAAATTCCTTTCGGAAAAAATGGGTAATGGATGGCAATTTGTGCCTTTTGTATGCTGAAAAACTTAAATAGACGCAATAATACCAAATAATAAAAGCTGGACTAATTTGTTATTGAAGGCAGAGAAATTTAGGTTCAGGTATTTTATGATTCTGACTGATTAAATTAAGCAAACGCAAAGCAGTTTAACCAAGAGCACTGATATATTTAATGTTATTTTTTCTTTCTTGGTTAAGAAAAAAAAGGCACATTGAGAGTAAAAATTAATCTGCTGCATATTTGAACAGTAAACTGCCTAAGCAAACAAAATTTACCAAGTTGATACACTGTAAAGCTAAAGTGGCTAAATAAAGTACAAACATTTTGCAAGATTCTTTTAGATTTTATTCCTGGAAGTGAGTTCTTCTTTACTCATATTTTGCAAGTTTTAATCATGGGAGATTTAGGGTATTAATTCGAGGGTAATAATTCCAGGATTATTTGCAGACTTTTTCATGCATAAGTAGGTGGCACTGTCTGTGCCTTTGTCTTTAATACTCCATATCTCTCTAGATGTACAGTAGATATTAAGAAATAATAACTCCCTTCACTTTCCTGTGGATTCACATGATAACACACACACCACAAAAAAGAATATACATACAGCTGGTGAGTGGAAAGAAAATGCCATCTTGTACCAAAACAAGTCTAAACTTATGTAGTCTTGAGTTTTACTGTATTTTTCAGTTTTCTATCTTGGATATAATTGTTCATTTTAGCCACTTTGCTCACTATAGTAATAATAATCTCCATTGTGACATCAACTTGTTTGGACATGTTTGGTGTAGATCAAAACACAGTGAGAACAATTTTGATTCAGCATCTCCACATGAAGAAATCCTAAACATTAAAACTGCAGATGATACTACAATAACACTCATTCATGGGAATGATACATAGTTAGAGGGCTGCTGCAGAGGCCCCAATGTGGACAGTCGATTGAGATGATCATCAACTTCTCAAGGTCTTGACCTGAGAACACAACCCTCAGCATCAGCAACTGTGCAGTAGGGAGTATGAACAGGATTAAATTACTAAGAGTGGAGATCTCTGACCTCAACCTGGTCAAAGAACATGGTCTGGATTGTAACAAAATGGGCATTCTGAGGAAACTGAAACAAATCAATCCATACTAGCATCTTCACTGCGTTCTACAGAGTTGTGGTAGAGAAAATTTTCATGTACTGTCTCTCAAAGTGGTGTTCAAGCTGCAATATGGACAGAGCCTTCAGAAGATAAAGAGGGGAGCTGAGAAGGTCATTCCAGTGCTTCCACTATCTGTCCATCATCTGTTGCAGACCTGCTGCACGGACAGGGCACTAAATATCGTTAGAGACACAAGTTGAACTATTGCTATCAAGCAAATGGTACCGCACATCCAAATGAAAAGTATTAAACTGCTGCAGAGCAGTAATGTTTGGATTAACTGATTTAAAGGACATGAACAGACCTGTGCAAATTCTCTGTTATCCGGGTCATGGCAACAGCAAACAGGCTTAAATTGGAGGCAACCAGAATTTCGCCCAGTTTTTCTGAAAACGTTTCTACATCTATCCAAGAGTCTTTGTCAAGTCTAGTGGCTCGCACTTGAGCAACCTGCAGTTGGAGCGCTGTTGTTATTAAGCATATGGAGGCCCATCCTCCTAGACACATTCAGTAAGATGCAAATCAACCCACCCATCACTGTCCTGGGTCGTTAGAGGCTATTGTTTGGTGTGAGTGGAGTACTTGGTCACCATAGAGATTACAGTTTATGTAATATATTTGGAATGTGTTGGCGGACTGAACTGTACACACTGGGGGGTGAAAGCATTATTGTATCAATATTTTTATTTATGTTGTTATTCGTTGTGTTTCCATCTGTCCTCGAGAAACTGTTCAATTTTGTTATATGCTAACATTTGTGTACAAGCAAATTCTAAAATGTTGATTTGATCTTGGACTTTGTTTCAACTGATGAGAGTTGAAACAAAGTTACGCAAATGGCTTTAAAAGCATCCAACGGACCTCTAGCAACTGCCCGCATCAATTAAAGGTGGAATCTAAGTGCATCTATTGCACCTCCAGCCATAACTGGTTTCCAGTATCAATAATTGATGTGCTATTAGAAAGCTGAACAATGCTTTGATATGTTTTTATTACTCTGAAATGGCCCACTGGCAGACTTTAATGCTTAGTGGGTTGAGTGAAGTGTTTGTGGAGAGTTTACCAATTTCTTGAGAAGTTTTTGATAGTGTGTAATCAAGCTTTCTTTTTAGTTATTTTGGACAATTCAGCAACAGATATGGCCCAGAAAATATAGAAATATCATGCATCCTCGACATATTCACATGCATAAGCTCTTACATGCTTGTTTTATTTTTTCATACTTTCTACTTGACTATAACAAAAGCAGCAAGCATGAGAACATATAAGTGAAATATAAGGCCCAGTTCCACCGGCTCGTATTGGCCGTGCACAGCTCGGCTCACTTCAAATGTTTCAGGAGCAGTTTTTTTTTTCAGGGCCAGCCTGGTTCCTCCAGCTCTGCTTAAGAGCAGGGTCAAACTGTTCTGACTTGAGAGGAGTTTTGAGTGAACACCCCTCTTTTCGATGATTGGCCGTGGGGTGAGAAGAAAGGAGAAGGTTTTCTCCAAGGAAATCCAGAAAAACTGTAGAGCAATGACATTAATGTTAAGGACAACTATAACCTGAGTCAAACCGATTCAGCATGAAATAAAACCTGTAAAAGTAATTTCACTGCGGTTAAAATGCTTTTGATATGAGTTTTCTCCTCACTCCCATCATGGCTAAGGCAAAAGATCTGATATAAAGGTGTTCATTTTAACTCGGTGACTGAAAACAGCCGGGCGAAGGAGTGGTCTGTCTCTGGCACCAGTGGCCGCTCTAGAGAAGCTGGAGCTCGGCCAACGTCTGCCGCTCTCACTGCTGATGCAGCCTGGGAACCAGCCGAGGAGCGCCAAGCTTGCAAGCTAAACGGCTCCGCCTCTCCGCATCTGTCTCTCTCTCAATCACACAGTTTCAAAGCAGATAGCACGAGACCTATGAGAAACTGAAGAGGGAAATAACCAAGTACATCAGCAATGAGACATGCAAAATTCATACATCTGCAGTTGTGTAAATAAGTACATTTATAGCGTTGTTACGCCAATAAAGATTATTGGATTATGATTATTCTAGAGAATTAATGAGTTTTTAACTGGAAGCTTCTGTCAAGAATAATCCCAGACTTATCTATTCTTTATATGCATTTAAACCTTGCAGGGTTGCACACAGAAACTTCTCAAGACAATTTAGAATGTCCAATTGCTCTACCATGCACGTTTATGGGCTGTGGTAGAGGAACTCAGAAAAAAAAAAAAAAAAAACACAGAGAACATGCAAACTCCACCCAGACTCCTGGGATTTAAACCCAGGACTGACTTGGTTTGAGAAAAAAGCTCTAAGTCTTGTAACTTTCTGCTATTATTTATTGACCTATTCGATTTTGTCCAGTGGATGCACATCACAGACAAAAATAAATTGTTGCGCTTGACAAAATGACTAAAGGATTAAAATGACTGTCTAAACCTTTAATCCGTAAACACTCAGCTGTTGTTAAATGTGGATTTTTGCACGGATTTCTAATTCCCTCAGGAGTTATCACAGTTGGTTGGTGAAGAATCTCTTCCATGAGTAACAATATGATTCTTTTTGTAATGCATATGTGTGTCATGACAAAGAGACGACAAACACACTTCAACATGCAACACTGTTGTTAGTGTTCCATGCTATCAACATTTATCTACCTAACTCTCAATCTTGGAACCACTAA
Source organism: Fundulus diaphanus (assembly GCA_037039145.1). NCBI lineage: Eukaryota > Metazoa > Chordata > Actinopteri > Cyprinodontiformes > Fundulidae > Fundulus > Fundulus diaphanus. The sequence continues at coordinate 9,862,258 of CM073122.1, read as the reverse complement.
AAAGGAGGACAATGGCCAATATACTTTGCATTGATACATTTTGTTACTGGATAGATATTCAGGCAAAAACTGCCTCCTCTCAATGCTACTACCATTTATATTGCAAACAAATAAATAGCAATTAAACATGCTTTTAATCGGTGAATATATTGTGGATATCTTCATCCAACAGGCTTCAAGGATACAGCCAAAGCCTCTTTGCTTCTATTGGTATTAATTCTTCTGCATGCAAACTGAAAATAGGAAGCTTCATGAACCAAAACCCTTGCCACATAAACATTCCACGTATACACATGCATATGTATTTTAGAGATTAACTTTTAGAGATTAGCTCAATCTGAACCTCAAACATCCGACCACGGCTTGGAGCAGCTGATCTGTTGCTGTCACTTTTTCAAGCATTTCCTAATGAGGTGAATTCTAATTGAAGTGTATGCCATTTGACTACATCCAACGATAATATCTAGCCCATGCACAATTGTTGGAATGTTCCATACAAGAAGTCCATTTTGACACAAGAACTCAATAACTGGGGCATTTTCTTTTTACTATTCACTTTAACTGAAGTCCTTTTCACTAAAATGTGTCAAACTTCAGAGAGGTGAAAGACCTAGCAGCTTGTTGTATCTATTATCTTTTGGCCCATTTTGTCACGATTTGGGTTTTGTCTTGGTTTATGTTATCAGATTTATTAGTTAAGTTTCTGATTTTGGGGTCTTGTTTGGTTTTGATTTAGACATGTTTTTCTGTTTAGGTTCTGTGTTAGTTTTGGTTTATGGAATAGGTTAGATTTTATTGTAGTTTGATTTTATTTATGTTTCCAGTTCAGTTATGTCTCTTCCCAGCAATCTGTTTATCTGTCACTCCCCCAAACACCAGTTACCAGCCTATCACATCTGCTCATCTGTCAACCTCCAGTCACTAGCCAATCAGTTCAGTTTCCACCTGTCACTTGTAATTAGTCTTCACTCCCGTTCACCTGCTCACTCCACTATATAGTTCTGCCTCGGTCTTCAGTTATCTGCCAGATCATTTAACGAGCCACGGTGAGTTTAGTTCCAGCATTCTTTATTCTGATTGACCTGTTGACGATAACCCGAGAGCCTTTTTGATTCTGAGCCAGCCTGTTCCCTGATCTGTTTTTCCTGCCCTGTCTGACTGATTTACCGGTTTACCGACTAGTTTCTGTCCTATGGTTATCCGAGCTTGCTTTGCCCTGTCTGTACCTCTGCCTATTTTGGACTGCTTTTTGTGTACCGGATTTTGGACTGCCCTTTTGACTATTGAGCCCGCCTGTTCCTGTTTTCATTATTAAAATCCTGTTTTTTGCCTTAACCTCACTTGTTGGGTTTGAATACTGGGTTTGCCTGATTCACGATCATAACAGAATGATCTGGCCCACTAAAACCTATCGCCCAACAAGTTTTTAGAGGTTTTTTTTTTTTTTTTCCCCTCCACACGCTATGGCTTGGGAGGGTTCCAGATTGGCGTTCTGTCCCCCTGGTATCGGTCCCAGACGCCATCTCTCCAGCAGCCGCAGCAGCAGTAACCCGCTGCCTGCTCCGAGTTTACGATTGGGAGGGCTCTTTGTCACAAATTCAGATTCAACTCAGAATAGAAGGGATCACTCACCCAGCGACACCGCTGTCGGCTCTGCCCATGGGTTTTATCCAGAACCAACTTTGTTTATGGAGGTCGAAGCGGAGGTGGTGCGGGATCTTCGCCCGGATCTTTTTTTCTCTCTCCCTCCAGAGGAGGAGATGCAGGGAACGCTGTGGGCTCCACCGATCCCGGCTCTACCGACAGGATCAAACCTCCAGCAAGTCCTGCCGTCCCGCCGTCGGAGGAGGGGACGGAAACCTGTGGGTCGCTCCTTCACCCGTTCTGTTCGGCCGACAGGCGAGTCAGTACCGCGCCCGTCCGTTGCCACTTCCTGCCCAGTGGATCGGAGTCCGGTGCTTCCCAGAGCTGAGCAGCCCACAGCGCCTCCTGTTGGCGCCCGTGATGCTGAGGATCTGGCTCTGGAGGACCAGTTAAGAGCTTTTGCCCCTATTATTAAAGACCTTAGGGAGGCTCTTTTCTGCCAGTATTCAGAGGAGCTGGAGGCAAAATTAAAGGAGGTCGAGGGGCACTATAGAGCGGCTCTCCAAGGTTTCTATAGTGGACTCAATCCTGTCCCCAAGGGTCCAGCCGACGCCCCGGCACCTGCACCTGTCCCAGAGGACCCGCCTCCTACCTCAGCTCCAGTGCCGGCCTCCGGCAGCTATAAGGCAGCACTGTCTGCGCAGCCGGCCCAAGACGCTGCAACCCCGGAGGGTCCGCAGCCGGCCCAAGACGCTGCAACCCCGGAGGCTCCACAGCCGGCCCAAGACGCTGCAACCCCGGAGGCTCCGCAGCCGGCCCGAGACGCTGCAACCCCGGAGGCTCCGCAGCCGGCCCGAGACGCTGCAACCCCGGAGGGTCCGCAGCCGGCCCGAGACGCTGCAACCCAGGGGGGTCCGCCGCCGGCCCGCGACGTGGGAACCCAGGAGGGTCCGCCGCCGGTCTGCGACGTGGGAACCCAGGAGGGTCCGCCGCCAGTCTGCGACGTGGGAACCCAGGAGGGTCCGCCGCCAGTCTGCGACGTGGGAACCCAGGAGGGTCCGCCGCCAGTCTGCAACGTGGGAACCCAGGAGGGTCCGCCGCCAGTCTGCGACGTGGGAACCCAGGAGGGTCCGCCGCCAGTATGCGACGTGGGAACCCAGGAGGGTCTACCACAGGCCCACGATGAGGGGGTTCAGACGAGCCCTCTTTCAGGCCGCAACTCGGGGGCTCATCGGGACACTGGGCGCCGTGGCCCTCGCCCAGACGACAAGCGGCGCCGTGGCCCTCGCCCAGACGACAAGCGGCGCCGTGGCCCTCGCCCAGACGACAAGCGGCGTCGTGGCCCTCGCCCGAACGACAAGCTCCGTCGGGGGCCTCGCCGAGAAGACAAGCACCCAGAGCCCCATGGAGACTTAGAGGCCCCTGGACCTCTTCGGAAGCTCTTACCCCCTCATTTTTGGCTTGACAGCCAATTTCCCAAGTGGCTGACCAAACTGTCTTTGTCGGAGGTTCTGGAAGGGTTATTGATGAGGTTCTGGGTGTTAAAGGGTCTGGGAGCATCTGAAGTCTGTAGCCCGGGGTCTCCTGAACCTGAAGCCTGTAGCCCGGGGTCTCCTGAACCGGAAGCCTGTAGCCAGGCCCCGTCTGAACCTGAAGCCTGTAGCCAGGCCCCGTCTGAACCTGAAGCCTGTAGCCAGGCCCCGTCTGAACCTGTAGCCTGTAGCCAGGCCCCGTCTGAACCTGTAGCCTGTAGCCAGGCCCCGTCTGAACCTGTAGCCTGTAGCCAGGCCCCGTCTGAACCTGTAGCCTGTAGCCAGGTCCCGTCTGAACCTGTAGCCTGTAGCCAGGCCCCGTCTGAACCTGTAGCCTGTAGCCAGGCCCCGTCTGAACCTGTAGCCTGTAGCCAGGCCCCGTCTGAACCTGTAGCCTGTAGCCAGGCCCCGTCTGAACCTGTAGCCTGTAGCCAGGTCCCGTCTGAACCTGTAGCCTGTAGCCAGGCCCCGTCTGAACCTGTAGCCTGTAGCCAGGGGCCGTCTGAACCTGAAGCCAGTAGCCAGGGGCCGACTGAACCTGAAGCCAGTAGCCAGGGGCCGACTGAACCTGAAGCCAGTAGCCAGGGGCCGACTGAACCTGAACTCTGTAGCCAGGCTCCTCCTGAACTCTGTAGCCAGGCTCCTCCTGAACTCTGTAGCCAGGCTCCTCCTGAACTCTGTAGCCAGGCTCCTCCTGAACTCTGTAGCCAGACACCTCCTGAACTCTGTAGCCAGGCTCCTCCTGAACTCTGTAGCCAGGCTCCTCCTGAACTCTGTAGCCAAGCGCCTCCTGAACTCTGTAGCCAGGCGCCTCCTGAACTCTTTAACCAGGCCTCTCTTCTAGCTCTTAGTCCGGCGTTGTCTCCAGCCTTTAGTCCGGCGGCAGGTTCTGTTCTTTCTCTCTCCAGACGTCGGTTCCTGAGGGTCCGGTTCTACCGACGGTCCCCGAGGTTGCTGCTCGGCCGCCGGCCTATGAGAGACCTGCTCCGCCGCCGGTCTATGAGAGACCTGCTCCGCCACCGGCCGCCGGACATCGTTGCTAACCGGGGCCGTCCTTCAGGACACCCGCCGGATTACCTGTCTCACAGAGGTCGTCCGCCGGAGAACCTGACACGCCTAGGACGTCCGCCGGAGAACCTGACCCGCCTAGGACGTCCGCCGGAGAACCTGACACGCCTAGGACGTCCGCCGGAGAACCTGACACGCCGAGACCGTCCTTCGGGACGTCCGCCGGAGAACCTGACACGCCGAGACCGTCCTTCGGGACATCCGCCGGACAACCTGACACGCCGAGGCCGTCCTTCGGGACGTCCGCCGAACAACCTGACACACCGAGGCCGTCCTTCGGGACGTCCGCCGGACAACCTGACTCGTCGGGGCCGTCCTCCTGGACGACCGCCTGAGAACCTGACTCGTCGGGGCCGTCCTCCTGGACGACCGCCTGAGAACCTGACTCGTCGGGGCCGTCCTCCTGGACGACCGCCTGAGAACCTGACTCGTCGGGGCCGTCCTCCTGGACGACCGCCTGAGACCCTGACTCGTCGGGGCCGTCCTCCTGGACGCCCGCCTGAGAACTTGACTCGTCTTGTTTTGTTTGAGTTTTTATTTGGACATTTATTTGATTCTAGCCCTCCGTCCTGTACCTCCCTCCACCCACCCGAGCTAGTCTGTTTTGTTTCTGAGGCCGTCTGGAATCCGGCCTTGAGGAGGGGGTTCTGTCACGATTTGGGTTTTGTCTTGGTTTATGTTATCAGATTTATTAGTTAAGTTTCTGATTTTGGGGTCTTGTTTGGTTTTGATTTAGACATGTTTTTCTGTTTAGGTTCTGTGTTAGTTTTGGTTTATGGAATAGGTTAGATTTTATTGTAGTTTGATTTTATTTATGTTTCCAGTTCAGTTATGTCTCTTCCCAGCAATCTGTTTATCTGTCACTCCCCCAAACACCAGTTACCAGCCTATCACATCTGCTCATCTGTCAACCTCCAGTCACTAGCCAATCAGTTCAGTTTCCACCTGTCACTTGTAATTAGTCTTCACTCCCGTTCACCTGCTCACTCCACTATATAGTTCTGCCTCGGTCTTCAGTTATCTGCCAGATCATTTAACGAGCCACGGTGAGTTTAGTTCCAGCATTCTTTATTCTGATTGACCTGTTGACGATAACCCGAGAGCCTTTTTGATTCTGAGCCAGCCTGTTCCCTGATCTGTTTTTCCTGCCCTGTCTGACTGATTTACCGGTTTACCGACTAGTTTCTGTCCTATGGTTATCCGAGCTTGCTTTGCCCTGTCTGTACCTCTGCCTATTTTGGACTGCTTTTTGTGTACCGGATTTTGGACTGCCCTTTTGACTATTGAGCCCGCCTGTTCCTGTTTTCATTATTAAAATCCTGTTTTTTGCCTTAACCTCACTTGTTGGGTTTGAATACTGGGTTTGCCTGATTCACGATCATAACACATTTTTGCTTGCAATTTGATCAAAGTTCATGGAAATGACCTGATATTATATAACCAATTTCACAAAAAAATGTTTGCTTAAAAGAAATCCAAAAATGCAAGTCGGTGGAATATTTGTACATGTGAATGCTATAAACAGCAGACGACTCATAACGTTGCTGTTTCTTTCTTTTTTCTCAGCCAACCAGTAGCTAATAAGTTGAAAACTGGCAACAAACCGGCATTTGAAACTGATTCACATCAAGGGCAATCAGTGAAGCCTCTTCTCGACTTCCAAGTGTCACTCACATAAAACACAAGAGGATGAGTTAAGCCAGGCAACGGAGAGGGAGGACTGATGTGTGAGGTGGAGAATTTAAAATTGTCTGACGGATGTGACTTGATTACTGGTTAACTATCCTGCTGGTGCACCGCTTTGGTCTGTGGGAGAAACCTGCTGGTAGCTGGATTATCAATTTGGAGACGGCAAGACTATTAGAATGAGTTGTTTCACTTCAAGCAGACTGACAATAACAGGGCCGCTTTAAGTTGCCTTTCAAGTTGCCATTTGCCTCAGTGTTTTGAAACCTCGCCTACTCAAAATAAATCTTCCTGTTGAACAAAATAATAAATTTGTGTTCTGTTGGTGTACTGAAGCACCTGTGCCTGCCATGTGTCAAATTTCCCACAAGCCATCTGACCACATTAAGAGCTGAAACAAAACACCCCCTGAGTTATATGCATTGTTAAGATGACTAAGCTTGAAAATCACAATTTTGTAGAAAGGAATTGCAGTGAATAGAGAGCTGTATTGATTTCCCTGTATAGCCTCACCAACTTATTGACTATTCTTTGTAAAATCATAAAAATATTAGATCTCTCCAGATCCAAACTCATGAAACGTGACCCTAATAAATAATCAATAAATGTCACATAGATTTAAAAGAACACATATTTGCTTCATGGATGTAACCTGTGTTCATCCAGTGATTTTTGATCAGGGTTTAGGATATTTTTAAGTTCAAATGTCATCAAAATTTTCGAATTAAATTAAATTTAATTTAATGTTGCTGCATTATACACCCTGAGGTTTCCTTATTCTTCTACATATTGCAGAAAGTTGTGTACCTTTATCTATCAAGTCTGTCATGTTACAAACCTAACTCTATGATTTCACTATCAAACATGTGTTGTACCAGCCAAGATGGATTATACACTAAAACTGTGGAATGTCTGACAAGTTGTAAAAAATATTTATACATCTGTTTTACTGTTCTTTTTTCATAGTTAACACAGCCTTTCATCCAGAAGGATAACAGAAAACATTTATAAGAACAGTATATTTATAAGAACAGCTCTCCTTAATGCATATTAATATAAATATACTGTGGACTATAGTGACGCAAACAAACAAATACAGAGCTCTGTGCTATTATATAATATGCCAATAGCGCTGCTTAAAAGTCAAAGTACTTTTTTTAACCAGTGTTTACTTCTGGGAAACTTTGTTTTTGAAGGGATCAAAAGCTGACGGACAATATATCTCCTATTTCTGCTACTTATGTTCCCCTTTATCTATTTGTAATAAATCATGTCTTCAAACACCCACATTTAAATCAATATTGTTGGGTTTGGTTTAAGAAAAAAAACTCTGACTGGTTGCTTTTTGTATATCCCCTACCCAGCCAACCCAACACCAAAAGAAGTATTTATATTTATATTCCTTAACAAATCATCTTAAATTAACAGCTTAGAAGTTCTGGGAAGCATTGCTCACTCTGTTTCCGTTTGAGGATGCAGTCACTGATGTTGTTGCTGCTAATCCTGAGGCTAAGAGCCATCCTACACAGAAGTTGCAGGACAATGATTTACAACCCGGTTACAAGCCGTAAACATCTATTCATATGGCCTCAGCGAAAGACCTGACAAACACCACTTAATTACCTGCTGAAGCAGTTCATAAATGTTAAAGAGGCCACTTTTTGATTTATCACAGAACATTACATTATCTGAAACGTTTCCCTTTATTGTTACTGTTGCTTTTCATGAGGCAGAATATTATAGAAAATGTATGAAATAAAGAACACTTTAGAGGAGATAGCCTGGCAGTACATTCTAAACTGGCTGTTTTTCTAATAGCTGAGTGTTGTAAGTTGGATTTAATACCACACATTTAATTATAATCAAACAGGTTTTATAATGTACAAATTACAATATGTAGTGCTATTGGAACACAACGGCTACAACTCATTTATCAATAAGAAGTTTAGAGAGGAAAATAAAACAGGTTGGTGAGTGTAAGCACAACGCTTTCTTATTAATCTTTGTACAAAGTGTTAACAGAAGTCGAACAGGTGTTCACCGGTGGGGTGAGAGAGAAGAAGTTATTGTTTGTCATAACTAACTGTTCCCAGCAATGTTCAGATAAGTGATGTTAAAACACTTTTCATTTATTTTCCGTAGACTTGAAGCCAAAACCATCTACCGAGATTTTAGCGGTAGAACACTGGTGTCGTAACACTTTAAGTGTAAAACAATAACTATAATCACAAATACTTGCATGGTTTGTGACCTTGCTAAGGTTAAACGTAATGTTCATAACCCATTATGTAGTTTATTATTGAACAGATTTGGATTCAGCTCCATTTCATGACCCTTGTATCTCTGCAGTGTGCAGAGTGCATACAAAAAAAGATGTTTCAAGTACAGGATGGACAAGTTGACAGATGGCAGCATGCTGATATGGCTTCAAACTTGCAGAGGGAAAATCTACAGCACATCAGGAGGTTATGTTCATTTTCAAACATAAATGTTTTCAGCTACCGGAGGCTTGCACGCCCTCCTGCAAAGTCAAGATTACTAAATCTTTTTTTTAAAACTGATAAATTACCAAGCCAAAATGTGGTACATATGTTTACACATCACAGGGACACAGCAATGATCCTCTCTTTAATCTGCATGAATTGCATATCAAATTTATAATTACACTTATTAGCATTTTAAGTACAAATGCAACTCTAATCTGCACCCCATTTACATTCCTTTCTGTGAACTGTGCCACATTAGACTGTACTGAAATGGATATTATCTCTAGTGACACAAATAAATCCAGTCTGAAGAAGGACTGAAATGAGCCAAGGTTAATAGAGGTCCTCACCCCCAGTTGATAAAAATAAATGTGGGCAGCTGTGGCCTTTCACAAGAGTGACAAGAAAAGCATTTTGAAATTATAGTTTTTTTTCCCCCCCCATCCTCTCTGAGATAATTATCTAGTTAACATAAAGTATTTGATGCATTCCTCCATAAGACAGTAATAAATGTTAGTTCTAATAGCTACAAGTACCATGTGCAGAGTGTTCAAAACCACAATTTGGATCAGATCTATTAAATTGGGCTTTTCTGAATTGGTAACTTGTCAGCAGAGAGCAACAATAAAATTTAGTGCACAAATTTTCTGCGAGTCTGGCTTTTAGTGCCATTTTTGAGGACATTCTTATTACTATGAGTAAATGCGCATGTATCATGTATGTTTTTGTGTGTACATTTATTTCAATTCCCGGTATTCCAGGGCTTTATTATATATATTCTTTTACTTTTTTAACGCTATTTGGTTTTACTTTTAGGGCTGCGCAGTGAGTAGTGCTGTTGCCATGCAGCAAGAAGGTCCTGGGTTCAATTCCAACCCTGGGTCTTTCTGCATGGAGTTTGCATGTTCTCCCTGTGCATGCGTGGGTTCTCTCCAGGTACTCCGGCTTCCTCCCACAGTCCAAAAACATGACTGTTAGGTTATTTGGCTTCTCTAAATTTTCCTTAGGTGTGAGTGTGGCCGAGAATGGTTGTTTGTCCTGTTTGTCTCTGTGTTGCCCTGCGACAGATTGGCGACCTGTCCAGGGTGAACCCCGCCTCTCCCCCATTGACAGCTGGAGATAGGCACCAGCAACCCCTCGCTACCCCACAAGGGATAGGCGTGTTAAAAGATGGATGGATTTGCTTTTGTATTTAAGGAAATTGTATTACTCTACTGCTGTTACAAGTGTGGCAGTTACTTCAGGGTCATTTCTCCATGCCTCTGTATTGGTAAAGCTCAGCTCCTTTTTTACCAAGCTCCGTCAGCAAAACCGCCAATCACACCTTTGTTGTTACGCCCCAGGTACCCAGACTCTCGTGCTTTGCCACTTGTTAACATGCTTAATGTGCTGAATTCTCTTTCAACCTGACCCTGTCTCAAAGAACACCTGTGCAGTGAAAAGACAGGCGCCTTTTTCTCTTTTTATTGCTCTATATTATTTATTTTTTCTTTTACTTCCCTAGTTGGCATTGAAAGTGGACTATTTAAGTTATCAAAATGACTGGGGACATAGGTTCACCCTCCATCTTGGTATACTCTGAAGTATTGGTATTCATTTCTTAAATTTGCTTCAACATAAATACTTGTCCAAAATATTAACAGTCATTCTGCAGCTGATAATAGTGAAGCAGGTTTTTATTTCACTAGCATTGAGGTAAGGTATATACGCATCATTTGCTTTCTCTATTTAGGCATAAAATAGGATTATAAAGACTTTCTATCATGGTCAAACTAATCTGCAAGATGTCACTGAACCCACTGAATAAAAAGATCACAGATTAGTGATATAACGGTCATGGTCTTCACCTTTTAAAAACTTCTTAAAACGCAACACGGTGTCTGCTTTGAATTTTGGGTCTTCTGCCTGTTCTAGTTTATTACCAAACTAGGTACATGAAACTACGTTCAGTAGCGCAACTTAAAAGAAAGGACACCAAAACAAGGAGAACTCCCAGCTATCACTAAACTCTGGTTTTTGGGAACATTAAGATTTCTTATGTAGCTGCAATGGAGAAAAAATAGGTGGACCACACCAGAACTTTATGTCAGTAGGGCTGGGCAATAAACCGATTTTACTGATTAATTAAAATTGGCAATTTAAGAAGATTTAATTTGTGGACGAAATTTGTGTTCTGCTTTTAACCCATCACCCTTGGGGAGCAGTGGGCTGCCATGTGCGGCGCCCAAGGAGCAATCTGGGGTTAAGTGTCTTGCTCAGGGACCCAGAGTGCAGGCAGTGGGGATCGAACCGGGTACTTGCATCCTTCTCTGAGTGCAAGCGCGCTACTCTAACCACTCGGCCACGACCCCCCATTTAACAGTGAACACTTGTATCAGTTGCAGGTCAATTGTGTGATCATTGATTAACTTAAGTTCACCTAAAATAAGTCTGCAGTTTCATGGCAGGTTGTTAATTTACAAACTTATTTAGTAATTTCCATTAAAAAAACATTTTCACACTGTAACTAATTACTATTTTTAACATCAAGAAAAAAAAAATCCCAAAATCCTGAAATCCAGATTGATTGACAGCCACGTTTTTCCTGCTAAGCTACTGGCTCTTCTCCAACCAAATATTTAATGTTGTAATTTATTTGATTCTTGTTTGCAGCTCAAGTTCTTACCTGGGGTTGTTGCTCGTCGTCTTGCAAGAAATACAAGATTTGCTCAGAGCAGTAACTTCAGTATAAGATGTACTAAAGAGGGCAAATAAATTAGAATACTACATGAGTAAATAATAAAAAAAACAGTCTGACTTTAGGGCTATTTAGTTTTATAATCCACAAAGACAAGAGCCTTGAAGGATAATGATTAAAATAACAACTGAGTGGATGAATAATGCACATAATTATCGGTGTAAATATGACGCTTGGCAGTGTTTTGCGGAGTCTAAAGGGGCCACAGGTAAATTCGGGTTGAGTTTCTTTCTCTAAACTGTCTTAACAGATCAGCTGCATAACGTGTGGAATGCAACTGTGGAATTTTCTATTTAAATCCTGTCCAAGACCTTGACTGCTTGTCACACTATCTCTTTTTTTGGTACTGTGAACTGTATAATGGAGCAGAAATGCCATTAAAATGGTATTTGAAGGGGTACTTATCCAGAAATGCCACAGGGCTGAATCTGCCCCATAAGACCTTTTTTGTAGGTCTGCTCTGATGGTTTGCAAGACATCATGTTTATATGGTTTATATTAAGGGTAAAGTTGTACCTACAGTATCAAGATGAGGCAAAACGTAGAACTGAATTTCTTACAAGCAAGCAAGGTCAAAACAGCAACAATTTCCTATCCATTTTTATGAATCACCATCAGGTAGAAAGTATTCAGAATTCATATTAGTTTGTACAAGTCAGGAATATTTTTTTTCTTCTTTTCAGCTAAAGTGAATACATTTTTTTTTGTCCGTTTAAATGCATATCATTGTTGCAGGCTTTCAATATGCACTAAAATTGAACGGATTTGTAGCCTCAACATTTTTCAAATGTTCAGGCTTGAAGCAAAGAGTAACTTAAGAATATAACCCTGTTTAGAGGGAACTTACAACTTAAATTTGACCTTTTAATAGATTTAAAAAAAAAAGTAATGTAGTGTGACCTGGAAGTGTTGCATGTATCTATAGCTTACAAAGAAAAGGCATTAAGCTGTGTTTTCATGGAAGGAGAAATGTTAAAAGTAGTTGACAGACAATAACAAAACAATACATTAGAGATGTAAAGGTATACAAATTTGTACCAGTTCACAGACATATATGTATATGTCAGAACAATACAGCAGCCATGCCATTCACGTTCTTTCAACTTTTCTAGGTCTACTAGAAATTATTGCTTGGTAGTACATTTTTCTCAGTTGAACCAAGCATCACACCCTAACCTCACTTATTATGTTTTATCATCTGGTTATGGACTAAATAGCTAGTCTTGTTGCATATATAGAAAAATTGCAAGTGGGGGAAAGAAGAAACAAACAAGGAGGAGGGCTTAAAAAAGAGATGGTGGTCCATCTAACAAATAGCCACATAAAATGTCTCATAAACGGGTTCACAGTTCTTGTTTTCATGTCAAATCCCAACAGATGGCCTTTCTTTTTATGGGAAAAAATCTTTATTTTTTTATGGGGGACAGTCTGGCAAGGGGAGCACTTATTTGGGTTTAGAATCAGCTATTCAAAAACAGTGTTATAAAAGCTGTAAAGCTGGCATATACAGAACCTAAGTGATTTTTTGTTGGTTTAATATCCATAGAAAGTAGAACCAACGGACATTTTTACTATAATTATGGCATCCCATGGTTTTCTGCAGGGAATAAACAGCGACACTAAGTGCCGGGTTACAACACTTTAACTGGTCTAGTAATTTATGTTAGGTAAATGTAATCTGTTCATTTTTTTCTGCAGATTCTGGAAGCATGTTCATTTAAATAAAAAAAAAAGCAAAAAGACTGCTTGGTAAATGTTGACACTCCTGGTGTTCTTTGAAGGCAGCGACTTTCTATCATCCTATCAGAATTCATTCTGCTCTGTTGCTAGGCTGACAAATGGAGTGCATCAGCTCAGTGATTGATACTCCTTCATCGGAGGGCCTTGCAATGCTAACCCTGAGACCAGTTGTCTGAATCAAAGTGAAACCAACCGATCATATCTTTCTTAAGTGATCATAACCGTTATGAAGAGTCTCATCTGCTTTAGGGACCAATTGGAGCTCAGCACGTATGTTGTTACTGTAGATTTGCTGGACTTAAATGAGATACACGAATGTGTTAGCTGCCATGTTCCGATGCCTCAGCAAGGAAAACGGGGGAGCTGATGAATTTACGCTGACGATGCTAATATTAAATTTAAGAGTTGGAAAATATATCACAAAAAGAAGAATTTTTGGTAAATACTTGTGCGATGTGTGATTTGAACCTTAAAACCTGATTTTTGTGTGTTCACTTATACACTTGAATAAACTTTATTTTGTGTTAGACTAAATGGTTCCCTGGTCTGATAATGTGATTACATATCAGATATCAGTAAATATTTCTTACATGTTGAAGCAGTACATTTCCATTTCAATTTTTAGAATTACATGAGAGGAGAGAACCTTCTGACCCTCTCCTCGCACATACTGTCACATATTTTAGAAGAAATCTAAAAAAATACCATTGCTCAGAGATCTCAGTGACCAGAGCTGTAACCTCTCCTCTCAGCTCTAACCAGTTTTCATGTGGGAGGGGATTTGTCTTTCTGCATCTACTTGGCCTGAATCTAATGATATTTAAAGTCTACACAGAATTAGCCATTCAAACCTGTTATGATTGGGTTTTAGGTCTGGATAAGTAAAACTGAAATGGTTCCATTTGTTATTTAGTTGCCACAGCAAGCACTGCCCAATTAAAATATCCCAAGCACAGTTTAACAGCACTTGACAACATCTTGACACTTGTGTTGGTTGCACTCATGGTGCAGATTGGCCTGTTATCAGTGCTTCACCAATGCTCACTGGACCTTTTTTGTGTGTATTTGCAGTGGAGAAACCATTGAGTAACGGTGGGCAAATATGTGGACTCCTGTGTCTGGACCGAGTCAGAGCCAAGCAGATATCCATTTTTCTTTGACCAAATTGGATTGCTTAATATAGCAAAACCACCACTTGTTCTAACATATACCATATTTTGGTGGTCAAGAAAAAATTTATGTTTAAAACTTAAAGATAACAAATTTACTAGAGCCTGTACTATTAGATAAACAGGTATGTCGTGACCTCTAAAACAATGAACTGAAGGCTGGTTGTAATTCAGGAGGACAATGAATAATGGCACTGACTTTCATTACCATTGTTTAAACTGTCATTTTACTGTGGAGACCCATACTTTGTTCATCTACAGTGAATGGTAATGAATTTGACATATGCTTGATGAGCCCTATTTTTTCTCTCAAATTGGACAAATGAAGGAAGAATTGCATACTGGCCACACGAGACAATTTCATCACAGATAAGTCTTTAATGATGCCTCATCTGCATTTTTCAATTTATACTGGGCCAAAAATAGATCACTGGCCAGGCTTTGTAAAATCGAGTCATGTTAGACAGAGAACAGTGCAATAATCACATATCACAAGCCAGCGTGTCTATTTTACCAGTAAATCATTTGTGTGTTGTTTTTTTTCAAAACCATTGCTAATAATCAAATGAAGACTGTGATGATTAATGATGATTTCCTGTTCAGTACACCAAACACCAGCTGTAGGGCTTAGTTTGTTTATTCAATTATTCTCTTTCATGGAGAAGAGAACTTTGTTTATTTTAGTTTAGATCTGATGGCAGCAGAAGCAAGCGCTCTCCAAATATGACGATTAACATGGAAATCAGAACTACCACTGAATACTGAATAACACTTCTCTCAAAGGTAATTCAGTCATTCAGTCTACTCTTGTCTACTAATAACTTTAGTGAAAGAGAAATGGACAAGGCAGATTACATCAATTTTCAACTTCATAACTACTCATTAATGGACTGCTTTGGCATATTCTTCTAAGGGTACCACTTTCATAAAATATTAAAATCCAGTTTAGCAAAAATATCACCTGCATTATGCAAGAAAATTACAGCACATTGTGTATATAAAGGTGGAAAATGAAAACAAAGATGCTTGTTTTTATATCTTTGAGCCTAATATTGGGACCACTTTAAAACCCTTTATATTTATTTCATGTGGTGCAATGCGATCAAAAATCTGTTAAAATGTGTAAGTATGACTCAACAAAGCTGCTCCACTCAATGGATATTCAGAGCATTACGGTACATTGTGTCACTACATGATCGGATCCCTGAGCTGTCTACAAGACTGCCTAACTGTAATGTCTAAACTAACAGTGTATTCATGTTAGGCAGCCCGCAACTGGAGTACGCGCTAGCAACAATAATCCTAGTAAGTTAATTCAGTGTAAAAGTTAAGTTTATTTTGGCTTTATGTTAGAAATTCTAGAGTAATTCTAGAGTTTTGAAATTCACAGTATTTCAGAAACTCCTTAAAAAAACATAATAAGTAAGTCTTCATCATTCATGTTGCAAGAAGGGGACTAATTTATAAATCTCAGAAGCAACTAATGTCATTTCAGTTGCTCAGATTGTGTACATCTGAACTAAATGAAATAAATATGAAACAAAGAACAACAATACAATAGGGAAAAAGAGTAAGTGAAAAAATAAATAGAAGATGGACCAGTGGTGAAAAGATGCCATCTGAAAACATATTGTGGTGCATTTCTGAATGTTCTTTAATTGCCTGAAAATTATACACAGTAATATGTGTGTGTCTTTATGGACAATGTTGTTGCTTATTTCAGCGAGACGATATTTCGCCACATGCTGTTTGCATCTAAAAGTTCTGAACTCTGACACCTCTGAGATACCATATAAACCCCACATATGCACCATTGCTAGACAATCCATGCAAGTATTACTCAAGCACCAAAGCAACAATCCAATAATACCATCACTTCATCTTGTGCTACACTATGCAGATGTTTAGTATTGAAATTCACTTATGTCCATATGCTGAGAGCGGGTCATACACTTGACGTACTATCTAATTAATTCAACTAATGACTATTTAACCTATTGAGAGTATTGACCTTTCATCAATATTATCTGTGTATAAAAGAGAGCTTTTAGGTAAATTTAGCATATCTCACCCTGATTCTGTGTGAATTTTACATCTTTCATTCCAGCACACAGTTACTGTACAAAATGGATGTGCATCAAAGGCTACACATACTTCATATATGTGACAGAATCTAATGTTCCACAAAATCTGCCTCATATCTTCTCGTTAAGGCCCATGTAATATGTTTTAGATACACCAACATGTTGAGATGAAAAACTGTGTAAAATAAGATTAACTATCCAGCCACAACTAATCAGTACGAACCCATCCCAGCCAGTGACGGACAAAATTAAGATTTGTCCTTCACTGGCTAACCGTCTCTTCAGATATGTTAAAATCTTTTTTTATATATATATAGATCTGTCATCAGAACTAGTTTTTATGCACAGATCATGTGGCTTTGGCTTTCCACAAGGAGCCATGTGCCCTGCTAAAAGTCAGGGCAAATGCTTGGCTTTCGACTTCAGAGATTGGCGGAGCCACTGACAACACGGGCTCTTTTCCTGCAGCATCCAGCCAAGGCCATTAGCATTTGGATTAATTGTAATAAACAGCCCAGGATCATAGGCTGAGTCCTGTGATGAAGTCAGACAGATAATGGCAAACGATTGGACCATATTAGGGATCCAAAATGCCTTGCTTGTCACTATTGACGCATTATTGTATTCTTCTCACGACAAAGTTTACACTGTATATCCTCCTGACTGAGATTCTGATTATGACAAAGGCAGAGCAAGGTGAGGAGGGAAACCTGCTCAAGCTCACCTCTCACTCTCTAACACCCTCTTGTTGGGTCTTATGTCTCTTTATGTGAGTGTCAAACACAGAGTAATCTGTTAGTCCTGTTGCTATGGGTTCATTTGTGCATTTGTGACCTTTAAAATTGGAGGTAAAGCACAAAGTGTTATCTTCAGCTCAGTGGTAATTTCTCCTCATTTTCTGTTGGTTTGGTTCTGATTAAATATTTACAACAGAGTTTCACAGACATAAAAAAGGGGCTGATGTGCTAATGAAGCAATGTGTGTCGGAAAACCAGTCCTAAAAAATAGGTGTGATGAATAAAAGGTTGCTATATAAAGCTTTGATGAAAGGAAACAAAAAAATGTCTAATCTGTTTGGCAAGAGAAACCAATCCCGCAAAACCCCAGAAGATTTTATGTTGCTCATGTGATCTCGAAACAAACACGGGGGATGGAGGTTCTGAATACACCGTAATAACTCGGGTTATAAAACTTTTTTTGGTGTTTTCAAACCCCAAAGTTGCCTAAAAGTTTAGAGATAATCAAGAATCAAACATCTTTATTGTCATTGTCTGTTACCATAATGAAATGTTGAGAAATAGAGCCTTGGATGTTTGTTACAAACACACACACAAACACACACATTTACATAGTAAAAAGAAATATAAGGAATTGCTGTTTTTGGAGAAGAACTGGTCTGAGCAGAAACAGCTAAGGAAGTATTTTCAGAAATATCAGGTACACTTTGTGTATAAATGTGATTGATAACATATTATGTTATTTAAAATAAAAGTTTAAACTGGCTCTTTACTTCAGGGTGAGCCCTAACACAAACATTTTATTCCCATTTTGGTGACTAATGAGATTTAAAAAATCTTTTAAAAGTTATAAAATTGCACTGGAAGTAAAAACGATTTTAGATTTACACTTGAACAGAGTACAAACACAGCGCACCAATTATTTACTGCAGGTGTTGATTGGATGACATCCGTTTGGATTGCCTTTATTAATTCAATTTGTTAAGCTTGTCATTTTAATGTATGTCCTCTAACAGACAGATGATTAGTTTGTAAGACTGATCACCAAGTATTTTCCCTCTCACTCAGCATGAAGCTAATATCACAAGCTTATAAGCCTTGAGGCTACGTCTTAACCATTATTCCAGTGTCAGTCTTAGAATGCTTTCTTGAGCTGATCAAAATATGAAGTGAAGTACAGATCATCTGGTTACAATGCCACATTCTGCTAGTATATCCCACTGCATTTGAATATAGATATTTTTAAACATATTGCCTGGCAAAGCATGATCCCTCAGCAGGACACAGAACCATTCAGTGTACAAAATTCTGAGGTTATATGAACTTCACTGTCAGCTCATCATGTTGAACCAGATTTCAGGCTCTACTGATCCTAATTTACATTTATGAGAGCCACTGGCACAAGCTCAGAAATAAAATCTAAATAAATCTGAGAGTGTCCAATGGGACAATAACACACCAAGAGGTACAGAGTATAGGTGCCAAACTGTGTATACAGGTTAAAGCTAGGGTCAGCGATTTTTCTGGACGTTTCCTAAGTCCATTTTTGAATAACTGTGCATGCGCAAGGCCGTCTTACCTGCTCTTCTGCTCTTCAGGAGGATTGTGTGAAAAAGAAAATGTCTCAAATCCACTCTGGTCTTATTTCTTTCTACTGAGGCCTTCTTCTCATAAACATGAACGTGGTTTGCTTCTTGCGACTCTCAGCCATGTTTAAATTATACGGTGAGAGCAGCAGTGCTACAATGAACGACTAACACTGAAGTTAATCGCTAACCTAACCACTAAGCTAACTGGATACATAAACACTAGAAGTGCGCAGCCAGCAAGCGGAAACTAACAAGGAACGCACACTGGCGTTATGTGAGCGCTTCAGAATGATTGGCATGTGGGACAACCAATAGATAAAGTGATTCCCCTGGGACTTGAGGGACAGAGGTGAGTGAGAACAGGAACAAAACTCTTACAAATCCCTGCTATTCGGTGTGAAGAGCAGTGATTGGTTAGAGTTTTTACAAGCCTGCACCTCCCACATCAATTTGTTTAACCTCTTTTTTATGAATACATAATTTATTGACTACTTTCGGGATGGAAGGACAATTTTACCCAGTATAATAAAAAGTGTTTCTGTACAGGATTACGAACTATAGCTTTAAGGAGATTCAAATTAGAGATGGTCCGGTAACGGATACCAAAATATAGCGGGGGTATCAAAAGTTACAGTTTCAACACCACTTATATTTTTGGTGGTACAATTCTTCAAATGAAAGTCCTTTTCATAAGATCAGTCAATTACAATCACAAACAATAAAAAATTTATACATAATAATATTTCAATCTGAAAAACTCACACAGAAAGAAGAGACAATTAGAAGAATTTATTGATACAATATTTTAAGACTTTGGCGCTCAGACCTCGGCAGGAAACATTCACGCTGAATTATACTTCAATATGCATAAGCAGGTGTATGAGAATAGGAAAGATCCCCCAGGCCTGAAACTGGTGGTGGAGTGGAGATAGAAGAAGTTTGTTCAGTCCATATGATGATCTGTTTGAGCTAGATGTCCAATTTGATAAACACAGGTTTGCATAACTGTCCATGATGAGCAAGCTTGAAGCGACTGTGGAGAGGAAAAACTCCCCTTTGGGAAGAAACCTCTGGCAGAACCAGGCTCAACATGGCGGTCTTCTGCCGGACCGATTGAGATATGACAGGGAATTCTGTAGAGCCCAGGAGGAATTACACTCTAATAGGAACATGGTTGTAGGAGCACATAGGAAAGCCAAATGGAGCTGCTATGATGGTGGAGAAGGGGATGGAGGTCGGTTGAATCCAGTCATCAGAGTCCAGATCAGACATCGCACAGCGACTGCTTGCTTGCTGGGTAGAAGTTGAGCTGGATTTAAAGTTCTTTTAAGACGATCCAGGACGCTGATTGGCTTCGAGGAGGAGCAGTCCAAAGCTGATTGGCTTGTGTCAGAGGCGAATGAGTCCCTGATTGATGGAGGTAAGCAATGAGTTTCTTCAGTCTGAATTTCCGCTTTTAGCTCCATGATTATGAACTTTCAGCAGATTAACCATTCCCTTTCTGTTTAAAAAAAAGTGATTAGATTATGCTCAATAGCATTATTTTAAAGCTGTATTTGTTTCCCTGATGTTCTTTACTAAATTAATACACTGAAGACATGTCTATGTAAATTTTCACTTTGAAGACAGTATAAATCTTATTGTAGTACAGATGAGGTATCCTTCGAGAAAAGGGTAAAACATGAGCTTCATTTGTTTTGAAAGAATATTTAGTCTATAGCATAGATTTTCTAACTGGAATCCAACAAACTTTGTTGGTCCAGATTTTTACAAAAATGGTGGAAATATTTAGTTACAAAAAGTATCCTGGATGTGATCAATTTCTAAATGTTAGACCCATTTGTGCACAAACTGTAACCTAATCAGGGCATACAGGGTGGATCTCAGTATCACAACCACGAATCAAAAATCTTTATTGTCATTATGTGTTACCATGATGACATTTTTGACGAGACAGACAGAGGATCAGGATGCACACAGATTACATGTAACATGCAGACACAACAAGATATGTTGCCACACCTTTTTCCCCCCATTGATTTCATAGACCAAAAATGCATATATATGACCAGGCAGAAGCATGGGGGGCAGTGATTGTACCAGCACTTTAGGTAATTCCTTAGCTACCTGTGTGCCAGTAAGCATTACTGGCACACAGGTAGCTTAACATATGAAAACAACTAGACAGCTGGAGATAGGCACCAGCACCCCTCACGACCCCACAAGGGATAGGCGTGTTAGAAAATGGATGGATGGATGAAAACACCTAGTGCGAAACACAAGAATACCGTTGTATGTAAACGTTTTATACAAAATTTGATGTTTCACATGCTTGAAGGTAAAATATACTTTTTAGATTTGACAGAAGTCAAAAGAGTTGCATTTAAAAGAAACACTATTATTATTATTATTATTTATTTTATTTTTTTTCCCAGTGTCCTGTATAGCAAACACTATTATTATGACGCAGATTTGAACTTCACTATGTGAAGCTCACACACACTGGAAGCATGAACTGAATTTCACGCACTCTCACATCAAACAGCTCAGCCATCTGCCATGACCCCCCAACCGGTTGGGGCAGATGGCTGCTCTCCTTGTGTCTGGATCTACTCGAGATCTCTTCCTGTTAAAAGAGAGTTCTTCCTCTCCACTCTCCCCAGTGACTCTACATGTGCTCAGGATGAAGGACTGAGGTGAATATTTGATAGAATTCACTGGTTTTGATCGTTTTTAAAGCTCCCATTTCACATGCAATGGCTGTATATACTTTATCTGTCTTTGAATGAAATAGCTAATAAGTGCAAATTTTTGGAGATGAAACATATTCAATTAATATAGCAGAATTTGTAATACAATATACATTTAAGTGGATTTGAACTGCACTTACGATCAGTATCTACAACTAATACACAGTAATACTGAATAAATAAGGTTATATGTTCCGATGATGCCCATTTCAGATTAGATTACCTTTTGAAAGGAACAACCTTTGCATTTCTGTATTAAAAAAATGTTTTTATTGGTCTCATGTACTATTCTAATCTTAAATGTCATGTTTTCATTAGCTGTAAGCAGAAAAGTCATCACAAATAACAGAAATAAAGGTTTGAAAACATTGGTATGTGTGTAATTATCGATATAATGTGTTACACTTAGCGATTTGAGTTACTGAAGTTAATGAACGTTTCAATAATATTGTAAATTGTGGAAGTGTGCTGTATTTTGTTAATTAGAAACATCCAAAAATAAGTGAAATGACCAATCAGCAATATTAAGGACATTAGTAATAGGTAAGTAGTCATAAAAATCTTGAACTATATCTAGGCAACACTACACAGTTCTAAACTCAAACATTTTAAATCTTAGAACAGCCAAACTGTTTTCCTTTTTTGTGATCAGTCTGCAAATGTTTTTCACAAAAAGCACAAGCGAAATGTTGCCAAATCACCAGCGCTACAATTTGTAAAGGGGCCTCAGTGGAGGATGACAGATAGAAAGAGAGAGAACAAAACAACATACATGATTAATCCTTATTCAACATTACATTGCTGGATTCAGCTGAAAGATGTGCTTACAACGAACAGATCAAACTGAGCAACAAGAAAAACAATGTGAGGGTTGTGTCCAGTCAAATGTGTGCTCCTTTGCATCACTAATTCCTGTTGAATAATGGGCAAAACGGATTTGACAATGGCTCAAAAGTCAGATATAATGACAGTAGTCATATTGGATAATGACATATTGCATAAAGTAGCCAGAATACAGCAAAGGAATTCCTGTCGTTCATAACACTCAATTTACACATGTTATGAAGGGTAAAAAATGTTGTGCCTCATATAATATGAAGATGATAGTTTGTTTATGATTCATGACACTTTTTTCTTTCAGTCTGTAGATGGAACTTCCTAAGCAACACCGCTCTTTTGACTGAACTGCATGAAATTCATTATCCTATTGTCAGAGCATAATGCCTCACCAAGCTTATCAGCATCTGGCCTCTGTAAACGTCACCACCTTTCTGCTTTCTCTGTGACTAATTTGCATAAATATATATTTCGTCTTGCTTCTTGTCTTGTCAAAAGTGTGACCAGGCAAACATTCACAAGGTACAAGTGCACCGTTAACACATGTTTGCAGGCTCAGTGGCTAATTAAGTGTTCAGCTGTAGCACGTATAACAGCATGTGGCCAAACCTAGAAATGTCACTTTAGTCCGTCAAACCTTGCGAGTGCCTTACCCTTCATCTTTACTGAGAAAAATAAGCTGTCTGCCCATCTGTCAGCCCAGTAACTTTTATTTTTTTTTTTTTACTTTGTCTGTTCGTTTCCTTTTGTAATAAAAGTTGCAGTTTCAAAGAATTGCCTTGGTTGAATTTAGTAGAATCTCCTGTTGATACATTTTATTGTGTTTATATGCTCTGACTAATTAAAGTTAAATCACTTTTTTTATTCCACAGTAATGTGATCAGCTAAAGAAGACAAAAGTTGGGGGTTCTGTTTTATTCTATCTGCACCTGAGGTATAACATAAACAGCCTGTGAATGTTGCTTCTTTAATTACAACAAACTCAATTTTTGATTACCGTTGTTGCTCCTGTGCCATGCCAATAGCTGTAGTCATTTGGTAAATTTAGCCTGTTGAAAGGATTTAACAAGTACATTTGTTTTTCTGTATTTACTGCTTTCAATAAACTTTCAGTGGACATCTGCAGTGTGGAAAATCTTGATTAGCCTTTCAATTTAAAAGAGATTGATGTACAAGACAAAGTACTTGCTATAAAAGTCATATTAAAAATGTTTTAGGTGGCTCAAATATCAGAATAACAAAGGGATTTTGTGGAAGATCACATCCTGTGACATCTTTGATTTATATCTGTCACTTTTGATGTGTCTATTCTGAATAGTGCATTTGTATAGGAATCAATGGTGTGGAATTCACTGTCCTGCTGCGTCAGAACAGGCAGAATACTTTTAACATGACATCAACACCTCCTATAGTCTTTTTCTTGTCTAAAGATCAACTTCAGAAAATAACTTTATTACTCTATAAGTTTCTCCAAGTATTCATATAATTATTAGACAAACTAAAGCAGCGCTGAGGAACATTTAGCCACTAGGGGTGCCAGACCTGTAACTTCCAGGCTTCGCAAGGCCACTGGCAACACTGTATTCTCGCAAAATTAAACTGTTTCCTTCCATGTTTTGGAACCTAATAGCAGACCACTTTGGACCAGCAGATTGAGAAATCATTTAGTAACTTCTAAAGACAAGGCCACATTCACCCCTCTTGATTAAATCCTACACCAGAGAACCAAAAATAAGATTGATCAGGTGTCATATATGTTTTGTTTTGCTGTTACAGCAGTCTGAGTTCAGACATGTGCGCTGCTCTAGGTCACATGACACATTCAACGATGGAGCCGACCCTCTCAACTTACATAGCAGAGTTTTTAAGCAGCGCAGCCTCCCACGGAGCAGCAATATGTGCCAAGTGATGTATAAGGGTCAAAACCTACACGGTGAATCAAAAAGTGGGGAAGCCAGGTCACTGTCATTGCTGTGGTATTAGATTTGCAGTTGTGTCTATGCTATAACAGCGGAGCACCTATTCAGTATACATGGCATACACTTTTTAGATGATTAGGTGCCAGAGTTTTTCGGCAAGTCGGAAAAATTTATGACAGTCTGTCTGTTCTGGTGTTTGATCTAAATAGCTGCAGGAGCCTGGCTCTGAATAAGTCTTTTACTGTGAATCAAAATGGGAGACGTTCCTTTCCACTTTCCGCCTGTACTTGTTTAGGATGAGGTGCTCTAGAACATTGAAATTAAGATGCACAGCTTCAGGTAAATGTCCAGCATAAACTGGCACCATGGTTGAATTTTTTTTTTACGCAATATGATCTCCAGCTTTAGAAAAAGCACTGAATTTAACTGTATTGTTACTGGTTTTATAACGGTATTTGATATTAATGTATTGTCATGTAATTTGTCTTGAATCCAAATCTTAGTAGTGGACATGGATTGAATCAAATAATTGGACATTGAATCAATTATATATGATTGTATATAAATAGGGCCAATATGACGCATAAAGTGCTTTGAAGGTTTTTATTTACTGTGAAATGCTGCCTTTTTGTTTAATTTTTGTTTTCTGCCGTTGCTTTGTGAATGCTGAGTATAAAATATAAAATATTTACTAAAGAGCTGCTTCTTCCAGCGTAACATCCCTAAGCTTTGAACGATCATCTCTAAAAACAAACTTCAGACGTTAATTCAGCTTTTGTTCCATCACGTTTTGACTACTGTAGGAGTCAGTTCACCTGTCTAAACAAAAAAGAGTTGGCCCGTCTACGGCTGGCACAGAACTTTGCTGCTAGGATCGTGATGCGCACTAACAGAAGGGTCCACATCACCCCTGTTTTAATCTCTCCTCCCTGGCTCCCTGTAGCTCACTGTATAAATTATGAAATTGTGACATTCAGAGTGCAACATGGGCAGGTCCCTCCCTACATCTGGGACTTGATTCAACCGTACAGTGCAGCTCGTAGCCTGAGATCCTCGGATCTGCTGATGGTCCCTCATACTCGCTTTAGGACCCAGGGAGACAGATGTTTCCAAGTGTTTGACCAAAACTGTGGATTGAACTACTGCGTTACCTGCGATCACTGGACTCTGTCAATGCTTTTTAAAAGCAACAAAAGACATTCCTTTTTAAACAAGAATTTTAGCCTTACCTGTCTCAGGGTGGCTATGACTGACAATATGTTGCTGTGATTATATTTTAGTTTTTAATTTCTCTTTTAAATGTTATGAATTGCATTTTACTATGAAGCACTTTGTATCTAAGAATGGGGTTATATAAATAAAATATACTTGCTCTTTGAAAGCCATAACCTCAAACAGTAGCAGTAAGCTTGGGAGTAGTCTTGAAAAACGACTGTATAGTAAGTGCATGGCGGGAAATTCTCTCTGCTCATTTGTCAATGTCTGAAATAACTTTTTTCATAAACGTTGAATGTCCGTAGGCTCACATGGGCTATATATTTAATGAGAAATTAGCAAGACAGCTTCATTTAAATGTCTGAGAGTATTTGCTTTTTTCCATTTTTAGCAAAGCATAAAGCTGATATTCTGTCACAGAAATACATCTCACTGAGCTCCAAACCTTTTCTAATAATGTGGAATATTTTTAAAGCTCATGCTATCACATGCCAATCGATATTTTATATGGCACGACAAAATATATCAAAAAGTATGGTGAGAATTTTCAGGACATTTTTCTTCTGTTTAGTTTTGTCTTTAGAACAGATCTTTTAAACAGTAAAATCTTTCACTTGTCTGCCACTTTTATTTCTAAGATTTTTACATTTTGTGGAAAATGTACAAAATAATATATGGAAGAGGTGACAAGAATATGGTATAATACAGCACAGTACAATCAAATTTTGCAACTCATCTATTGTAGCAAGATATAATAATAATGCTAAAACAGTTGCTCATATTAAACATATTCTGCAGCATTGAGGTAAACCTTTTGATAAAGGAGCACACTGAATGAGCTCCTTAAGAGCATCTGTAAATGTTCTATTCAGGACAAAGAAAGTCTTGAAGATTAACTGATGTATGTGTATCAGGTGAAACCAGTTGATACATTATTCTCAAGCGCAACCTTGTGTTTGACCTCCATCTGCCTGCAGAGCACACAATAGCCTGTCCATCTCATTCATTTTGTCTCTAAATAGCAGACAAATCTAGCTTCTTGAATGATCCATATTATCTTCCACGAGATGGATTTCATGGGCAATTCCAGTGACTTGCTTTAACAACATCCAACTATAAACCTTTAGGGTACTGTGAACATATAACACCACATTATTTCTCTTTTAAATAAAAAAGTGATATCCCTTGTTAATAACAGACTTGCAAAAATAATGACAACTACAATACCTAGTCAATACCAAACATCCCCTGGTGGATGGTTTGACCAAAGTTTCTGGAAAGGTTTGCTCAGCTGTAGCCGTCTGCTCAGAGGAACGCATGTTGATAAACTGCATGCATTAGGCTGTGTTCATTTTTTACATTAATAGGCTACAGTGAGGCATAGACCATGCAGTCTTGCACATTTGTAACCTCAAGGGAGCTAACAATATTGGTTTCTACAATTGCATGTGTAATATTTTGTTGCAGAGGATAAATCTCAGAGCAGGATTTTTGCCAGTTTTTATAACCTTTGAACTCACAACACAAAACAAAAGCTTTCCCAACATTATTAATGTCATTTGCTGCAGAGCAGTTGCCAAAGCTATTGTAAAACTAGAAAGAAAGAAAAAAACTGCAACAACCATGGATCTCAAATATGACAAAATACTTTTTTCATTTTTGTGAGAATTGAAAGCATAGAGAGGTTAGGGTGGGTTAGCGTTAGCATGTCTGGAACCAACGACTTTTACAGTAGATCTGTTTGGACACAGCAATTATAATTGTTCCAAAAAAAAGGGGAACTTAACCTAATGATTAAAGATTTAATCATCTCCCTCATTTTCTTTATAAACCTCTTTTGTGACATGTCTCTGGCGGGTAAGAGGTCAGTATTTAATCATTTTTTTTCAAAAGACTTGGTTAAGAACTGTAATCTATTGCTCCCCTTCCCTCTACGCTCGCTGTAAATTATATCCTATCTAAGTAGGTGTGTCTGTGTCAGTTTCAATCCTCCTTAAATATTAATCAGTGAATCGCCTGACTGAACCAAATACAAACACCTTCAACAAAACTGTGATTTCATTGAGCCATTTTCTAAGAGACAAGATCATTTATTTATTTTTTTACCAAGTATTGGGGTATCATTTGAAACCTTAGACGAGGCAATGTCAAGGTGGATGTAGGTAAAAGGATCTGTTGAATTAATTAAGGTTATAAAATAAAGATGTCCCACTTGAATTTGAATATTAGCCTAATCTTTGTACATAATTTGGAAATGTGTCTAAATTACTAATAACTGTTTAATAACTACATACTCCTGTCAATATAGACACTACGAAAATACAGCCACTTTAAAGCTGCAGTAGGGAGTTTTGAGACTTCGGCTGAAAATTTGAACAAGCACCCCTTACAGGTCCCTCTCCCATGGTCTCTGCTTTATTACTGCACCCTGCACAGCTCCTCCCCGACAACAGTATGCCACGCTACTCCAGTGTTTACCTGTCTCTGCTTTCTGACCAGGTGCCACTCTCCTACTTCACACAAGAAATGGACAGTTTTCCTATAAAGCAGGTTGTTGTATGCACCTCGTATGTTTAATGACAAATAAAAAAGCATCCTATAAAACAGTTTCTCCGCCATTTCCCCACACAGCAGCCCACCGGGAATCTTGAGCTTGAATGACAGTAGCACATAGAAAAGAGTGATTGGTAACTGCTAACAACCAATCAGAGCCAGGCATTCCTCCTAGCTCTGATTGGTTGTTGCAGTTTGGGAGCGGTATATTTCTGCAGATGGCAGTAGCACCACTGGAAGGAGCTAGAAGAGCTTTGTGTTATGATTCTGGCTCTGTCTGCACCCTCCTCTAGATTTGCTGTAATTAAGGTAATTCCATGCAGCTGTGGTCCCTGCTACTCAGGTGCAGTTAGCCTTACGTCCTGCACCTGTTTCTGCTCCTTTATGTACAGGAGCTTCACAGACACCTATCACCAGATACTTTTAAAGCATTGTGTGGGTAGATAGCCAGCATTCTTTGTCTGCATTGCCTGTTTTTGACCAAGCTTTGTCATCTGGATTCTCCTACGTTGTCCCTGCCGGATTTCTCCATTGGCTTCTGATTTCTGGACATCAACTTTATATATTTTTTTTTTTGACTAAGCCCATTGTCTAACCCTTCGGATCTGTCTGCCCTCGTCTCCCTTATTGTATATGACCTTCGCCTGGATCACGGATTTCCCTCCAGCTTCATCCCCTTTATCCCTCTTGTGAACTTTAAGGTGTATATGCTTATTTTAAAACAGTCTGTGCAGTCATTGACATGATATCTGTGATGTCTTCACCTATTTGAATGTCACTCCGGATCCAAACGGAGCTCTTAGGACAGCTCATCGGATCCATTGCTCCCTCCTGAATTCTGAGAACGTTAGTGGCTTTAATCTTGAGTTCTCTATTTCTCATTGAGATCTCCACAGCCTCTAACCTGTCTCCTTCTTTTGCAGTTGTTTCGGTGCGGGCTCCTGGCAGTTTCCTGTCCCATTAATTGATTTATTTCAATAAACATTTCAAATCGCTCCCTGTATTCGGCTGAATTTCCGGGTTCTAAATTCTTGGCATTACACTTTTTTTTTCTTCACAGATTACCTGTTTCATGTTTTGCTGTCAGGAAAAGTGAGAGTTTAAACTAAAATGTAAAAAATACATTTACACAAAAGTTACCTAATGCAGCTTTAAGGGGTACAAATGTTTATGTAGCATGAGGAAAAAAAACTTAATTTTTTTCACTTCTCATGGGAATGGTTGGATTTTCTCAGTTGTCGAAATAGTTGTCAGCCAATGTGGTAACAAAGACATCACCATGACAACTGAGCCATGTTCTCTCTCTATTAAGATTGCAAACCAGCCACATGGAGAAAAAAATACCTTGAGTCAGTTTTGTCTTTTTTCAACCCTGGGGTCACAACTTGAGACGTCTAAATTAACAAAAAAAATCTGTTGGAAATCCAAGAGCAGAATGTCAGATTTATACCAGACCTTGTATTTATTTCTTAAAGATTGGCTGGTTACTGTGTATCTAATGTGCTGATGGCCAGGATTGGGCCATTTTATGACACTTAGGAGTTCATTTAAATAAGGCAATAAGCATCTCCTAGGTCGTAAAAATACCTGCCAAATAGCAGTAGAGTAACTGTAAACTGCCCTCAAAATGAAAAAAAGCAGAATTTAGTTCAAAATCCCTTATTTACTGTGTAGATCATGGCACAATTGTTTTCTCCTTTACTTTGTGAAAAGAAATTAGATAAAAGTTTCACAAAAAGACTTAAAGACAAACGGTAAGTGACAAATCTTCATTTGCAATGCAACGTATTAGAAATGGCAAGCAAAAACTAACACACTTTAAAAATAATGCTTTACCCTAGTTTCACAGTATTAACTTGTGTTAACAATGGTCTGAGACTAACCAGGGTTTAAAACAATACAAGCAAAGGTCACACATGGCCAGAGGGAATGTGCTTTCATCAATCTGAACACAGACAACTATGAGTGACAGGGAGCAGTCAAAGAAAAAAAGTAAGGGCACGCAATCTCTGCTGAAATCACAGATCCTTTGCTCTGACCAGGTTCACTAAATATGCTACTGTCTTTTTGTGATAAAGGTGATACCACAAAAAATAAAATATCAAAAATATGTGTTTGAGTAGCATTATAAGATTTCATTACATTAAAAAGAAGTCAGTTTTGCGTAAGTATCTTACATGTGGAATGGATCGATGTTATTGTAGCAGACTATGGCGAAGTTTTTGTCTTAAATAAAGTTCCTTAATCAGCCTCTCTTTAACCTGGAAAAATTATTTAGGTGAAAAATAAGGTAAAAATAAAACAGCAGTCAAACAGACAAGCCACCAGATTGAGTTCTAATGACAAAGAAGGCAGAGGCCTATTCCCCGAAATAATTAGGTGCTTCAAAAAAGGGCTTGTTAGGCTTATTATTTTAGCTGATTACCTGGAATCTTTCTACCAGACCCAAGGTGTGTTGCATATCCTCTTAGTAATTTGCATAAAACTGATAAAAAAAGAATGCACTCATGGTGCAGTAGACATTTTTCTTGTCTTATTAGCGATCTTAGAACGAGACAGCATTTTATTCTTCATTTTTTTTTAAGTCTAGGACAATAAAATTGATGCCCCAATCCTTATTCCTGCTTATGTCTGCATAGAGTGTGGCTGCATATCAGGTCTCATTTTCTTTCTGTTAGAAGAAGCCACTTGCTGTCAGTCATCCCTGCATGGTTGGAAAAACAATTGCCAACACTTGAAAGTTGCCCGAGTAAGATAATGTACTGTGGTGAATAGAAAGTCACAATTTGCTTTTTTTTTCCTTTCACTGACTCTGCACCTCGCATGGCAGCAAAGAAATGCATTCAGTTGCAAGTTTATTAGGTGAAGTTAACTCAAGCTAACGTAACATTGGTGCAATAAATCTGCCACTCTTAAAGGGTTTTAGGTACTGGGTTTAGTGTGGCAGTAGTTTTTGACTGACAATTTATTCTTTGTCACTTCACCCTAAAAGTTAGAGATAAAGTAGTATAAAATTCAAAATGTTACAATCCATAGTTTCATCATAAATGGAAAGGTTCATAGTAAAAACTGTCAAATATTCAAATAAATAAATCAAATGTGATCGTAAATTAAAATTTAAAATTAGCTTTACCAAAAAAGTTCATTTTTGTTTATAAATGTGTTGAATTTTATCTCAAATCTAAAAAAAAAAAGTTTACGTTGAAACTTCCGAGGTTTTTTAGCCTTATTGTGATTTTTAGATTATAGGAGATTCTATAGGAGATTCAATGGCCTTTTAACTGAATGAACTAGGGAACGAGTTACCTCGCAGGGACCAAGGATACGTCATCCGACGGTCAGGCCTTAACCCAAGGGATATTGCGGAGTACAGCTTCAAGAGACCATTCCCATGTATACCACCTGCAGGAAGTGATCTAATGGAGCAGTGCAGAGAGCATTGCCCAGCAGTCAGAGGTTAAGACCTTAATGTTCACTTCCTTGGTGGGCGAAACGCACTTTAGGGATATTAAAAATCACTTTGCTGCTGGGATAAAAGACTGCGCTACTGTGAAAGGTTGAAAGATACCAGCTCAATATGATCAGGCTAACTTTGATAGTAAGAGGGGTGAAAAAGATGTGGAGAGAGGCTATTCTCATTTGGAGATCCTCTGGATGAGTGGTAAAGAACAGGATTTTGTCTTGGGTGGTAGGGGAGGTTTCTCATTGTTTATGTTTACATGTTTAGCAGCAGTCCAGAGAGCAAAGGATGCTTAGTCTTTGGGTGCAGACCTTAATGATGCCCCATTTTCTAACCCAATTATCTTAAATTGGAAATTCAACACCCACATAGACAATTACAGCCCAGGAAGGGTATGACTGGGAGGAATGGTTGCCCAGTCTGAACCAGGGTGTTGCTTTATTGTTTTACTCTTTTTCTAGTCATGTTTTGTACATAACAAAGTCCATGTCTTTGCACAGGTCTGTTCATGAGAACATCTGGCCCCAGGACCCCAAATCTCAGGTACTTATGAAAAGAGAAGAGCTGTTGTAGGCTGTTTAGGGAACATCTGGGAGGTGGTCTAGTCAGAAAGATCCTAAACTCTCATCTATGACAGAGCTTTTGAGGGTAGCAGGGGAACCAGAGTACAAATGGGCCATTTGTTAGGCTGTCACTGCTGATGCAGATGTACAAAGTTCCTGCTGCAAGGTAATTGGTGCCTGTTGTGACAATAATCACCAAATTTGATTGTAGTCACCTGAAGGGAACTCAGGTTGAATGACTCCTACACTTAGTTTGTGTTGGACTCTGGAAGTAGTTTTCAGCTAAAGCAGAAAATGGTTTGTCCATGGCTCCGCTGCATTTCTAAAAAAAAAAAAAAAGCTTGGGTGTGAGAGGATTTCAGTGACGTTATAAACCCAAATGTTTTGTGCTTTGCCAACCCTGCTTACAATGGCAGTGATAATCTATTGACTAAAACGATAGTAGGGTTTTGAATGTAACATTTTGAATTTCTCTGCAACTGAAATTATTTCTTGGACACAGAGGTCAAACGTCTTGGGTAGAGAGGAATTTTGCCTGTTAATGGTGTTGATTTCACAGAAGTTAAATCTAGGTTGACACAATGGAAAATAGATCCTAAATGTCCAAAGACATTAGATTCAGGAAGAACAACAAGGTTTTCATCCAACACAGAGACATGTCACAGGAGCATGATGGAGAGATTATATGTCTAGTTCCCCTAGATGAGCTTGAGAAGGGTAGCTGGAAAGAAGGCGTTGTTGAGATATCTGGTGAAGCTACCAACTCTCGGATAGAGGAAGAAGAGAGTGAAATTAGGATTTCATTCAGTTTAACCTGTATTTAACAAGGTAGGCCAGTTGAGAATTAATTATATCTACATTGACAACCTGGCTAGATGAATGGATGGAAGGACTAATGGATAAAAGGATAAAACAGATGTCATTAACATAAGAGATACCAGGATTCCTGTTTTAGATATAATGGAAGTCACTATTTTAAGGGTTTACCCATGTATTACCTTAGGCAAGAGCAAAAAAAGAGATACTTTATTAAGTGTTAAACTATAGGTACATCATGCACGGAAAAATGTCCAGGAGACATGCAAATCTGATGAAACACTTCTAAAAAGTCCAGAGGGGTTTTACCATTCTTCAAGAGTGGCATGAGAATATCACCTGCGGTGAAACAGATGATTCCATGGCATATTGAGCATGCAGTGTACATTGATTTGCCACCTTTGTGCACATGTATACTGCTGATGCTCACTTTTCTTTTGCCCACATTAGTGTCAGGGAACAGATGTCTGTATCAGGGTTGGAGACAAGATGTGCAGTTGTTCAATTGTCAGAATTGAGCAATTCATGAGATAAAAGTGTTGGCTTCACATACATAAAACACTCAATCTATCACCTACTTCTTAATCTCTCCCAACTGGCAATAAGAATATACTTATTTTTTTCTTATTCACTAAATCTTTTATTCTAATTCTTCCTCAACTAAATATAGTCTTTTTTATACATACATTTACATATATTGTAAAACTTTGGTAAATATCTAAATACACAAAATCATTGGTAGCCAACTCCTTTATAGTCACAGGATAACAGCAATTTGGCCAAGTCAGTCAAGTTGGCCCTTTTAAGTCACACTGCTAATCACACTAAAAAAATCCCCAGATGTGTTGTGAACAACCTGAGAAACAGTAATACAGGGTAAGCAGGAGGTTAACATTTTATATGGCAACCAGTGGACAACTTTAATTATTGAAAAACTTCCATATGCAATAAAACCACAGCTTCCAATTAATCTGTTAATTTCCTTTTGAGATGTGCTGTTATGTGTTGTAACCTTTACAGGTGCTGGTCATATAAGTAGAATATGAAAGTATATTTTCTTCAGTAATTCCTTTCAAAAAGTGAAACTTGTTTATCATATTCATTCATTACACACAGACTGATATATTTAAAGTGTTTATTTCTTTTAGAATATTACTTAAGACCAATACAAAAAATTGAATTCTAGAAATGTTAGCCAACTAAAAAGTATGAACATGAAAAGTATGAGCATGTTCAGCACTCAATACTTAGTTGGGGCTCCTTTTCCCTGGATCACTGCAGCAATGCGGCGTGGCATGGAGTCGATCAGTCTGTGGCTCTGCTCAGGTGTTATGAGAGCCCAGGTTGCTCTAATAGTGGCCTTCAGCTCTTCTACATTGATAGGTCTGGCACATCGCCTCTTCCTCTTCACAATACCCCATAGATTTTATATGGGGTTACGGTCAGGCAAGTGTGTTGGCCAATTAAGAACAGGGATACAATGGTCCTTAAACCAGGTACTGGTAACTGTACTACTGTGGGCAGGTGACAGGTCATGTTGGAAAATGAAATTTGCATTTCCATAAATTTGGTCAGCAGCAGAGAACATGAAGTGCTCTAAAACTTCCTGGTAGACAGCTGTGTTGACCTTGGACCTCAGAAAACACAGTGGACCAACACCAGCAGATGACATGGCACCCCAACCATCACTGACTGCATAAATGTTGCACTGGACCTCAGGCAACATGGATTACTCTCTTCCTCCATATCCTGGGACATTGATTTCCAAACAAAACATTTACAGCAGTCCAGTGCTTTTTGTCTTTAGCCCAGGCGAGACTCTTCTGACGCTGTCTGTTGTTCCAGAGTGGCTCGATACAAGGATTGCAACAGCTGAAGTCTGACTGCAGTTTCATAATCCTCCCCAGGAATCCTCTACACTTCTTTCTACCACCTGGACACAGCCTCTTTAGCAATTACTTTTTGTGTCTTCCTTGTGCAAGGTGTCAATGGTTTTTCTTAACCATGTCTTCAGTATTGGACCTTGTCACAAATTTTTTAACTGTCAAGCCAGCAGTCTTCACCATGAACTACAATTTAAAGGCCTTTGCAGGTGTTTTGAGTTCATTAGCTATAAATGGACAGAACTTATATAGCGCTTTTCCAGTCATAGTGTACACTAGAGCCATATTCACCCAGTCGCTCTCACTAACGCAAATAATCACTTGAAATATATCAGCCTGTGTGTTATGAATGAATTAATATAATATAGAAGTTTTACTTTTTGAATGGAATTACTGAAAAAAAAACTTTTTCATGATATTTTAATTATATTACCAGCACCTGTATATTTGTGTTCCACACAATTAAGAAGTAATTGTCAGATATTCAACACTTCAACATATTAAGATTCGGCAGAGGGCTTAATGTGATATGCTTTATACTATACGAAGCCACGGCATAAGGTCTTTCCAATAAAGCTGTGAAAAGCCACTGTGAAATTGAGTGAAATGAGTAAAATTAAACTGAAATTAAAATACTAATTGAAATTATTGATGCAATAAAAAGCCTGGTTGAGGGTGGATGTGCAAAACTCTACTTTCTACTGTCTACTCTGGCTTTATTTCACCATAGTTGCATATTCTGTTGGTTAGTGTGTACAGATTGCTGTTTAATAGATCGTTATGTTGCACTAGTCCACTGGACAACTTCAGTCTTCCTTCTGTATAACACAAGACAAGTCATGCTTGGCATTTGCTCATTAGTCAGACAGGTAGGCAGGCAAATTTATTTGTATAGCACATTTCAGTACAGAGACAATGCAAAGTGCTTTACATGATTAAAATACAGGGAAAAAAACTGAATAAAAGCAAGTAGGAATAAAATGTAGAAACACAATAGAACATGGAAAAATAGAAACTAAAAGCAAAGATTAAAAGCAGTTGGACTACAAAGTTAAACTAATGATGTTTCAGTAAAACAGTTTAACTAGAACAGTCGAAGGCAATCCTAAAAAAATGTGTTTTTAATCTTGATATAAAGGAACTCCGGCTTTCCGCACTTTTACAGTTTTTTGGAAATTTGTTCCAGATCAGTGGAGCATAGGAACTAAATGCTGCTTCTCCGTGTTTGGTTCTGGTTCTGGTTCTGCAGAGCAGGCTGGAGCCAGAAGACCTGAGTGGTCTGGAGGGTTGATACACTGATAACAAGTCTGTGATGTATTTAGGTGCTAAGCCATTCAGGGATTTATAGACTAACAGAAGTATTTTAAAGTCTATTCTCTGAGATACAGGGAGCCAGTGTAAGGACTTTAGAACTGGGGTGATGTGCTCTACTTTCTTAGTCTTAGTGAGGACGCGGGCAGCAGCGTTCTGGATTGGGCCTGATCAGTGGTTCATAGCTGAAGCAGCTGAAGCTGTGTTCTAACTTCTGATCTCCTCTATTGGTCCAAAGATTATTACTTCAGTTTTGTTTTTATTCAATTGAAGAAAATTTTGGCACATCCATGCACTGATTTCTTATAGGCATTTACTCAGTGCTTGAACTGGTTCATAGTCACCTGGTGACATGGTGATGTAGAGCTGTGTGTCGTCTGCATAGTTATGGTAGCTGGTAACAACCATAGTATGGTTGTTGTTTTTTTATGATCTGAGCTAGACATGACGACTAGTGATGTAGTTAGTGTAGATCAGCAGGTATTACAGTGCCTTTGGAAAGTATAAGCAGTTTTATTATTTCCACTCTTCCATTTCTTCTTAATCCACCCATTTGAATACCGTCTTATTTATTTTCCACCAGCCTGTAAACTTGTCAGCTGCTGTATGTTTGTCAAGATTCATTTGTACATGCATATGTACTGCAGATTGTTCACTTTTATTATTTCAATATCATGTTCATTGAAGCTTTGACCTAAATTGACAGCTCCTATGAAACCATGTCAAAAAGAATAGAGAAACAACCTTTTTAAACAAATAACATATGAATATTGTCTTGAAAATATAAGTGAGCCTGCTTTGTTTTTTTTAGTACCTCTGATTGAAATGTTTATTTCACAGTTTAATTGTTTTAATGATGCACACTGTTATTTAAACCACAAGATACATAGTCATTTCCTAAGGAGGCTTGCATGTTTTATGGAAAATGCAAAATATATATTTGTACCCCAGACAGGCTGAAGGCTGAAGGCTGAAGGCTTACTGCGCTGTCACTGAATTGAACTTGAGGGCAAGTGTAATCATTTATAAGAGGTCACAAAAGCAACAAGGTCGGATGCCGAGATTGTGCTGGAGTAACAGCGCTAATAATTGTTGACCCAGAACAAAATTAAATAAACGTACAGAAGTTTAAAAATATCTTCCTGTTTTTTTTTTCCAAAATCATTTTACATAGTTTGGATTCCAATCTTACTGCCCAAATCCCTTAAAGAAATTGGTCATTACCCTTGAAATGGTGACTGAATGTCCGTGGATGACACAGGAATTAGAGCACTTTTATTATTCTTGCTGATTGATGAGGTGGCAAATGGCTCCAAGTTTTACATCTGTCAGCTGAAAGGAACAAATGTTACAAGTGAAGAATGCAGGATCCTGAGCATTAGTGCAAAGGAAACCTACAAATCCTTATCATATGGGACTAAAATGATTAATAGACCTGCCAACCTTGAAGAAAATCTTGGAGCACTACAGTTGGCTAAAAATATTTTCAACTCAAGAGAGGCACCTCAAACAGAAATGTTTATTTTCAAAAGTTGGATTATTTCTTTATGATTAAAAGAAAACAACTCACTATAAACTGAACAAATAACAGACCAACATAAAAATGCTAAGGATATCACTGAATGTCATTGCGAGATGGCTCCTGGATTTACAGCATATACAATTTAAGATACATAAGAAAATATCCAACACCAAGTTCTTCTTGAGGTCAAATGAAATGTTTAATGCTGACAATATTTACAAATACTAGTAGAACGGTGCTGAGCACATAGAGCCGTTTCTTTTCCAGCAGGCTTCCACCGCAAAACGTCTTGGATAGTATCACATCATGTAAAACTATACTGCTATTTCGGACAGTAAATTACATCGGTAATAGAAATGTATTACTCTAGAAGTCGTCAGAAGTGTTTTTTGTTTATTTGTTCTTGTTTCCTTCTTGGTTTTAGTATGGGAGGAGGGTTCTGCCAAAGATGTCCCTTTAAAACTAGATGTAGTATAAAAACTGAGCCACTAATGGCCTCAACGCATGACGTACAACTATTAATTTCAAACTGTTAAATTAGTAACCTCTGAGTAAAAAGCTTTTTAGATACATTCCCCTCACATTTAAATCTAGTCATGTTTTATTGCCTCCCAGTGTCTAAAGTGACACGTGGATGTTGTTCATTTAGATGTAGTATAACAGCAATTAAAAACATAAAAGAATACCTTTATGTTGTTTTCCAACTTTTACTTTTCAAATTCTGCATGTGCTTTCCAACAAGTCTGCCTTTTCCTTTTCAGTCATGTGATCTGTCCTAATACTAATTTCATTTTGTATTCTAACTTATGAATCTTCAGTTTTGCTGACTACATTCAAGAGGAGTTCAGAGCCCTGTTGTTGTTTTTTATGCATAACTATACTTGCACATGTACATGTTTTAAGTTATCCATTCAGTTTCACATTTCTTTGAATCTGAGCATTCTATTTTTAATAAATGCCCTTAGTTTACAGTCTCTTATTCTTACTTTCAGGTTTTTTTGTGTGTGAATCTGCCTGCTTCGACTTGCTGGTTCCTGTGCTGCTGGAATTTCCCCACTGAGGGACAATAAAGGATATTTCTACTTCTAGTATAAAGCAGGATAAGCGGCTTACTGAGAGGCTCACTGAGGTTCAATTTGGGATTTCGAGTCACATGAAGGTGGTTCACTTCTTACCTATGTCCATAGTCATTGTAACTTCTGCTACTTTTCTCTGTTGCATTTATTTTTATGCTTTAATAATTTGACACAGATGAACATCCAGGGAACTGATGTTGGGACAGCGGACTCTTATAAGTACCTGGATGTTCACCTTAACAATAAACTGGACTGGAGTCACACTACGGATGCTCTTTACAAGAAGGATCAGAGTAGACTCTACTTGCTGAGGAAGCTGAGGTCTTTTGGAGTGCAAGAAGTGCTCCTGAAGAGTTTATTTAAGTCAGTTGGAGCAGCAGCATATCTTTAGCTGAGAGGAAGTGGTTGGATAAGCTCATTGGGAGGGCCATATCGATCCAATGGTGCCCCCAGGATCCAGTACAGGTGGTGGGAGGCAAAAGGACCAACACCAAGTATGGAGGTGTTGCAGAGCTGGAGAGCTTCTTCAGTGACAGACTGCTGCATCCCAGATGCTCAAAGGAACGCTTCCGCAGATTGTTCCTCCTAGCTGCAGTTAGGCTTTATAATTTCTGCTGCTCACAACAAACTCAATAAGGCTACGTTCACACTGCAGGCCTTGATGCTCAATTCCGATTTTTTTGTGAAATCGGATTTTTTTGCGTGTCCGTTCACACTTCCAAATATATGCGACTTGTATGTGATCTCTGTGTGAACTGCATTCATGCAACTTAAGTGTCCCGCATGCGCTGTAGAGGACGCGATGACGTCACACATAGCAAGCGTGCTCAGTGTTTGCGGAAGTAAACATGGTTCGTAATGCCGCAGCGTATCTTACGTTCTTTAAGTTCTTCTCCAGCCGGAGCCAGCACATTACCGCCGCAAGCTTTTTAAGAAGATCGAAACGAAAGAGCCAAATTTTTGGCAATGGCGTTTTGTGCGGCAGTAACGTCCATACAGAGAAACGTGTGGGTGCGGAGTCGAAGCCAGGAATGGTGGGATAGCGAGGTGAGCTGCTTTACTGATACGGATTTCATTCACAATTTTCGAATGACAAAGGCAACCTTTATGTGCGTCTGAACGGATCTCTTTAGCGCTCTCACGTAAAAACACACATCTTCGGCGGCCATAGCAGCGAGTAAACGTGTTGCCGTGGGGCTGTATTGACTTGCAACAGGTGCTTGTTACCGTATCAATAA
This sequence comes from Fundulus diaphanus, assembly GCA_037039145.1. NCBI lineage: Eukaryota > Metazoa > Chordata > Actinopteri > Cyprinodontiformes > Fundulidae > Fundulus > Fundulus diaphanus. Next base: position 9,822,703 of record CM073122.1, on the reverse strand, counting down.
TAAGTATCAATGACGTGTAGGTCGGATGAATGCGACCTGGCCGTACAGACACAGGTCGCATTTGAAAAGATCAGATACGTATCGGATTCAGGACCACATATCCAAGTGGCCTGGGTCGCATTTGAAAAAATCCGATCTGTGTCGTTCAGACTGTCATAAAAAGATCAGATTCAGGTCGCATATGGGCAAAAAAATCGGAATTGGGTCACTTCAGGCTGCAGTGTGAACGTAGCCTTAGTTTTTACAACATTCTAATGGTTGCGCGGATTCTGATCTGATCATGAATCATTTAAACTGTTTCTCAGATGCAAAGGTACATTTGCACACGCCTTAGCTACTGCGAGATGCTGCTGTACCATCATGCATATTGCATATTATCTCATATTGGTCAGTAAATATCAAGTGTTTCTCCATGGTCTCTCTACTGTTTAACTTGAATATTTAATGTTTTAACTGAGTATGACATATTATCAATAATTGGGCAATACTTACTCTGGTATTTTTTTGTGTTTTTTTATATTGGCCTTTCTGATAATGCTCATTCTAGTTTGCTTTAAAACTAATTTAAGATTAGATTAGATTGTTTGTTCTTTTCATTACTAAAAATTGTGTGTAACTCTGTCTGTGTTTTCGCCACGCATATCTTTGAATTAAAAATTATGTTACTGTACAGTACAGTATCTCACTCTATCTATCTATCTATAGACATGTTTTCCCCGAGTTTTGACTGTACAGTAACATCATTTTTAATTCAAAGATAGACAGGCAAATCTTGAAAAAAATTGTTAATGAATGGAGATTAATCCTATATATATCTAGATCCATATCTATACCGATAGATAGATAGATAGATAGATAGATAGATAGATAGATAGATATAGATAGATAGATAGATAGATAGATAGATAGATAGATAGATAGATAGATAGATAGATAGATAGATAGATAGATAGATAGATAGATAGATAGATAGATAGTGTGTGGATTTCTAAAGAAGCTCTAAGAACCTAAAGAACAACAATAATAAATACACCACCGTTTAGTGAAGTTAGACTCTGAGTGGGGTACAATCGAAGGTAATGAGATAAATGTAATGTGCCACAGCTCTTTTGAATGTCAGCTTCTGTCAGTTAAGTAAAGGTCTGACCTTCAAAGGGTCTTTACAATCAATAAAGAAATCAAATCAAGTAATGTTAGTAAAGATCCAAATCCCTGTTGAGTTAAATAAAATAACTATATAAGATTTCAGGGTGACTTATTAAACTGGAGCATAAGCTTAACTACAGTATATTTTAGTTAATGACTGAAAACACTGAGGTTTGTTTTAAAGTTAAATATTAGAACATCTGTGGCTCCCTGTGTGTTCTTGGTTGTAAGTATGAGGATATAAATACAGGCAATGGATACAATGTGCATCAATACTCATTCCCCTACCTCTGAGCTAGATTGAACAGCGGTTTCATAGAGATATTTATTTGCACACATTAAGAAGGTTCAGTTATTATCCCTGTTATGCAAGTCATAGTGTTGACTAATGAAGCTGACAGCCATGCACAGTGTGAAAACCCTTTGGCTCCATTAGTCATCAATCATGTCCATACTGTCATAAACAGAAGTCAAGTCGGTGCCCAGAAACTTAGGTACAATCTAGTACGCAACTTCATCTGTCAAACACACTCAAGGCACAAGGGCTACATGTTAAGAAAAAACTGCCTAAGAGTGATATTTACAGGTTTTCCACATCTTGGTTCCAAGGCCAGTGTTATTCAATTCAAGGACCATGCATGGCATTGCTACCACTGAATATCAATAAACAATTTTAATACAATGCAAACCGAAATAAAAAAACTGAATGGCATAGCAGTTGTTGGATCAGAATCAATTAAAGAAAGTGGATTGAATGTATGGCCTACATTGATATCAATAATATTCATAACCTTCATTCATTTCCACAATTTGTGGATATGTCTAATGATTGTGGAAGGATGTGTTGTTGAAGCCTTGAAGCTCTTCAGCAAATCTATTGCAAATTGGTTCATTTCTTGAAGCCTCGTATAAGTTTCAAGTGCTCACTAAGGCCTTCTAGTGGTGAATAAATAAGGGAAAATCTGTTGAGTCTACACGTCATGCTGGACTCAAAAATCATCTAAACATGTCAGCACACTGTTAATTGCCCCCTGCTTATGTGAGGTTGTCTCTGTGAAAATGATTGTGATAAATGTAAAGATGTAATAACCAAAACATGCTTTTGTAACTGGGTCTCATTTAGAGAATCACCTTGTGGGGAGAAACCTGACCAAAGTGCTTGGGACCAGGTGAACACTTCCCCTTTTGACATCTTCATTGTTGGAATAATGCACAAGTCGCAGCCCACAGCAAAAATGCTCAACTCAAAAAGCACAATGGTTTCAAACCACATATTTCATGAGACAGCTTCCAAAAATCAAACCCATTTTGGAGCACTGTTAAGCACACGTTAACTATGCGGACTATGTACAGGGAACACAAGAATGCAGTGCCGAACAAACAAAAACAATCAGAATCAGAATCAGAAACAGACATACTTTAATAATCCCAGAGGGAAATTACTTTTGTTACATGCTCCAGATATACACACATTTTTATATATATATTTACAACATTCCACACAAGTAATATAAATATATACATATATAAGTCAATATATATATATATATATATATATATATATATATATATATATATATATATATATATATATATATACATACATATGTATAACTATAAGTCCAAGTAAAGTGATAGTGACCTGTGCAAGAACAGTGCAAAGGATTAATAAATGTCAGTTACAGAGGGGGGGGGAGTGTCTGAATCACTGAGGGAGACATTGTAAAGATTGATGACCACAGGCAGGAATGATTTCCTGTGGCACTCTGTGGTGCATCTGGGTAAGAGGAGTCTTCTGCTGAAGGAGCTCCTCTGCTGGGCCATTGTGTCATAGAGAGGGTGTGAGACATTGTCTAAGATGGACTGGAGCCTGGACAGCATCCTCCTCTCTGCCACGGTCGTCAGAGTGTCCAGCTCCTCCCCCACAACATCACCGGCCCTCCTGATCAGTTTGTTCAGTCTGTTGTTGTCAGCAACCCTCAGCCAGCTGCCCCAGCATGTGACAGCAAAGAAGATCGTACTGGCAACAACAGACTCATAAAACATCCTCAGCATCGTCCCGCAGATGTTAAAGGACCTCAGCCTGCTCAGGAAAAAGAGTCGGCTTTGACCCTTTTTGTAGACCGCCTCGGTGTTTCTAGTCCAGTCCAGCTTATTGTTAAAGTAAACTCCCAGGTACTTATACTACCCCACAGTGTCAACAGGGACCCCCTGGATGGAAACAGGGGTCACAGGTGTTTTTGTCCTCCTCAGATCCACTATTAGCTCCTTAGTCTTTGTCACGTTGAGCTGCAGATGGTTCAGCTCACTCCATGTGACAAAGTTGCCCACCACAGTCCTATATTCACTCTCATCACCCTTTTCAATGCAGCCAACTATTGCTGAGTCATCAGAAAACTTCTGAAGGTGGCAGGACTCTGCAATAGTTGAAGTCTGAGGTGAAAACGGTGAAGAGGAAGGGGGAGAGGACAGTCCCCTGAGGGGCCCCAGTGTTGCTGACCACCCTGTCAGACACACAGTTCTGTAGGCGTACATACTGTGGTCTGCCCGTCAGGTAATCAACAATCCAGGACACGATGGGGGCCTCCAACCGCATCGCCGTCATCTTCTCACCCAGTAGAGCCGGACGGATGGTGTTGAAGGCACTGGAGAAATCAAAGAACATGATTCTCACAGTGCTCGCCGGCTTGTCCAGATGAGTGTAGACTCTGTTTAGCAGGAAGATGATGCTGTCCTCAACTCCCAGGCGGGGCTGGTAGGCGAACTGTAGTGGGTCGGTGAAGGGCCTAACCATGGGCCTTAGCTGCTCCAGGACTAGCCTCTCAAAGGTCTTCATGATATGGGACGTCAGTGCCACCGGTCTGTAGTCCTGAGGGCCGCTAGGACGCGGCGTCTTTGGCCCAGGAACGAGGCAGGACATCTTCCACAGCACGGGGACTCTCTGGAGGTGCAGGCTCAGGCTGAAGACTAGGCTAAGTGCTCCACACAGCTGGTAGGCACAAGCTTTGAGCACCCTGGGGAATAAACCATCAGGGCCAGCAGCTTTGCCGGAGTGGAGTCTGGTTAGCTGTCTTCTCACCAGGTCGGGAGTGAAGGACACTGTATAGACCAGTTCACGTGTGACGTCATGCGTGACGTCCGTGCTACATCCGGGTCCCGCGGGTTAGCAAAAGAAGAACTGTTCCCGTCTACTATCATTACAAAACGGGTGATTTAGAGCGTACTTTTAGTTAGTTTATTTTTGGAATCTAAACAATGTCTACGACTTGTTGTGCTCCCGGTTGCACACAGAGGCATTCCAAATCGTCGGATATACGTTTCTGTCGTTTCCCGAACGACGAGGAAAGAAGAAAGAAATGGATAATTTCAATGAAAAGGATGCAGGCATACAATCTCAATGGACTGTGGGAGCCATCATACTACGACAGAATGTGCAGTCTACATTTCATCTCCGGTAAATACAACTTAATTTTGCACTAGTCATTGTTCTACTTAAATAGCGGCGGAGGGGAGGTGGCGATCGCTAGACGGGGCCAGGAGAAGCAGATTCGATGCGCTGCAGCAGCAGCACGCCGCATCATTTTAGTTTTCTTCGTGCAATCAGTGTGCAATAATGTGCTCCAGACACCGGCTGCATTACGCCCCTGTTTACGCTGCAACGTCGCCGACACCCCCACCAATTTTAATAAGACAAAAACACCAAAATAATCTGTAGTGAACAATGTTTTTTTAACCTACCGGGCGGGTCTTCCTCTCTGCTGAGGCGCTGTGTGTCAGACTCCGCTTTCTGATGTTACACAAACATGTCTGAACATCCATCCATCCATTTTCTGACCCGCTTAATCCCTCATAGGGTTGCGGGGGTTGCTGTCTATGTCCCGATATGAAATAATTGTAGCCGTCCAGTGGTTTCATGCTTCCATGCTCTCTCGTCTGTACTGGCCTGCGTGTTTATAAGGCAGCTGTATATGTCGCGGTGCGGAACACTTGGCCAGCATTTCACAGACTTGCTCCGTCCCTTCAGGCTTTTGCTGTGTGGATCTGGCAATCTGATACCATCAACCATCAACTTACTCTTAAAACGATCTTGTGATACGTTATCTAAAGAAGAAAAATACCTCGAGAACTCGTCGTTTCCTCTGTTTGCGTCCGCCTTTGTGTGCGTCTTTTGCCTACCAGTCCGGCGCGCATGCGCGAAAACCCGGGATCAAAACAATAACAATGAACTGGTCTGTAGGTAACAGTAAGGGGAGGGGGGAGGTCCTCAGGTTGTGGAGGACCTGATGTGAAGCAGGGGGGAGGAGTGGAGTCGGTGGATGTGGATTGAGGTGGTGAGGAGCAGACAGGGGGTCTGTAAGGAGGAGGAGTGGGGGAAGGTGGAGTGGTCGTTGTAGGGAAGCGAGCAGCAGAGAGTTGTGGGGGATGGGCCGCAGTATCAAACCTATTAAAAAATAGGTTCGGTTCATTGGCCCGGTCCACGCGACCTTCCAACCCCATGCCAGTGGACTTCTGGAACCCTGTGATGGCTCTCATCCCATTCCACACATCCCTCAAGTTGTTGGTCTGGAGTTTATTCTCTAGCTTTCTCCTGTATTTGTCCTTAGCCTCCTTGATTTTACGTTTGAGTACCCCCTGCACTCTCCTCACCTCCTCACGGTTGCCATCTCTGAATGCCCTCTTCTTCTCATTCAGAATGGTCTTTATGTCCTTGGTGATCCACAGTTTATTGTTGGCGTGACAGGTGACAGTCCGAGCTGGAACATTGCAGTCCACACAGAAGTTGATGTAGTCTGTGATGCACTCTGTGAGCCCATCAATGTCCTCCCCGTGGGGCTCACAGAGTGCGGGCCAGTCAGTCACCTAAAAGCAGGCCTGCAGTGCCTCATAAGCCTCCTCCGACCACCTCCTCACAGTTCTTGTGGTCGTAGGCTTCCTCTTCACCAGAGGCACATAACAGGGTTTGAGGTGAACCAGGTTGTGATCTGATCTGCCCAGAGGGGGGAGAGAAGAGGAGATGTATGCATCTTTAATGTTAGCATGCATCAGGTCCAGGGTGTTCTCCTCTCTGGTAGGGCAGTTCACATACTGTTTGAAGGTCAGCAAAACTTTGTTCATGGTGACATGGTTAAAGTCTCGTCTCGACCCTCCTTTCATCCCCCGATGTTGCTTTCCTCCTCTGCAACCTCGGCGTGTTTTTCTCCAGGGTTCGGGTGGTATTTCGGCTGGCCTGGCCACAACGCCGGTCGGCATTAGTGCGATCAGCTGTTCTCCGGAGTAAACAAAGGCAGCGTGTCCCGGTGAGCGCGGCATGATAAAAACAACACGAAAACGCACGAAAACTCTCTGAGAACGACCTCGTTAGTGAGGACAATACGTCACAGAGTTAAAAACAAGAAAAACAAGAAAAAACAAGAGCAATCAAAAAGAGATAAAAGTAAGAAAGTTAAAAAGCAAAAATGGAGCATGTAACTGCAGCATGCTGCTTTCGCGCATGTGCACTACAACAATGACATGTTGACAGCGCTCATCATCCATGAAACATTTCAAACTCCAAAAAACATTCAAGGACAGGTGTTTTTTATGGCTTTTTTTTACAAACTTGCCAGGGCCTTAAAAATATTTTTTTCTAATTCAAGAAAAAATGTACTGTGGAAAAAATAAACTTGACTGAAAAAAATGTGCTCAACAACAGACGTTTTAGTATAATCTCATTGGAATCTTCTCAAAATGGTTTCATGCAGAGGTAATTATAATCTTCACATTAGATCTGCAAAGCTTTGCCTTTAATGATTTCTGCCTATGTGCTGCCGTTTAGCTCCTGCTTGTTAAAAAAACTGTAAAATTGCAGTTTTCCAATTATAGCACGTTCAAGCTTAAGTGCTGGCATATCTGAAATGGATATATTATTCAATAAAATGGTTATTTACTCCTTATCTGATAGTGGACAGCACACAATCTAAATTGTTTGTAGTTTTAAAGGTTGCATTTTATATAAAAAAACAAACAAACTAGTGTATATCAGAATAAAAATAGAGTAAAAGTGGCTACTTTCCATGAAAACTTTTTGCTTGTAACATTCATACAGCAATTCATACAACATAATTACCTCATGGATTTGTTTGTGTTAAACTCAAATGAAAGAACTGCAAACTCGGTATTTCAATTGACTCTAAAGTAGCACAAGAATTAGACAAATTACATGTTAACATGTTTTGGTGATTTATAAAGTACAATAGATAACTACTTCTAATTGGTGTTGTGGAGCTTTGATTCAGCGGTTTGAAGTCATTTATAATAATTGAGCCTTTACACACCTCAAACAATGAAAGCACAATTCCATCAAAAGGTCAAGTGGATGTAAACCACCACCGGCAAAATTGGAAACCTGTCTATTCAATTTTAATAAGGAGGTTTGTCCAACCTTTTTTTCTGACAAGAAAAACTGTTTGGCAATGGGCGCCTAGCTTTGGTTGGGCAAGGTGGGCACCACACCTTGACAATAAAGTTCCCGTGTCCATTTTTCAGGTTTATGTTGAATAAACCTTTCTTTGTATTTTTAACCACCTGCATTGTGATGCATGGTAGTGATAACGGTGCCAATATACAAATCCAAAAAACATTACTTTTTGACCCTTTTCCAAATATCAGTTACTTGGTTTACCAGCTATTATAAAATTTCTTTAGTATAACGTAACGTTTTTGAGATATTTCAGCCTAATTAACGCTGTCAGTCACATAGCATTTTAACGGATTTCTTTATTTTACAGCTCTCACAGTAATCCATCCTAAGTGAGGCAAGTGAAACTGAACCTAGCTTTCCTAAAATGTGGTTAGTCACATTTCATCAATGATTTAAACAGTGGGGAAGCTACCTGTATACATTTGGATATTTATTTTCATGGTAAATAAAATCATCATTTGAAAACTGCATTTGGTATTCATTCTGGTAATTTCTGTCAGTCTATTTGATGACATGTCAAAACAGGAAAATCGGAAGCGTATTGTAAGGGGGAGAATACTTTTCACAGCACTGCATGTGTACAATAATGCTCATTTAAATCCTCTTTTACTTGGTCAGAGGAGTTCATGGTTCCAAGCCAAGCTCTGATGTGTCGAATTGGTATTTTGCTCACATTCAAGGCATCTTGTCTTTCTCGTCAGTTTTCCTAGACAGCCACTCTATCAAGTATCTCCTTTGCTGCATCTCTCTAGATCCTCTATTAAGAGATTGCCACTCCAGGGTTCTTAACAAGCTTGAAGCATGTGATTTCATTGGAAGTCGGGGAGGTAGTCAACACACTATTGGATTGTCAATACACATTTTGCGCAGCACTCAGCAGCTGATCACCTCTGAGCAGCATCAATGCTGAGATTCCATCTACCCAAAATGAGATCAGAGAGGCAATGGTTTTCATTATAAAGCTGATAATTCTTTGCTGCCTGAGAAAATTTCATCTGCTCATAGATTCATTTACTGATATTCTTCTGAGCCAACTTCAAGTGTTTCTTTATTTTCGTTCAGATAGATTATCTTTAAATGCGGTGCACCTTATGCCTCTATTGCGGCCAAAGTTTCTCCTTATGTCAACTTATTTTTTTCTTTTCTTTGTTTTTTTCTACCCCCATAACAAAACCCAACAAAAAAAACATTAGTAGCACAATAAATATACCTTTAGTGGAATTATTGGTTAGGAATATGATCTGTATTATATGTCAGTCTGCATGACTTAGTCTCTTAGAGTTTGAAGCAACTTTGTAATAAGTGTTTATTTTTTTGGAAACCTCTTCCAGCAAAGAGATTAAATAAAATGAGATCTGTTCAGCACGTTTATTTGAGCTAGAAACAGTAGCCATATAATAACAGAGATAAGCCACTGTTATACAGTGATAGCTTTAGCAATGATATACTGTCAACAATTATTGGTATGACAGTGTTTCACATGAAAAGCATTTGAAATTGCTTAGCAAAATCTTTGGTGCTTTACTTTGAGTGGGATTAAAAAAAAACATCAATTTGTGTTCCAGATTACATAGTAGTAAGTTATGGATTTTGTGTTGTTTGCTTTTCGTATCATCTGTTTTATATTCTCCCTTTTGGAGCAGAGTGGAGTAATAACACACATAGTGAAGAAGACATTGACGAGAATAGCATCTGCAAGCTAGGCTTTATGCAGTCTTGTCAATTTGGAGAAGCATATTGTTTTTTTTTTGTTGGATCCATCATCTATAATATAAAATAAATGGATGTTTTTCTTGAAAGACTGAATGCAATTCTCTGCAGGAGAAACTGCAGAGAATTGCAATCCAGAATATTCAATCCAGTAGTGTTCTGTTCTTTATGTACACTCATCAGTGAAAGTATTTTTTTTGTCCTTTAGAATAAAAGGTTCAATGCGTGCCGGTGTTTTATAGCAGTCAAAAAAATTCAATAACACAAACAATTCAATAACGCAGCACATTTTACGTTTAGTTTTACAAAAAAAGTCTACATTTGGACATGTTTGGCAACTTTTTTTCATATTGAGATCTTTTCTTCAAGAGAGACTTGGTTAACATAACATGAACGTAGTATATATGAAAATATTATGTAGCTGGGCTATATATTACATAAAAAAATTATCAGAAAATGCTTTCACAGTTAACCTGAACTCGTGATTTTACCAGGACTTTAAATTTATTAGGAGATAAAAATCCAGTTCTAAGGCGTAAAATATTAAAGGCATCAGGTGCTGTAAAACCCAAAAGTTTTTCTTACTCTTTGAACCATCACTGCAAAATGTTCCCCGAACAAAACTGCAATTTTCTTGTTTCTATATAAAAAGAGATACTGAACAAGGATGAATTTTATCCAGAATGATTTTGTATGTGATTTGTGTTATCAGCATTGTTAAAAAGCAGAAGTTTTAAAGGCTCTGTCATGGGTTATTTATATATAGTGAAAACAGTAAGGGGCTAAGAATTAAGCATTTTTTTTGGATCTTCCTAATAGACTCGTAATAAGTCTCCAGTGGAACTTGAATTGTGTAGGTTTCTAACTAGAAGATAATTGCATGTGAGTATCATAAGATAGACTTTAATCCAGGGTCACCAACCTTTGGAAACTGAGAGCTACTTCATTGGTGTTGTGTCATACGAAGGGCAACCTGTACTGACCTTTGAACTAGAGTAGTGAGATTCCATCTTAACTTTATGTGAAATAAATAAATTTTTCATGCTTTGTTATAGATATTATCATTTTTGATTCTATATAAATGCAAGTGTGAATAAACAGGAAGAGTAACGATATAAAATAAAGTTTCATATGCATCTCACTGGTGGATTGGGATATTTTTTTTAACAGGCTTTTGGGCGCCACATGTGGTCCTCGGGGGGCTACTTGGTGCCCGCGGGCCCCATGTTGGTGACAGCTGCTTTAGAGAAATCAAGACATACACCAGCACTGCTTGTCCAGAGCAGCTTTCATTACTCTTATTAGCAGCTGTGGCAATGCAATCATTTTTAAGAAAAAAAAGTTTTGGTTTTGTCTTAAGCAATGTATGTCGAGCAATATGCTGGAATATTAAGTTTGGCTTCATAGCAAAATAGACTACCCAAATAAAATGTATTTATGGCAGTTAGACACTACATGCTCGTCTTCTTTTATGCATAACTTGTGCTCTAAATATTGAAGGAAGGTCCTTGCATACAGCTAAGCAAACCCGGTCAGGTCGTACCCTGAAGTCATAAAACACAGCACAATAAATCTATCCATAGTTTCTTCGTTTTCATTTCAGCATAGCTGGTGGCTGTCAGTAACTTAACTTCATTAGCGCCATATACTCTGTGCACAGGTTTGTTGTTTAGGCAAAACCCTCAGACCAGTAAAATTAAAAACTGCAACTCGATACAGGCCTTTCCAATTAGCTCAATGAATTCCCTGCAAATGCTGACAGCAAAAAAAATTAGGATGAATGGTTCCTCGTCCCTCCATTCCCAATCCATATCAATCAATCAAGGGGGAAGTTTGGTTCCGAGTGCTCTTGCACCCGTCGTATTTAGCCCAGTGTTATTTGTCTTTCTTTAAGATTATAAGCCAAATCTAACAGTTTCTCTAGGGGAGGTCTCGATGATGTGCCAAGTACAGGCTGGGGGATAATTAACTCAGCTTTCCAATTAGGACAAAGCAATCCGCTGAGGATACAAGTAGGGAGAGGATAAATACTCAAGTGTCAGTGGAAGAGGAGGGCAGGACATGCAGACAGATGCATGCAATGGGAAAAGGAGAAATGCACTGAGAAACTATAAACACATCAACTGCAACAGTAATGGATACTGTATATCTTTCTTAGCAACAATAATCAATTCTTTTCTGCATGATACCACAGTGTTTGAGTGTTGAAAATGCAAAAAAAAAACAAAAAACTTGTAGAATAAAGTACAAAATACAATATTTCGATGTAGACAAAATCTGTTTTGGTAGTGATCAAAAACATTAAATAGAGGGTTGAAGATTTTTATGTATTTATGTTTTTTTTAATTGATTTACTTTGCTGCTGTGGTCTGCAGGAGACATTATTGTGAACAGATTGTAAAGCGTCTAAAATAACTTTCTTTTTCACTCTTTGGCTATAAGTCGCATACTTATGTTTCAGCTCTCGAATACACAATTTTAAGTAGTAACATCCCAAGAAGTCTTTGACACGTGTCACATTTCAACCACAGTCTTCAATATATTTTATTGGGATTTTACGTGCTAGACCAACACATCTTACAACAACTTAATCATGAAATGGTTATGAGTGGTTTTCAAATCAAAACAGTTTGGCATGATTTCTTTATTTACACCCCCTTTGACAGCCTTAAATAAAATACAGTGCTGTTTGTAGTGCTCTATTACATAAAATACCAATAAAATGCACTGAAATTTGTGCTTATATGACAAAATGTGAAAAAGTCAAGGGGGTATTAATACCTCTGCAAGGCACAGCAGCTGACCCAGAAGTGTGGGGTGGAGTACAGTACTTCCAAATGCTAATGTATTGTGGTGTGATGCTTTTGAACTGCAACCACATGGGGTGGCAGATATTTCAACACTAGCCGATGGCAGCTTGCAGATGCATAAATAACACAAATGTAGCAACTAATTTAAACCCTCATTTCACCAACACAGACTCCAACATAATCATGCACATTCAGCAGAACACAGACCTCAATATAAAATCTGCCTTTGAAGCACCATCCCACAAAATTGCCCAGAGACACAGAAGTGTTTTATGCTTTTCAATGTTGCTGCAGTGAAACGTTCTCTAAGTTACATTTTAATACTCGCTTTATTGCTTTGCATTGTGACCGATTGTTCTGTTTGCTTTTAAGTTCTTTGAAGACCTCTACTGTTGCTACTCCCCCAAAAGGAGAAAGATGAGCCAAATTTGAAGTGCTGAATTCTGTTACTGCCCATATAAACATTAGATTGTGACGATGATGCAACGGAGGACTGCATAATTTTGAGGCATTTTTCAGGATATGCATTAAAAGACCACGTCTAAAGAAATCCTTTTATTTTTTTATTTTTTTGGTGAAACGGTTTAACGTTTAATATAGTTTCATATTAAAATTAGGTAATTGTTTTAGTGATGCTGAGTTTATACTATGCTGTCATTCTCGCGGAGGCACTCATTGTCACAGGAAGTGGGTTAATTAGAGATGTTCATTTGAAAGGAGCAATTTGCTAGCGCCTCACACTACACTGTCAGCGCTGATGTTTGTATTGAATTTTTCCTAAAGCAAATACACCTCCCATCTTCTCTTTTTATTTTAAATTTGGAAACTATGACACCAAAACATAAAAAACAGGTAATTAAATAAAAAGAAGGTTCTCCCGTTCTCAAGCATGGGACAAAAAAAAATCCTATTTATTTATAAATTATGGATAAAGTAGAGATTTAGGAATAAAATCTGAGTCATAACCCAACAGGCTTTTTATCAAGATAGCAGGGAGCGCATCGTGTCCTACGTCTACATGGATTTGCATGATTCTGTGAAAAAACTGTAATTTGAAGTCAAACAAGTTTTTCACTAGATAGCCTCTTTCAAATTATGTAAATTTTATAGTTACCTAATATCCTGACTCTTTAATCTGTGTCTCATGAATCAGCTGCCTGGGCTGCTCTTATCCATCCTTAAAATTAAAATCAAAGATGCTGAGGAGGAAGAAAATGGCATGGGAGGAGTGAAAAGTGTTCTCAGGTAACTACTTTGCTTCAGCCTCTCTTGAGTGGAAAACTGAATAGATTAGATGTCATGTCAGTTTTTAAAAGCTGTTTATCAGATAGACCTGTACATTCACATAAAAAAGCACAGGGACCTATGTTTTAGTGCAAGAAGGGGAACACAGTTCTGGTTTTACAACAGAATCAAGAATATTGATCATCATTACCATAATGAAATTTTAGTGAGACACTGGCTCATCATACAGATTACACGCAGTCAAAACAAGACATGGTGTTTTCACTTTTTGTGTTTGCTTTTTTGATTGCACCAACGACACTACCTGAGAAGCTTAAAGCATGCACATAGTCCTTAGCATTCCATATAATGTTAAATGTTAAAAAAGACAGCAGTCCCTTTACCCATGATGTAGATTTCTGTGCAAATAACATCTTTTATAATGATAGAAATACATTAGGTGCTATGAAGTTAAACTACTAATTATTATGTGAAGCATAAGTCCAAAAAAAAACAAATCATTGTTGTGAAAATTTACAGTACTCTAAGTTCCTTCAACATTTTCCCTTGTATGGACATTATGTGTAACACTGCTAAGGAGGTTTGATCTGCAAACTTTAAAATAAGTTTTGGTCTATAGTCTTCTGAGGGGATTTGTTTCCCTCTTTCACTTTCAATCCTTCAAATTGCCGATCTCTTCCCTTTCAGCTTCCCAAATGCGTAATTATGTCACTTCAGAGGTTCAACCTGTTTGGTAATCTTACAGAAGAAAATTGTACACCGACGAATAAAAAAAAAAAAAAAACCTTCACTCACTCCCACGGATGTTCCTTTCTTCTATTTTGCACAGCATCAAACAAACTCAGTCCCATGTGGCGTGAGGACAAGTTTAACAGAGGAAATATGCTTTGCTCGACCGTTTTAGTTTCATTTGGCCTTTGTTTAATGACTTAGTGTTGAAGAAAATGAGTCAAACGTTGAATTATAAATGTATTTAAATCAAAACAAATCAATTTGGCGAGAGTAATTCTGAATATATATTTTTTCTTTTACACTGAATGTTCTGAAGCCAAGCTTAAAATAACCATCATGACCTATGTCACCTGCTAAACAGCCATGCTAGAACAGATTATAGACCCCCCACCCCCGCAGCTGTTGTTGGCTTAGTTTTACCAGCTGAAGCTGATTTATTTATTTATGGACATTCATCGTCAGATAAACAAGTTGTGATGGTGGCTTAAGGCAGATGATCCTCTACAAGTGAATCATGTGTGCAAATTGATTATTTAACAACACACACCAGTCAACAAGTATTAAACTGAGAGCTATACAAGAGACTCTGGAATTGTTGACGTTTTGGTTTCTTCATGAAATTTATGATCGATTTTTTTTTTGTCGTTGTTGCATTTGCTGATATGTCTGATTATAAATAATTATATATTTTTAATAGGGCTGGGCAAGTTAACGCGTTAATTTTGCGTTAATTCATTAGACTATTAACGGCGATATTTACTTTAACGCGCATTAACGCATGTTGCTCACATGCTTTTATTTTGTGAAGGTCTGTTGCTGCGGTGTAGGGGTTTGAATCAGAATAGTAGGTGGCGATAATGCGCCAATAACCTCGCTGTCAGCCCAGCCTCGGATTCAAACAGGAAGTAAGGTGCTGGCTGGAAAAAGTAAAACGTAAAAAAAACCAAAGCTGACATGGGGAAGACGGTGTTTCCCGCACGAATTTGCTTAGGCGAGGCGGTGAGTTGGCGGCCGGAACTAGTTTTGTGCGGATGACCGGCGGAGGGGGGGGGGGGGGGGGGGGAGGGGGGGGGGGGGGGGGTCTGCATCGACGCCGTCGGTGAAGTCGCTTCTCGCTTCAAAGTATCCATGTATTTTTGCCTGTTTTCTCCCTGCCATTCACTATATGCACGCGAGAAGGCAACAACAAAAAAACCGCGTGTTAACGTCAAATAAACATGCAAGCATATCGAGTTAGCAAGCATTTCAGTTTAAAGTTCTTCCAGCAACGAATATGACAGAAACAAGTTAGTTGTAACCACTGCCAAGTTAAACTTTCTTATCACCGGAGCACCTTGAGCTTAACATATCACTTAAATGCCAAACACGCTGTAGACATCACCAAACAATTCAATGACTCAGAGAAGCTAACCAATGTAATGGCGAAGTGGATAGCTACTGTAGACCTTTTTTTGTGCTTCACACTTTGGTATTGAACATAAAATGGTAATGCTGCTCCCTGCTGTTACCTCAGAAATTGCCTGTTTTTGGTAGATTTTTTCCCCATAAAGAGAATTTCCTGTCAGGGGCAATAAGCTTTAATTTATTATTATTGCTATTTTTTGTTTTACATGTTTAAGTTGAGCTTTACACTAAATATGTATTACTGATAAGTGCTACAAATGTTACAACACTTTTGTTCATATGGCAGCAGAACATTAAAATAAAAGTGCTCTTTACACTACTTTTGAATTCATTGTTGGAGTTTGCGCATACAATGCGATTAATCATGATTAATCAGGAGAATTATGTGATTAATCGCGATTAAAGATTTTAATCGTTGCCCAGCCCTAATTTTTAAGCATCCAGAGACTGTACAAACAAGATGGTTCAGCCTTGTCATCACTGATTTTTTTTTTTCAAATAAAACAATTTTTTTCTGCATTTGCATCTATGATCCAGAGAAAGAGTCCTCATTACCTGTAGTGAAACACAAGTTTATGTAAAAAAACAACATTATCACACCTTAGATTATGCTTACCCAGCCAATTTAAATAATCATAGAGTCTACAACATCAGTGTTGTTGTTTATGTTGTCTTTTTCTAGTCCTTGTATGGTTTGTCTGGCCCTGTAGCCATTACACTTCCACCAAAACTACAAGGTTAAAAGCATAAAAAAAGCCTCTGTTGTTTCAGGAGAATCCTTTTCTATGCAAATAATGTTTTTTTTCTTGTTTTTTGTTGCTTGTGTTGACACTTTGCAACCCAATATGGTTACTTCAGTCATTTCTATATTTTCTGCATTTTGATGTTGGAATATTTTTCCTCTGAAAAATAGAATACGAAACAGCTGTTGAAATGCCGCCCTTACCCCAAGGTATTGACGAAACCTGCTTCCAAATCATAACTATTTCAGTTAAATGGTTATAAGCCAGTATTTTTACACTGCACTCTTCCAAGTAGCAACAACACTATTTGTGAGTCTGTGAGCTGCCTGTCGCAGAAGGGGTGGACAGACAAAGTAGGTTGCCACATGACATGAGGTACCCTAAGGGTGGAAGTGAATATCTACCAGCCGGAGGGTTCAGCACTCCCTGACAGCTTATCAATGTTGGGGTTTTCTGTATTTTTAACCTTTTTCAGCTGGTAAAGAAAACACTTATTTTGTACTTACTATTCAATCATAATTCAAACATTTAAGGTTTAATTTTGAAATCACATTGTTATACTTTACACCATAAGTGAAGTGAAGTGGTTACCACAAACATATACACTTCACTAATTATCCTTCTTTAGATAGATTTTCCCTACATCACTTTGTCTCATCTGGCTAAAATTCCTTGATTGTGCTCTGTTCTTTACATTTTGTGTAAAGTAACATTTCTTATGTCGGATATTTAAGAGAGCAAAGTTTGTACCATATATGATTCACAGAAAGCATACATCTAAGCATGAAGAATTATTATCAATACTGTAGACAAGAACAAAGAACAAACTGTGGTTTGCTGAGTGCAAAATTGTTTTTGGAGCTTAATGTTTAATGGATTACCTGCATTTTATTGTTTTGAGTTGTGGTTTGTGTTTCAAGAGGTTAGGTGATTCACTTAACAATAATACCAGCAACAACTTCTCACACCTAATCTTCTAAATCATACTCATGGGCAGCACTGTGCTTCTGCTTTTAAGCTTGAAATGCATAATAATATCTATCAGCAACTGAATATTAAGTTCCAGCAACATCATGTAACAAATATCAAAAACAAGTTTAAAATGGTAAATGGACTGAACTTATATAGCGCTTTTCCAGTCATGCTGACCACCCAAAGCGCTGTACACTATAGCCACATTCACCCAGTCGCTCTCACTAACGCACACACATTTATACACTGAGACGCAGCTCGGTAGGCAATTTGGGGTTAAGTGCCTTGCCCAGGGGCACATCGACATGTGGCAAGGGGAAGCTGGAATCGAACCCACAACCTTCTGATTGCCAGACAACTACTCAACCCATCAAGCCACAGTCGCCCTTAAAATTAAAAACATGTTTGTCATCTTACATCTTAAACTCACACATGGATAGATGCAGCCTCAAGGGTTTTGGTACAAAAAGGATTCCTGTGCTGTTGTAATAAATATTGACCATACAGGTTTAAGAGCATTTCACTTAGAATAACAGGGTTTGAATGTTGTCGATGTGGAAGAAGGCAAATCTACAGCAGAATTACAAAACTGCTGTAAAACTACTGTATGTATACATAATTATACAGACATTGTCTTTTAATGTGACTGCACCTAATTAATCTACTATAAAAGGGACTGCTTGTGACAGATTGCTCTCCTCTTTGACCATGTACATTTAAGAAACTATACAAGAAAAAAACGTTTTATTGTGTTTTACCTGAAAGACAGTGGTTAATTAGTTGGTTCTACAAAAAAAAAAAAAGACATGACCTTAAACACTCAAGTGTAACTCCTTCAGTAGGAACACTTTCAAACCGTGTGCGTATCTAAGCATGTGGCGAGTTTGACCTTAAGTTTGAAAATAAGAAAAAATATTACAGGAGGCAGATAATTGAAAAAAGCCAGTACCATCTGGTTTTAATTTAAAGGTAATTAGAACAACAATGTTATTTGTCTTGAGAAGTTTGAGGCTGTGATCAAATCTCTAGTTTTCTATTTTACATAATTATACATTGGATATGTGTTAGCACTTATAAAGAAGAGATTATTTTAAAAGCTAAGATTTGTCCTTTAAAGCCCCAAGGCATTTTGGAACTCAAAGAAGCCAATTTGCAATAAATGCCATACCAGTGGGGGGGGGGGGGGAGTTTCCAGCCAACAGAATTTACTTCCTTCCTGTGTACAAAAATAATATTCCTTATTATGTTTTTACATTAAGAAGAAATTTGATTCAATTTCTACAATTTACACTCAAATATAAACCTTAAATTTGTGTTCATGTGTTTGTCTGTTTTTCATCCATTGAGCACTAAAGTGGTCATTTTAAACTTCTGCCGCTGCTTCGTCAGAGCAGACGTCAGGAAAGGAAGGGAGGAAATCTTTTTAATGTGGCTTTTATGAGACGATGAGCTCTTGAGAAATCAGGCACGTCCACCCTTCACCTTTGTTTCCTCCAGGAAGACATTTTAAAACAGTTGTCTTTGACAAGCATTTGACATTGTAAATCTCATTATGTAAATATGATTGATTGGGGGGTGCTTTTAAATCATCAGGGTGGACAGTAAGGTCAAGCTGATAAACTAATTCAAAGTGAATATGTGTTGTTTTTTTTAGTCTTGAAGGTGATGATGCAGGCAGATAAAACTCCTGCTGGGCCCACTATTCACTGTCAATGTCTGTCTCAGTGACCTTCCGTTGCATTATTTGTAAGGACAGCTGTCTGAGGCAACATAAATATGCACCTGTTAGGGGTCACTGCAATCAATGAGGACCGTCTGACATTAGATGTTTGGTTAAAATCATATATAAGTGAATGGAGTTGACTGACCCGTTTACATTGAACAGGTTTTTCTGGCGCATGAAGGACACGGACGACGACACCCACTGATGCTAGAGCTTTAATACGTTCTTTACAGGGAACATACTGCCCATATCAACCTGAATAGAACGCTATACCTCAGCATGACACTCCTAGACTGAAGGAGCAGGAATAATTTCCACAATTCTGGCAAGACACAACAAAGCACAACCATACAACAAAGACGCAAAGCTTTATAAAGAAGCTGCAGGCATCCTCTGGAAAACAGTTGTTCCTAGTGGAAGAGCCTATAACAGGGTACCATATGTGCTTGGTGAGATAAAACGGAAAGGATGGGCACACCCCCTGCAGGTAAATACTCATCAGACCAGAGTATTGGCTGCTGTGTTTCTAGATTATTCCATCATTTGCTGGCAGTGCCAGGGAATGTCCTGCAGTCCTTGATATTCTCTGAAGAGTCTGGACCCCGGTGGGCCAGAACTGGCTCAAAAGGAATCTTTCCGCACCCCTGGAAGGTGAACATATGTCTTGTTTAATATATGTGTATCACTAGTCGTTTGCTTTTGCTCTCCTTGTCTGAACCATATCAAACCGATTTCCATATTAAAACAGGATTAGTTTGCAGTAGCTGCTGTTTTTCACTGCCTCTTGGAGGTACTGTTTCAGGGGTATCAAATTAAAGGGTGTTGGATAGAAATGCATGTAACACTGTCAGATTTTAATTTGTAATTATTTTTTTAAAACTATATATGCTTTATCTTTTTATTTCAGTTGTGTGCTGCCTTGTGTTAACCTATCGTATAGAATCCAAATAACTGAAGCCCTTATAATGTGACAACAGTGAAAAAGTTCAGGGTAACCACATTTTTGGAACTTGCTGCAGATATATTATATAATATAATATCCATGATATTATATGATTTAAGATCTTTTACAATCAGATGAATAGCCATTATTTTCTGTTTGACTAGAGGTGGACATGCTTTACTGATTAAAACCCGCTTTGCAGTCGCAGATTACATCCAGGCACACTACATTCACAAACCATTACATCCCGTGTTTGTTATCTGTGGACCATAGGTAGCCCAGCTTTTTACATCCCTCCCATAAAAATGCAATTAAAAGTAAATTCAGCTTCATACAGAATACATTGGCTTGCTCAATGAACTTCAATGCAACCGTGGCGGATGCAATGAGTTTTTCATGGGCCAATGACAATTTAATAATAGCATTTCAATAACAGACTTTGGCTTAGTCTGCTCTCTACAAAGATAAGTACTGCACTCTAGTTGGAGATGAATGAAGATGAGATAAAACTATCTGCACCCTTCAAATGGCCATTTCATTTTCACCAACACAGGATATTGTTGGCTATTACAGCAGCAGCTTTGCTGCTTGAGCCTCTTTATGACTACTCGGATTATAATGTCACACAGCTGCTCTTATCTGCTAGGGTGTGTCAAAAAGGTGACGGTGCAGAAATCTTGGGTGCTATTCGTTGTGCAAGGAGATGTTTGGGTTGACAGTTGGTGCTTAATATGGTGAGATTCAACTTCCCTAGAACTTCCAGCTCCAAGGTTTCTGTTGTGAATAAAGTAACAAATGAAAAAAAAAAAAGTCTAAGGTGATCTTTTCAAAAGCCACATCAATGAAATATGACAAACATATCTTAAAAACAACAAATACACTTGAATATGATATGTGAAGGCGCCCATCCATCATGTTCTGCTTATCTGAGAGGAGGACAGGTCCAGGAGGGACTCCCAGACGCCCTTCTCAGAATAAGAAACCTAGCTTGAGTTGGAAATTCATAGAAGAAATCTTTGTCTGGACATGAAACAAACATCAAGCAGAAAAAATAAAAAAGCCAAATATAGATAACCCTAAAAAAAAAAGAAAAAAAAAAAAGAAAATTGGAAATTCCTTCACGTTCAGGGATGTCAGGGAAATCATTACAGATGTTGGATGTCTGGGTTATTCACAGAAGTCATTTGTGTGCCACAACGCTGCAAATATACACTGAAGTAATGTTTTATATTGCTTTTGCACACATTCTCTTTCAAAAATGTTTTGGGATTCTGTCAATGAATTAATTTAATGCAATCATTTTGCTTTTTATTGCCACCCCTGATTTGTACAGATATATTTAAATGAACAGTTTTATGGAGACTTGCTGACCAAGGATGGCCCTCTCTACTCGGCATTGCTAATCAGGAGCTTTGAAGATTTTTTTTTTTTTTGCATCCTTTACCATTCACTGTGTGCGGCTGCATGATAAACTGGAGTCCAAATTCAGCCAGTCCATGTCATGTTTCCAGCAGTTTCACTTTTAATTTAACAACCCGGCTGTAGACTTTAACAAGTTTAAGCAAGAAACAATTTTTAGTATCCATTTCCTGAAATATGAAGATCAAAAGAAAATTTCCATACTTGAAATGCATACATGTTCTCTTGTATTTCCTTTTTTAAGTATGGTTATTATGTCAGGTAGCTATGAATTACAAACAGGTAGCTATGAATTACAAATTTACCTTTATAAATTAAAAAAACATTTATATTTATTTATGTTTTATTTTTACAAAAAAAAGCTGTTGCATTTATTTTGATGAAATTAGTAGGATTACCAATAATTGTAATATTGTAATAACCAAGAATTTAAAATTCTTATTCTAACGTATAAAGCCCTTAATAATCAAGCTCCATCATATATCAGAGCTCTGATTACCCCGTATGTTCCTAACAGAGCACTTCGCTCTCAGACTGCAGGTCTGCTGGTGGTTCCTAGAGTCTCTAAAAGTAGAATGGGAGGCAGATCCTTTAGCTATCAGGCTCCTCTCCTGTGGAACCAACTCCCAGTTTTGGTCCGTAAGGCAGACACCCTGTCTACTTTTAAGACTAATCTTAAAACTTTCCTTTTTGACAAAGCTTATAGTTAGAGTTCTCCAGTCTACTGTTCTCCAGTTTTGCATTGCATTGCATTGAAATGACTGTTGTCATTTCAGCTTTTAACTTTTTGCTCTCTCTCTTTTTTCTTCATAGTAGGTACACCTGGTCTGGGGATCTGTTAGCTGTGACATCATCCAGGGAAGACAGATCACCCGCTATTACCATCTAATGTAGAACAAATTATTGGATCAATGTGTGATTCTGTGCTTGTTTGTCTGTCTTGTTGTGTCTCTGCTCTGTCTTCTGTAACCCCCAGTCGGTCGAGGCAGATGACCGTTCATACTGAGCCCGGTTCTGCTGGAGGTTTTCCTTCCCGTTAATGGGGAGTTTTTCTTTCCACTGTCGCTTCATGCTTGCTCAGTATGAGGGATTGCTGCAAAGCCATGGACAATGCAGACGACTCTCCCTGTGGCTCTACGCTTCTCCAGGAATGAATGCTGCTTGTCGGGACTTTGATGCAATCAACTGGTTTCCTTATATAGGAACATTTTTGACCAATCTGTATAATCTGACCCAATCTGTATAATATGATTGAATTTGACTTTGTAAAGTGCCTTGAGATGACATGTTTCATGAATTGGCGCTATATAAATAAAACTGAATTGAATTGAATTGTGACACTAGTAATTTTAAATATTTACTCATTGAAAACTAATACTGAAAATTGTGATTGAAAATAAAGTTGCTCCAATCTTAAGAACTGTTGAAGCATTATTTGATGTTGTCCTGATGCATCTCAATAATCAAGGTGGGAAAAAAGTTGAGTAGGTCGTCTGGACAAGTTCTTTGTTAAAACTTTTCGTCAGAAACTGACTGAAGACTGAAGGAGTCTCTTGGAGAAAATAAACAGAATTTTTCAACAAAGAAAAACCCATCCAGATGACCTACTCAACTTTATTTTTGATTATTTGATATTATTTCCAACATCATTTTATTATCTTAAAGTCACTGGGAGTCAGGCTTGATATTAAAAATTCTAATTTAAGAGGCATTCAGCAGAAAAGGCGTCTCAAAGGGAAAACAGAGTGAGACATCTCACTGCAGTAAGGCTGAAATGTAATTAGTGGCACTGCGCTGCTAAAGCCATGACATTGACATGACATAAAACTGCTGCAGGTGATTTAGGTGCCTGAAATTAGAATACAGTTAAAACAAAAGGAAAATGAATCTATAAATGTAGTACAACGGATTGTATTATATCCACAACAGGGAACACTCCTCAAGACAAACCCAAGACTCCTAACCCAAGGATATTGTATTATGCTAAATGATTACTTATTACTATGTGAAAGAGAGAAATACTGATGTATATATACTCATAAGGAGCATAAGAAGTTTGCAGCTGAAGAGCAATATACAACACCTGAGTTAGTCTAAAAAACATTGGAATCATTAGGTTAATTAAAGCATTCTATCTATAGACATAGAGATTTATTATTGCAAAATATATTGAGATACAGATACTCTGAGTGCTTTTAAATAAGTTCACTTATTTACTAAACAAGTAGATCTCTGAGCAATGTGGTGTCATTTGCAAAAATGCAGCAAAGAAGCGTGTCTTTTCTTTGCCTTTTCCCTGTTTCTTTGAGTCTTTATTGATTAAGACGGCCAATTTTTTCTGGTGATGAGCAGAATGCTTTGTGCTGAATGACTGCCTTCTCTCTCATTACTTGCCATCCAACATGAAATTAACAGTCTGTAATACTGTGGAATTGAAAGACAGCGCTGGACACAAATGCTTACAAATAGCAGGTTTCAGCTTCTGTATAATTTTACCTTAAAAAAAAAAAAACGTAAAATGTGTTTCTGATCGTTTAATATTGTCACTTCAAATCTTCAGCTCTTCCATTTGAGTCCTGTGCCATTATAGTCCACAACACTGATTAAAACCTGCCGGTTCAACCATTACGGTTAGGAAGGTCATTCTACAACCACAATTATGGTACTTCTTGCTTAAAGTATCACTCTAACTCAACTGTTAGAAAACTGGGTAGATGTGACTGGAATGCTAAGTAGGTATCTCAGGGGAGAGATATGATTCAGGAGTGCAGAGACGACTGCCTTTATACGTCAAAATAAGTTTTCGACCTTGCCAAAAATAATACTGCTAAACACAAGGTAGACTCTTATAGATTCATAAATGCAGTGAATTCAATGTTACTCTATTTGGCATGTGAAAAGGGGGAAAACAGCAATAAAATGCTATTTAGTGGCGAGCATAGTGGCTGAAGTACTAAGTTAGGAATGAGATTAATATGATGTCATGCTTACACACATTTTTTTTATAAGAGGCCCATCATTCATTATTTAGGTAATGAGAGGAGAAACAAATTATCCAGAATTCACAATTTTACTAACTCGACAATATAAACTATATATAATCAGCACATACAGTGTGATTAGGACATGGTGTCATTCTATATATTATACTGTGGTGATCAGTGTCCTGGTTATTCTGGGGAAAAATCAGGCACTAGTAAAGGAAGTTTCCTCAAACCTACATGAAATTTCACATTGAAGACATAGCCTTGTTTAGGGTGGATCATTTTATTCTCAATTTAGGCACCACATTCTTCCTTCTTAACGTTCCACCACCTGCCAGCTTGTGGACTGGCTGTCAGTGTTTCATGTGTGCTGAGATTGTATGGGTGATTTCTAGGATTTTCTTCACTATTAGATTGAGTTTAAGGGGGAAAAAAGGTGAATGTGTGAGCATTTCCACAACCAATAATTAAAAAACACAACTTTTTGTGGATCACAGTTCCTGGACATACATTCTTACAACTCTACTTTTATGACAAGCATTTGCCATTAAAGTGGGCTATTATTGGGATGTTTGCCCTGCTAATGGTTTAGATAGATCATTTTCTGCTTTTGGCAAAAAGCTGTGATCTTACCTTAAAATAGTAACACATTTCCAGATACATCTCAATTAACTTTGTGTACTAAAGAAGCCATATATTATTAGGTTGATGTGCAAAGTTAAGAGTAGAAAATAAATTAAAGTTTAGCACAAAACAATACAGCTCAAAGTCAACAGTCAAGCACATCCCATCCATTTTCTATCGTTACTTATCCATGCAGGTTCATACAGGGGCTGGGGTCCAGCGGTCCTTGGGCAAGAGACGGGGTACACCCTGGACAGGTCACCAGTCCATCACAGGACAAACAACCATGAACACACAAACTCACACCTAAGGGTAATTTGGAGAGACCGATTAACTTAACAGTTTTTTCGACTGTGAGAGGAAGAACATGCGAACTCCATGCTGAAAGTATATTTTAAGCAATCTAAAACTGAACGAGTATACATTAAATCTAGCATGAAAATTAATTAATTATTCGTAACATGCTAAGACTGTGTTAGATGAGATTAAAATTCATTCCTAACAAATACAGTTACCCCCACAATTATTTATACCTTTGGGAGATTTAGGTTTAAAGTAATCTTCCAATTTCAGCAAAAAAAAAAAAAGTCTGACTGAAGGCAATTTTTGGAAAGACCAAGCCAGATTCCACATTTAACTCTGATAATGGAGAATCTTTGAGAGGCAACTAAAGATTAGTGGAGGCAAGGGGACCTTCAAATCTCAGAGTCAGAACTCATCACCAAAGACAAAGATAATAAAGTATTGTTTTATGTCATCAAAATACTGATGGAAACAAACAAAAAGCTGGTGAGCAGTTATTAGTTTGAGTGCATTAATCAATCAAAAAAGTGTTTCCATTGATTACTGACCAAAATATGTTTTCGCTTCTAGATGTTTAAAGTCAATACAATTTTTTTTTATCTGAGAGATGCAGGTCTCATTTCCCGTTAGAAGCAAACGTATTCTAAACGTGGTGTATGAATGATTTAAGGCATAACCGTATGTCTGCAGCTATGTTTTAAAAATTGCAGTGGATTGGGCTCATTGAACTGACAATGGGAGGCAGTTCCACACCTTCAAGGCTGCTTCAGGGGAGCTAGGAGAGAGAGCTACAGGATGAGTGATAAAATCTTTTAAAATACGTAGCATGTTGAGAATTGTATTAATTGTTTAAAAAAAGTGCATAAAGACAGTAAAAATACACAGAAATAAGGGATGCAAAAATAATTAGCCCTTATGCCTTCTCCGTGAACTTTTAAAGATCTCTTTCAGATCCTGTTTTTCCCACATACAATTCCTATACTGCCTAAAAGCACAAGTTGCACAGTTTAGTTAAGGCTGACTTCTAGGTCTCTCTTTTTTTCAGAAGTGTGCAAACAGTGCAAAAATGTGTGCTTTATATAAAGAGGGACATATTCATTTTTATAAGCAGAAAATATACAGAATATGTTTTCAAAGAGTCAGCTAAAATTTTTTGACTGAATCAGAATGAGCTTTATTGCCAAGTAGCATTTTACATATATGAGGAATTTGCTTTGGGGATAAGGTGCCACACATAAAGAAACATTCAGTTGACATAAGTAAATGTGGAAATAGATATAATATGGAATAAACAAAGCAAATGCAAGTTGTATGAGAATATCAGAAGAATTGATAAGAATTATGCAACTATCAGCAGGGGAAAACAAGGTGGCAGATGTTTACATGTGCATAATTTTAGGTTTGTGCTGTGCAGTCGTATTGCAACAGGAGGATATAGGTTACATGAATATGTATATACATGTGTATATATACACACACAAACACATACACACATATACACTACACAATATAGAATATAGTATATAGAAAATACCCACAATTAACAAATATGTAACAAATGGCAGGTTCTTACATGATATGGCATTACATTGAATAGTAATTACAAGTGTGGAGACATATGTACTATTTGCAAGGGGGACGTACCAGTGAGGGATCCGGGTCTTGTTAATGAGCCTGGGTGCAAACAGGAAGAAGCTGTTGTGGTGGGAAGTTTTGGTCCTGATGGACCACAGCCTCCTGCCAGAGGAGTGAATCTGAAACAGAATGTGTCCAGGGTGGGAGGGATCAGCTGCAATCTTTCCTGTTCGCCTCAGAGTCCTGGAGGCACGCAGTTCCCTGAAGAGAGGGAAGATTGCAGCCAGTCACCTTTTCTGCAGAGCAGCCTGCCTTTGTCCCTGGAGGTGGCAGCAGCGTACCAGATGGTGATGGAAGAGGTGAACATGGACTCAGTGATGGCGGTGTAGAAGTGCACCATCGTCGTCTTTGGCACGTTGAACTTCTTCACCTGCCGCAGGTAGTACATCTTCTGCTGAGCGTTCCTGGTGAGGGAGGGGATGTTCACTACCCCGGCTGCACCAGGTCACCAGATGGTCAATCTTACACCTGGAGGCAGAGTCCTCCTCCCGAGAGATGAGCCCAATGATGGCGGTGTCATCCGCAAACTTCAGGAGCATGACGGACTGGTGACTGGAGGTGCAGCTGTCGGTGTAGCGTTATAGTAATACAAAGCAGACAGTAGAAAATGGTGCCTTCCATATCATCAGGTGATATCCAGGGTGTGATCACAGTTGTTAAGATTGAAAATCCACATTGCAACTGCAGTCTCAGGAGCTAGATGACAGTAAACCACAAAAGCCATAGTATGAAGGGATATATGAGTGAGCTGAATGGTTATTTTTAAATATTGCTTTAAAGATTCTGGCAGTTTTTACCTTCAAAAATCACAAAAAGCTGTAGAAATAAAAACTGAAACAAAAATTGTAACTGGTATATTTTCCCTATGTGGATAAAATATTTATCTTTACAGCCAGCCAACATTTCTGTAACTTATGCCTTCAGCTTACTGTACAGTGAGTGTTTTTCAGATGCTGGCTACATCCATGTGAACGTGCATGAGCACCTACTGCCACCCTAAACGACAAATCAACTGAAATAACATTTTAAATACAATAAAAATTTGTATCCCTAAAATCATTTTATTTGAATTATACGACAGATTACACCGCTGCAAAGACAGACTGAAATTACATCATTTAGCTTTTTGAACAAGCACTTAAAATGAACCCTAATGGCGTTATTTATACTCGAGATATTGCTTTAGAAACCAAGTTCTGACGAAATTAAGGCCAATCATCGGGGCCATTCAGTATCGCATGCAGTCTGGCCGTTTCAGTTGTGGTTGCTGATTCTGAGTGTCTTGCAATTTTATTTCATCAGCGTTTTCAGCTGTATGAAACAGCTCGCATTTACTAATGCATAGCATTTCTCTGCTGACCTACCTCATGCACTTGGCCTAAGTAAATCAGTTGTACAGTGAGGTGGAGCAGTAAGTACATAAACAGACTGTTTTAGGAGCCCTGCCTTTTCCCTCCTTTTTATAGCCACAGCACATTTATTATTCCTCTTTATTACTCCGCCGCCAAACCTTGAACATAAAGTTGCACAAATGAAATGGACTTGCTTAAAGCCGTTGTATATAAAAGGTGTTAGAAAAGGCAGCTCAACAAATTCCCTAGAGCACAAGATCATTCTTAATCCAGCAGGGTTCAAAGTAACAATTTATTATTAGTCCTATTCATTTAAGCAATGGATTCTGCTTGCTATGCAGCAATGAATTTATTCAAAGAAACCTGTTATCGCCAAAGGTTAAGAAAGTGTTGGATTAGTATTACACATTACACAAGGTTGAGGATCAGTACGACAAACCAAATAATTCTTTTACAGACATCGGTTGGTGTAATCTGTTTTTAGTGACAATGTAATGAGTCTAATTTCTCACCACGACACCGAAAATGTTTAAAAGGTTTTGTAAAACCTCTGTAGCAAAATGGGTTTACGGTTGTGTGCTCTAGTACTTTGACTTTGTGCTTTTAGTTGTTTATGAATCTATAAATAGTGCTGCATGCTGTGGCGGGATTTAAAGCGCTGGGCTTTCAAGCACCTTTTTGACTTCAAGGACAAAATCAAATGCCGGAGTTGTACCTACTGAGTTGTGGTTAATGCCGACAGCAGGTGACACTGCGGAGCCTTTGTCTGGATTGAGGCCGATAAGGAGGAGACTGACAAGGTCGTGCTCAGGGGGGACCATTTTTCACTCTCACCAATGACCATTGTTCAGGTCTTTTTACATCTGTCGGGGTTCCATCTTGCCACTGGGGTGAACATTCACTCACTGAACACAGTGCATGTAAGATCATACTTAAAGCATCCATTTATCTTTGAAACACTAATATCACAGAAACTATAGGTTAGAGTATTAGACATTAATTTTACCTGTATTTTACACTTTTTACTCAAGCCCTGAAATAGGCTATTTTTATGTAATACTTAGGAACATTATAGTTTTTTAAAAGAGTATATTGGTCATCACAAATATCTGTTCATACAATAATGTTATTATGCATTTGTTAAGCTTAATGTTATGTAAATTATGATCCTTAACGAAAAACTGTGATGAATATAAATAACAAAATATATTTTTCAAGTAGGATTAACCAATATGGATTTAAGCTTTTATCACAATATTTTGGGCTGTTTATTGTGCTGTCAACTAAAAAAGTATTATATACATGAACAGTGTTTTTGCCAATAAACCAACCAGTCTAGAGTCTTACAAATATTGCTTCAAAAACAAAACTCAATATCCAGTAAGTAAATAAGAATAACAATTAAATAAGCTGGAGAGTTGTATTGCTGAAATGAACATGATAATGTTGATACACATTTTATATGTTTTCAGTGACCCACTCTGGAGAAATGATTTAAACAGTGACAGTAATAATCCCAATAATTCATCAGTTTTTGGCGTTGAACAACCAAAATTACAATTTCTCATTTTTATTAAAGGTGGACAAATTCTATGCATTATAATTTTTCAGTAAGGTTAATATATCAAACAACGAAAAGCATATGGCACAACTGCGAACACTAAGTTTGGCCTACAACTAACTTTCTGAACACTCCATTCCAACGATAAACATGGTGATGGCACCACCATGCTGTAGGAAGGCTTTCCTTCAACAGGGACTAAGAAGCTGTTCAGAGGTGATGGAAAGATGGATGGCGCCAAATACAGGCCAGAAGAAAACCCAAGCCCAGCACATCCAGTGCTATTCCAAAAACTGTACAGGACCGTGACCGTGTCACACTGTGCAAACTCAGTATCACAGTAACTGCTGTCACAGTGCTTGATGGAAGATGCTGAACTGCAGGAGTTGACGCTGCAGGCCAATCACATCCATTAATAAATAGATGTGGGTGTTAACTGGCTATTGCACTTATTATTAGTGTCGGATGCTGTAGGTAGGGAAAGGAAAATGAAAGAAAAGAGGCAGCAGTAGAAGCACTAATGGCTGGGCAAAACAGGGAAAAAGCATCTGCTGTCACACTGCGGCTTTTGCAGAAAATATCTAATACAGTTTGAGATTTGTCGTAGCTCGTCTTTGGTCGAGGGGAGAGTTGAATTGATGATCAGTTCATCTGGTACACTGAATGACCAAAGGCCTCTGATTCAAGATCCCTATCAGAGATTTCCTTTAATAACAAAGGATTCTGGCTGATGCTCAATGAACACACACCATTGGACCTGGCTTTAGATGCAGCATTGAAAAAATAAGACAAGAGTGGAGGTTCCTCTTCCTTCCAAACCCTAACCTTAAACATACAGCCAGAGCTACAGTGAGATGGCTTAGACCAAACAGGATCAGTCTATTAGAATAGCCTAAATATAATTCTGATTAAATATCTGTGGCTATACTTGAAGATTCCTGCTCACAGGCGTCCTCTGTGAACATCCATCTAACCAAGCTAGCCTAAGATACCTGAAGCTGTAACTATGGCACAACATGTTTTCCAAGGAATTAAATTATAGGGACTGACTACATATGCATGACTGAATGTTCTGATTTTTATTCATTACAAAAATTCAGTTTGTGGATTTGACATGACAGATTATATTTAAAAAAAATTACAAGGCACATTTTGGATGCCACGGGAATTGATGTCAAAATGGCCATGTGTATCTATTTCCAATGAAGCAGGCCATTGTTCTAAAGTAAAGTAGTTGAACTGTAGGCTCAGAAACTGGTAATATTTCTTTTGGTATCACATAAAAATGGTGACAGTCATAGTGGTCATAGTTAAAATCAGTTACTTTAATAGACATAACTGTGCTTCTGTTGTCATTAGTTAGTTTACAGATACATTCTTTATCCTTTGCAACCTAAATAAAACATTCTCAGGGACGAACCCAAACATGGCAACATCACCCACCCACCTGCCTGCTCTCTAAACCCCGCCACCCCACCCCCAAAATCCCTAGATGACCATCAGATTGAAACAATCCACAGACTCTACAGTAACTCTACAGTAACAACTGCTAACATTCCTGTTCAAGACCACATATAATAGATAATCTGGATTAAAAATAAACCTTCAACCCTAAACTATAAGCAAAGGTCAGAAAAGCAAGTATGCTGTTCTACACTTTAGACTCCTTAATTCTCAATCTTTGTAGTCCTTGGTGGTCTTTAATGCATTTAGAGAAGTCATTTTCTATTTAAATGTTTTCAGGAGCTTGTAAGTAAGTAATCAAAAATGCTGCTTTTGCCCAGGGGAACTTCATAAAACCCATTAAATCAATGATAATCCAAGCACCTGTCATCACAGGCTAATTTTGCTAAAACCTTTGGGGAAGGTTGTTTTGGTATACCTTATTTAGCATTTGAGGGTAAGAGAGTAGTAGCCTACACAAATTTCAATCTTAATCCTTTAGATCCAAATCTGCACAAAATGTTCTTTGTAACTTCCACGGTTCTCCAACTCTATTATGAATCTCTTTGAAACTGTGTCCCTAATAGACAGATTATAAGATTAGAGGCAAATTAGAATGCTTGCCTAATCCAAACAGTTGGGTCAGAAAGCAAGCGCAGCCAGAAAACACAGAGCCGTGTAAACACTTAAGAATGGATTAGTGCTTTGGCACACTTTTTAATATGTTTTGAACATCACAGATTTCAGGTATGATGTCTGATTGCAATTTGTGTTACACGGCAGCTAACTGGAGCTGGAAGGGCGTACGTTCACTAAAAATCTTTTTGCGGATAAAGAAAACAACATTGGAGGGTTATGATTGGTACGTTGTGTTTTATGTAAAAATCCATTAGAATACAGCTTGCACCTTCTCTTGAACGACAGCTTTTCTTTATATGTTTTGTCGGGTGAGAGCTTCAGCGCTTCTGGGAAAACGGCGCTTCGCAGCCAAATTGACATTCACTGGAGTGTGCCACCCTCCTGTCATTTTGTCAACACCATCGCTGTGTGGAGCTCAGCCAAGCAAGACATCTGACAGACAGTCAAACGGGAGTGGTGGACTTCAGCAACATAACACCCTCTCGCTGCCCTCTCTGTGCCCAGTGGTAAGGTTCAACACTCATACATACACAGCCACACACATACACAAACGAAGAAAGGACACATTTTGTAACAAGGACTTGCTCTTTGGCCCTCTATTGACACATTTTGTAACACAGACCTCTTGGCACTTTTTTTAGAACTAAAAAGTAAGACAGGCACAGATTGATCAGAGAGATGCAATCAGCAAGAGAGGGAACTGCATGAGTGAGTTTACATCTGTAGCCGAAAAGTAGTCCTGACAAAGGAAATTGATTGGAAAGTACCAAAGGCCTCTTAGTGCTGGAAGCATCATCGGAGGATTACTGCTTCATGCTCAGAATGATCACTTAAGGTGCCACAGGACATTTACATTTCTTATTCAAAGCTATTTATTGTGAAAATCAAAAAAAAATATTAGTAAAGACATTAACAAAAGAAATTACTAAAACTCAAAAATATCTGAAATATAATTTTCTGAATGTGAATCTGCATGAATATCCCACAATGTGCACCATGATCATGACACGTGCAAAAGCCAGCCTGCTGAGTGCCTCTCGCCACCCGGGCTTTGTTTTGCCATTACACTCAGTGCTTCAAGTGGGAAAAAAAATAAGTACCAGTACTCCCTTTAATGTCATAAAAAATGGGACAGAAACATGGGTAATATTTTTACATTAATATATTGGTCTACAGCAGGGGTCACCAACATGGTGTCCGCGGGCACCAAGTAGCCCTCATGGACCACAAGTGGTGCTCACACGCCTGTTCTAAAAACAGCACAACCCACCAGTGTAGCTGCATCTAAAACTTTATTTTATTCCATTACTCTTCCTGTTT
Organism: Fundulus diaphanus; assembly: GCA_037039145.1. Classification (NCBI taxonomy): domain Eukaryota; kingdom Metazoa; phylum Chordata; class Actinopteri; order Cyprinodontiformes; family Fundulidae; genus Fundulus; species Fundulus diaphanus. The sequence goes on along the minus strand of CM073122.1, from coordinate 9,789,535 downwards.
ATTCACACTTGCATTTATATAGATTTAAAAATTTTAAGATCTATAACAAAGCATGAAAAATATGTTTATTTTACATAAAGTTAAGATGAGCTCTGAATCTTCTAGTTCAAAGGTCAGTACAGGTAGCTCTTCGTATGAGACAACACCAATGAAGTAGCTCTCAGTTTCAAAAAGGTTGGTGACCCCTGCTCTATAGATCTCTATGAAATGGTTTTGTCAAATGTTTTTTATCACTGTCAGTTATAAATGTTCTAAATGGGATTGCACAGTTTGTTTATATTACCTTCTTAGCTTACAGTGTATTCTATCTTGAGTATTTCATTGTTACTTAGATAGCTATTTGTATTCTATTTTCTATAGTCTTTTAGTTGATTCAGTTATTGGGTTTGCACCAGGACCAGAGTAACACATGTTATTCCATCTCATGTCTTAAAGGCATACTATGCAACATTTTTCAGTTAATTAATGTGTTCCATACCGTTTTGGATGATTAAATGAGTAATTTCAGGTTGAACAAAGGTTTTCTCGGCCGCCCTGGTGGTCTGTAGGGGAAATACCGCACTTGCAAATGCAGGAGCCCTCGGCCCGCGCCCAAAGGCTCAGAAGTCTCGTGCATCGCAACATCGCAACACTCGCCCTCCCCAACCCCCCCGCGAGCCAACGTCCGGGCCCAGCGGGTCCCGAGCCGGGCGGAGGTCGCTTCGGGGACGCCAGCTCCCCTCATTCCACTGGCGGGGACGGAGAGAAGGGGAGGGCACCCCCTCGTAGCTCTGCTTGAACAGCAGGATGGTGATTCGTTGCGTTCGCCTGTCTGCTAAGCTCAAAACAACCGCGCCTGGCTTGACGGAGAAACCAGGAGAACAGCTGAGCATCTTTACGACAGTGCACTTTTACTTTCGCCCTCTGGGGGGAGCCTCGCTGGAAAATCAACCCCGGTTGCATAGTATACCTTTAACGTGCGTTGAAATGACAATAACTTGATCTTAACCTTGATTTCTGATGCTGGAGGAAAAATAAAGGCTTTCAGGGTTGTTTTTTTTAAACTAAAGATAAAAGCAACATTACAACCATAAGGAAACATTTGCATTGCTCTAATTTCTTAAAGGAATGGGAGGTAGACAACTCAGCAGCAACATATTAACTTTCAGTATGTAGCAAAACATCAGGCAGGATGAATATTGATGAAGTATATGCACTGGATTCAGCTGTTGAAGTTTATCTAGATTCCTTTTGGGTTATCAAAGTATGTTTGGATTTGTTTTAAGAGCTTGCCTGAAACCATATTATCCAACATTATGGAGCTGTTAATGAAGATTTCCATAAAACTGTCTTCATTAACAATCCTTTTCAAATTTCATGTTTCTGCTCATTTTTGCATCGTATTTTCCTGGGTGATCAGAGGCAGCAAGTTAGGTTGCCATGGATTTCTAATCAACTTTTAGAAGGTTCATCCTCAGTCAAAATACATCAAAATACAAATGAATACATAAACAGAAAAGGATTTTAGAAAAGGGTTAGATTTTGCTTTTAACTCATTACCTTTTAATAAATACTGTTTGTTAATATTCAAAGATCAAGCCTAAAGTAACATGTTTAAATTCCAGCCATAGCCGCTAATAAAACCACCTTACAAACATCTTAACGAAGAAAGAGTCTAACAGCAAGTTTCTAATAATTAAATAAATAAAATGTTAAGTTATGCAGTCTGGTAAAATTAATGTTTTCCTTTTATTTTCATATGATTATTTGGAAATATCTGTTATTTGTACAATCTAATGGGTGTCCCACTGAAACTGCGGTGTCTATTTGTTGTTCCAATAATATTTCATTTTAGCAGTTTTATATGAATAGCTGCAATAATAAAACTGATTCTGATTATTAGCCTTGAGTCTGTTTTGGTGGATACAGGTGCAGGACGAATGAGAAATTATTATTTTCTAATAGAGAAATATTGTTTATGCATATACATTTTCAAGATGCAAATTGCCAGTTGGACCTAATTAAATTAGTATTCATAGGTTCCACTGGATATCTGTAAATTAAGCATTGCAATACTTAAAATAATGACAACAAATTTATTTAAAATGTGCCTTCTTTGACCTGAGTCTGTGGCTAAATCTGACACTTTGCCTTTCCTCAAGACACTGTTTTCTTCTGCAGCGAATAAGGAGGGGTCTCCTTGGTGCCATCAAATACCAATGTCTGCAGGCATGAAAATATGAAACAAAAACATTTACGAGATAAACTGCCACAGTGGGCAATACTAAATGACTTCTCTGTATTAAATGTCAACTGTCACTGCTGAACCCATCCTTTCTTAGGCACACACTGAACAACACACTTATCAGTTAGGTGTCATAGCAAAACAGTGGAACAACAGCGAGATTGGGGACTCGCATGGAACCGGCGCTTGTCACCTAAGATGGATCCTGACACCAGAATATGCTCAGGAAATGATTAGATAAAAATAACAGAATCCACACAGGCGTCTTCGAGGAGGTGTACTGGCGCCTGATAAAGGATTCAGATTTATGTATCCTTCACCCAAAGAAGCAGATATGTTTTATGAAAAATGGTACATGGAAGCTTAATTTGATATACAGTTTCCTTAACAGAGAGGAAATACAGAGGGGTTAATAAAAGACAGGAAATGAAAAAACACTGGAGCAGTTTTGCAGCTTTATGTGGTGTCTTTAAAAATCAATTTCATCTTGTGAACATCTGCTTATTTGGCTTCTCCTCAAACACGGACAGCACGATTCTGCCAGAAATGTTAGAATGTGCCAAATGCCTGCAAACAGTACAGAAATCTTCCTTTTCCTTTCGGTAAAGTGGACTAATTAAGTAAGCAGGTCTCACATAACAGGTGCTTTGTTGAATTAAGCGCAAGGCCACTAACGGCTTCAAAACAATTACTGGCAGCTCAGACGTTCATCCGATCTGTACGTTCAGCACTGATCAGACCTCAATTACTCAAAGTCATGGTACCTACACAAAAGGCTTACACTAACGCCCCTGTGCTGCACCAAATAAATTTTACATTTGTTCTGGTTCAAAATGCTCAAACCTATTAGGGACAGCCGTCCCAGCCTAGCCTGGGATGATCCAGGACAACTCTGAAACAAAACTGAACAAAGTAAAGACAGATCTTACGGCTGTCAGACCTAAAAAAAAAAAAACATTATTCAGGACTTATTCCTGCAGGGGGATGGAGCCTGGAATCACCCATGAAAAAGTCAGAAAGTTAATCCCTCCTCCTAAATTTAATTCAGTTTGAACTATGAATTAGGTATAGAATAGGCATAAACTACCTCTGGGAGTTTATGCCTATTTCTAATTATTATTAGTTTTCTTAAACAAGAGGTAAAAATCAAACTTTTTTCACCTTGTGTGATCAGGCACTAGAGATTTTATTCCGCTCAGCTCTCAAAAAAAGGTTCATTTATGATATTAAAAAATGTACGCTATGTACTGATGATTCTAGGCTAAAATAGCAAGGTTAGTATCAAAGAAAATATAGCTTTGACTAAAAGCTTTTATTCTAGTTAAGGTTAATGTAATCTTCAGGTTTTTGTAAGACCCGATGTCAGCGTTACAAAGTGTACCAGTGCTTCATTATGTAGGATGAACAGGCAGTTTTCCTGGAACTACCTGTTCTTTATCGAGGCTTATTTAAGATCCGGCAACCTTTAAAGTTGGGTATAGATCAGGAAAGTGGTGAAAAGGCAATGCAGAACAAAAGTTTTTGGGAACAAAGTTTGGGGGATAAAGGACAGCAGTACTTTTTCACAAAAGGAGTGTGATTTTAACTCCTCGTATGCAAGGCTATGTCTTTGCACGGCATATATTCTTTACATCATGCAATTGTACTACCTGTGTGTGAATGATCTGTGTCCTATTTCGAGTTTTTGCTCTGAAAAAAGTATGAAAAGGCAATAAAATCACTAAATATTGTGAAACGTGAGTTTATAACACAGCTGTTTGACTAAGGCAATATTTTTTCTGCGCAGGTGCTCCTGACGCCGTGCCCAGTGCTTCAGCTGGATTAAAACTTGGTCAACTTTATGTCACATAGCTGGAATTTTATTACAGTTTTAGCATTTCTACTTATTCCAAAGATTTCAGCTCATTGGGAACTTTCATGTGAGTTTAGATTGTGTGTAATGTGGGCTACAAATTTCAAATTGATGAATTAAAAAAAGAACATCTTGATATATACCACCAAAACAAACTGAAGCCTAAGTAAAAAGATCAGTACATATAAATAACTGAGAAATATTTTGTTGTAATGTCTTACTTTTGTTTGTAGAAGCTGGCTTCAATGCAACAGTGTACTATTCATTTGAATCACATAAATTGAGAATTCTGTCCACAGTTTTAATAGATGACTGGTTCAGAAATGACTGCACAACTCAAACTTAAACCCAGCAAAATTCCACAACAACACTATTCCCATAGTGAAGCACAGTGGTGGAAGCATCTTAATGGGAATATAAAGACTGATTGATGATTAGTACCATCCCACTTTGGAATATTTATTTGTATTTTTGCTTTTATTTTTAAAGGTATGATATTAGTAAGAAAAAAATCAAAAGCAAATAAAGAAATATAACAAAGCGAAAAGATATTTAGACCAATGCCATGAAATGTTGATGATGTTCACATCAAAGCTAAAAGTCTACATTCTCTGATAACTGTAATGTTACCGTAATAATACCTTCCATTCCAGATGAGCATTCCAGTTCAATCTGTAGTCCACCAATTTTGTGCCATTACACAGCGGGAAAGGATGAAATCAGAGAATATGCAGATTAGTGATTGAGCTTGTTTATTGTGAGAGTATTCCCTCATTAAGAAAGGAATCCCATGACAGCGTTGGGAAACTGTAATGTGAGATGTAATTAAAAATATTCATACCATTACAACTGTTGCATAGTAAATCTGGCCTTGCATAACCAGGGCTTTAGGGGAGCTACCAAAAACAAACTGGAAGCATGTGGAGGATAACACAGTAAGGGGTACTATCTTGGTGCGAAAGCCTGAATACAAATGACTTTAAATTTGTCCACGTTTGTACTTAATATTAATTGCACTTGAAGCTTGCTATTAAACAAAGAGTTGTGATAGCTTCCTCTTATTTTCTTTATCCTTGAGGAGCAGAATTCAATGGATATCTATCAGTAGTATTCATATTTTTTTATTTTTTACAATTTTACACAGAGAAATAACCTCGTCTGATGGCTGAATTCTCGTGGCGTTTCTGCGTTCACAAACATGAGAATCCATCTTGTCCCGCTCCTGCCTCAAGCATTCGAGACCGACCAAAAACGGGTTGGCCAATCCTGTTGCAATATTATGGTTTATGGCGGGACATACAGCTGTGATGAAAGCAAGAGCTGCCGAGTCCACAGCCAAACCAAAAGAAACAGCTGGACGCACACGTAGCTGTTGATATCACATCTGTTTTGTCAGAATCCACGATTGTCATGAGGGCCACTATCCAAATAAGCGCTCCTTGACCAGAGTAACTTGTGGTTTCTCATGGCACCTGCTGCTTACAACATATTCATTTGATACCGTGATTGGCCAAAACCAACCTTTAGTAGGTGGGCACTAGGTGTTGCTTCACCCAATCAGCTCAGAAATCTGCTCAATGTCCCTCCTTTCCAAGAACAGATTCGATGGGAGCAGGCCCAGACTGATAATGTGCAGAACAGAGAATGCTAAACATGATCAATCTTGCTTGCCGGGTTACCATAGTAAGGCCTAACAGTGAAATGGATGGAAAATAATAGTTTTTAAAACTTACAATCTCCAACGAAAATGGTATAATGCCAGAAAACTAAAACGTCACCCTGAACACACCATGGCCATATTGAAACATGGTGCTATGGGGATGCTTTTCTTCAGCAGTGATAGGGAAGCCTGTCAGAGTTGATGGGAAGTTTGATGGAGCTAAATACAGAGCTATCCTGGAAGTGAACCCTTAAGAGGCTGCAAAAGTATTGAGACTTGAGTGGGGTTTTGTCCTTCTAAAAGAATGACAAACCTGAAGAAATGGTAAGAATTTCAATGGAAGGGTTAAAATCAAATCAGATTTAAAATGGCCCAGTCAAAGTCTAGACCTAAATCGAATTGTGAATCTGTGGCAAGAACTGAAATTGTATGTTCACAAGTGCTAGCAATCCAATCTGAATGTGCTTAAGATGTTTGGTAAATAATTGAAATTAAGTGCCAAGCTGAGAAAGGCATACTCCAAAAGACCTGTTTCTGTTATTTCAGGGATACGTTATTCTACAAAATATTGACTCAGGGACGCATGATACAAATGCATGCCAAAGCTTTTTAATTTGCAAAAGAATGGAAAACCTTGTATTATTTTAATTTCCCTTCACAATTGCTCTACTTTGTGTTGGTCTAGCACATGATATCCCGATAAAATCCACTGAGACTTATCTGCAAATCAATAAAACACAGTTTCATGCAATTAGTCAAACTGCAAACTATAGATTAAATTATAAAACTCAGTGATCATACATTTTAGTCTAGGACCATAGAGTAATGTCACAGCTCACATACAAATAGATGAAAACGGGAAAAAAAAACCTCAATGGTACAAAAGAACTGCACGCTTCCCGTTTCCTTTGGCTGAGGAGGAGCAAAGCAGCTCTATAACGATCCCCTGAAAGAATAAAGGCATTTTATATGCAAAGTTACCATGACAAAGGATGGTGCACAGCATTTGTTTATTATGCTTATACATCTTGCATTTCACTGTATAACAAAAAGCCTGGGCAACTAACAACTCATCACTTAAACAGCACAAGCAACATGTTTACAAGGACTGAGTAATTAGGTGCCTGCCAATTACAGCTGTGACTAATATATATGCTGGCAAAATCAAGTTTTCAGGGATGCAGTGATTAAGACTCATATAGCTTCCACAGCATGATCAATATTTATGTGGCTGTGTATCAAATGGCAAAAGGGAACAATGCAGAATGAAAAATATAATGTAAACCCTGCATAATCTGACAAGTCCACAGTTTTAACAGCTGTAAAAAAAAATGTTTATGTGTGTATGTCAAATCTTTATGTAGAAGATCAATAAAAACTTATTTTAGTATGCAAGAGTTAGAGTTCCAACCTTAAATTTACCCCAATTGTACTAATTATAAATATTTAAATCCACTAAACCATAAAACCATGGAACTACTCAGCTGTTTACTTTGTAATTACTATCAATCCTTATTGTTATCCAATTAAATTTTTTGCATCTTTCTTAAAACCTTACAACCTTCTAATTTTTTTCTGTACTGCCTGACATTTTTAGAAATTGAAGGATCTAGCGAAGGATCTAGGGAGGATCTAGTGGATCTAGGGGTTATTTAAGAAAAAAACTAAATGAATGCATAGTCAAGACAACAGCATGTTGTCTTTTAAATATACATATGGAAATATTTTAAATCCTCTGGTGTGCCCTATACTTTGGTGGTAATGCAAAGTTTCATTTTACATAAGTGAATTTTGTCTTTGCCATATCTGGAATCACTTTCTCTAGAGAAAAGTACTTGGGAGTTTCATTTCTGAAGATCAAATGATGCACTAATGAATGATGTTCTAGCTTTAAATATCTCAGAGTATAGCTGTAAAAACGGAAAGCACATGGATGTGCCTTGAATTTATATAAGCATTTTGTAAAGATTTGAAAATTAATCACATATGAGGTTGTTATATCTAAGAACAGCCGCCTCACGCTACACAGAGCAACACTTTATAAAACCTGAACCAATTTTAATAAAGAAGCAAAATGAATCTCAGACAGGCAGGGCATTTTTAATTAGAAAAGCTTCAAATATTCTCTATTAATAGAACATACTTAGTCTCACAATTCACTTTAGTGCCCTTTACCTTGTATTAGTTTAACATCACCAAACCTCTCACTTTATACTAGTTTAAAAAAGGAAAAATTATTTATTAGTTATTTTCTGACTACCATGTTGCTGAACTATTACATTAGTTGCCATAGTATTATAATATGTTTAATATTGTATGGTTGGGTGCTTAAAAGGTATGTTTTTTTTCTGTTGCCACATAAATTCTATTCTTTGTGATATTTCTACCTAAAATGGTTAACTTTTAAAACAATAGACTATAGTAAACATTGAATTTTAAAAGAAGATTGAATAAATTACTTTAGAAAGAGGTGGAATAAATGGGTGCATTACATGGCACAGCTGAATTGTTATCTTTTAAATAGCATCTATGAAACTTTACTCAAAATTGAACTTAAAGGCGGCAAGAAAAAAAGAGATCTACAGGGTTAATATGAAGGGTGACAAAAAGTGCTTGTGTGGCTAGTTTTTAAATGATGCCACTAGGTTGGGTTCATTTACTTCTACAGTCAGGTTTATGGATTGGAAATTGTGGTTACAAGCACACTTCTGATGACCAAGCTGCTTGTGTCTCTCTGTAAGAAAAAGCATATGGGGAACTACGGGGACGGGAAAAGTTAAAGCAGGACATGGTCAGTGAAAAAGCAAGCACAGTATGTCGACAATTACCTGGAGGGATATAAAAAAAAAGTTAAGTAAAAAAGGGTGGCAGAGCATAAAGCCCTCACTGCAAGTATGAATGCACATTTGGAAGTTCAGTGGTGCAAACTCCCATGCAATGGTCTCAGGAGATGTGGAAAAAGTTATATGCTCAGATGAACCATGCTTCTCTGTATTCCTGAGTGGACAAGTGCGTTTGGCAATAAAAAAGAAAACACTTTGAATGTGTGAACCCGGCCTGTGAGGTTATCCAGTCTTGTCCTTTACAGGAACAGGTCACAGAAAATTAGTACTTACGTTATTCTTAATGATCACTTTTATCCTCTGATGAAGCATTTCTATCCTAATGGGGTTTGTCTTCTCTGTGACAGTGATGCCCCCAATTTGCTAGGCAGGAGCAGTAATTTAATGGCTTACAGTGTATTGAATGGATGTAAATCACAGACTACGGCAATTACATTATTAACCTAAGTCAGCACTTTTGGGAGAGTTTGGACCCACGTGTTGGAGAGCACTCTCCCAAATCGCTATCCAAGCACAGAACCATGCCATATCTCTGAAAGAACAATAAACATTTCCTTCAAGAGTGGTCCAAAGAATCACTGAATTAATCTCAAGACTTACTGGAGCTGCGAAAAAGAGAGGTTCCAAGTTTTTTTTCTCTTTTATTTTTAGATTCCATTTGGAGAAAGCATATACAGTTGTAAATATAGAAATATTTTGAAGCTTATAGAAGGGCTGCAAAGGATTCATTAAATTACTGAAAAGACCAGACTCCAAAAAAAAAAACTCCATGAGATAAAATCTGACACGATGCTTTGTTTATTTCTCATAACTGCTTTCTTTTCAGTGGGTCGTTTGTTTCACAAGGCCCAGTTATTGCAGTAGTGCAAAACATAATTCTGGGAACTGCAAGTCTTGGGTTGTATAAAACCAAATGAACGAACATACCCTAAGTAAATGAAATTATCTTAGCACAATAGTGCAACATAGACAATGACTTTGTAGTTAATATGCATTTTCTAAGTCTTAAAACTATTACTCACAGACACAAATCCTTACTGTCAGAACAACAAGCTGATGCAGCATGCTGGATCATCCTCCACAAACAAGCAAGAAAATTCCTGTGGTTCTTAGCAAATGAATGCAGATTTCCAACAACCTGTGAGATGAAATGAAGTCTCTCTTTAACAGTGTTGACATGATTTTTAAAAGCTATTGCAAGGTGCTGAACTTCGACATTTGTAGCTTGAAATATCAATGACAAGCTTAACTGCATTCAAACTGATTTGGTCTCAAAGAAATATTTCAAAAGAACACAGAGAAACAGGTTTAGATTTCACTCAGGCATGACAAACAGAGTCAGGTTATACTGCCTCCATCACCTAGTAAGCAAAGACGAAAGCCGTTAACTTCCTCCTGAGGACAACTTGCCACCTTCTAACTGGACAAATGCATTTAAGAACAGAGACTGGTAGTTTTTCATTGTAAGAAATCGTTTCTGATACATAAATAATAAATGTATTGTTTTGATCAATCATCCGGTACATGACTCCTTTAATATTTGGGACCCCGGTTTATGAATTGCTTTTCATTTCTGTTTTTTGTTAGAAATGTCAAGTATCTGTAGTCCAAAGGAACTTATTCATTACATTTACATTTATAACTCATAACTCAATAATTAAGTTTTTGTTTTTGCTTTGCAGCTTTAAACAACCAGGTTAAACAATTTTCATAAAGTGTATTTATCAATTCTAAATAGTTCATTTTTAAAACGATATCATCCTTGTTTTTTTTTTTCACCGAGTTTCTGAAATGCAGCATTACAGATGATCCTGGTCGAGTGACCGTTATAGCAAATGTTCTAATAGGCGATCTATACCATAAAATTTCATTTTCTAAGGACTTCACAGACACACCATCCACAATATGGCCTTGAATATAAAACACATGGCTACTTTCCACCCAGCACTGATTTTGGTCCTTTTAATTACTTTCTCATTTGTTGGACCCACCCAAGGTTCTGTTTATTGTGGCCCACTTCATTACTGTCATGAGGCTTGTGTGGTTGCCATGGTGTGACCATTACGCCACGTCCTTTGAATTTTAATTATCAGTCTCTGCCTGATTTGAGCCGAGGACATCGGCAAGCTGAACGAATATCATTTTGTCTCATCTTGATGACACCACTCCTGAAGGTCATCTCTCTAATCGGGGCTCTCCAATAGATGTTGTTTGATGATATGGTAAAAATGGAATACAGTAAATCACTGTGAGTGAATCGCTTTAATGCACACACACGTACTAAGCTAGATTGGAAAGGAAAACCTGCACTGCGACTAAATAAGTGGTCATTCTGCCACGTTTTCAGTCATTTCTGACATTTTTCCCACCTCCCACACGCCTACTGTTCTGTGAAATGCACAAATGTTTAAGCCGAAAATATGAAAAGTATGAGTTTGTTTAGATGACTGAACTCCCACTGTTTCACCCCAAACTGAGACAAATGGCAGCGTAAACATTCCTCGCTGGCTTGAACTAAAACTGTCAATGTGGCCTGACGCTAAATTCATGAAAGACATAGCTTAACTCCTGCAAGAACTTCAACCGCGGTTTGCAAGAATATATTATGGGCAAAATGAAACAGAACAAATCAAAGTGAGGAGTTGCACACCTATGTCAATCACTGCCACCTCTGAAGCTGCCAGGAAACTTCTACAGAGGACGGCGTTTTTGTGAGGAAGAGGTATAGCAGAGGGAAGGCGAAAGACCTGCCATTTGCATAAATATAAAGTTAGATGCTAAGTTCAAAGTCTTTTCAAGGTTACAGACTTTTCCATTAAATATAATACTAATAAATTGAGCCGTGTAATCTGTACTTACTTAGGTAAATGGAAAACAATTCCCTGGAAAAAAAGAAGCTTTGGCTAGTTTCCATATTGTAAGTACTGCTAATAATTTTTAGTCACATGTGATATATGCGCTTTGCCGTATGCGCAAAAGTATCAACAGAGCACACACTTTCTCAAACCTCTAGTTATTTGTGTTTTCAGCTTGGCACATAAGGAACTGCACACCAAGACATTCTCTGTGAGTCCTGCACAAAGAAGTGGTACTGTAAGAATGGAGAATGCTTACGTGCTACAAAAATGTAGAAATGCACCTCAAACAGGCAAATGTCCAGGAAATGATCAACTCCCAAAGCAACTTGACTGTGTTGTTTCACAGAGGTCTTCTTAATTGCTTTCCAAAACCTTTATACATATTTGACTTTCCAGGGATCCTACCAGACATCACCATTTCCAAGAAGTGTCTGCTAAGGTAACGGACATCAAACGTGTGTCAAGTCAATGTGTCAAATGTGCTACAAGAAATACCTTAAAGGGAATATTTGAAAGAGTAAAAAGGAGGAGCTGTTTGATCCTAAAGGTGAGAGAAGGACAAAAAAATATATAAAATGGCTGAGTTGCTGTTTTAGTCTCCAATCCTGACCAAACATTGGACAATCATATCTCATGGGGCTCTTGTCAATACAGCCTTGTCTTTAGCCTAAGCACAAATTAATTGCTGCAGAGACACATGGCCACTCACCACATATTCACCACCTTCTCAACCAACTTAATCCACTATAAACAAATATAACAAGACTGTTTTTGCAAGCATGAACTGGCAGTAACACTGTTTGGCATATATGTTCCAAATACTTTCAATATTGCACCTGTTTATGTCACTGGGTGTGCATTGTGAGAAGTCAGTATTTATATCTGAGCATTCATTTATGTAATAAAATGAATTATTGCCAGCAAAATACAGAATAAAGCGTAGATCAAATCTTAACCAGATTTTACCTACAGACACCGTAATTCATTTAGTTTAATACATATAGCTTCTGCTTTCAGTTATTCTCATTTCTTAAGGCAATCTCATGAGGTCAAACAGTGAAGGTTGCACGACACGCACAACATGGATTGTCTTACGTGCTACCGATAAGATGATTGTAAATCAAGACCAGCGTGGCGAAGCAATCTGAAGACTAGACGACTGAAGCTACAAATCATTTTCCTGCTGCAGAAACACCTCTCAGTCAAGACTCTCCTCTGTAATACCATTACAGCAAAACATAAGGATGTCACAGATAATGAGCATGGTTTGGGTCCATGACCCCCAGAGTGAGAACAAAAACATGGCGGGTGCCTGCGAAAACAATCAGCACAAGAAAGGCTTCAAGCATCTTTGAGATCACAAACTATTTCAGTCTTCAGAATTTAATTAATATCTAGAAAAACAACAAACAAACAGACTCATTTCAGCAGTGTACACCAGAAAATTATCATTTTAATTCAGTTTCTACCAAGGCAATTGAACAATGCTATATATCAAGGCCAGGCATTACACTTTAACTGCTGTTGGATGGCTTTACAATACAAAAAAGACTGCAGAGAAGCACATTCCACCAGTTCAGCTTGCTAATGAAAGAATATCTGATACCCTATAATATATCTGATATGCCAGACAATGTACATGTCAACCACTACAAGAGGACAAGAAAATAATGTTACTATGTATACATTTAAAACTTATATCAATTCATCAGTGTAGAACATTCAGTTAGCCATCTAAAATTAGTGTGGGCAATATGACAATATTATCTATGAGGCAGATTCTGCCCATTCTTTTTCTAGGCTCATATATACAACAATTACTTTAGTCAGACACACTTGCACCTTTTATGTTGCAAGAGTGAACTTTAGTGTTGTTGTGTGTTTTATTTTATAATAAGATTATTTGAGTTTTGACTGTACTTGACTAAAACTGGCAAAATTTGGCAAAACAAATTGAACAAATTAAATACTGTTCAAAATTTTCTTGTAAATGTTTGGGAGGAAATTAACTTTTAAGTTGTATTGTGTTCACCTCCATGCACAGAAAAAGGTATTTCCGCAATGTCAACGATGCCATAAAATCTAAAACGTTTAAGCAATTAGAATAATACACTGATGTTGACTGCATTGTATTATAACTATGATTGAATTGGAATGTTTTGAGCTGGATTTTAATGTGTCTATATTACTTGACTGATTTGATTATATTTTTATATACATAAACTGGATCTGTTTGCCCTATAAAATGTATTGAGAGGACATTTGCTTTGAACTGGAGCATTATAAGAAAACTAAATTGAACTACACTCCAAAAAGGGAACCATGGCAGTTGTCCACTTCATCTTAACAATTTATTTCCAATAAATAAAATGTTTGTTTTTTGAGTGTACAAAGAATACACAATTTCTATAAGTTGTTGACAATTCCTTAATGGACTTGTTAGAAATCAAAAATATGGCCATATAAATACTTGCGAGATCAATAAACTCTAATCTGTGATGTTTGCAAAACCCTAAAACTTATCGTAAGGCTAGCATTTTTACTTTGATCTTTTTTCTCTTCTGTATTAGTTCTATTAGAGCATCAAGAAATATCAGTATTGAAAATAAGACTGAATGCCATCTGTTTGTGGTTGATGTCATTTCACTACTTCATGTAATGGGTGTACTCAAGGTACCAATATTATGGGTTTTTCCTAGAGAAACATATGTTAATGAGGCTCTGTGTTCACTGACAGATGACTCACAACATTTTTTTAAAGGATTTTTACTTTATCATTGTCACATGTAGCGTAATACCACAAAATATTGTGATAAAACTTTGGTCCGCATCTTTGATCCCTGTAAGTAAAATAACTATTGCAAATGTTAAAAAAGGATCCTTAAAAGAAACTCATGAACAACTTAAAAGCTTTTTCTTTCTCTGAGTCATGCAAAAAGTCTTGGGGAAAAAATATGACCACAATGTAAAGGTCTTTGAAACGTTGTTGTTTTTTTACAGCATATAAAATTAGCTGTAAATATCATGTGCTTGCATGAAAAGAATAACTGTGATACTTGTAATCTTGTTAGGATCTGGTATGGTTATCTATTTCTTTGTTTTAAAGTAATACTTTAATATTTCAAGAACGCAGTGCCGAGCTATTAAATTACCTGGATGCCCTGCCTTTAGCACACACAGAACTCTGCACAGATTATTTTTTCTACGTTGAGTTAGGAAACAAACTATGTAATAAAACACTGATTATATCTGTGTGGTCTGGTAATTACTTTTCATGACATCCCCCTCAAGAGGTAACAAACAATCTGTGCTGACCGACCAAATTACCGGCGTAATGCCTCCCTCTCCAATTAGTACCTCGAAGGATGATGATGGCACAGCGAGTATTTACAATCAAGGCCCGAGAGAAAACGTGTGTGGTAATTATTCAGAACGAGACAAAAGCTTTAATGTTGGCGAGTCGCTTCGTGACGCCATGAGAAAACCGCATGTTTGGAGCAAACACCCCTCCAGGTTGTACACCCTATGCATTTTTAGTCTTGTGGAGGAGAACACAGAGGAGGTGTGTCAAAAGGGCACTAGGTGCTTCCTTTGCAGAATGCAAACAGCTAGAGGTTTACAATTAAAAGCAGCCCGTAGTTGTGTGACTCATGAGTCATCAGCCAACCCCAAACGGTATTGGCAGACACATCAGATACAAACTTGTCTTCCTCCACGCTGGGACTCACGGTGGAGGCTTTTTTTTATGTCCTTCCTTTAATTTAACTTCGATCCGGAGCATTATGGTCATTCTTGCCATTCGGTTAAATTCCAAAGCAGGAGCTCTCGACTTCAAAAGCCCCTGTTCCCCCCAACTGTGTGCGCATTTCTAAGCGGCCGCATTTTACGCGTTGCCAACAGAAGACCCGACCACACGTCGCTGGGGCGTTTAAGGTGTGAGCAGAACACGAAAAGAGCAAGTTTTCAGTTCTTTGGGACCGCATGCCTTCCTGCGTGTGAGTGTCTCGGTGCTGTATAGTCAAAGCCCCGGTTTCTCCTCGCAGCTTTCATTGAGGCAGCGGGCGTCGGGCACCGAGAGAAAGCCGCGGATTATTTTTATTTTTTTTATCTATGGTTGAACTAATCGTTAAAACTTCCTTCATGTGCTTATCTGCACATCGTTCTCCTTCCCCATCCCTGCCGTCACTCAATCTTTTCACGATTTTTTACAGAATAAGTACAGAAAGGCGCACAGGCACCTGCGTCTTTTTTCCCCGTGCGCTGCCTGCAACACAAGTAGCCTTGTGCCTTTCTCCCACTTCCCGTCACTTCAACTTCCAGCCCCCGGCCAGCAAGCAGCGGAAAGTGCCCAAATAAGCGATGTGGCCGCTATTCTGGATGGGTCGCAGGAGGCAAATCCACCGGATCCCCACAACAAAAGGACAACTGTCTCTCAGCCTGCCCCGAACTGAGAAAGATAACAGTCCAGTTGACCAGATAAGCCCGTGCTCCTTCAAAGTCTTTCGACATCCAACATGACCAGCGCACAGACGCCTGCCCCTGCGTAAAACACGGATTTGGTGTTTGACAAGATTAAACGGAGCCTCAGGTTAGTGATGCCAAAAAGGACCATCTTTTGCGTTTCTCTCCGAGTCTCCATCAGCGTAAGCCTGAAACAAACTAACAACTCACAAAAAATCTATATAAAAATAAATATCATGTATATCTCCTACCTGCTGTTGAGGCTCAAAGCAGGGAAGAGAAGCAGTAAGCAGATAGCCTGGATGAATTTCATAGCTGTCTCACACTCCCGTTCCTGCTCCCTTCTCAGATGCTTTTTTGCCTTTCCCCTGTGTCTCTCTCCTCGCTCTCTAGCTCTCCCACTGGCTGCCTGGGTTTTTTAGCGCACTTTCACACTCCCCCCCCCCCCCCCCCAGCCTTCCCCCACCCCTCCAACACACGCACACACACACCGACACACAAGCAGCGAGGCAGACAGATGCAACACAGTGGCTTGACGAGAGAGGGAGGATCTCTGGCTTTAAATAACACAGGGACACAGACTGACTTGGTAATGGAAAAGAGCGGGTGGGGCTAAAATCAAGCGAGGGAGATGTGGGAGTGATATGATGTCAGCGACCATGCTGCTTCAGCTGTCGGGGAAAGGCTTTGTATTTTCTATTTATTTTCGCTTTTTGTTTGGGGCTTGTTGTTCCCGCAACAAAACACCTTCCCATTCATTTCCTTCTGCCTCCTACATCCTTGATAGGTGGAGATACAGTCAAACATTTAGGGGAAACAGCCGCCTCCAAAGCAAAACAGCACAGGTAATAGTCTAGTGACAACAAAGCCCCCACTGAGCTCAGACAGGAGACAAGAACAGATTGCAGTATGAGTACGAGAATGAAAACGTTCTGTGTGAAATGTGGATGAACGGTGAAGAGAGAGGAGTGGACGGAGAGGCAAACAAATACCTTCAAATGACGGGGAGGCATTGTAAATCCAAAAGGAGGGTAGGATGAACCATAAGTTTTGTCTTTTATCTTACTTACTTTACTGGTAGAGGGGGAAATGAGCCATGTACAGCTGACTACTGATTTTAGTCGTATTACCAATCATGAATTAGTACTGCTTCAACTGCATGCTCCAATGTGTGGGAGAAAAAAACTGTAAATACTAAGTCTGATGTGTATGTGTTTCATGTCATTTGTGTGCGTCCTAAGCCGCTGTCTGCCTCAAAATTAATGCAAAACACGGTGACAATAAAATATACTTGATTCTTGAATAAGTTTAAAAAGTACATAAAATCATCCAAGCCTAAATGCAGAAGCACTGAGCTACTTGTGCAAAAAAAGAGTACAATCAAGACTTCCAATCAGAAGTTTACATACACTCAGCTTGGCTACTAATGTCAAATTAATTGGAGAATTTAAACAATTTAGTTGAATCTTCCTATTTCTAGGATTGGATGATTATATAACAAAAAATCCAGACAAAAACAAAAAACAGGAATTAGATGTCAAATTTGAATTCACTGTGGATTTTCACCAATCCATCATCGTATATACATATTTTGTATATAAAAGCCATTTGGTGACAATGTAACTAAGGATATTTGAAATGGTGAAGGTTTCAAAAGATGATGACAAAACATTGCAGTCAACTTTATTGCCCTGCTTGTTCTTCCTCTTGACTGACGTTGCTTAATTCAATAAGGTTTGTTGGTATTAATTTATGCATTCACCAATCAGACACGTTTAGGCCCAGATTTTCCGGCATCTAGATTTCTATTTTAACCCAATTGTTGTAGGATTGCAAGTGTGCTACGGATGCCTGTCAGGCTGCATGACCCAGTTTCTGCTCAATTTCAGTAGTTGGACATATGGCCGAACTCGCTGGAATGATCAACCCACCCTTCAGTTCTTTAAAGGTTATCTAAGCTGTTTGACGTGATATACTCTTAAGTTTTCTCCAAATATGTCACTAAGAATCCTGATGGAGCATCTTCATCTTTCTTGTGTCTGTTCCTGAATTCTCTTTGTTTTTTAGAGCTGACTTTGCAAGTATGTCGTTAGTAAGAAAAAGCTTTCAAAACCCCATCACTTTTTTCACCAACATAAATATTTCACAAGCTCTCTGAGGCCTGCAAAGACTAAAATGTACCTCTGTTTTCTCTCTCTCTTTTTTTTTAGCGCTTTCTGATCTTGGGGTGATCCTGCTGGGATGTCCACTCTTGAGTAGGTAAGTTCCCTGAACTGTTTAGTAATGGCTCTATAAGCCTTCTGAAATTGTTTGGTCAAAAAAAAAATTTGCCCTTGATTTCTTTCCTAATGGCTTTTTTCCACAGAATTTCTCCGCACGTTTCTGACCAGCAACGGTTAAAAGCGTTTTTGGTTGTAAAGGTTCTTAGGTTTGTTGATGATAAACTGGCTCCTGGTAGTAAATTATCCCTTTAAACATCAATGAAACAATAAGATTGTACTTCACTTTAATCCGTTTTTCCCATTTATATCTTAACTAAAGTATTTTAAAAGAACGTCTTCAGTCTAGTACTTCAAATGTTTTGTATTTCTTTAGATACATCTCAGTGTTGCAATCTAGAACATATGCTTGTCCTTCCATAATGTTCCATAACTACTTTTGTCAATGATAAAAAAAAAGTAAAATGTTGTGGTAATGAAATCATCTTCCTGCCCAGTTGTACTCACTCCCTGCACAGTTCTGGATTTCAAGGTTAATCTTGTGAACATAGGAGCTGCTTGAGAACAAAAAAATTGAGCACTCAGTGAATATTACAAGGCAGATTTCAAGCTATGAAGCACAGGTAGAATATTAAGCGGTTCACACAAAAGGTGGAGGTCATACACAATAAGAATGATAAATTATTTCCATTACAGATTTAATAGAGTTTAGAGAGTATTGTACCCCTGTAGTACTCCATTTCCACGCTGAAAGATTTCCACTCATTTATCTGGTCTAATTAGAAGCTCATGCATGAAGAGCTACTGGGACCGGTTTTGATGAGTCTGCCGGACCACAGCTTGGCTTGGTTATCAACAAGCGTATCCTTGGGAGACCTGCAACATCCTTCTCAGTCAAGTATCACGTCAGCTTGAAACTAGCAGTCACAGTGCACTCTGATTCCACCTGTGGAGCATCTCATTATAATGAGGAATAATCACCATGAAATGAGCATGAATTGTTGATCTTATGCAACGTTTGGGGGGGAAAAAAACACATAGCTATGCCCAAATGTCATCTCATTTGATTTGCCATTCACAAATGCTACTTTCCCCCCAAGCAGAGTCTTTTGATTTAGACAAGCACACACATCTGAAGTATCTTGTTTTATCCACAAAAGCATTATGCATTTCAATGTATTTTACCACCCCTCAAAGCAAATTTGGTCCCGTTTTTCTTTCAGTTTAGCTTTAAACACCAACACATTTTTTTTTCTTCCTAAACCACTAGCAGTTTCATCTGCTTTCCTCTCAACCTTATGTATCTAAAACCACAATCAAGCTGAGCATGTTGCATTACCTAAAAATCGAGAAGTCTTTCTGAGCTCTACATCAAAATATTAACACGGGTATTTCTTCCCCTGGCTGTACTTTCAGTCTTTTCTCAGTGAAATAAAAAAAGAAAATGTAATCCAAATTGAAGTAGCGCTAAAGGATAAATCTAAGGAAATCTTGTACGTTTCAGAAATGTGGTTGTTAAGTAAAAGATCAAAATAGTCACAAAATTCACTACCTCTTCCCACCACAGATACTGCAGGGAAATAATGAGTATTGAACTGAAGCTGCTAATCAGGCTTTGGAAACAAGTTGATCTAACTGAGATTAAAAGATGCTGATTCGCTGGTTTTCAGAAAGAATAATGTTGGTGCATTGATCAGCACTACCGTTTCAGGAAAAGAAGATTCCTGATTATAGCATTGGCTAGACTCCATGTACAGAGATTCCATGTCCTCTAAACTCACCAACTTTCACAATGTGGTTCAGATACAATTCATGGTATTAGCAACAACTGCTTTAACATTTAACCCCATTTCCACAAAACAAGCTAAATTATACTTCCCTTAATGTCTGTCCTGAATGGATATAGTACATTTTGTCAGCTAGTGTTTTTACCCAAAGCAATGAAAAATGCATGAAAACTTTTAGAACTTCTCATGCATTTAGCCTTTCAAACATGACCTTTTTTCACCTTAACTGAAAAGCCCTGCTGTATCCACTGTGTTTCATAGACCAATCGCCCACAAGCTGCAATTAGCTAGTATCTACGCACTCTCTGCCAAAATGTTAGTACACCAAATATATTCAATACAACAAAAAAGGTTACTTGGGATAAATTCAGTAAAAAATACACTTCACTGAAAGGGATGACTTTGTTGTAAATCCTCAATGTTGTACTTTGAGGAATATACAGTATTTTCCTGCATAGTCTGTCACAGGTGCTCCCATTCAACAACACAACATACACATCACAGTCAGTGATGGTCTGAAAAGCAACATTTCTTCCAATTAACGGCAGTGTGAAAAAAATTATAAAATCCTTTGCAAGATAATACTTACTGTATCTACACTCAACAAAAATATAAACGCAACACTTTTGGTTTTGCTCCCATTTTTTATGAGATGAACTCAAAGATCTTAAACTTTTTCCACATACACAATATCACCATTTCCCTCAAATATTGTTCACAAACCAGTCTAAATCTTTTATTGTGGGCAGTCTAAGGCACACCTGTGCACTAACCATGGTGTCTAATCACCAATGTTATGGCACACCTGTGAGGGGGGATGGATTATCTCAGCAAATTAGAAATGGTCACTATCACAGATTTAGACTGGTTAGTGAACAATATTTGAGGGAAATTGTGATATTGTGTACGTGGAAAAAATTTTAGATCTTTGAGTTCATCTCATAAAAAAATAGTAGCAATACCAAAAGTGTTGCGTTTATATTTTTGTTGAGTGTATTAATTGTTGGGGAATTGTTCACTATGATTCATCAAATGTTTGATTTTTTTTTTCTTACCTTAAGGTCATGTGTTCCATTCAGTCTGTGTAGGGCATCAAATTACCAGATAGGATGACATGTTTTTTTTCTCTCTTGCAGGAACATAGCCAAGGACAGTCATGTTTACGCTGAGTAAATCAAGACGAGCTGAATCTGAGACGGTCTTTCACTGATCAAGCTCAGACATTCATTGTTATATTTTTTCATTTGTTCTTTTTCTTTGTTTACTCTCTGAAAAGCACTCAAATAATACACTACTGATTTTCTTTTACAACAATACAAGGAGGATCAAAAAATTGTTTAGCAAAATAAAATATTTAAGGTCTCTTTTGTATTTTTATAAAGTTTGATACAGAAAGAAGAAACCCAAGTATAGATATACATTGAACATGTTTTTTGTGTTTTATGTTTTTTTCTCTCTTCTTTTGGGGACAAATAAAAAAAATGGCATTAAAGCAAAGTCTCATTTAGTGCATTGAGCAAGAAGTTGAAACATGTTTTCAAAAATGTATGCACAATTCAAGATCTATCTTGGTTTTTGGTTTCTGCACTGGAAAGGATTTTATGGATAATCTGGATAAATATTAGTTACAATAAATGAAAGGCGATCTGCTTTTTGTGCTACAGATTTCTGGAGGAACTGGTTAGAGTTGTATTATTTCACCTCTGACATATAATACTGAAAATAGACGAAAAAATAATGGACAGAAAAAGCTGAATTTGACAGAAAATAAGCAAACTAAACCTGTTCTTAGCTCTAGAGCAGTGTCTCATTTAAACTAGAAGGGACTGGTTCTAAAGCTAGAATTTAGAAAATCATCAAGTTTGACTGAACCTTTAGGAAAATAACTTTTTTAAGTTATTTGCTCTGATGCAAAACTTTAATCACTTTAGTTTTTCATGTGAAATAATCCCAAACATGCTGCTTTCCAAGATGGAGGAAGAATTTCTTTCTTTCCAATTTCTTGTTTTGTTATTGTTACCCAAGAAAACCAAGTAATGACAGAGCTAATATTACATTTCTTTAAAAATACTGTTACTTGATACTCCTTGTACTATGTACACCACACAATACAGTACATACAAAATTGGTTATGTCACTATAACAGCAGCCTCAGAACCAGCACCTTTTATCATCTGTTCCGATTCAGGCAGAGAGTGTCCAAAAGGATGGATGTGGCAGCAGAATGTGCAGCCGCTCATGTTCTCTTTAAAAGACTCTGCTTTTGTTCCAAAGCGTCTCTGAACGGTTTCAGGATGAATAAAAATGATGTGCTACCACAACGTCTTTGACATGAAACTGAGCAGAAATGGTGTCACTGCTAAGTTGGAAGATGGGAGGTCAGAACTGAATTTTCTTTTCTGATGTATCCTGGTATCATAGAAATGCACAAAATGAATGCAAAAAAGCCTATTTGAAGGTGGAGAATGCTTGGTTGTTAAATGTTGCTGTTGTTGGTCACACTGTACTTTTATCACTGAACCAGTGGAAAGCTTGTTGTGAGCTGTGTAGGCAGAACTCAGGAGCAGGAGCTTTTTTTTTTATTAGCGTTTTCTTCCTCCCAGCCCCCTGACAAGGAACAAACAGCCTGTTGGATCCTCTGAATAATACAAAATACATTAAAAATACAAGGCAACAGCACAACAATCAACAGCTCAGAAAATAGGTGGCAAATGTGGACATGGCAAAAAGAACCAAAACAATGGACCTATGTTTTAAAAATTGTTAAAATTTTTAGAGGTTGACATCATTCATTTTAGTATTACATTTATGGTAACTGAACAGTAATAAAGAAAAAGAGCATGCATTTATTTATGTTAAATACTGCAAGGAAAAGAAAAGAAGAGAATGGAGATATTGAGTAAAATGCACACCAAGCAAGAAGACGTATTAGCTTGGAAATACATATTTTTTATGATAATACAAGAAAAAAATAGACCCTTCTTATTTGGTTCAAGGTATATTTTGAGAAAACATGGTTGCAACACCAATTACGCTCATACAAAAAAAAGAAATCAACTGATGTAAATTAATTCCATTTTAATATGACATCACTATCATTATTATATTATTATATCATTATTTCATTCAACATATTATATCATTATTTCTATACCCTCGATTAACTTTTTGAATAGTTGGAAAGTGGAAGAGTTTGATCTCAACACCAGCATTACACATTCCCAAGTGTAATATACAATTGGTACGTAATTTGCAAAAGTTGATGAATCAAAACAGATAAAACACAAAGTTAGTACATGATTAAAAGCTGAACTCCCTCCTGTTATTATTAAGCGGTGTTAATATCATCATTAATGGGCTGTGCAAATCATAGCTTCAAGGATACTATTGCAGTATTGATGTCATGGTTCGATGCATGCAGGGAGAAGATTGCTGAGGAGATTGATTAATCAAATGTGGAACCAAACTGCACAAGCATCGTTTGCACCCACAGCGGTGCCCATGCACCAGCTGTAAAATGCATCCCTTTTATGTTGAAATGAGCTTTCTGGACTTTAAATGATCACATTATCAAATCAATTAACAGAACAACACAGAAACAGCCACTCTTCTAGTTCTAAACAACATTTCCCTGTGGCATTCGTACAGTGGCAAAGAGAGATTTAATCATTTTGGAATGTTTAATATATAACCTGTCTCTACATAAGAAATGTATTTTTTTTACTGCCTTTATCTTTGTATTGTCCACTTCATATTTTATTGTGTTATATATATAGCGTGTTTTATTTTGTTGTACAGCACTTCGGAAACCTTGTGTTTGTTAAAATTGTGCCATATAAACAAAGTGGATTGGATTCAATTATGGCCCCTATGCAATTATTTATTGAATTTTAATGAAATCATGATTTATTGTACCTGTGATATACTTTTTTTCTTTACTTTTCTGTTTTTCCTTTTCCAGATCTGCTGAGTGACTATCCTCCAGGGTGGATATCGTTTACTAGCAACGGGGCCAGACGTTTTCACCTCACTGTGAAGAATACAACTGTCAACACCAACAGCCATCAGCAAAACGTTTGGATCCAAAAGCTCCTGAGCCATCAAGTTAGACACAATTACTAAAGGGCAGTGAAATACCAAGAAATAGACACTAAAAGAGACATAAGGTGATTTAGTTGTTGTAATGGAGGATTTGTGGGAGTCTGACAACACAATGCGGAGCATCTCAAAATCCTGTGCAATTAGCAGCAAAAGAAACAAAATGAGTTATTGTCATCCAGCTTTGTTAGTTCTAAGCAATTATGTTCCAAAAAAGACTTTCTAAGTAAATGCTTGGCTGTAAACCACAATGATGCTGCCACTGGAGAGGAGCATTTGTGGGGGGATTTTGAATGAGTGTATTGTGAGTCTGTAGGCTTGTTAACCACTGAGCTACTTATCTTACATCCACTAAGTAGAGGCGAAAACTGCTTAAAAGCATTTCCTATAATTTATTTACCCATGTGTTGTAAAATACATTTATTCAATAAATAAATTATGTATAATCAACTATAATTAAGTACTGATTACACTTTGCATTTAGAGCTTAGGCGGGTAATCTCACTTAGACTAACCAACGTCACAGAGTCTAGTATTAAGGGACATTTTAAGCATCTAAAAGAGTGGTGGACAATAGAGTAGGCTGATAATGGTTGAAAAAATACTCCTGTTTACTAGAGAATTATGGTCCCCAAGAAAAGACAAAGGAACACAAGGTTTAAAATCAACGTAGGTGTACATTTGCAAGTGTATGAAGAAAGTAGGTGGGTTTGATCTCTAACAGTATTTACTGAACTTTTAAATGAATTGCTAAAACAGTCCAGTATAGTGGCTTAGTTACAAGTCAAATACCGGGCCTGTCTCTAAGGCAGCTTAGAATGGTAAATGGCCTGCACTTGTATGGCGCTTTATCAATTCTGAGGACCCCAAAGCGCTTTACACTACATTCAGTCATTCACCCATTTATAAACAGAAAGAGGTTAGTCACACAAATTCTAACATTCTTGTTGGTATTAACATTATTAAACTGTTTTTAAACTGAGTTTTTACAATTCTCCTCTGGATTCACTAGCTATTTTTCTGCATCATTGCCACAGCCATTGACTTTAACTATTCACGGATCTGCAAACATGCATACAGTGAGTAACATAAGTATTGATCACTTCAAACACACTTACACACTTTAGAGGAGTCTTGATAATAAACCCTTTTTTGGTGATTAAAACTTCCAGATGTTGGCTGTAAAGCAAACTAGCCGCCCACATTGTTCTGTATGAACACTGAAGTATGACTTAGTGATGTAAATCTGCATATTATTAGGCATTTTTTATTGTTTGCTACGTTTGGTTAAATATCAAAAAGATTTTACTACAGATGTAAAGCTACTTTGTTTTAAACAGGGGTAAAGTCTCAGTTTTTTTATTCTATATATTTTCCATTTAACAGGTTCATTGGGTAGGGACCATCACATTTTGTCTTTCATAGTAATGGATAAATCAGGAATAGTGTAAAGTTACATTTATGAATGAATGCTGATCAAAATGTAAATCTTGTTTTGAAATAAGTTGTCCGCCTTAGCAGAACTATTAAGTAAAAAAAAAAGAAAGAAAGAAGAACCTGACCTTCCTAGCTCTTTAATGTAATTGCAATGATGTCTATACAATGTAGCCCTTTTACATTAGTACATGAGTATTTCCTAAATACAAGAGAGTGGTGAAGTACCCCTACAATATAAACTGAATTGTGTGGTATTGGCATTGACACTTCTCTTAATTTAGAAGTATGTAAAACTCACTGATGGATTTTTACTGCCACCCTCAGGCGAATAGATAACAGTACAAGTAATCTTAAGAGTGACCACCATGAAGTCTGACTATGTTTGTTTTTCACTGCTGTTGTACAAAAGTAATAAGAATATTTAAATCTATATCTTGAATGAAAATATATGTCTATTTAAACAGAATTCTGTGACAACGTTATCTCTGATGTCCACACAGTTTGCTGTTCGTTCTTGCTTCTTGTCTGAAACTGCTGAGCCATCTTCATTTGGAAGTGGGGCACATTCAAAACCTCACAATGTTCCCTTTGTTACACAGCTGCTGCATGACCTGGATAAACAAGATGATACAGAGAGGAGTATTACTGGGTGCTGCATTCAGATGTTGTGTATTGGGCCAAAGCTTAGATAAAAAAAAAATTCAAATAAACAGTACACGTTTTCAAAGTATCGAGACCTTAAACAGCAATGATTAATGAATCTTTACATTGCAGGTATGGATAATAATATCAGCTATGCTGAAATGTTACATTTCTTATAATGCAAGTTGTAAAGAAAAAAAATATATCAAAAAGACATACACACTAAAAGCTTGAAAGGAAATCCAAGAACTAATGTACAATTTGTTCCATCAATTAATACATTAAAGAAAAGACATATTGAGATGATTTTAAATTGATTTTGTCATGTATAGTAAACAGTAAAGAGGGCAAGAGGGAGAATGGTAACAAAAAGAGCTAACGCAGCAGCTGCTTTGCAAAGTTTCTACAGGCAACTTGAGGCGATGCACAATAAATAAGGGATTCAAATAAATACCTACAGGGAGAGCTCAGGATCCAACATGTGCACAGGCCTCCAAACAATTCATCACTGTACTAGCTGTGGTGCATAAAAAGGAAAGTTTATTTGTATGTCTCTGAGACATCTGCATTGCCTGACAAGATAATAAAGCCTTTTAAAGTGCAGCTGTACTACCAGAAGGGAAAATAAAAGAACTCCGTTGATGGCATCCAACTGTTATAATCAGCAGAAGCTACATTGTATGGTAGTAATTTTTTTCTGATATTCTATAGTAAAGAGGATGCATTTTCCAGTGAGAGTTATACTCAACATCGCAAAAATAACAAAAGATCCTGGGATCAAGATGGTTAGGGCTAAGAAAGTAAAATGTTTACCCAACCTCATCTCTATTTAAGTATGACTTACACAATATACCAAATATACCATTTTGCAGATGTATACACTTGTGACTAAATTTTGAAGTGTATCCACTGCCTGCATGAATTTCAGGAATCTGCTGTGTCGTGTATAAGATTAGGGGTGATGACCCCTATGAAGGAAGGGGTATTTGGCAATCTGATATACAGCTGCCATAACTGGCCAAAAAATGTCATCTCAACAGGCCATAAAACTACCTTTATTGAAAACAAGCCTTCTAATAAATATGGTACCCTTGATAAAAGGAAGAAGGCTGGGGTAGGTGTAGACATAGCTATAAAATAAGATGTCTTAAGATGAGTTTCAGCAGTATAGATGGATTCCAAGAACTTAACTATTGCTGTGTGTACTGTATCCATTTGATACATGTTCGATACTCTTCAATCAAGAAAAAGAAAGGACTTAACTATGTTCAATTCAGTTTTATTTATATAGTGCCAATTCACAACACATGTCATCTCAAGGCACTTTACAAAGTCAAATTCAAACAAATTATACAAAATTTTTCCTATATAAACCCAGCACATTGCATCAAGTCTTGACAAGCAGCATTTACTCCTCCAGAAAGAGCATAGAGCCACAGTGGACAGTCGTCTGCATTGTAGATGGCTTTGCAGCAATCCCTCATACTGAGCATACATGAAGCGACAG